>BLBF01000020.1:7309929-7368954 GCA_015471245.1 Laticauda colubrina | reverse complement strand
CTGGCAGGAAGCCTGGCAGGAAGCCTGGCAGGAAGCCTGGCAGGAAGGCAGGCAGGCAGGCACCAAGGCTGGCAGGCAGACTGGCTGGCAGGGAGGCTGGAAGGCAGGCTGGCAGCAAGGCTGGCAGGTAGGCAGAGAGCAAGGCTGGTAGGGAGGCTGGCCAGGAGGCTTGGAGGCAGGCTGGCAGCAAGGCTGGCAGCAAGGCTTGCAGGCAGGCATGCAGGCAGAGCAGGCAAGGACTCGATGTATCCTGCAGCAGGTCTTTCCTCCGAATGCTGGCCACATGCGAGCTGCTTCCCTTTATATCCGCGTGGCTTACGCAATGCATCCCTCCCATATGCGCAATTAACGCTAGGCATCTGTTAGGCTTCCGCTGTGCATCTGCTAGGCTTCTGCTCTGCATCCACTTTATCCGCTGTGCATCTGCTGTGCATCCGCTCTTTCCGTTCCGCGTCCGCTTTCCTGAGGCCCCCCGGAAGCCTTGCGGAGGTGCCATCCACTCCCATCTGCTTCCATCTGCTGGGCTTCCATTCCGCATCAGCTTTCCATCTGCTCTGCGTCCTCCCCGCGCCCGTGTTATCCGCTCCGGTTATGCAAATTTTTGCCCCTTTTGAGAGCGGATAACAACGGATGGAACATTTTGCTTGTCCGTTGTGTCCATTTTGCATCCATTGGGCAGTATAACAGGGCCTTTAGTTAGTCTGCAATACTGCATTCTAACTACTGCACCAGCACGGTTCTGAACAGGACATAAATTGTGACATCCTATGCATACCCTCAAAGAGGTTGACTGCAATACAAGACTGATTTTAGAAACAGCAATGACAGCTTTGGTGGACACTATTGTTACTTTTTTATATAAGTTTTGTATACTGAATACACATTTCTGATTTTGTTAAATGTTTTTTTTAGTTTTTTAAAGGTTTTATTTCTTTTTTTTTATTCTGCCTGTTGCCTTCAGCCTAACTTTGAAGACATCTTTATATTCTTTCAATTACAGCTGGACAATTCCTTTTCTGTTTTATTCTTATTAGGCATTTTGTGTCATGCTTGTTTGATAAAGGGCATGCAACCTACCTTTATATTTTGTAAAAATGAAGTTGTTTTTTCAGTGGTGTCCTCGGCAAATCTCAGTACTCTAAGATAATGACACATGGGCCATCACCTCTCCACACAAATGCCACAATTACACACTTGTGGCCTGACATCCAACGCAAATACATCAGTCACAGCATCAGTGTGATGGCTTCATTGGATAGGTTTTGCTATTTACCTCTCTGTGGATGCCTAATTTATTCTTCCTGTTTCTAGGTCAGTTATTTCACTTCTCATTACAACTGGAAGGCAGGTCCTCGTAGTACAATTCTTTTGATAAAAGGAGAGTGAAAAAGCCCCTGTTGAGTTGTGCCCATATCCATTACTTGGAAAATACTGTATGTGGAGAATTCTGGTACTGATCACTGATGTCATAGCAAAAAAAATATTTTTTTACAAATGTTCTGGTTCCTGGAATGAGGAGACTTAAATAACATTCCTACTCAGGTAGTAACAGATAGAAAGCTCACATCATTAAATAATCCAATGGATGTACATAATATAAAGGCCCTGTCACACTGCCCAATGGATGCAAAATGTTAATAAAAAGGACACAACGGACGAGAAAAATGTTCCATCCGTTGTTATCCACTCTCAAAAGGGGCAAAAATTTGCATAACCAGAGCGGATAACATGAAAAGGAACGGACGCAGGGAGGACGCAGAGTGGATGGAAAGCGGATGCGGAACAGAAGCCTAGCGGATGGAAGCGGATGAGAGCAGATGGCACATCCGCAAGGCTTCCGGGGGACCTCAGCAAAGCTGACGTGGAACGGATACAGCGGATGCAGAACGGACGCTGAGCGGATGAAGCGGATGCACAGCGGAAGCCTAGCGGATGCACAGCGGAAGCGTAACGGATGCCGAGCGTTAATTGCACATGCAGGGGAGATGCATTGCATAAGCCCCGCAGATATAAAGGGAAGCAGCTCAGAAGCAGGTCACCATTCGGAGGAAAGACCTGCTGCCGGACGCATTGACTGCCTTGCCTGCTCTGCCTGCATGCCTGCCTGCAAGCCTTGCTGCAAACCTTGCTGCCAGCCTTCCTGCCAGCCTGCCTCCCAGCCTGCCTCCCAGCCTCCTGGCCAGCCACCCTGCCAACCTTGCTGTCTGCCTGCCTGCAAGCCTTGCTGCCAGCCAGCCTTCCAGCCTCCCTGCCAGCCAATCTGCCTGCCAGCCTTGGTGCCTACCTGCCTGCCAGCCTTCCTGCCAGCCGTGGTGCCTGCCTGCCTGCCAGCCTTGGTGCCTGCCTTCCTGAAAGCCTTCCTGCCAGCCTTCCTACCAGCCTGCCTGCCAGCCTGCCTGCCAGCCTGCCTGCCAGTCTTGGTGCCTGCCAGCCTCCCTGCCAGCCTCCCTGCCAGCCAGCAACCCCACAACCATGGGGAAGAAGAGAAAGCCTCAGCAACCTGCCGTCATCCCTGGCAAGAGGGACAGGGCTACCCTCCCGCCCCCTGTCCCTGACTCTGCTTCTGCTGGGGCTTCTGCTGGGGCTTCTGCTGGGGCTTCTGCTGCTTCTGCTTCTGGAGGAGCTGATGCTGCTGCTTCTGGCTGTGGTGCTTCTGCTCGTGCTTACTCTGCTGAGGCTGCTCCTGGCGGTGGTGCTTCTGCTCGTGCTTACTCTGCTGAAGCTGCTCCTGGCGGTGGTGCTTCTGCTCGTGCTTACACTGCTGAAGCTGCTCCTGGCGGTAGTGCTTCTGCTGGTGCGTACCCTGCTGAAGCTGCTCCTTGTCCTGCTGGTCCTGCTGGTCCTGCTGGTCCTGCTCGTACTCCTGGACTTGCTCGTCCTGCTCGTGCCCCTGGTCTTGCTTATCCTGCTCATCCTGATCGTGCTCCTGGACTTGCTCGCGCTGCCGGTGCTTACTCTGCTGATAATGATCCTGGTCCTGCTGGTCCTGCTGCTGCTGCTGCTGCTGCTGATGATGATGATGATGATGATGATCCTGCTGGTGCTGTTTCTGCTGCTGCTGATGATGATGATGATTATGATCCTGCTGATGATGATGATGATGATGATGATGATGATGATGATGATGATATTCCTGCTGGTGCTGGTGCTGCTGGTGGTGTGGAGGAGCAGCCCCTACTACCTGGAAGCCCCTCTGATGAGGGCCCATCTGGTCCTGCCAAAGGGAGGAAGAGGCATATGCGGGGATGGGAGAGGAGGCAATACTCTATTGAGGAGGAACACGAGGATGAGGTGCTGGAGTGGCTGAGAGAGAATGACTATCTGTGGCGGAAGGGACACCGTCTCTACAGGGACACCAAGTGGAAGCATGCTGCTTGGAGAGAGAAGGCAGAGAGTCTGGGCTACACTTCGGAGGTGCTCCTCAGCTGGTGGAAGCATATGCAAACCTGGTACGGGAAGCTGCACCTGAAGAAATCTGGCCAGGCCACGGTTAAACTGATGGACAGAAAGACCTACGTCATGGCCAGGTGCAGCTTCCTGGAGGGTGAGATCCACCACCGAGGAGCACCAGGAGCCCCTCTGTCTACCCTCTCTCTCTGGCAGCCTGCTGAGAGCCAGTCCTCTTCCCGCCGAGAGTCAGCTCCTGTCTCCAGGCAGGTTTCTGTGGAGCGTGCCATGGCGGAGAATCCGTGGACAGGTGTTGTAACCGTGGTGGAGTGTGTGGAGGATTCCCTGGTGTGGTGGGAGAAAGGAGACGGCACGTCCACCACAGCCCTACCTGCATCCACCCTCAGCTCCACCTCCGCAGAAAGGCACAGAGGCAGACCGGAGGGGAAAAGCCACACTTTCCTGCTGGAGATCAAGGACACCATCCACACCAGTATATATCTCCTCTCTCAGCTGGTCCACACCGACTCCTCATCCTCCAACCGCAAGCCCTTCCTCACCTATGTCAACCAGACCATCACGGACATGGCGGAACCCCAGTACCAGGTGGTGGAGGACCGGATCACCGAGCTGCTTCACAACCCTCCAGACGCAAAGGCACCTGCTCCCACCCAGTCCATGTCTGCTCCTCCACCCCAGGTGATATCCCTCCCATTCCAAGGCTTTCCACAGGCACTCACCTACCAGGGTTACGGATACTAGAAGGTCCAGCAGCACAGGCAGCAGCCCTTTCCAGTCCAGGCACAGAGTCATCGGACAACACCGTTGCCCCCGGTTCCACTGATGCCACCAATGCCACCCACGACACTGATGCCACCCACGCCATCAATGCCCCCTATGCCAGTCCTCATCCAGCTGCAGACCAGACAGCCCCACTACACTGCTCCTTCCTCCACCCCACAGCCAAGCCCGGCCTCGGTACATCTGTCGTCCGTACTGGGGCTGACACCCCATGGCATGGAGGAAGGACCTCTCAAAATCACGGGTCTGAGCCAGCTGTCCAAGAGCTTTCTCAACACACCGTCACCTGTTGTCCTCTCAGGGCCAGGCACCCCAATGGCACTTCAGACAAGCACTCCAGCACCAGCCACCTCCACAGCACCTGGACGCTTCACCCCTGAGACTGGGCACACCTCCGAGTGACCAAGAGCAGTACCAGAGACTGGCTGGCTGGCTATCTTTGGACTTTATTTGGACACTTGACTTGGGTCATTTTTCTTTTTCAGCTTGTTGTTAATAAAGTCTATCTTTGATTCACACACTTGCTTCATTTCTTTTTTTGTAATAAAGTCTTGGTGGAAACTTTTAGAAAAGGTTTAAGCCTTTGCATGCTTGTGGGATGGGTTAAGAAAGCAGTGGGGTGGGCAGGGATACCTGTGGGATGGGTTAGGATATCTGTGGGATGGGTTAAGATAGCAGTGGGATGGGAAGGGATACCTGTGGAATGAGCAGGGATACCTTTGGGATGGGTAATAGCTGTGGGATAGATAAACCTCCAGTGCAAGCATAGTGGGACTGTATGGTCCACCCTCCCAGGTGCCACACTTATGGCCCTTTATTATCAATAATAATGTAATAATCATCCAGATATGTCAACAAAAACACAACTCTTTATTAAAAGCCCTGTTCATTGTAGGCCCACCCAACATACATGGCCCAATCTCATCAATGCGATGAGACAGGCTGAAGGAAGCATCCATTAACCATCTACCATCCGGTCTTGCAACTCCACTGCTCCAGCTGAGTGTCTATCAGGTTTTGCCCTTGCCTCCTTTCCCCAGGCTCCATGTCCCCATTGCCTTGTTGGAGGTCCACGAGCCTGTTCTGCAAAACTGGGTAGCGGGTGCACATGAGATTGTGCAGGATGCATCAAGCTTCAACGATCCTCCTCATGGTCTCTGAGCGAAGCTGCATGTTGGTGAGAAATACCTGGAACCTGTTGGCCAGGATGCCAAAGGAGTTCTCCACCACCCTCCTTGCCCTGGACAGCCTGTAGTTGAAGATCGTCTCTTCATGGGTGAGGCATCTGGAGGTGTAGGGCTTCATGAGGTAGGTTGTGAGGGAGAAGGCGTCATCCCCCACGATGAAGTAGTGCACATCTTGCGTGTCGTTGGGCATGGGGTCTGGATCTGGGAAGCCCATGATGAGGTTATGTTCCAGGCCCTCCTTGAGGTCACTGGAGTTGTATAACTGGGCATCTGAAGCTGACTTGTTGCCTGAAGCATCGATGTACATGAATTTGTAGTCAGCATCGACCATGGCGAAAAGGATGATGCTGAAGAAGCCCTTGGAGTTGAAATAAGGGGACCCCAACTTGGCTGGAGCTTTGCAGGCCACGTGCTTGCCATCTATGGCTCCAAAGGTGTGGGGGAAGTTCCACCTCTGATACCACTGCTCTGCAACTTTCTTCCATCCTTCTTCAGTGGTGGGGTACTGGAGGAGCTCCTCCAGGTATTCTTCGATGATGGCCTGCACCACTTCTCTGACCACAATGCTGATGGTGTTGTGTGGCACCCTCCAACCATACTGCATACTCCTGTAGGTGTTCCCTGAGGCCTGGTGGTGCAGAGTGAGTGCCACCTTGAGCCCAGGGTCCAGGCTGGGCCGGAGGTTGATGCGCTGCTTGGTCAACCTGGGTCTCAGCCACTCCACAACTTCGTCAAACATGGCTGGAGGCATCCTCATGAACTTTTGGAATGCATGAGTGTCTTCGTTCCTGAGCTCCACCATCAGTTTGTTGTACAGTCCATACTCTGCTCTTCTGGCGAACCATCTTCAGACCCAGATGCTTCTTGGCCGCCTCTTTTTCTTCCTGTAGTAGAGTTCACAGAGCCTGTAGATGGCTTCGCACTGTTGCAGAATGATGGTGGCTGCCAAAAGGATTTTGTTACGATCCATGGTGGACATGACTGGATGCTGTGGAAGAGGAAGAGTCAGATAAAGGCTGCAGAGGTCTGTACAGCTGGGCTGCTGGTCTGAAAGTGAGATCCAGATGAGTTGCTCCCCCTTTTTATAGGCAGTATAGGTTTTCCACTATGTGTCCCTTTGCATCCTCTAGGCATCCTCTAGACATCCTTATTATCCGAGATAGGTCCCCTCTGCGAACGTTTTTTCCATTTTAAATGCTTTCTTTGTGAGCTACATCCGCTTTCATCCTTTCTCCATCTGTTCTGCATCCGTTCTGCTTCCTCCCTGCGTCCGTTTACCGCTGGAGCAGATCGAGTTGTGCGGATGCGTAGCGGATGCCTAGCGGATATAGCAGATGCGTAACGGATGCAGAATGGATGCCTAGCGGATGCCGAGCGGATGCAGAATGGACGCATTGGATACATTTTCCGCGCAAAAGTTTTGAGCAACTCAATACTCTGAGCAGATAAAACGTCAATAGACGGATGCTGGACGGATAGAGAGGAAGCAAAACGGGGGCAGTGAGTACAGAACGGAAACATCGCATTAAAGCCCATGTCACACTGGCCAACAGATGCAAAAAGGACACAACGGACAAGCAAAATGTTCCATCCGTTGTTATCCGCTCTCAAAAGGGGCAAAAATTTGCATAACCGGAGCGCATAACACGAACGCAGGGAAGACGCAGGGCGGATGCCAAGCAGATGCGGAACAGAAGCCTAGCGGATGGAAGCAGATGGGAGCGGATGGGAGTGGGTGGCACATCCGCAGGGCTTCCGGGGAGCCTCAGCAAAGCGGACACGGAACGCAAAGAGCGGATGCAGAGCGGACGCCAAACGGATGAAGCGGATGCAGAGCGGAAGCCTAGCGGATGCACAGCGGAAGCCTAATGGATGCCTGGCGTTCACTGCGCATGCGGGGAGGATGCATTGTGTCAGCCCCGCCGATATAATGGAAGCAGCTCGGAAGCAGGTCCCCATTCAGAGGAAAGACCTGCTTCCGGACACATCGACAGCCTTGCCTGCCCTGCCTGCATGTCTGCCTGCCAGCCTTGCTGCCAGCCTTGCTACCAGCCTTGCTGCCTGCCTCCCTGCCAGCCTTGGTGCCAGCCTGCCTGCAAGCCTTGCTGCCAGCCGGTCTGCCTGCCAGCCTCCCTGCCAGTCTTCCTGCCTGCCTTGATTCCTGCCAGCCTCCCTGCCAGCCAGCAACCCCACAACCATGCAGAAGCACAGCAAGCCTCAGCCATCTGCTGCCAGCCCTGGCAAGAGGGATAGGGCTACCAACCCGCCCCCTGGCCCTCATTCTGGTTCTGCTGGGGCTTCTGCAGCACGGGCTCGCTCTTCTGGGGCTGGGGCTTCTGCTGCTTCTGCTTCTGGAGGAGCTGATGACAAGCACTCCAGCACCAGCCACCTCCACAGCACCTGCACCCTTCACCCCTGAGACTGAGCGACCAAGAGGAGTGCCAGAGACTCATTTTTGTCTTATAGCTTGTTGTTAATAAAGTCTAGTTTTGATTCACAAACTTGCTTCATTTCTTTTTTTTAATAAAATCTTGCTGGAGACTTTTAGAAATGGTTTAAGCTTTTGCATGCTTGTGGGATGGGTTAAGATAGCTGTGGGATGGGTTGAGATAGCTGTTGGATGGGCAGGGATACCTGTGGGATGGGTAATAGCTGTGGGATAGATATGGTCCATCCTCCCGGGTGCCAAACCTACGGCCCTTTATTATCAATAATAATGTAATAATCATCCACACATGTCAACAAAAACACAACTCTTTATTAAACGCCCTGTTCATTGTAGGCCCACCCAACATACATGGCCCAATCTCATCAGTGTGATGAGACAGGCTGAAGGAAGCATCCATTAAGCATCTATCATCCTGTCTTGTCACTCCACTGTTCCATCTTGGGAGTTGCACCAGTGTCTCAGGAGATTGCGCTGCTTCTTCGCTTCCCATGAGGCTCTGTTGGGGCCTTGCACATCCTCAGTGTCTATCAGGTTTTGTCCTTGCCTCCATTCCCCAGGCTCCATGTCCCCATTGGCTTGTTGGAGGTTCCCGAGCCTGTTCTGCAAGACTGGGTAGCGGGTGCGCATGAGATTGTGCAGGATGCAGCAAGCTTCCACGATGTTCCTCACGGTCTCTGGGCGATGCTGCATGGTGGTGAGAAGTACCTGGAACCTGTTGGCCAGGATGCCAAAGGCGTTCTCCCCCACCTGTCTTGCCCTGGACAGCCTGTAGTTGAAGATCCTCTCTTCACGGGTGAGGAGTCTGGAGGTGTAGGGCTTCATGAGGTAGGTTGTGAGGGAGAAGTCGTCATCCTCCACGATGAAGTAGGGCACATCTTGTGTGTCGTCGGGCAGGGGTTCTGCATCTGGGAAGCCCACGATGAGGTTGCGTTCCAGCCCCTCCTTGAGGTGACTGGTGTTGTATACCTGGGCATCTGAAGAGGAGCCGTTGCCTGAAGCATCGATGTACATGAACTTGTAGTCAGCATCAACCATGGCGAAGAGGATGATGCTGAAGAAGCCCTTGGAGTTGAAATAAGTGGACCCCGACTTGGCTGGAGATTTGCAGGCCACGCGCTTGCCATCTATAGCTCCAATGGTGTGTGGTCAGTTCCACTTCTGATACCGCTGCTCTGTAACTTTCTTCCATCCTTCATCAGTGGAGGGGTACTGGAGGAGCTCCTCCAGGTATTCTTCAATGATGGCCTGCACCACTTCTCTGACCACAATGCTGATGGTGTTGGATGGCACTCTCCAGCCATACTGCATGCTCCTGTAGGTGGTCCCTGAGGCCAGGTTGCGCAGAGTGAGTGCTACCTTGAGCCCAGGTTCCAGGCTGGGCCAGAAGCTGGTGTTTGCCTTGGTCAACCTGGGTGTCAGCCGCTGCACAACTTTGTCAAATATGGCTGGAGGCATCCTCATGAAGTTCTGGAATGCCCGAGTGTCTTCGCTCCTGAGCTCCACCATCAGCTTGTTGTACAGTCCCTCCTCTGCTCTTCTGGTGAACCATCTTCGGACCCAGACTCTTTTTGGGTGGCTCCTTTTCTTCTCGCAGTAGTGTTCACAGAGCCTGCAGATGGCTTCGCACTGTTGCAGAATGATGGTGGCTGCCGAAAGGACTTTGTTACAATCCACGGTGGACATGACTGGATGCTGTGGAAGAGGAAGAGGCAGATGAAGGCTGCAGAGGTCTGCACCGCTAGGCTGCTGTTCTGAAAGTGAGATGCAGGCGAGTTGCTCCCCCTTTTAATAGGCAGTATAGGTTTTCCGCTAGGCATCCTCTAGGCATCCTCTAGACATCCTTAATATCCGAGATAGGTCCCCTCTGCAAACGTTTTTTCCGTTTTAAACGCTTTGTTTCCGTTCTGCATCCGCTAGGCATCCGTTCTGCATCCGTTCTGCATCTGTTGCGCTTCCTCTCCACGTCCGGGCTGATGGAGTTGCGCGGATGCATAGCGGATGCCTAGCGGATATAGCGGATGCGTAATGGATGCGTAGCGGATGCATAGCGGATGTGTCGCGGATGCAGAATGGACTAACTGGATACATTGTCCGCGCAAATGTTTTAGGCAGCCCAAAACTTTCGGAGCTGATGAAACGTCCATGAACGGATGCTGGATGGATAGAGAGGAAGCCAAATGGAGGCAGTGAGTACATCGCGTTTTCAAACCGATGGCAAGGTTTTTTGTCCGTTTTACATCCTCTTTGCATCCGTTGGTTCAGTGTGACATGGGCTTAACCAACGGATGGTCAGTGTTTTTCTCCATTTTACATCCTCTTTCCATCCGTTGGTGCAGTGTGACAGGGGCTTAACCACACAGCTACATTAGGCCTTAGAATCTAGATCACAGGTCCAATAAAGGGATGACACTGCATTCATGATGTCTTACAATATCTACAATCCTCTTAACTTCAGCTCACTTTCATTTATTACACTTTAGCAATACTAGAAAATGGACAGGAATCTCATCGTTGGACACAGTAAAAAAAAACATCCAATAAACTTTTCCTTGTCATTTTTTGGAGGTGAATGGATGTGGGTTTTGTATCCTGGTGCATTGACACTGATAGACAAAAGGTGAACATTTCATTGCTTAATGACCCAGAATACAGTCCAGGAAAATATTTCAAACTGGGATGAAGAATTTTCATTCTGGGTTTCTATGGCATATTGATGTTTGAAGGAATCATATATGTTCCAGTATAGTCCACGAGGTGTTCCAATGATGAAAATAAAACAGGAATAAGATGGAGGATATCTACAGCCCTTCTGATGTCGGGAAAAAAAAAATAGCTTCAGTGATTTCAACCAACTAACATACCCAATAATGAGGGATACTTGGAGCTAGGATTCAGCAGCATTGGGAAAATTACAGGTTCCTTATTTTTAAAGAAATATAACCAAAGTATGAATTGAAAGAATAGATAAAAAAAAGTATGAATCCTTGATGAACAGAAAATTGCAGTTCTGATATGAATGTTAAGTCAGACATGCAGCATGATCACCTGCCAAACAAGAACATAAATCTTAAATATCCACAGCATGTTAACTCATATATATATAAGTAATAATGCTAATATAAAATGTACTGATGTACAGATAATGACTAAATGCTGATGATCAATCTCAAAGCCCTTTCTCTCATTCTTCTTAGGACCTTTTCATTTTTAAACAGACTTTAGATGAAGCTGCCTTTCCAAGCAGAACCTATTCAGCTGAGGACTGGACATATTTCCCAAGCTATTTTGAGGCAAACAAAAAACAAAAATCCCTTTTTGTTCAAAATTGGATGTGGATGTGGAAATTGGATGTGGAGAAGTCACTTGGGAAACTCTGGTTTTAGCAAATGCTGGAGGTCTCGGTTTAGGTGAACCATCTTGAATAAAATATGAAAAAATAAAGAAAGTGTTGCAATAATAATCCTTTAAATATTCGTTTCTTTTTTAAACTCTTTGATTTCTGATGATTATATGGACTTCTGTACAGTTGCCAACTCAACTGCATAGACACATCAGACATTAAACTTCACTTGAGGGAATGTTTACCTCTATTTTTACTTTACTTTGCATATGTGAGCACTTATGCTCAAGTTAGACGATTGAAAGTCTTAATTATTTTTCCCATACTGTCAACAGTATTCACCCACTTTTGTGTTGATATAACACAAAATCTTTTAATCTTTATTTGTTTATTATTATTTTACTAAAAGTTCGTGAACGCTAACTGTAATTAGAACATAAAGATTTCACAAAATTGTTTAGACATCCATATTGATGTCTATATATAGATGTCTATAGCCATATAGATCAGCTTTGGAATTTCAACTACATATAAATCTGAGTAAAAAAACACACATAAAAATTTAAAAATGTTTTAGGAAGTACAATTTTGATATATATTTCCTCTAAGAATATTAAGACGGCTCTTGTTACATTCAGACAGCTGAGTAAAATTACAAAAAAGTCAGCTTTGTGGAATAGTCTTTGCAATAGTGCAGAAAATGCTGATTTAGTTTTCTTTTTTTATATGTCAAAATTATTGTGTATCAGTAGCAATCACTGTCATTATGAGAATAATGAGTGTTGCAGGTATGAAAGAGTAGCAGTTTATTAGGACATAGATTCATGCAATTTATTGCACACGTCAGATATGAATGACAATAACAATGAGAATACTTCATGCCCTTCTGTATCTATTTGTCTTGCCATCTGATTCTTTATTGTTTTCTTTTACAATGACTTAACATGACAACTTCACTCAAAATTATGCTTTTATTTGGCACACATTTCAATCTTGATTGAACTGTGACAAGCTTTCCTTTTTTATTTTTAGTCTCATCTTTTATAGATGTTTTTCTTCTTTTGCACTTCCATATGTATACTCATATTATTACCACTTTATTTATATTTATTATGATGCATTAATGAAATAGACTCTTGTTCACAAATTCATATTACACTTTAAAAGAGCCATTTGATTTTAGGATCGAGCAACAATTCCTAAACTGATTAGACAAAGTGTTTATGCCAGGACATCATTGTCATAATCATTTAAAAAATCAAAAATAATAAGAGTATATTTATAAACTGTGATGTCATAAATATCAAAACATGCATCATGACACAAACCCAGTGACATGTATGTGCATAAAATGTTAGGATGCAAGTATGTCAGTATGGGGTTTAGAACATGATATTGCTGTTTTTGTGTTGCCCTTTTTCTTTCATTTGTGGATAGTTGTAGAGGTCTGTGTAGTTGATTTTTAAAAAATTGGCACCTCTTTCAAATAGTTCCAGCTAGACTTGACCCAAAAAAATTAAGAACAGCACTGACAAACTTCCCAAACATCAAATAATCAGAAATGAATAGGCTTGTCTCAGGATGAAATTAAGAGAAAATGTCTATGGACTAAAACTGAAGTTGTACTTCTGTGTTACATCATATACAGGTATAGGTCCACTTACAACCAGAACTGGGATCAGAACTTCCATTGCTAAATGAAGCGGTCATTAAGTGAGTCATGCCCAATTTGACAACCTTTTTGCTGCAGTTATTAAGTGAATCCAGGTTCACCCACTAAGCCAGTTGAGAAGGTTCAAAATATGATTCTGGGTTCTTGAAACCATTGTAAATAAATGCTGGTTGCCAAGATGTAAGTTTGAGGACAGACATAAATGGCTGTTTTCATTGGTATTGTAACTTTGAAAGGTCACTAAACAAATGGTCATGAAGGTACTTGCATGTCATAAATTGGCATCATAGTATTCAATCAGAAACTGCACCAATATTGGGTTTACATGCCAGTGTGTTCTGATATGCCCTTCTTATTGATTGCATAACTCTGCTTTTTAGTAGAGGCACCTGTATTAGCTCACATCCTTTGGTAAAACATGCGTAAATCTATATGTGGGAAGCATTTAGAATCAGAACTGAATTCTTCAAGAAGACCTTGAAAGATTCTTTATTGTAATTTCATACTATTCTTTTTGATTCTTTGATTCATCTTCTTATTGGAGCATCTTTTTACTAAGGACATTTTGTTCTTTTATTCTCCAGGTACAACCAAATAATTTGTATTTTTTTTTCTATTCAGTCCAGCAATCAGCTCTGCCTCATTTGTTAGCCAATGCCTGAATATCCCCAACTGCATCAGCAAATCTTTCAATATGCTGCTAATCCGTTTACAGCAAAGGTTAACTCCATATCAACTTTTTTTTTAATTTTATTTGGTTTGTCAATTGCTTACAAGATAATAGGTATAAGTAAAAACATAGTTATGAATACATGGACGCATATTAGAAAAATGAAAAAAGAAAAGAAACAATAGGACAGGGACGGTAGGCACGTTGGTGCGCTTATGCATGCCCCCTACAGACCTCTTAGGAAAGGGGTGATTCCGCTGCCATCTGCACAGGCTGCCGGCGAACCACAACACATAATAAGAAAAATTCACTTTAGTTTTTTCCAAGAAGAAGTTTGGAAATTGATCTATTAAATCCTAAAATGGAGGCACTGTGCAAAACCTTATTTAAAATAAAATACAAATGAACTAAGGACAGATCTCATAAGGGTCATCCCCTTGAAATCTAATTCAGGGCTATCGTACAGTAGACTGAAACAAACTGTAGAATCAATAGACAGCAGTAAAAAAATTACGAAAATTTAAGAGTAAGAATCATTTAAAAGACCTGAAATTAAACTCTAACCTAATGGCCGCCATCTAGATGGGTCTAGAGCAATTCGCCATGGCCAACTTGCCATGGCCAACTTTCCAGTCAACTCATCATAGCCAATTCATTGTGGGACAACTCACCACAGCCAACTCACCGCAGGATAAGATATCAAAGAAATGGTGGGATGGAATCATTAAATAAAGCATACAAAAAGAGGGACAGAATGAAATGTGAATGGCAAAAATTAAAATAATGTTTTGTTTATTTTAAATAATTAAATAGAATTGCTAAATTGACCTGCATTAAATTGTCCCATGGTGAGTTGGCCATAGCAAATTGGCAGTAGCAAGTTGTTCCATTCTGCATCTTAGATATATACAGTACAGGCCAGATCTGATCACCCTCGTGACTTAGATAGATAAGCAAATCGAAGTTACAAAGGTGTGTGTGCATGTGGGTGTGTATGTGGGTCTGTCTGTCTCTATTTCTCTGTCTCTATTTCTCCCTTCCTAATTAATATAAGTGGTTATTAATATAAGTGAATTATTTAATACTATTAATTTTGGTCTTATTTCTTTTCTTTTCCCTTTTTTGAAGCATGCTACCTACTTTCCTCTTCTCCCCAAAATGTCTATCTCATAAAGAAGGGGCCTCTACTTGATTAAAGCAATAAACCTGAAGTCTCAAGGCTTCAAATGTTTTTGTTCTAGCAAACCTATTTTTCCCTTGGATGACTAAAACCCATAAGCATAACTGAAACTGTGCAAATCTGCACACATTTGTATTGCTTCAGCAAACAGATCTGCTGGAAATAGAATGAGAAGAAAGAATCAGTTTCAAAATAGTTATGAACTTCTAAATTGAAAATAGAGAAGAGGAATTATTTTCTGAAATTAAGAAAACATTCCCTTGTTGAAAAACAGCAATGAATTCCTTAATTATGTTTGCTTCTGGCTGGATGCGTTCAAAGTTTAATATTGAACATTCTGCCCCAGTCTTGCCAATGAGATATTTGAGGTTTTTTTTTCATTTTAGGCAAATATATTGATGGCAATATATGTTTATTTCAGAATCATCTCATGTACTTCCTGAAAGTGGTAATGACTGGGAAGGAGGACAAAATTATTAGGGTTTGGGCAAATCTATTTGTCATTACAAATAATAAATGCAGTTTTATACATTCTGCAATAAAGATAAAATCACTTCCACATCAGATACATTCATATTTGATACTCGGACAGATGGCAACACAGATGCCAAAGCATATTACCTAGAAGGGGCTTGCCCTGATACTTGTTCAGGTCTATCACACTATCTAGAATTCTGGAAATTCGTGAGAGTGCACTAAGTTCAGGAAGCTTGCTATTTCCATAACCTTCATTGAACACTATGGCTTTATTCCCATGTTACAGATGACTAAATCAGTTTTGTTCTGTTCTGAAAAGAAGGTACGCAAGACAGGAGTTCCAAACAAACAGCTCTTTATTAAACTCAGTGACTTGTAACAGAACAGCATTGCCGGAACTGCGGCAGCCCTTTTTATAGCAGCTGCTCGTGGCTTACGGCCAATGACAGCTCTTTGAGCTTTCCCACTGTCAGGCGGCCAATTGCAGCAGTACTTAAACAGCCAATCCAATTGCGCCTTTTCGGCCAATCGGATTTAAGTATTTGAAGTATTCCTATACACAACACCCCTCCCCTCTTGGTTTCGTCCAACATGCGTAACGTAGTCACGCAGGTAGGTGAGGCTTTTGTGGATCCTACTTGACCTGCGCAGCTCAGTCTCAGCTTAGTCTTTCATTGGTTCGGTCAGGATCGTCTTTTCTCCACGTCTTCTCCATGGAACCTCCTGGAAGGGTGAATCAGCCTTGCCGCTCCTGCCTGGGTTTCTTGGGCTGGTTGAGTTGGCTCTTGCTGCTCCCTCCTGGTCTGTCCAGGTTGGTTGAACTGGCCTGGCTGTCTCCTTCCTGGAAGGCCTCGCTTCGCTTCTCTGCTACCGGTTCTCTTCTCCGAAGGTCGTCTATGGGTAAGTGCTCTTTTTGTTTTATCGGGGGTTCTGATTCGGGTTTGTGTTGTATTTTTTGTCGTATTATTGATGGTTTATCTCTCCCCTTTTTATTATTTTGTGTTTCCACCACCCCCCTCAGTTGTTTTTGGATTTTTTATTGGGGGTGGCATTTGCGGCTGTGCTTCGAGGCTAGGTAGGTTAGTATTACGTTCCAGTGTCCTAGAGCAAAACTGCTCGATGTGTCATTTCCATGTTCTGCCATCGTCTAGTGTAAACCAGTATGACCGGGGCCCTGTAATTTATGTAACTGGAGCTGGAAGCCATAACAGGTCCCCGGTAAGATTTTTGGCATAGACTAGGTCTCCTATGGTGAAGGAGCGGTATTTACTCGAGGAGTCAGGGGGTCTGTCAGAGGTGTAGGTGGGGTGTAACTTATCTAGGTAGGAAGGCAATTTTCTGCCCATGAGGAGTTCTGCTGGACTTTTGTTAGTGGTTGTGCTAGGGGTGATATGCTGAATTATTAACAGTTTGTTTAGTCTATCTTGAATGTCCCCAGTGTCCAATTTGTTTAGGGCTTCTTTTGTATAATGAACCATGCGTTCAGCTCATCCATTTGAAGCCGTATGAACCGGCGCTGTTAGTGCATGTCAGATGCCTTGTGTGGTTAAGTATTGTTCAAAAACTAAGGTGGTAAACTGGGGGCCATTGTCAGAAACTTCTACATCAGGCAGTCCATGTGTGGCAAAAAGTTTGTTCAATTGTTTCATGACTGCTTCAGGAGTTGTGGACATCATAAGAATAACCTCTTACCAGTTTGAGTAAGTGTCAACAATCATTAAATAAGTGTTCCCTTTTGTTGGCCCATCAAAATCAATAAGGAGTCTCGACCATGAGCCTCTGGGAGTTTCCCATTCCAGGACTGGTGCAAGAGGGGGTGTAGGCCTTGATTTCTGGCAGTCATGGCATGTGGCCACCCATTTCTCAATGTCTTTGTCCAGCCCTGGCCACCAGATGTAACTCCTGGCCAGGGCTTTCATTTTTACTATGCCGGGTGTCCCTCATGCAACATGCACAATACTTCCTCCTGCAATTTTTTTGGGAATCACCCTGTCCCCCCCACAGTATACAACCCTTTTCAAGGGACAGTTCAGTCTGCCAGGTGTGAAAAGGTTTAAAAGTCTCACCTCTATCCTCATCCGGCCAGCCCTTACCTACGCAATGCAGAATTCGAGCTGTCAGTGGTTCTTTTGCGGTAGCTTTCGTGACGTCTGCTGCGGTTATTGGCAGATTTGGCCATGTCTTGATCTGAAGAGTGGTGATGGTTGGAGCTGGGTTGCCTTCTTTGTCAGGCAGTGGGGAACGGCTTAAGGCATCTGCATGGGTGATAGTTTTTCCTGGTCAATGGATGAGTGTATAATTGTACGCAGCTAGGAATTCTGACCATCTTGTCATTCTTGGCGATAGGATGTTCGGGGCTGGTTTGTTCCCAGCCAGAATTCCTAGTAGGGGTTTGTGGTCTGTGATGATAGAAAATGTCCTACCATAAAGGTATTTGTGGAATCTCTTTACACCTGCTATGATGGCGAGGGCTTCTCGGTCAAGTTGGCTGTAGTTTCTTTCAGATTTTGATAGTGTTTTGGAATAGAAGGCGATTGGAGCTTCTCTGCCATCTGGTAGCTCGTGGCTTAGCATGGCATTGATTCCAAAAGGTGATGCATCACAGGTGACCGTTAGTGGCAGAGAGTTGCTGTATTGTATTAAAATGGTTTTAAATATCCTAAATATTTTGGAATGCTGCTTGTTCTCGGCAGCCCCACTTCCAGACAGTTTTTTTTAATCTAGTAGTCGATGTAATGGCTCTGCTACAGTTGCCTTTTGGGGCAGGAAGACATTGTAGAAGTTAATGAGACCAAAGAACGCCTGTAAGTCTGTTTTGTTCTTAGGTCTGGGTGCGTCTTTAATCACTTTTATTTTATTTTCAGTGGGGTGTATCCCCTTTTCGTCTTTAAGGTAACCTAAGAATTCAACTTGATTAGTGGCTAGCTGACATTTTTCTCTTTTGACTTGAAGCCCTGCTTCCCTGAATCTCTGCAAGACTGCTCTCAGTTTATCCTCTCGTTGTTGTTTGTTTTTAGCTGATACTAATACATCGTCAAAATAGGGAATAACCCCTTTTAGTCCATTTGGAAGGTGCTCCATTAGGCTTTGGAAAATGCCAGGGGCAACGCTAACAACAAATTGAAGTCTGTTGCATTTGAATGCCCCTCTGTGCGTGACTATAGTCTGTGCTTCTGCAGTTTCGGGGTCAACTGGCAGCTGTTGATATGTTTGTGCGAGATCACGTTTCGCGGAAATTTTTCCTCCCCCTAATGAATGCAACAGATGTTGAACTACTGGAACTGGGTACGCACTTTGTTATAGTGCATGATTGAGGGTGGCCTTATAATCACCACAGATGTGCACTGACCCATCTGGTTTGACAGAGGTTATGATGGGAGTTTCCCATCTGGCATGGTCAATTGGCTCTAACACCTCTTGTGCGATGAATTCATTAAGCTGCTCATCTATTTTCGGCTTTAAGGCAAAGGGAACCCGTCTGGCTTTGAGCCTGATGGGAGCTATTTTAGGGTTTAGGCTGAATGTTATAGGGGTCCCCTTGTACTTGCCTAGGGTCCCATCGAATATGTCCTGGAACTCTTTCAGCAGGCTCTCCTCCCAATTGGTCTCGGTGATGCTGTTGATTCCTGTCACTCTGATTCCCAGGGGTGTGAACCATTCGATTCCTAGCAGGCTAGGGCAATCATGGTTGACGATTGTCAGAGGAAGTATTTCAGCATGGTTTTTGAATTCTATTAGGAAATGTCCAAGACCCACTACCGGGATTCAGTTTCCCTGGTAGTCTTTGAGTATTAGGCTTTGCTGTTCCAGTTCTCTTCGCTTGATGTCTGGTATCAGGATTCTGATGGTGTTCCATGATACCATTGACAGGTATGATCTGGAGTCTACTTCCATTTCACAGGGCTTCCCTTTGATTTTTACATTTATTTGGACCTTTTTTGTGTTTGCTGCCCTGGCATTTCCTATGATTGTTGTTTGGTGTGTTTCTTCTCTGTTGTTCATTTGCCGGTTTCTGTTCTCCTGGCTCCATCAGCTCCCAGGTTGTCTATCTCTGTTTCGGGGGGGGGGGGGGTGCTGCCACATATTTTTGGACTATAGCTCTTTTTTGTTCCGGCAGACCCTTGCAATGTGCCCCTATTTTTCACAAGCTCTACAAATGGCATCCAGGAATCTGCATATGGGGCGTGGGTGGTCCCCTCCGCATCCAGCACACTGGAATTCTCACCTCCTTCCTCTTTTTTCCCACTATTTTCTTTCTGACTGAAGCCTATGGATGTCTTCATTGTCATCATCAGTATTGCTCAGGGAATCAAGGTCTTCATGGTGGGCAGTCGCGGTGGGTTGTTTTTGTGTTCCTTCCACCTTCTTTTCTCGAGTTTGGTTCTGTGGTTCTAGATTTGTTGAATTCATTTGGTGCATGGTGGCTGCAGATTTCTTGGCCGCTTCAGCGGTGGTGGCTTCTGCGATAGCCTCCGCTATTGTGATATTTGGTCTGTTCAGTAGCTTGCTTTGGAGTGTAGCGTCCTTCAATCCAAGGACCACGTGGTCTCTCATGGCTTAGTTCATGTTGAGAAACTCACAGACTCCTCCGATATCCCTCAGGGCTGTTACAAAATCTCCAATGCTCTCGTCTTCTCGTTGATCTCGCTTATAAAATTCATGCCTTTTAATGAGATTGGAGACCACACGCGCGTAATGGGCTCTTAGCATTCAGTTTAATTCTGGCCATGCCATCTGTTTTACATCCTGCAGTTTGGCTAACGCCTTGGCCATTTTGAAGATGGCAGGGCCACAGTGCGTGAGGAATACAGCTCTCTTCCTCTGGTCAGTTATTTCTTGTAGCTTGTTGCTTTCCAGGAACATTAGAAAGCACTCAGTGCATGACTTCCAGTCTTCTTTGGCTGGGTTGAATGGTGCAGGCGGCGCATTGCTACGGGTCATTTTGGTTGCTCAGTTCTTGATGCCACATGCTTCGGTCTCACTCTTCTGGGATGATCTCACTTTCGTCACCAGTGTTCTGTTCTGAAATGAAGGCACGTGAGAAAGGAGTTCCAAACAAACAACTCTTTATTAAACTCTTAGTGACTTGTAACAGAACAGCTTTGCCGGAGCTGCGACAGCCCTTTTTATAACAGCTGCCCATGGCTTACAGCCAATGACAGCTCTTTGAGCTTTACCACTGTCAGGCGGCCAATTGCGGCAGTACTTAAACAGCCAATCTGATTATGCCTTTTCAGCCAATCGGATTTAAGTATTCGAAGTATTCCTAAACATAACAAGTTTCGCTCCCAACAAAGCACCATTATTGATAGATCATAAAAATACAGACAGCCATTAGATGTTAAGGGCCTGTCACATTGGCCGACAGATGCAAATAGTATGTAAAAAGGACACAGCGGATGAGAAAATTTTCCATCCCTTGTTATCCGCTCTCAAAAGTGCCCTGAATTTGCATAAACAGAGAGGACAACAACGGAAAGGAACGGACGGGGGGAGGACGTAGCCAGGATGTAAAGCGGATGCTCCACGGAAGTCTAGTGTATGGAAGCAGATGGAAGCGGATGGCACATCCGCAGGGCTTCCAGGGGAGCACAGCGAAGCAGATGCACAGTGGAAGGAACGTATGCAGAGCAGATGCCGAGCGGATACAGCGAATGCATCACGGATGCCTAGGGGATGCCTAGTGGATGCAAAGCGTTCACTGCGCATGCGGGGAGGATGCATTGCAGCCCCGCGGATATAAAAGGATGCAGCTAGCAAGCAGGTCACCATTAAGAGGAAAGACCTGCTGCCAGACATATCTCCAGCCAACAACCATGGGGAAGAAGAGGAAGCCTGTGCCATCTTCTGCCAGCCCTGGCAAGAAGGACAGGGCCACCATCCAAACCCCTGGCCATGACTCTGCTTCTGCTGGGGCTTCTGCTGCTCGGGCTGACTCTGCTGGTGCTGGGGCTTCTGCTGGTGCTGCTCCTGGTGTGGTGCTTCTGTTGGTGCTTACTCTGCTGGCGCTGCTCCTGGTGCTGGTGCTTCTGCTGGTGCTTACTCTGCTGGCACTGCTCCTGGTGCTGGTGCTTACTGCTGGTGCTTACTCTGCTGGTGCTCCTCCTGGTGCTGCTGGTGCTGCTGGTGCTGCTGGTGCTGCTGGTCCTGCTGGTCCTGCTTTTGCTGCTGCTGTTATTGTTGCTGGTGGTGGTGGTGTGGTGGAGCAGCCCCTAGAACCTCAAAGCCCCTCTGATGAGGGCCCAGAAGGCCCTGCCAGAGGGAGTAAGAGGTATATGCGAGATAGGGAGAGGAGGCAGTACTCCATCAAAGAGGAACATGAGGATGAGGTGCTCGAATGGCTGAGGGAGAACGAGTACCTCTGGCAGAAGGGACACAGGCTCTATCGAGACACCAAGAGAAAGCAGGCGGCTTGGAGAGAGAAGGTGGGCTACACTTCGGAGGTCCTCCTTGGGTGGTGGAAGCACATGCACACCTGGTACGGGAAGCTTCACCTCAAGAAGTCTGGCCAGGCCGCAGTCAAGCTCACCGACTGGGAGACCTATATGATGGCCAAGTGCAGCTTCTTGGAGGGTGAGATCCACCACCGAGGAGCAGCCCCTCTGTCTACCCTCTCTCTCAGGCAGCTCACAGAGAGCCAGTCCTCTTCTGGCCAAGAGTCAGCTCCTGTGTCCAGGCAGGTATCTGTGGAGCATCCCATGATGGAGACCCCCCAACAGCTGCACTCCCCGTTGGGGAGCGTGTGGAGGACCCCCTGACTCAGTGGAAGCAAGGAGAGGGCACTGACACCAGAGACCAATCCACACCCACACCCAGCTCCACCTCCACAGAAAGCAGGCAGAGAGGCAGACCGGAGGGATATAGCCACACTGTCCTGATGGAGATCAGGGACATCATCAAAAGCAGCGTAGATCTCCTCTCTCAGCTGGTACACACCGACATACCATCCTCAAACCAAAAGCCCTTCCTGACCTACGTCAACCAGACCCTCATGGACATGTCCGAATCACACTACCAGGTGATCAAGGAGAGGATCACAGGTCTTCTGCACAACCCTCCAGGCCCAGCTGAACCTAGTCCGACGCAGTCCAGGTCTGTTCCTCCACCCCAGGTGATGTCAGTGCCCTCCCAAGGCTTTCCACAGGCCCTCACCTACCAAGGCTATGGCTACCAGGAGTTCCAGAAGCACAGGCAGCCCTTCCCAGTCCAGGCACAGGTTCATCAAATGCCACCAATGCCACCGATGCCACCAATGCCACCAATGCCACCGATGCCACCAATGCCACAGATGCCACCCACACCTCACCTCGCTCACCTGCAGACCAGACACCCCACTACACTCCTCCTTCCTCCACCCCACAGCCAAGCCCGGCCTCAGTACATCTGTCATCGGTATTGGGACTGACACCCCATGTCATGGAGGAAGGGGCTCTCAACATCACAGGACTGAGCCAGCTCTCTGAGAGCTTTCTCCACACACCATCCCCTGTTGTCCTCTCGGGGCCAGGCACCCCAATGGTGCCTCAGACCAGCACTCCAGCAGCAGCCACCTCCACAGCACCTGGACCCTTCACCCCTGAGTCTATGAGCATGCCTCAAAGTGACTGAGAAGAGTGCCAGTGACTGGGTTGCTACCTGCTGACTTTATCTTTGCTTGAGACACTTTACTTGGGTCATTTTGCTTTTACAGTTTGTTATTAATAAAGTTTATCTTTGCTTTACACACTTGGTTCAGTTCTTTTAGTCAATAAAGTCCTGGTGGAAACTTTTAGAAATGATTTAAGCCTTTTCATGCTTGTGGGATGGGTAAGGATAGCAGTGAGATGGGCAGGTATACCTGTGGGATGGGTAATAGCTGTGGGATGGGTTAGCATAGCAGTGGGATGGGCAGGGATACCTGTGGAATGGGTAATAGCTGTGGGATGGGTAATAGCTGTGGGATGGGATAAGATACCTGTGGGATGGGTAATAGCTGTGGGATAGATAAACCTCCAGTGCAAGCATAGTGGGACTGTATGGTCCACCCTCCCAGGTGCCACACCTATGGCCCTTTATTATCAATAACAATTTAATCATTCATCCACACATTTCAACATAAACAAAACTCTTTATTAAACGCCCTGTTCATTGTAGGGCCACTCAACATAAATGGCACAATCTCATCAGTGTGATGAGACAGGCTGAAGGAAGTATCCATTAAGCATCTACCATCCTGTCTTGCCACTCCACTGCTCCAGCTGGGGAGTTGCACCAGTGTCTCAGGAGGTTGTGCTGCTTCTTCCCTTCATGTGAAGCTCTGTTGGGGCCTTGCACATCCACAGTATCTATCAGGTTTCGCCCTTGCCTCCATTCACCAGGCTCCATGTCCCCACTGCCTTGTTGGTGGTCCATGAGCCTGTTCTGCAACACTGGGTAGTGGGTGCCCATGAGATTGTGCAGGATTCAGCAAGCTTCCATGATGTTCCTCATGGTCTCTGGGTGATGCTGCATTGTGGTGAGAAGTACCTGGAACTTGTTGGCCAGGAGGCCAAAGGCGTTCTCCACTACCCGCCTTGCCCTGGACAGCCTGTAGTTGAAGATCCTCTCTTCACGGGTGAGACATCTGGAAGTGTAGGGCTTCATGAGGTAGGTACTAAGGGAGAAGGCGTCATCACCCACGATGAAGTAGGGCACATCTTGTGTGTCGCTGGGCAGGGGGTCTGGATCTGGGAAGCCCATGATGAGGTTGCATTCCAGCCACTCCTTGAGGTGACTGGCATTGTATACCTGGGCATCTGAAGATGACCCGTTGCCTGAAGCATCGATGTACATAAACCTGTAGTCAGCATCGACCATGGCGAAGAGGACGATGCTGAAGAAGCCCTTGTAGTTGTGATAAGTGGACCCTGACTTGGCTGGAGCTTTGCAGGCCATGTGCTTGCCATCTATGACTCCAATGGTGTGGGGAAAGTTTCACTTCTGATACCACTGCTCTGCAACTTTCTTCCAGCCTTCTTCAGTGGAGGGGTACTGGAGGAGCTCCTCCAGGTATTCTTTGATGATGGCCTGCACCACTTCTCTGACCACAATGCTGATGGTGTTGTGTGGCACCCTCCAGGCATACTGCATGCTCCTGTACATGGTCCCAGGGGCCAGGTGGCGCAGAGTCAGTGCCACCTTCAACCCAGGGTCCAGGCTGGACCGGAAGTTGGTGTTTGCCTTGATCAACCTGGGTCTCAGCTGCTCCACAACTTTGTCAAACATGGCTGGCGGCATCCTCATGAAGTTCTGGAATGCACGAGAGTCTTCGTTCTTCAGCTCCACCATCAGCTTGTTTTACAGTCCATACTCAGCTCTTCTTGCAATCCATCTTCGGACCCAGACACTTCTTGGACGCCTCCTTTTCTTCCCATAGAACAGGTGAAAGAGCCTGTAGAGGGCTTCGCACTGTTGTACAACGATGGTGGCTACCAAAAGGAGTGTGTGATGATCCATGGTGGAGATGACTAGATGCTGTGGAAGAGCAAGAGCAAGATGAAGGCTGAAGAGGTCTGCACCGCAGGGCTGCTGGAGTGAAAGTGAGATCCAGGTGATTTATCCCCCTTTTTATAGGAAATATAGGTTTTCGGCTAGGTGTCCTTTTGCATCCTCTAGACATCCTGCAGATATCCTAAATATCCGAGATATGTCCCCTATACGAACGTTTTTTCCGTTTTAATGGTTTGTATGCGAGCTGCATCCGCTTTCATCCTTTCTACATCCGTGCTACTAACGCTGCGTGTCCATTCCATGTCCGTTTTGCTTCCTCCCTGTGTCCGTTTTCTGCTGGAGCGGATGCGAGTTGCACGGATGCGCAGCGGATGCCTAGCGGATACAGCGGATGCGTAATGGATGACGATGGACGTATAACGGATGTTCCACATTGCCAGACTGTCTGTGTTTCTTTGGGAAAGCCAGATAGAGCTCTAAACAGCTGATCTGAAACATTTCTTCACCTGGATGGGCTCTAAGTTGGAATGTATTTTATACTCTCCCCTCCAATTGGGACCTCTTCTCCTGCAGTCAGTGGTACCACCATACCAATAGCCACATCACTTGCATCGGCTTGAATTACGAAAGGAGTGTCCATATCCGGGTGCTTCAGCACTGGTTCTGCAGCAAACAGTCGTTTTAGCTTTTCAAAAGTGGCTTGGCACTCCATGGACCACTCCAGCAGCTTTCCTAGCCTTGGCTTCCCCTCCCCTTTTGTTTTCAAGAGATTTGTGATGGGCATTGCTATCTTAGCAAACGTCGGGATGAATTGCCGGTAAAAATTTGCAAATCCCCAAAAGCTTTGAAGTTGTTTTCTGGTGCATGGTGGAGCCCATTCCAGAACGGCACACACCTTCTCTGGATCCATCTCTATGCCTTCAGATGAAATGCGATATCCCAAATAGTCAATTTTGTCTTGGTGGAATTCACACTTTGACAATTTAGCATACAACTTAGCGGCACACAGTTTTTGTATAACCGACCGCATTAACTTCACATGTTCATCCAGAGTTTCCGTGTAGATAACGATATCATCAAGATAAACCAGAACCCTCCTGTATAAATGTTCATGTAACACTTGATTGATCATTTGCATGAATACAGCTGTGGCCCCTTGTAAACCAAAAGGAAGAACGTTGAATTGGAAGCAACCCATCGGGCAGTTAAAAGCGGTCTTCCACTCATCCCCTTCCTTAATTCGAATTTGGTAGTATGCTTCTCTCAAATCCAACTTCGTGAAAATCTTTCACTTCAATAAATGGGCCAACATATCTTTCATCAAAGGAAGGGGGTACACATTTTCCACAGAAATAATGTTCAAATTTCTGTAATCCACCACCAAGCATTTGGAACCATCTTTCTTTTCCCGGAACTACACTGGGGCCGCTACTCGGGGTCTAGCAGGTTGAATGAAACCACGTTCCAGATTTTTATCTATAAACAATCTTAGCTCTTCCAATTCCCGTGGGGTCATTGAGTACAACTTTGGTTTCGGGAGCTTCACCCCAGGCAAAATCTCAATAGCACAGTCTGTTGGCCGATGAGGTGGAAGCTCATCTGAGGCCTTCTCACTGAACACTTCTTTTAAATCCCAATACTCTTTGGGAATTTTCCCCTCATCTTTCACAGGCTCAGTACCTGTGGAAGCTATTTCAATTAGGTCCTCAGGCTTCATCTGGGATCTGGCCCCTCCTCTCGGTCACTGCTTTGCTCGTATGCACAACAATCCCTTTCTCCAGTTAACCTGGGGGTTCCATTTCCGGAGCCAGGGCAATCCCAGTATTAATGGTTGCTCCATCCCAGGGACCACAATAAAACACAGGGTCTCATCATGCTCTCCCATGACCATTTCTATAGGTTCCGTGACAAAACGGGCGGGGCAACCTCCAGCCACTGATCCATCTAGTTGGCAAAAGAAAATGGGCATCTTCAAAGGTTTTAGCTTTAGGCCCATTTTCTTCACTACTTCCGTGTTGATTATACACCTTGTGCACCCAGAATCTAACAGGGCTAGCATTTCCCCTTCGACCCCTGAATTGTTTACCCTCAACTTCACCGGAATGGTCATAGGGCCCATGCTTGGACTTACCAGGAAGTCATCTTCCGAGTCAGAATCCTCCTCCTCAGGGGTCACTGGGGCTTCTGATTCCTCTCCTGCGGGAGGGGCGACCTCTGCTGTCTCTTTCGATTTTAGTGCCGTTTCGCGAGGCTTCACTGGGGACTTTTTAGGTTTCTTTCCTTCCTTTGGAACCCCCTTTGGCTCCAGCTTGACTCTGCAGTTCACAGCCCGGTGATCTTCCTTCCCGCATCGAAAGCAGGCCAAGGGGTTGGGTCTTGCCGCCACTCCTCCCTTCTGAGGTTTAGGAGCCTCTTGAGGGCATGTAGGGGAAAACTTGCTCCACCCATAACCTCCCCGCCGTTTACTTCGGATTAAATCAATTTCCACTTCTTATGCCAGCAAGTACCACATCTACAAGTCATTGGGGTCTCTTCTAGCAGTGCATCTCTGGTACACATCTTCATTTAACCCATCTTTAAACAGTTCTATCAGGGCTTCTTGGGGCCAGCCTCGGAAATGGCCGGCTAACTGTCTAAATTCTTGGGTGTAATCAGCCACAGACCTCCGCCCCTGATTTATGATCTTCATCCTAATTCGGGCCTTGCGCTCTGCCAGTGGGTCTTCAAACCTAGCCCACAGTGCAGCCATAAATAGGTTATAATTCAGCAACTGAGGAGCGTTATCATTATGCAAAGTCACCATCCACTCTGCCGCTATTCCCTCCAGAGCCCTGGTAACATATCTCACTTTGGCTGCTTCTGAGGGAAAATCCTCCCCATACTCTTCCATATGGCTCCAAACTTGAGCTAGGAAAAATCCCAAGGCTTTGGGATCCCCTCCGTATTTTACTTCTAACGGAGGCAGCCTAGGAGCTCTACGCCTTCTAGGAATCACACCTCCTGCTGAAGGCCCCGGGGCTGCTGCTGGATTGGGTTGATTTATGGGAGAGGGAGCTGCTCTGCTTCTTCTGGCTGGGGCTACTTCCTCTCCCCCTTCATACCTTTGTGCATCTTGGAGTTGTTCAAAGGCTTCATCAAGGAGTTTTCTGGCTTGATTCAGTGAGAGTTCCCTCTTTTCCTTCTCTTGCTACGGCTCCTCTTTTCCACGCCGGCGGGTAGTTGTGAACCCGGGGGGGGGGGGGGTTCCTTCTCCAGATCTTTCCAACCAACACCCACGGACCATCTGGGCTTCACAGCTGGATTCTCTTCCAGACTGAGCTCTGCTTGCGATTGGGCTTCCTGCACCAGCAAAGAATCTTGGCCTCCAATGGCTCCCAGATTCTCTTGGTCACTATTTGAAGATGACATGATGTCCAGGCCCCCTCAGAAGAAAATTGGGTATTCTCTCCGGGTGGGCAGTTGGAAGAGATTCAGAATAATGTCAGGAGTAGCTCCATTCAAAATCCAGGAAAGAAATACTTAGACTCTTTAGTTTAGAGAAAAGATATCTTTTACTGAAAGTGAAGTGGTAGCAACCAAAGAATTCTGAATCTGAGAAATTAGGCACACAATTCACATATACAAAATGATGGAAATGTTCCCACCCCCAATAGTTCAGATGACACTTCCAATTAGAAGTTGTGAATATGATCATGTGGGCATCTTCAGGTGATGATGAGGCCTCTGTCCATTGACCTTGGCATATTTTGATAACAGGTTGCAGTTGCGCAGAGAAAAGAAAGCTAAGCAAGAAATAGAAACCTAACTCTATTGTATGCTCCCCCCCCCATTTACACAACAGAAGAATTTAACACCTCCAGCTCACTTCCCAGACTTTCCCTTCCTCCCCCCATTACTTATGGCAGTCGAAAGATACAAAGCAATAGTAGAAGATCTTGAAGGCTGACATTACCTTTCTCCTTTTTTTTTCACATCCCATAACATGATCACTAGAACAGGGGTCACCAACCTTTTGCACCTCAGAGACCCCCAAACTCATAATTTTAAATCCCGGGGACCACTAATATGAATTTTGACTGACGGTGACTTGCTGATGTTGGTGGGAGAAAGAGAGAGACAGAGGGAGATAGACATCTGATCTAACCTCTCTCTCTATCTCCCTCTCTCTCTAACACACACATACATACACACACACACAAACACAAACACAGAGGCAGAGGTGGGATTCAAATTTATTAACAACTGGTTCTGTGGGCATAGCGTAATTTGTGGATGTGGCTTGGTGGTCATGTGACTGGCTGGGCATGGATTGTATGTAATTATTATAAATATTTATATAAATATTGATTTTTTTATTTAAAAAAGAGCAACTTTTACCCAAAATCAGGCAAAGCAATTAGGCAAATTGAGTTGCTTACAAAATCACAGATTCATTCAGAGATCTATCTTTCTGCCATTAGCTACCTGAGTCTGTCACATAAAATTTGCTTCCAAGCAAACTCATAAAATTTCCTAGCAAACAAACTCACAAAATTAACTCACAACACATCATGTATGTAAATATTGATTTTTTTTATTAAAAAAAGAGCACTTTTACCCAAAATCAGGCAAAGCAGACAGGCATATTGAGTTGCTCACAGAATCACAGATTCACTGAGAAATCTATCTTTCTGCCATTGGCTACCTGAGTCTGCACTGAATAATAGAAGCTTCAGTCTTAAGGAAGGTTCAGCTCTGCTTAAAAGCAGAGCTGAAGATCTAAAGATTAGCTAGAAAGCAAGAAATCCAATGATCTTTTGCTTTCTAACTAATCTAAATTTTCTGGCACAACAGAGCAGCTGATGGTTGGGGGGGGGGGAGAAAAATAGCAACTTAGCAGGCAAGTTTGCCAGGTAAGGAGTGAATGGACAGGGAGGGTTCCCACGGACCATGTGGCCTGTGCAGCCTGGATTAATTGCTTTGGTGGGTGTTCTGGGGGTGACATTTCTCTGCAGACCACCAAAATTTTTCTCACGGACCACCGGTGGTCTGCGGCCCACCAGTTGATGACTGGAAGGTTGAAAAGCTGAGAGAAGAAGGAGGGAGGGAGAGATAGATTGTGCTAAGAGAAGGCTCATTTTTGCAAATTTGGTCTATGTTCAGAGGCAATGTAGGGAGATTATCATTCAGTTAATCTTCTCAAATTTGTTTAGATGATATGGCTTACTGGGGCTATTAGCTTAGAGAATTAACTTAGCTCCAAAGTGTC
Source organism: Laticauda colubrina (assembly GCA_015471245.1). NCBI lineage: Eukaryota > Metazoa > Chordata > Lepidosauria > Squamata > Elapidae > Laticauda > Laticauda colubrina. The sequence goes on along the minus strand of BLBF01000020.1, from coordinate 7,339,075 downwards.
CTTGAGATGAGTTGAGTCTATTACATGATACCTTATACTCTCCCCTCCCTACTGTAATGCAGTTGAGTGTGTTGTGCAAACAAGTCAGTAATTTCAAAGGACATATGAGCAGAATTGCAGTGCATGCCTCTTAAATACCTTTCCAAGACAGATTGCTTAAATGCAGTTGGCTTTTCATTCCTTAAGTCTATGATGAGCTGGCTATATTCATGGTTTTGTCTGTGGCTACTTGACATTGTATGCAGCTTCATTCATTACTATATTATTTCGGTGACACCTATGACACCTATGGCACACTTATGAACAATTTGATAAATGGAGTTTCAAAAGTAATCAACAGAGGAGGTCGCAGTTTTCATCTGGACCACAACACAAAGGGAAAAAGTTAAATGCTTCTTCACGTCAGGGTTTCAATTCATTATGGAGCCTCAGCACTTGCATTTGGCTCATCATCCTGTGGTCCATATCATATGGTCAAGATTTTTGTAATATCATGTAACAAAGAATGGTACAGCTCTTATGCAGCCTATAACTGCTCCATTTTGCATATCACCCATTTCCTATTGGAAGACCTCTGCAGAAAAGTTGCATTGAGTTGGCATGGGAAATGGGTAGGAAGCTATTGGCCAGTCTTTTGTCAAAAAACCACTTTAAACAGTAGGTTCCAAGTCGATAAATCACAACTTCTATACCCCAGAGATATCCTGAACTAATAAGACAGGATATGATAAGTAGGAAAGTTTAAAAAGATGTTATATTAACCTCCTCCTATTAGAATTTGGTCTGCCATGGTATTAGCAATATTAAAGACACTAAACCTTTTCTTTTTCTTTTCCTGCTACAATTGCAATGAGAGAGAGAAATTTATTAAGCTAATATTAACCAATGTGCTTTTTCCAAAGAGAAAATTAATGTTGTAATCCCAGGGAACTTTCACTTTTTTCCTCCCCTAGAAACAGGTTTATGGAGCCAATTAATATCGATCAAGTCACTCTCCCGAACAAGATTCTTCCTATGCATTTCTAAAATGAAGACATTGATGTTCCAATCTAAGATCTCATAAATTATCCAGGAGCACTTAAAGAAAAGTACTTGCAATAATGAAAGAATTGAAGCGACATTGCAAAGCACATCTATTTGTAGTCCTGCAGATAAAAATGAAAATTAACAATACTGACATACCTTGGTGCTCTTCGAGTTATCATGGACTAGGATATGAAGTAGCTTCAAATATACAGAGGATTTTGTTACCAAATTTGGATTCAAATAAAATATGCACATGGATCTGAATAAATTTGGGTGTTACTAAGGTTTTGGAAGGCAGGAATGTGCTGCTCTTTGACAAAGATTGGTCCTGTTCTTAGGGCATATCAAGCAGGTATTAAAATTTGTCCAGGTCTAAAGTGGAATATCTAAAGCTGACCATTTGTTCCATCTTCCTGAAACACAACAGATGTTTGAAGGCTCAGCATAGCTGCTTTATGGCTCTTCTGAGGGCTTCTGGGCAGACAGAAGACCTTTCCCTTGGGATAGCTGGAGGATTTTGGCTTGCCAAAAATATTTAGACACAAAAAATGGACCAAATTTTAAATTTTGCTCTTCTGCATGGCATATCAGTTAAAATCCTATATGCAGAAGGAACCTGAACAAGCTGGCTTTTTGGTCTTTGGAATAGCAAGTCATCCCTATTTCTGTTTACTTGTGAGACCAGAATTAAATCAGCTTTATTGTGGATCCTTTTGGAAATGCTTTTGATTGCTTCCCTCTCAACCATGCCACAGTTGGAAAAAGACTAATAAAAAGACTAAGTCCACTTGGTGTTCATTTTTGTGGGAGGAAAAAACCCCATAATTTGGGATTAATGTAGATGGATTTATTTTTCAAATGTGTAAAATGGCTAAAGCTTTCCCATCTTCTGTGTGTAAACTATAAAAATGTCTATCTAGAAGTGCACTCAAGAATCCATCCTAGTTTTCCTTGATCTTTCATCAACTTTTGATACCATCCATCATGGAATCCTTCTGACTGAGTGTGAAGATTGGCCAGGAGGGGGGGAGGAACACACACCATATTGTAGTTGTACTCCTTTTTTTGTAGTAGGTCTCAGATGCTTTTTGGGGTGCCTCCAGGCTTAACACTCTTGTTTAACATCCACAAGTAGTACTCATTGGCTGACTGCCTTATTTGGTGACCATTTTCAGTTACAACAGTGATGAAAAAATAACTTGTTCACCAGTCCATCCATTTAAAATATTTACAGGATGTAAAGCAAGGAAAGCTTAAATAAGGACTACAAACATAGGTGCAATTTTGTTTAGCAAATCCTTTGCTTAACAGCCAAGTTGCCATCCCAATTGTGGTCACCAAATGGGGACAATTTGTATTGTCTTACCTGTCCACTCGGTGAGATTGTGCATTAATTCTGGGTCTAAGTATAATCACTTTGCCATTTGGTATCCAGTTGTACATCTCAACTTGGCCAACCAAATAATAATGTTGCAATCCTGTCCTAATGTTTGGAAGCTGTGTGGATCTGGATGGGAAAAACAGCCTCAGACTCATTTCTTCCAAAACAGAGTGGCCATAAATATTTGTTTCTCCTTCACATTTTGGGGGAACTTTCATTAGTTTTGGATGGGCTGATATTTTCCATTTGGTACTCCACATAACTTGGGGGGGACTGGGACTCACACATCCTGCTTGAAAAGCAGGGAGCAGCTCTGGCCAATAGATCTTTGCAGAGATTTATCTCAAGCAGCATTTGCATCCATTCATAGATTGGGAAGACTTTTGTACAGTCTCTCATGCTCTGGTCACTTACAAATGGACTACTGCAACATGTTAGGTGTTTTTGAAGATTACTGGTAGCTAGAGCTGATTCAAAATGCAGTAGCAGGAATGGTGATGGGCATATTATGCTATTTGTTTTATTTTATTTTATATTAAAATAAATGTAGACCCTCATCTTGCAGAAGGAGCTCTGGTAGTGAGCAGAATGAAAACACAATGAATGAATTTGAGGCCTTGATGAAAACTCACACTCATCCAGCAATCACTTTATGCCACCCACATGAACATCCTGGCCCCAGTGCCTGGAGGAAAATCTGCCTCTTCATTGCTTTGCTAAAGGCCAATAGGGTGGGGACTTCTAGCAGAGTGTGTTTCCTTTGGGTTCCTTTGTCACCAGTTGGGATCCAGAAAGCACATCTTTTCTATCACTGTGCCTACCCTCTGGAGCATCATTTTGCCCCTGAAATGTGTATGGCTTCCACTCTGATGATGTTGGCTGTTTTCCCAGGATTTGGAGTTCAATGTGATTGAATCCCTGTACAGTGTTTTATTCTTTTACAGTTTGTCTTTGGGTACTTCTGATCTGTTTTACTTTTTGATTGTTATCAGAGTAAAAAAAAGCTCAGAGTAATTTGAAACTGGGTGGCCTCCAAATTGTATTAATTTGTTAATTAAACATTAAATGAATTGTATAGTTAAATATGTTTTCAGTAAATATATTCAAATTATATTTAGTATAATTATATTTAGTGTAGAATTATGCAAAACATACGTGGTTAGAAATAAACTTCACATTCTTCTCTGTTTTAGAAGCAAAATTAAATGCACTGATCTTCCTAATGGCTTTTAGAACTGGGGATGGTTTCTTGTATAATAAAGATAATCAAGCAACAGATCTGCAAACACCTAAAGGCAAACAAAGTTATAACCAGAAGCCAGCATTGGTTTGTCAATAGCAGATCATACCAAACAAATCTTATTTCATTTTTTGACAAAGTGATTGAATTACTCGACCATCAAAATGCAGAGGACATAGTGTATTTGGATTTCAGTAAAGCATTTGACAAAGTAGACTACAATCTTCTACTTGGTAACTACAAAAATATGGAATAAACAGCATCACTACAAGATGGATTTGTAACTGGGTGACAAATCATTCTCAACATGTCCTCAATGGAATTACATCTACATGGAGGGAATTAAGCAGTGGGTTACCTCAAGGTTCTGTTCTAAGTCCAATACTCTTCAATATTTTCAAAATAATTTAGATGAGGGAGTAGAAGGGGAACTCATGAAATCTGCAGATGAGACTAAGCTATCAGGAATAACCAACAGCCCAGATGACAGAATCAAGATCTAAAATAATCTTGACAGACTTGAACACTGGGTCTGAACCAACAAAATAAAATTAAATGTAGAGAAAAGTAAGATGCTACACTTAAGTGAGGGAAACCAAAAATACAGATACAGATTAATGAACCCTGGCTTAATAGCAGTAATTGTGACAGATATCTTGAAGTCCTAGTGGACAATCAAATATTAGCCAGAAGTGGTGCAGCGGCAGCCAAAAAAGCCAATACAATCCTAGGTTACATTAACAGAGGGATAGAATCAAGTTCACATGATTCTATAAAAGCTCTATAAAATGGCACTATACTGCTGTATGCTGCTTTAATAAGGCGACACCTGGAATATTTCATCCAGGTTTTTTTTTAATAAAGTTTTATTTGGGTTTTCACACATACAAAATACAAGTAAAATATCTTTTTTGAAAATAGCATGGTCCCGGGTTGAACTTCTTTATACAGATACAAAACTCAATTTCATGCTCCTTTTTGTATTCTATTCCATATCTTATACTATTTTACATTTTCTATATAGTTTTTCCCCTCTTTTGACTTTCTTGATTTTAATTTGATTATCTCATCTCAATTCAAATAATTATATTTATACTTTTGTCTGTTCTGTTTCAATTTCATATTATCTTTTCTCATGAAACAAGTTTTCTCCTGTAGTTACTAATTGGAGTATGACAGCTTTATATCTTTTAATCACATCCATTCAACTCTTATTTAAACTTCAATATACCTTAAGGTTATGACCTTCAATATAATACATAATAAATAACTTCCAATTGAATTCTGCTTGGTACATTCCTATAATACACACTATATTTTTTTTTAAAAAAAGATTGTAAATATATATAATTATAAACCCTCATTCCGTTCCAGTTCAGTTCTACCATTAATAATCATTAAAATCTTAACTTCTTTATCACTTCTTTTCAATTAAATATCATACTTCCTTAAAAACACATATAATCTCCATATTTAATTTTTCCCTTATTTTTCTTCGCATATGTTTTATAAATCATTAAATATACCTTTTATTACATTTATTTATTGACAAGCATTCCACTGAATTATGATAGCTATTTTATCAGACATTTTAATCATACATTGTTTCATATTTTCTAAAATTATTTCTGTTTCTAATATAACTATACTATCTTATGTACCTTTGCAGAATCCCTTTTTCCATTAAATTTTCACCAATTATCTCCAGATAGGCCCTGTTTCTCTGTATCTGGTTTCTGTCCTTTATGACTTCTTTTCCTTTCTTTCTTCCCTCTCATCTTCTCCCTCCTCTTTTTACCCCCTTGTCTCTCTAGTTCTCATTCTCTCTTCTGCATTTCCCTCTTCTGTTGCTTTCTGATTTTATACTTATTTTTCACTCTATTTTTTTTTTTGGAGTTGTTTTTCCCAATCTTAAACTTTCCATTCTCTTTCCACCCTTTCCTTTTTTCCCTCCATCTAAGATTACTTGTTCATTAAAGATGGCTTCTTCTTTGTCGCAATCTTCTTCTTCTGTAGGCATTTCTTGTTGTTTCTCATAATTCCAAATCTCCATTTCTAAAAACTGAAATACGAAACCAAAAGAACCTCTCCCTTCTTGTGCATCTTTTTTGTACTTTTTAAGTTCCATTTTCAGTTCTTCTAAAAGTGGAGCCATTTTAAACAGTTTTAAACAACCACCCGATTGATTTTAGTCATTCAAAACAAAAGCCAAGAATCCAGAAATCATCAAGTAATCCAGATAGTCCCGAGTTATATTTTCTTATTTCTTTTTCGACTTTCTCTTCCTGGGGTTTTTGTTGCAATATTTCAGTTAAAATGTATCTTTTGGAAGTCTTGTTGAGATTTTTCTAAAAGTTCTTTATTAATTACAGGCAGTCTCCTCCCTTCCAGATCCTGCCCTTTTATTCTTCCTCTCTCCTTTCCTGTTTTCAAAAGCTTTTGATTATCCAGAAATCTTTATTATCCCTTTGACTTTTTATTTTCAGCATTAAATGCCTATTGATATCAAAGTGGATTTTTTTTTTCCAATTTCTTACTTAAGTCTCTTAGCTGTCAGTATAGGAAAAAGAGAAAAAAACCCAAATCTTTTCCCTTTTCTCTCTCCATCGCAGCTTAAAAATCCCCTTAGGGAACAATGTTATTGTTTTTTAACAGTTTCAATTCCAGGGTACCTTATTTGTTGCTTTTGCTGTTTGACCCGGTCAACCAAAACTTTCTCCTCTTATTTTCCTCCTGGACATCTTTTTCCGGTCAAGTTCTTCTTTGTGGTGACCATTTCTAACCACCTCCCCAACTGGGGAGGAGAGATGCGGCTCTCCTCAACCCTGCAGGCAGTCTCCCCCCTCTTCACCACCTCTATGGGTTGGCTTAGCTCTGAAGCCAGCTGGCTCAGGGCGCTCCAGCAGTGAGCACGGATTGAAGCCTTGCAGAGATGAGGTTTTGGTCTGTCGCTGAAGAAGCTCAAAATGGAAGCCAGAATATAACCACATTATAGAAAGGATATAGAAACTTTGGAAAGAATGCAGAGGAGAGCAACAAAGATGATTGGGGGCCTTGAGGCTAAAACATGAAGAATGGTTATAGGAACCGGTCATGGCTAGTCTAGTGAAGAGACTAGGGGTGACATGATAGCAGTATTCCAATATTTGAGGAGCAGCCATGGAGAGGAGGGGGTCAAGCTATTTTCCAAAGCACCTGAAGGCCAAATAAGAAACAATGAATGGAAACTGATCATGGAGAGATTCAACCTAGAAATAAGGAGAAATTTTCTGACAGTGAAAGCAATCAACCAATGGAATTGCTTGCCTTCAGAGGTTGTGGGTGCACTGCCATTGAGGCTTTCAGGAAGAGGCTGGACAGCCACTTGTTCAAAATGGGTCTCCTACTTGAGTGGGGGATTGGAATAGATGGCCTCCAAGATCCTTTCCAACTCTGTTATTCTATTATTCCTTCTGCAACACACCAAATGTTTTGCAAGACTAATTCACAATAAACTTATCTAAAGTCTTAATAAGTTTTTTTTAATTTTGCCTATGGACTTCTGAAGAAAGATTTGCCCAAAATTTTCTGTCATAGAAATCTTTTCAAGAAAAGATTGGACAACAATTTGGCCAACCTAATATGAGGACTACTGTTTTGGAGAGGAAATTGGAGTAGAGAACCTCCAAGATCTCTCCCAAACTTATCATTCAATGATTTTAAAATAAGGTTTATTTCAGAGTATGTAAAGGTATTTCTCAGGGGTTCAAAGGTCAACCTTCCCAACTTCATTCAAATATGACTTGCAGCTATTAGTGCTGGAAGAACAACTGATTTTTGGCTAATAGTGGGCTCAAATTGTCAAAGGGGTAAAAGAATTACTTTTTAGTTGGGCCTGGATTTGCAATGAACCATTTAAGTTTCCCAGGGAAAAAGATTTCCAAGTAGAAAATCAATAGAAACAATAAACTGGTCCACTGTGCCTCTGCCAGTGAAAATGACTTCCCAATCACCATTTTCAGTTGGGACAGACTCTTGCAACCCTCTGCCAGCAAAAACAGAGCTCGGGAAGGTCACACACGAGTTATGTCAAGCTGGCCACATCTTTTCTGGCCACGTCCAGCCCAGCCCCTTGAGGTCAAACATAACCCTGATGCAGCCTTCAATGCAATCAAGTTTGACACCCCATGTCTAGATTCTTATAATTCACTTGCATGCAGCAGTTCTAGAAAACAGATGCATTGCTTTTTCCACATGTAGAAGGATGCTGATTCTGAAGACCCGACAGTTGCACATCATGCCACGCATGTTATGATAATTCAAGCTCACTACTTGCCTTTTTTTTTCTAAGCCTGCTAGCTGACCCATCAGTCCATTAAGTCCCAATAGTATGGACTGCCTCCAAGAACGAGAGAAAGAGAAGCAGACCTTGATCAAGCATATCAGCACTGTCAGAAAATTATTCTACATATTACGCTGCATGATGGGCTCAGGAGAGTTGGCAGACTTATTGGCTCTTTAGAAATCAGAGTGTGGAACTTGCTTTTTTGGAATGCTCATTGAAAACTAGCAGAGTGGAGGAAAGATTGACTCCCATATAGCTCTCGCTAATAGGGTTGTGTACTGTAGGCAAGAAGGGTTGGTTTATTTCTTTTATTGCACTTACTTATTTTATTGAATTGATATAGTCACCAGTCTCACATATGTGACTCTGGACAGCAAACCACGATTAAAATAACAAAAACTAAACAATCAAAAGGATTAAAAAACCAAAAGGGTTAAAGTTATTCAAAACAGTTATAAAGAAGACAAGAAACATGGCAAAGTCTATTCTCCAATTTACAAATAGTATAACTGTCTGTATACCAGGCTGTATACTTCCATGGAATCCCTAGGCCTGTCAATAGGCTTGGTGCCAATCTTATATGGTGGTGGTGGGATTATATTCCAAAGGGTAGATGCTACATTTAAAAAGGCCCTCTTCCTGGGTTCTGCTGATGAAGCTTCTCAGCAGATGAGACCTGTAACTTTCTCCTCTTGCCAAACCTAATAGGACAAGACACACCTGTGAATTGTGTTTATTACCATTGAAAGTGAGTCATAAGCATTTTAACAGATTGGAAGCAGCAATTGAAGCAAGGCAAAATCACATCAGATACCTGTACAATTAGCACAGGTGCCTCCCCAGGGCTGTGTGCTCTCTCCACTTCTCTCTCTATACCAAACTGCATCTCAAAGGATCCCTCTGTTAAAGTACTGAAGTTTGCAGATGATACAACAGTGATTAGTCTCATTCGAGACAATGACGAATCTGGGTACAGATGGGAGGTTGAACAATTGGCCCCATGGTGTGGCCAGAACAATCTTGAACAGAACACACTCAAAACTGTAGAGATGATAGCAGATTTTAGGAGAAGCCTTCCTGTTCTACCACCTCTTACAATACTACACAGCATAGTACCAACAGTAGATATCTTCCTAGACAGCACAGTATCAACAGTAGATATCTTCCAGTTTCTAGGTTCTATAATATCTCAGGACTTCAAATGGACACCTAACATAAAAAAAAAATCATCAAAAAAGCACAAGAATGTTCTTCTTGCAGCAAGTCAGAAAGCTCAGACTGGCCAAAGAACTGCTGACATCTACAAAGGAATTATTGAATCTGTCATTTATACCTTTGTAACTGTCTGGTTTGGGACAGCAACCAAATAAGATAGACACTATTCAATGAATAGTTAGGACTACAAAAAAATAAATAATAATAAAAAAATAATAATAATTGCAATCAGCCTGCCTTCCAATGGTGGGATTCAAAATTTTTACTACTGCTTCTGTGGGCGTGACTTGGTGGGCATGGCAGAGAAAGGATGCTGCAAAATCTCCATTCCCACCCCACTCCTGGAGGAAGATTACTGCAAAATGCGATTCCCTCCCCACCCCACTAACCTGCTTTCCAGCTCCGTTCTCCTGTGGAGGGCAACAAAAGAAGACCCACCCAATCAGCTGGGACTTTGGAGGCAGATAATAGATGGGGACGGGGCCAGTCAGAGGTGGTAGATGTCAGTTCTCCGAACTACTCAAAATTTCTGCCAGCAGTTCTCCAGAACTGGTCAGAACCTGTTGAATACCACCTCTGCTGCTTTCCATTGAGGACCTGTATATTACATGAGCCAGAAAGAGGGGTACAAAAATATCTATGAACCCCTCACATCCTGGACATAAACTATTTCATCTTCTTCCCTCAAGGTAATGCTCCAGGGCATTGCACACCAGAACAACCAGACACAAAGATAATTTTTTTCCCCCTCATGCTATCACTCTGCTAAATAACTAATTCCCACAACACTGTCTATGTCCTAGGATGTCCAACCATCTAGTAGGGCTAATTATCTATTATCCTTCTCATCTTTCTTATTACCTATTTTCTAAGCTTCTTGTTAAGCCTGGGTTCCCCAACCAGGGTTAGGTAGACAAGCTAAACAGAATGTGCAGCGTTAGTCAGATAGGCACACAGATAAATGAGTGAGCTAAGCTTGTATGTTTATTAACATACAGTAAAAATAACAGATACGCTTGTGCTATCAAGAATATAGTTTATTCCATTATAAGTTTATGGCATAGTCAAATAACAGTCCAATATTCATTTACCATGTAGTCAGTCCATTCAGGGATATTCAGTTAGCAAAGTCCATGTAGAATATCCTATGTCAGTTCACTTACAAAATCAGTCCTTTGTTGTCTCTCCCGTTCGAGCAATGCAGTCTTGATTCCAAAGCAGTAATCAGGGATCATCAAAGCCAGAGAGAGAGTCAGAGAGCGAGCAAGCTGTAGACTTGCTACTTTTATATTGTTTTTCATAATCACTCCTTTAATTGCTATTTCACAGTTAAAGCTGTATACACTCTAACATACACTAACTATGATTCATAGTTATTATTTCACCTAAACCAGTTAGGGTGAACAATGTTATCCCTAACACTTCTTATAACTATAACTTTATTGTTTGTATCTCATGATTTCTGTTAATTGCCTTTGTTTCGTATCCCATTATTATTTATGTTGTTTGCTTATTTAGTATCCTATGACTATCACTGAGTTTATATCTTATAATTTAAGATTATTGCATTTTATAATTATGATCATGATTTATCACTTGTTGCTTGTGTGTACACTGAGAGCTTATGAACTGGAGATAAATTCCTTGTGTTTCCAATCACACTTGGCCAATAAAGAATTCTACATTCTAGAATTCTATTATGATAACCTTTTCGATGACATCTTTGTCTTAAGATTTGGTGAAATAATCAGAGTTCATGCTACATAAAACAACAAATTTACTGAATTTACTCCAGGTTCCAAATTCAGGGAAAACAAAGAACCTGAAAGATAATGGCAAATGATAAAATATAAGTTGTGTATTCATCTATATATGTTTTATATGTATGTGACATATTATAATAAACCTGCTTTGTCTCAGCAATAGTCTGTTTTGATCTACATTTTTTACATTATTTGGCCTCCTCTTTCTATTTCTTTTCTCATGTTTTTCTAAGACACCTCTTAGTACGGGCATGCCATATGGTATATACCATCTGGGGTACCTATTCAGCAGTGTTAGATGATCATTAGCCTTAATTAAACCAATTATACCTACAATGCAGGATGTCATGAGTGATGAATTGGAGACGAAGTATAGGTTGTCTTAGATATACAGTATAAATAAGCATCTTAAGGAAAACACAAAGGGGTTGAAAAATCCATCACAATAAAAATATAATGAACCAGATTTTTAAAAAAACCAACCATGGTAAGGAATACTCTGTACTTGTAGACAATATAACAACCTGGATTTCGAGCAGTGATGAGATTCTGTGATCTTCCAAACATTTCTGAACTATGGCCATCAGCAGACCTGGTTAGTCTGGTCAATGGAGAAGAATTCTGTGAATTGCTACTGAGAGATTCTATTTATATTGAACACCAGGAAGTAGTACACAACTTATTTTCATCCTGTGGGGGATCTATCAGGCATAGAAGTTATATATCTTTCTACAGAGTTCAAATCCTTGACTGGGAATTGAACTCATGAGTCAATTCTCATCCCTATAAAAATAAGTTACAAATTCCACCCAGGAATCAGCATTTTGATCTCAAATGTTGGGAATATGTCATTATTCCTCACAGGCACTTACTCCAAAGGGGGAAATCCCCATTGTATGTATACTCCCACTTATGTTGCCATAATCTTGACAATCGGCATTTGGTAAATTACAAGACAAGTTATGTAATTTAGGACTCACTTCAGTGGTGGGATTCAAATTTTTTTACGACCGGTTCTGTGGCCGTGGCTTGGTGGGCATGGCAGGGGAAGGATACTGTAAAATCTCCAGTCAGAGGTGGTATTTGCTGGTTCTCCAAACTACTCAAAATTTCTGCTACCAGTTCTCCAGAACTGGTCAGAACCTGCTTGATACCACCTCTGACTCACTTGCAAACAGTGCTAATATTGGGCATTGTATGATTATCATTTATCTGTTCTTATGTAAAATCTAGTTATTTGGGTGGGAATTTTTGAATTGCTTGAATTTCACTGTTGGCAGAATAGTTACACTTCAAAAGGGAAAGAACCAGAAATTATTATTAGAAGAGTACCTGCTTCACATCTGGAAACATTTGATTAAATTGAACCTGAGAAGGTTTATTAGCATATTTGTGTTTAGCCACAAGCTGATAACCAAACTGCTTGTTAAAAGGCTTGATTTGATTTATAATTTACCTGCAAGTGGATAGTCTTGCAACTATAATTACACATTAGTTTTTTCTACGGTGCACTTTTGGGCAGAAAGCAGTTTTTAGATGTATTGTGAAAAACCTCTGCTTGCTTACATGCTACTTGAATCTTGAACTGACTGCTTGATCATATAATGAAATCAGCTTCACATTGGAAAGACTGCTACTTTACTGCAGTCCTAATTTTAAGTGAAAGAAACTTCCAAACTTTGCATAATTCAATAAAACTCAAGTAGACAGAGGAAAAAAAATTCATATTTCTTCATCATCCCCTGATTTTTAATTGTTGATGCTGCAAATAAATTATTCCTGTTTTTCAAATTATATTACTTCCTAGAAAACTTGTAACCTTCACAAAATTATTGATATTATACAGAAATGGATTTATTAACTGTTTCTCTCAGTTGACTGAGAGGGGAGGGTTAGGCTTCAACTCACAGGAAAAAAAATGCTTTTGTTCAATTTGTCAAAATCAAAGATTTCAAAAGGCTACTTCTGCAGGAGCAGTCCAGCCAAAATTAAGAATGTCAAAGAGAAAGTTTTATAGACGTTTGAGAGTTTTAATCTTTAGTCTCATGTAAGATTGTTTGGAAGAAAGTGTCAACAAAGATTATGGAGAGCTGTTATTTACACACACATACTTTTTCAAATTTAGTGAGATTCAAATAAACTGGACTTTTTAATAGGTAAGAACATCTGGAGAATCGCCATAACTCACTAGCAGGAAACAGGCTTTGCATACCAATGGCTGAAAAATCAGGTGAGGGGAGAACACTGCAACAAATTATTCATCCTAAGCAATGCTTAGATGTAGACACTGCTCATACATTCAACTTGGAAAATAATGAACTAACAGGTAGTAGATATGAGAAACACTTCTTCAAATACTACAGCTGGCAAAAAAAATTGTGGGTGGAAAGATAAGATTTATTTTCCTTTTGTTTTTGTTTTCTTAATAGAAGTGTATGAAACTCAGTAAAAGTGATCTATTAAGATGAAAAAAAAAATAGATATGGTACAACAGTTCCATAATTGCATTTTCCCTCTCTTTTCTTTTGCTTAAAAGTGACTATGGGAACAGTTTTGGCCAGAAAGATGGTGCTGGGAAGAAAACTTAAATATTGCTCCCTTATGCCATCTCTTTGACATAAAACTGTCATATCACACCCCATGTTCTCTTCCCTTGATGTAATGAAGTTGCTTAAAAATATTGTTCCATGTTTTGTTATCCCCAGAATTTCTTTCTTGTATTTCTTCATACCAGAAAAAAATATGTAACCTGCCCTAATGTTTAATTTAACTTGGCCTATCTAGAGGAAAAGCAAACAGCAACTTCTATGGAGATTCTCAGTTATCCAGGTCATGGTTGTTCCAAAGCTGATTTTTCAAAATGCAACTGGATTTTGTTTTTCCTTGAAGACATTTCACTTCTCATCCAAGAAACTTAGCTTCTCAGAAGATAAGTGAAATGTCTTCAAGAGGACAAAAAAGTCTGGTTGTCTTTTGAAAAAGCATCTTTAGGACAAAGAGACAATTCAAAGCAGCATACAGTAGAATAAGATTTAGGCAATATCTGATTTCCTCTCATTGCTGTCTTTTGAGTATTATGGAATCATTTATTCAATTGTATATCCATCCCTTGCCTCAACTTTCTATTGCCTCACTCAAAATAAGATCTTGTTGTGCCAAAGGTACTTTTTCAAGTGGCAACTGGACTTTCTGATTTTTCTTTGAAGATGTTTTGCTTCTCATTCAAGAAGGTTAATGTCTGGAACTCACTACTTGACTCTGTTGTCATCTGCTCAAACCCCTCTCCTTTAACCTCAAACTAACCTCTATTGACCTCACCCCATTCCTAAGAAGTCTGTAAGGGGCATGCATAAGTGCACAATCATGCCTACTGTCCCTGTCCTATTGTCCCCAATTATTAGTTCCTATTTCATGTATTTAAACTTATGTTTATTCTTATTTCAATTATATTGTAAGCATTTGACACCCATTCGCACCACTCAGGTGACCCTGATGACACAGATAAACCTCCAGGTGGCCTTAATGACTCACGAAAGAATGCAAATGACCAGCTATCTGCAAGGAATATAAATCCTTCTATTCCCTACCATCCAGTCATAGCTGAAGAAGCTTCTTGGATGAGAAGTGAAATGTCTTCAAAGAAAAACCAGAAAGTCCAGTTGCTTCTTGAAAAAAGTACCTTTGGGACAACCATGACCTGGATGGCTAAGAATCTCCATAAAAACATTTGTGGTGGTACAAAATAAAGGCTCGCTTGAGTTTAGTTTAATTCGTTCATGTATTCCTTGTTTTAACTTTGCTTTCTCTTTGGATGACTTTGCAACTTTTAGTCTACTCTACCCATCTAAAGCTTAGTTGATAAGATTGGCTAGCTGAGCTCTGCCTGGGGAACCATAAAAATTGTAGTGCAGCTAATCCCTTGTATAAAGGCTTAATTCAGACTCCAACCAACAGTTGGGTATGAGCTGTCACTTCTCCAAGTACTGTATTTGTAAAGATTGGAATAATTTGAATGAAAGAAGCATGGACTTAATAAGAGCCAGTTTGATCTAATGGTGAAGGCACCAGTCTAGAAACTGGGAGACAGTAAGTTCTAGTACTGCCTTGGGCATGTGGGAATGACCCACATCAGCTGAGTGACTTTGGGCCAATCAGCAAGAGACGGTCAGTTCTAGTCTGAACCGCATGAAAACTGACTGGGTGTTTTTGCGCCAGTCATCTCTCTCAGCCTCATCATCAGGCTCTGGTCACAAGTTGGTTGGTCAATTCCTGTCACAACCAATAAATTAACACTTTGTTGACAAAAAAAAAAAAGCATGGCCTTTTGCAGTATTTGCTGGCATTTGTGCCAAACTAAGAAGAAAATTATTCCATGTTGTTGTTTTTCTTTTCACATGGAAATTACAAATGAGGATGATTTTTTGCCACCAAATTTTTACTGTAAAGTAAAAGTCATAATTCCCATGCAGCAGAATGAAAAGCAAGGGAAGTACAATATGTAGCAGATCTCATTTACTCCATTTTGAATAAGCAAAGTAAGCATACTTTATTAACATCTGGTCTCTCCATCTCAAGACTCCATAATGGGGCTCCTATATTAATATTAGATCTAAAGGGCAGAATTACTGTACTATACCATTGGGAGTAATGTTTTACACTTGGCTTTTAACTAGCACGATTATCTTTGCAGTAGCTTTAGTGCTGAATAATGACTGGAAAAACAGAAACATTTGTTCACAAAACTATCCCAGACCAGTGATTATACATAACTTATTGTCCACAAAGGCCCATTGGCTTCCAAAATTATGGTGACCTTATACTCCCATAGAAATCTATTTTGAAAAGAAAGCAAATCTCACCTAATGCACACATAATACATTATTTATACTGTAGTCTGCGAAGTCAAAAATGATAGCCCATGGCAATGACTATGGACTTGAATCAAAATGTTCTTTCATCTGTTTTGATTCGGATGTCTTTTGACATAATTTAATATTGGCTTTTCCTGATCCACCTTCTTAATGTCATTCATGGCTCTGCATCAGCTTTGATCCCATTATTTTTTCACCGCTGTCAAAAGAAAAGCATTTCAATGTGTTTTGTTCTGTCATTATGTGAAAAACCTTTTATCCATGCCCTTCGTAATTTGGGACTGACTTTTCCAGAATCCATCTCAATGATATGCTAGTCAACAATGGAGAGAAAGGAAAGCAGAAACACTAATTTTACCATGAATAAAGCAAATACTATAGTATATATCCCAAGGACAATGTTGCAAGATCGAATCTGGGTCAATCACTGGACCTTTGAGCTTTCAGACTCAGGCTGGAGACCCAAACCACATATTCCAGTAGAGAGAAGTTCCATGAAGATGGCTCCAACATAAATCTGTAAATTTCTGATCCCGGTGATTGATCCAGATTTGATCTTGGATCATTAATTTTATGTTATGGTATAGGTAGAGGACTGCCTAAATGGAAATAGAGAAATCTGGCCTGGATCTGGAGGCAACTGAATGCATGTGTGAAGCATAAAAATTACTTTAATAACATTGCTATTAGAAAAAAGGAAATGGAAGTGTGTCTTCATGTTGCTTTCTTTAACTTTGCCCACTGTGGAGTTCCCAATAGCTGATTGTTTTGTTTTGGTGGAATGCAACTTTCACATGGAGAAATATTGCTCAGCAAAAAACTTGGTGAATATAGAGGGTATGCCAGCCTTGTGAGATAGTCCGGATAAGAAACAATTCAGGAGTACTAGATCTAACTTTAGTGTAAGGTTACATTTACAGAATCTTACAAGGCTGAAAGTACATTTCTCCTCCCTCCCCTTTACAGTCCAAGAAAAAAGGAGGATACAATCTGAGATATTTGCCTCACCTTTCTTTCTTTTGCAAACTCAGCTGCCACTTGTCTGACCATTGTCTAGTCTGCAATGGTCAGACAAGCTGCAGCTGAGTTTGCAAAAGGAAGGTGGGTGATATGGCAGATATCTCATTCTGTGTCTCCTCCTCCTGTCTGCCAAGGTTATTCCCACATGCCATTATAGGGTGGGTCTAAATCTTCAGGTTCACAGGATGAAAATCTTGAGCAGAATTACCTTCAGATTGCACAATAGGAAGTAGTTGAACTGTCCCTGAGCAGACATATGTATAGGCAAATTCCAATTAGCCGAAGTCCTAAGCCCTGCAACACACTGAGAATTAAGAAGAACAGAGCAAAGGCAGTCAAGCTGTCCACTTGAAAAAATGTGTGACTCAGACAATTAGTCAATATGGTAATCAAGATTTAGGCCATGGCAGTCCAATCTTTTGGGTTGTCTGGGTCACATTAACTGAAGAGGATTTGTCTTGGGTCACAAATAAAATATACAGTATAGTTAAGGTATATGTAAATATCACTAAAAGTCACATAATAATGTTAAAAGTTTACAATCTTGTGGGCCCGCACTACTAGTTGTCCAAGGCCACATGCAGCTCAGAGGCTATGAGCTGGACTTGCCTGATCCAATTCAGAAAGAAATGATGGTTCAAGTAGCCCTTGTCATCATCATTATCCTCCTCCTTCTCCTCCTCCTCATTTTAACCATTGTCTATCCATTGCAGGATGAAGGCCTATTTCCAACCAATATGGTCCTGAGCTTTCTTTTGCCAGTTGGACCAACAATACTTGCTAATGTCATCAATCCATCCTGTTTCAGATCTCTTTCATGAATGCTTTTGATCAAGTGAAATCATCTGCTGCAACTCTTGGATTATGTGGCTGAACTTTAGACTGAAATTTTAGATGGATAATTTTTGGATCATCTCTGAGTTTTGTTTTTGGTCATTTGTCTATGTAGGCTTTTGAAAAAGAAAGTTCTCTTGTCTCCATTCTTTGAGCAGGAAGGTGAACTTTGGACTGAAATTTTAGACTTACAATTTTTGGATCATCTCTGAGTTTTGTCTTTGGTCATGTGTCTATGTAGGCTTTTGAAAAAGAAAGTTCTCTTATATCCATTCTTTGGGCAGGAAGGTTTCAGTCTGCAATGCTCTTTGTTTGAAGAGTTATGTTTGCAATGAGTATCTCACATTTGAATCAGATGTTAGTTTTGTACGTGTAACAGGCAGGATAGAACAAACCTATAGCTACTACAACCTACTATAAGGAATAGCTCTGTTTCTCCAAAGTTTGTGACTGTATTCTAATTTCAACCTATCCATTATCAATTTCAGTAGTATAAATGATGAGATCATTTGAGAGACTTGACGGAGGGCTGGAACTCCCATCCCAGTCCTCCCATGTCCTACCATGTCCCTTTTGAATAAAACCAGAGATGGAGTTTCCCATGATAACTCAGAGTGATGAATACACTATTAGCACTTTCAGAGGACATTCAGAGGGGGAGTTCAACCAGACTCATTCCTCTGAGCCAGAAGTTCCTATTTGACTTTCAGATTAGGTTTGGGAAAATTCCCTGGGACAATATCCCACTGTCATACCAATGTCATGCCTTATCTTCTGATAAATAAATAAATAATAAATAAATAAAGCAATAAATAAAGCAATAAAGCAATCCAAAATGCCTCCTTTGTGCATCCTTGCAACCATGCCTCCAAACTAAGCAAGCATCCATACCAGATAGAAGTAAGATGGTGGTAGCAGCAGCAGAAGCTGTGGGAAAACAGAAAAACTCCCTCCCTTCCTCTGTCTCTTCACCGCTCCTTCCCTCCCACTGCAAAGAGGCATAATATTTTCAAACTGAGCACCACAATTGGATTTTGAGTGGCATGTGGAGTTGTTCTCCACAATTGGATTAGATGGAGTAGATGGCCATAATAAACTTAATGACAATAATAATGAGGATGCAGAGGATGAGATAAAAACTATGAATAGAGCCCAGATAAAGTAAATCAGATTATTTAGAAATTAGAAATGTCTAAAATAGATTACTTAGAATTTTTTTAAAATTAAAATGGAACTGCACTGGTTGATATGATTATTCACTTTGCCCCTAATAATTTCTTCTTTAACTCATTTTAAAAATTACAGTGGGGAAATTTGGCTTCTTCTCTCTTAATATACTCTTTAGTAGATGAGAATGTGTATATTTTGCTGTCTTTACCTAATGCAGGAAATGGGAAAAAATAATAACACCTACAAAGTGAGACATCGGGACCCTTAGTCCAAAGGCAATATAGATGGCATGGAGATAATTGTGTAGCTCTGTGGTTTACATCCAGCACTGATTCCCACCTCATCTTTTCCTGAAAATAAGACTGGGTCTTATTTTCTTTTGGGCCCCAAAATAAGCACTAGGGCTGATTTTGGGGGGAAGGGCTTTTCATGAATGGGTAGCTCACTTCTTCTGCTTAATTGTGGTGGGGCAGGAAACCGTGTGAGACACCAGTGCCACCACTTGAGGTGGAGAATGAAGCTGCCCCATGCACCCTACACCAGCTTACCTCAGGACCCCCTCAGCCAGGCCATCCATTCCCTGACGTCCACGTTGCCTCGTGGCCACAGCACTAACATGCCATTTAGCCTCCTGCTACATTGCAGCTGTGAGCAAGCAGAAGTGGGTTGGTGGCCACATGGGCTCCTGCTGCACATTGCTGCTGGTGCTACCACCACAGAGAGGTGTTGGGACATAGATGGCTCGGCTGTGGGGGCCCTGAAGTAAGCTAGTGTGGGACACGTAGGGCAGCTTCACCACCCCCTGCCTCACCTCATGGCTATTGCACTGCAAGCAACCAGATGGAATGGGCAGGTGGCTGGATGCGCAGGCTCTTAAGTGGGGTTTATTTGGGGGGTATGGATTATATTAGGTGCATACATAAAACACACTAGGTCTTATTTTCAGAGAAACAGGGTATGCTTCACATGAACGCAATTTCCAAATATAGGTTTCACTCAAATGGCTGTGGTGGTTATCTTGAATGGATGTGTTTATTTACTTCTGACTGGTTGGCAAATGTATTTCAGCGATATCATTAACACCTCCTTAGACAATGTTCCCTGTAAGGATTGGTGTGCCATGAGCAGAAATGGAGCTTTAGGAACAACTATTTATCTAATTCAGTCACATTGCTTGCATGTACCATTATAGCAATAAAATTAGTTTCCATATAAAGGAAAACAAATTTATTATTGTCATATTATAGCTAGTTTGCTTTTGAAAAATAAAAGTAGAAAAATGTACATTTAGCAAATAATAAATCTGTGGTTTTCTTACAGTTAGAAGTTCAAAGAAAAACACCGTATCTTTTTTGTTTTGTTTTTTGAGATTAATACTGAAAAGTAGCACTAATTTTCTAAGTTACTGTTATTCGCTAGTGAAAAGGATTGTACAGTATATACATAAAAATGTAATGTGAAAACCGATGCTCTCCTTTCTTGCTTTAATCTTTTATTGAGATAGGGAAAAGTTTATGGCACTGTGATTTTCTCACCCATATTTAACTAATTCCACTATTGTGAAAATATTGTTAACAGTGGCCACTCAATTGATAGATTATGTGCCATCAAATTGGTGTCAGTTCTTAGTGACCACACTGATAAATTCACTAATATTGGATTCATTTTAAAAAAACCACCTATTGAGGATATATTGTCGTGAACTAAGGATGGTTGAATAAGACAATGCCCCCCAGCCTTTTGGGCACTAGGGACTGGTTCCATGGAGACAGATTTTTCTGTGGATCAGAGGGAGTGTAGTTTCATATGCTGCCTGCATCCTATGGATGGATAGATTGTTTGTTTGCATGACCCAGTTTCTGGCCTGCCGCAGCCCAGTGCTAGTCCATGGACCAGGGGTTGGAGACCCCTGGTATAAGGTTCTTGGGAAGACTTAAAAGCTTTTTCAGGTCATATAGTCCATTAGTTGCTACCAATAGAAGGTTCACACCAAAGTTCTAGATTCTATTACATTAAGTATTTGAAACTGTCTATCTCTCTGTCTCTCTCTTCAAGTTGAGTTATATGTAAGGTAGAATATAAGAATATTGTTCAATGAGTAACAAACTCATTGAAAGCAGAACTCTGAGGCAGGTGGACTCCTCAAAGAACATGTTTATTGGATACATCATATCAGCACAGCTGGTAAAAACCAACTCTTTAATTAGGTTTTCACCTCATTAAAAAAGTAAAACTTCCCCCTTCCAAGGTGTCATCAGTCACGTTGTACAATGAATACAGCTGATAGGCTCCTCTCCTCTTTCATCAGCCACTTGTTATGATGACCTTGGTTCCCATAAGAAAAACTTTTTATATTGACTGTTAGCTGGGCTTCCTACTTCCTGCCTCATTTCCCTCTCTCAGGCTTTGTGGCAACTATGAGGCAGCACAAGATGGCTTCAGCCAGGTTTGCTTCAGAGTTGACAGATATTGTTTTTGTGTAGACACCCTATCTGCCCTGCCCTGCCCTTGTCTTATGCTTTTGCTAACCTAAAGTCAGTCAATTTCCTGTATATACTGTGACTTCCTGACTTATATACTGCATAAGGACAATGAATTATTCTAGGATTCCTATTTTTCATAGCACATTCCAAGGTTTGATATGATCAGCACAATCAAAGGTTTTCTATAATGAAGCACATATTGATTTCTTTTAGGTATTCTTGTCTTGCTCAGTTATCTACCATACATCAGCAACAATCTTTCTGATTCCTTAAGTTTTTCTTACAGTGTTGAACTGTAAAACCAGTTCATCAAGCACCCCAATTTTTCCTTGTAGGGCTCTAATCTGCATTGGATGATCAATTATTTTGTTAGCATATGAAAACCTACAATAGTTTACACACTTGGTGAAATCCCTTTTTTTCTTTCAGCATTCAAATATAGATTGGCTTCTTTGACTTTGTTGGCTACCACGTTGTTTTTCCAATTTTATGGTATAGATTAGTTCTTCTTTTATTGCTTGCCATATTTTTGTTGGTGAATTGATCAGTCCCTGTAACCTTCTGACTTGGTAAAAGCCTATTTCCAAAATGGGAGTATGCACCACTGAGTGGGATTTTAATAATGTATTTGGGTTGCTCTCTACTCCCACCCATCTCGTTACAATGAGCTAGCACAGTAGGCCTTGGTATGCATGTGTGAATATGAATATTTATTAACTGATTGAGAAATGCATTGTATCTATATGATTAACATCCTTAAGTTGTGACTTTCTGGAAGGAAGTTATATGTTCAGAAGAAAGATATTCTGAATTCAAAGCAATCTCTCATCCCTAAGGAAGATTTAAAAGAAAGAACTCGAGTTTCCCTCTATTACTGTCTTTTCACAGTATTTTAAGACAAGTCCCCCATTTAAAATCAGTAAATTATTTGAGGAAAGAACCTAATATTCCATCCAGAAAAATATGATAGTTAATGTAAGAAAATTCAGACTATAACATGCCATTACATCCAGTACTTTGGTTGCTTTGATGTAACAAGGGACAACTACAAAAAGAAGAATGTGGATTTCCTGCAATTTTTCTTATTATAATATTTCCAGGACTGGAATGGCAAATGGAAATCCAACAATGGAAAATGAAAAAAAAAATCATATGTATCCATTATAGCTTTGACTGAGAAGAGATTAGGGTTCATATTAGAGACAACAAAATTGCAGATTTCATTCCATGTAAGCCCATGTCACACTGGCCAACGGATGCAAAAAAAGGACACAGCGGACGAGCAAAATGTTCCATCCGTTGTTATCCACTCTTAAAAGGGGCAAAAATTTGCATAACCGGAGCAGATAACGGACATGGGGAGGACGCAGGGCAGATGCAAAGCGGATGCGGAACGGAAGCCCAGCGGATGGAAGCGGATGGGAGCGGATGGCACAACCACAGGGCTTCCGGGGGGCCTCAGCGAAGCGGACGCAGAAAGGATACAGTGGATGCAGAACGGACATGGAACAAATGAAGCAGATGAACAGCGGATGCACAGCGGATAAAGCGGATGCACAGCGGAAGCCTAGCGGATGCACAGCGAAAGCGGAACGGATGCCGAGCATTAATTGCACATGCGGGGGGGAAGCATTGCGTAAGCCCTCCCGGATATAAAGGGAAGCAGCTCGCACGTGGCCAGCGTTCCGAGGAAAGACCTGCTGCTGGACACTTCGTGTTCCTTGCCTGCCCTGCCTGCATGCTGCCTGACAGCCTTGCTGCCAGCCTGCCTTCCAGCCAGCCTTGGTGCCTGCCTTCCTGCCTTCCTGCCAGGCTTCCTGCCAGGCTTCCTGCCAAGCTTCCTGCCAGCCTTCCTGCCAGGCTTCCTGCCAGACTACCTACAAGCCTACCTGCCAGGCTTCCTGCCAGCCTTGGTGCCTGCCTGCCAGGCTTCCTGCCAGCCTTCCTGCCAGCCTTCCTGCAAGCCTTCCTGCAAGCCTTGGTGCCTGCCTGCCTCCCTGCCAGCCAGCAACCCCACAACCATGGGGAGGAAGCGAAAGCCTCAGCAACCTGCCACCATCCCTGGCAAGAGGGACAGGGCCAACCTCCCGCCCCCTGCCCCTGACTCTGCTTCTGCTGGGCCTTCTGCTGAAGCTGCTCCTGGCGGTGGTGCTTCTGCTGGTGCTGGGGCTTCTGCTGGTGCTTACTCTGTTGAAGCTGCTCCTGGTCCTGCTGGTCCTGCTCATCCTGCTTGTGCTCCTGGTCTTGCTCGTCCTGCTCGTCCTGCTCGTGATCCTGGTCTTGCTCGTCCTGCTCATCCTGCTCATGATCCTGGTCCTGCTCGTGCTCCTGGACTTGCTGGCCCTGCTGGTGCTTACTCTACTGCTGCTGATCCTGGTCCTGCTGGTCCTGCTGCTGCTGATCCTGCTGCCACTGCTGCTGCTGCTGCTACTGCTGCTGATGATGATGATTATTATGATCCTGCTGGTGAGGATGATGATGATGATGATGATGATTCTGCTGATGCTGCTGCTGCTGATGGTGGTGTGGAGGAGCAGCCCCTACTACCAGGGAGCCCCTCTGATGAGGGCCCATCTGGTCCAGCCAAAGGGAGGAAGAGGCATATGCGACAACGGGAGAGGAGGCAATACTATATTGAGGAGGCGCACGAGGATGAGGTGCTGGAGTGGCTGAGAGAGAACGACTATCTGTGGTGGAAGGGACACCAGCTGTACAGGGACACCAAGCGGAAGCAGGCTGCTTGGAGAGAGAGGGCAGAGAATATGGGTTACACTTCGGAGGTGCTCCTCGGCTGGTGGAAACATATGCACACCTGGTACGGGAAGCTGCACCTCAAGAAATCTGGCCAGGCCACTGTGAAGCTGACAGACAGAGAGACCTACGTCATGGTCAGGTGCAGCTTCCTGGAGGGTGAGGTCTGCCACCGAGGAGCAGCAGCAGCCCCTCTCACGACCCTCTCTCTCCGGAAGCCTGCTGGGAGCCAGTCTTCTTCCGGACAAGAGTCCGTCCCTGTCTCCAGGCAGGTTTCTGTGGAGTGTGCCATGGTGGAGAACCCGTGGACAGGTGTGGTAAGTGTGGTGGAGTGCGTAGAGGACTCCCTGGTGCGGTGGGAGAAAGGAGACATTGAGTCCACCACAGTCCTAGCCGCATCCACCCCCCCCCAGCTCCGCCTCC
Source organism: Laticauda colubrina (assembly GCA_015471245.1). Lineage (NCBI taxonomy): Eukaryota > Metazoa > Chordata > Lepidosauria > Squamata > Elapidae > Laticauda > Laticauda colubrina. Next base: position 7,314,574 of record BLBF01000020.1, on the reverse strand, counting down.
ACAGAAAGGCAGAGAGCCGGACAGCAGGAGGGGCAGAGCCACACTGTCCTGCTGGAGATCAGGGACACCATCTGCACCAGCATAGATCTCCTCTCTCAGCTGGTCCACACTGACTCCTCATCCTCCAACCGCAAGCCCTTCCTCACCTATGTCAACCAGACCCTCAAGGAAATGGCGGATCCACAGTACCAGCTGGTGAAGGACCGGATCACTGAGCTGCTTCACAACCCTCCTGATCCAGAGGAACCTGCTCCCACCCAGTCCAGGTCTGCTCCTCCACCTCCACCACAGGTGATGTCCCTCCCATTCCAAGGCTTCCCACAGGCCCTCACCTACCAGGGCTACGGCTACCAGGAGGTTCAGCAGCACAGGCAGCAGCCTTTCCCAGTCCAGGCACAGAGTCATCGGGTGACAACATTGCCACCGGTTCCACTGATGCCAATGATGCCACCCACGACAAATATGCCACCCACACCAATGATGCCACCTATGCCAGTTCTCACCCAGATGCAGACCAGACAGCCCCACTACACTACTTCTTCCTCTACCCCACAGCCAAGCCCGGCCTCAGTACATCTGTCATTACTGGGGCTGACACCCCATGGCATGGAGGAAGGACCTCTCAGCATCACGGGGCTGAGCCAGCTGTCTGACACCTTCCTCAACATACTGTCCCCTGTTGTCCTCTCGGGGCCAGGCACTCCAGCACCACCCACCACCACAGCACCTGGACCCTTCACCCCTGAGACTGGGCACACCTCCGAGTGACCAAGAAGAGTGCCAGAGACCAGGTAGCTGGCTACCTGTGGACTTTATTTGGACACTTGACTTGGGTCATTTTTGTTTTATAGCTTGTTGTTCAATAAAGTTTATCTTTGATTCACACACTTGCTTCATTTCTTTTTTCAAAAAAAAGTCTTGGTGGAAACTTTTAGAATTGGCTTAAGCCTTTGCATGCTTGTGGGGTGGGCAGGGATACCTGTGGAATGAGCAGGGATACCTTTGGGATGGCTAATAGCTGAGGGATAGATAAACCTCCAGTGCAAGCATAGTGGGACTGTATGGTCTACCCTCCCAGGTGCCACACCTATGGCCCTTTTTTATCAATAACAATGTAAGCATTGATCCACACATTTGAACACAAACACAACTCTTTCTTAAACGCACTGTTCATTGTAGGCCCACCCAACATACATGGCCCAATCTCATCCGTGTGATGAGACAGGCTGAAGGAAGCAACCATTAAGCATCTACCATCCTGTCTTGCCACTCCACTGTTCCATCTGGGGAGTTGCACCAGTGTTTCAGGAGGTTGCGCTGCTTGTTCCCTTCCCGTGAGGCTCTGTTGTGGCCTTGCACATCCTGAGAGTTGATCAGGTTTCGCCCTTGCCTCCATTCTCCAGGCTCCATGTCCCCATTGCCTTGTTGGAGGTCCACGAGCCTGTTCTGCAACACTGGGTAGCGGGTGCTCATGAGATTGTGCAGGATGCAGCAAGCTTCCACGCTCCTCCTCACGGTCTCTGGGCAATGCTGCATGGTGGTGAGAAGTACCTGGAACCTGTTGGCCATGATGCCAAAGGCGTTCTCCACCACCCGCCTTGCCCTGGACAGTCTGTAGTTGAAGATCCTCTCTTCACGGGTGAGGTATTTGGAGGTGTAGGGCTTCATGAGCTAGGTTGTGAGGGAGAAGGCGTCATACCCCACAATGAAGTAGGGCACATCTTGCGTGTTGTTGGGCAGGGGGTCTGGATCTGGGAAGCCCACGATGAGGTTGCGTTCCAGCTCCTCCTTGAGGTGACTGACGTTGTATACCTGGGTATCTGAAGATGAGCCATAGCCTGAAGCATCGATGTACATGAATTTGTAGTCAGCATCGACCATGGTGAACAGGATGATGCTGAAGAAGCCCTTGTAGTTGAAAGAAGTGGACCCCGACTTGGCTGGAGCTTTTCAGGCCACGTGCTTGCCATCGATGGCTCCAACGGTGTGTGGGAAGTTCCACCTCTGATACCACTGCTCTGCAACTTTCTTCCATCCTTCTTCAGTGGAGGGGCACTGGAGGAGCTCCTCCTTGTATTCTTCGATGATGGCCTGCACCACTTCTCTGACCACAATGCTGATGGTGTTGTGTGGCACCCTTCAGCCATACTGCATGCTTTTGTAGGTGGTCCCTGAGGCCAGGTGGCACAGAGTGAGTGCCACCTTGAGCCCAGGTTCCAGGCTGGGCCGGAAGTTGGTGTTTGCCTTGGTCAACCTGGGTGTCAGCTGCTGCACAAGTTCATCAAACATTGCTGGAGGCATCTTCATGAAGTTCTGGAACGCCCGAGTGTCTTCGTTCCTGAGCTCCAGCATCAGCTTGTTGTACAGTCCGTACTCTGCTCTTCTCCTGATCCATCTTCGGACCCAGACGCTTCTTGGCCGCCTCTTTTTCTTCCCATAGTAGAGTTCACAGAGCCTGTAGATGGCTTCATACTGTTGCAGAAGGATGGTGGCTGCCAAAAGGACTGTGGTACGATCCACGGTGGACATGACTGGATGCTGTGGAAGAGGAAGAATCAGATGAAGGCTGCAGAGGTCTGCACAGGTGGGCTGCTGGTCTGAAAGTGAGATGCAGACGAGTTGCTCCCCCTTTTTATAGGCAGTATAGGTGTCCCTTTGCATCCTCTAGGCATCCTCTAGGCATTCTCTAGGCATCCTCTAGACATCCTTAATATCTGAGATAGGTCCCCTCTGCGAACGTTTTTTCTGCTTTAAACACTTTGTTTCCGTGCTGCATCTGTTCTTCATCCGTTCTTCATCTGTTCCATGTCCATTCCGCTTCCTCCCTGTGTCCGGTCGGATGCGAGTTGCGTGGATGCGCAGCGGATGCCAAGTGGATATAGCGGATGCGTAATGGATGTGTAGCGGATGCGTAGCGGATGCAGAACGGACGAACTGGATACATTTTCCACGCAAAAGTTTTGGGCAGCCCAAAACTTTCGGAGCGGATGAAATGTCAATAAACAGATGCTGGACGGATAGAGAGGAAGCAAAACGGAGGCAATGAGTACATCACGTTTTCAAACGGATGGCAAGGTTTTTTGTCCGTTTTACATCCTCTTTGCATCCGTTGGTTCAGTGTGACATGGGCTGTAGAGAAGGGAGAAGGAATATTTACTTATTGATTATTTTTATCCCACCTATATTATTTTTAAAAAATAACTCAAGGTGGTGAACATATCCAACACGCCTACCTCCTCCCATTTTTCCCACACCACCACCACTGTGAAGTGAGTTGGCCTTAGAAAGATTGACTGGCCCAAAGTCACTCAGCTGGCTTTCATGGCTTAGGTAGGACTTGAACTCATGATCTCCTGCTTTCTAGCCTGTTGCCTTAACCATTAGACCAAACTGTCTCTAAAAATATGCATATAACTTATATGAAATCCATCACTTGTCCACAACACTCCCCCAGTGTGCTCTACTTGTTAAGGCATCAAGCTAGAAACTGGGAAACCAGGAGTTTTAGTTTTACCTTACATACAGTGGTGGGATTCTACCAGTTCAGCCCAGTTCTATAGAACTAGTAGCTCTGAAGAGCAGCTGACACCAAGCTGGTTTGCTGTGACAATCTTCTGGTCTTTCGTTTGGCCCACCCACCTGCCCGGGCTCTAAGCTGTGCTTTATTCCCTGCTTTTTCCTCCTCAGCTGCTTTACACAGCATAGCTGAGTGCTGATCATAAGCAGGAGAAGGTGAATGCTTGCGAAGCCAGTAATTTGTAAATGGTGTGCATGCGCACACAGCGCATGTTTGGCAAGCTGCATGCGCTCATTAAACCCGTTTGTTATGCCAGTAGGATCCTACCCATGCTTTTATATGAAGGTTGGCTGGGTGACTTTGAGCCAGTCACTCTCTCTCTCAGTCCAGCCAGAATCACAGGGTTGTTGTAAGGAAAACTAGAGGAAGGGAGGAATATCAGGAATTTTTAGTGCCTTGAATTATTCATAAAAATAATAGGCTGGATTAAAATAAGTAAATAAATAAACTGTGTAATATAATTAGCAGAAAGGAGGCTCTAATAGTAATCAACTCTAAGAAAAGGAGAAGAAACAACAAGTAAACTTAATATTGGTTCCACTACTCATTGCCAAAACTACACTGGTGTTTTAACTTCAACTCTATTTGTACAACCCCAGATGCTGGACTGAATCTAGAAGTTTGTCATCAGAAGCCTCTAGCAAATCTGATTTCTTCTTTAACCCAAACCTTTGCTCTCAAAGACAGGTTCAGTGTGATGAGGTTTAGCCTTTGTCCTTTTGTGTGTGTGTATTGCCATGTAGTGAGGTTTACAGCTCTGAAACAATTGACCAATGCTTTTCTTTATTTGCTTGCTTGCTTTTGTTTATTCTATCTTTTAAATCTTTATTTAATTAAAAAGGCTTTTAAGTTATGCTCTGTATATAATGCAGTTCAGATTGCCAAGATGCATTTCCCTGTGGAATGTGATTATTACTTAATGATTATAAATCTTTCCCCTCTTTTATTATGGAATCTTTGTTTGGTATGTTTATTTATTGGTAATGATATTTTCTCTTGGTTTTTCTTCTCTCTCTCTCTCTCTCTCTCTCTCTCTCTCTCTCTCTCTCTCTCTCTCTCTCTCTCTCT
>BLBF01000020.1:7287323-7309919 GCA_015471245.1 Laticauda colubrina | reverse complement strand
TCTCTCTCTCTCTCTCTCTCTCTCTCTCTCTCTCTCTCTCTCTCTCTTTCTGTGTTCTTTTTTTCTCTGTATATATCTCTCTTTCACATGCACACACACATATATGTATATATAGTAGCTTAGGTTTTTTTGTTCATATTTAAATGAAATATTAAACAAGGTTTTCCAAAAATCAACTAATCTTAATTCTCATCAATCGGTAATGCTTATGTTTTTCACACAAGAGGAGTCAATAAAACTTGCAATTAATTTCCCATGACCCTCCTACTCCTACTGTGTCCCTGCTGGTAGGAAAATCACTACCGTTTGCAAACAATATTTCTGTTTTGTTTTGAAAAAGAAACAAAAAACACAAACAAACTCCAGAACACCAAATGTTTTATCCAAGAGTTGTTAATTAAACCAGGTCATCATGTCCATATTACAGAGCAGGCTATTACAGGAGGTAAAATGTGATCCATAGCTTTCTTCATCTGTGGCACTGAAGCACAAGTGAACTGATAAATTTGTACCAATCCCTCCCAAAGCATAGTTAATTTGTTCGTGTTTTTCTAAGATCAATTAACAGCAGGCAGGCATTTTAATGAAATAAAGTTGCAGTTCCCACAGGGACTATTTGCAAAGAACATTACAAAGCAGCAAGCTCTTTACGCATTTACATTAAGACATGATTAATAACGCCATTGTTAAGCTCCACGTCAGTTTATATATAGCGCCAATGTTAATAGATGCTGCTAATTAAGTAATCATATTCTTCTGCATTGAACCCCTTCAAATTGTCTTCCTACCTCAGTAAGTTCGTCCTTCAGGACCAATAGAAATCCACATCAGTAAAATAAACCATGATGTGTTCTTCTGTGCCCTGGTTTCCCTATAAGCATAGATGCTCTGAAATCATTACAAAATGTTAATCAGAGACCACATTTATTCACTGAAACAACCAAAGGCAATGCAAAAATAGTCATAAAGGCATTCATTACTTTCAGGACAGAGATAATCTAAGGGAAAAATTGTAAGCTTAATGTTCTAGTTTATGCCAGATCCATTTGTTCTACTTGGGTAATGTTAGCAATGAAATGGAGTCCAGCACCTCTAAATGAGGTACTATGGTCACCTATTATCTCCTCAATTCGCTGAGGGTATCCCAAGGGTATCCTGATCTTCAGGATCACTTGAGATGAGGGTTTGGGAAGGAGCAGGCCTCAAATTAGCCAGCTGTGGGGATACAGAAGTTTTCCCCTTGCTTATCTTGAATTCAAATCCCAGTTTATCTTCCAATCAAAGCTATGGAGAAAATCAGGAGTCCAACCAGATCAGATGAATATAAAGGTTGATTGCAAGCTTAAGCTCTCTACAGGAATCTGAATTAGCACTCTCAAAGCAAATTGGTGGAAGATAAGAGTCAACAGAATTCAAGGTGGGCAGGCCTTAGATATCTGGTGGCCATGAAAGTAGACTGATCCCTCTCTCAGGCTCAGCCTGCTCATCTCCTACAAAAGGTCCACTTCTTTCACTCTCTTGCCCCAAGAGTCAAAGACATACCAAGGCCCGGTCCCACTGCACTTATGGATGCAAAGAGGATATAAAACATTAAAAAAAGCTTGCCATCCATTGGAAAATGCTATGCATCTGTTGTGTACTCACTGCATACTGTTTCATATGCTCTATCCGTCGAGCATCCATTCACTGCGATTTCATCTGCACAAGAAGTTTTGAGCTGCACAGAACTTTGTGAACAGATGAACTTTCCGCCGTGTACGATGTACATCCGTGACATATACGGGCAACAAACATTCTATGTCCATGATCATCCATTAAACGTCCGCTGTATCCTTTCGGCATCCTCTGGCCATCCCCTCAACTCACATCCGGTGCAGCTGAAAATGGAAAGAGGGAGGAAACAAAAGGTACACGGAACGTCTACACAGCGTTAGTAGCACGGAAATAGAAAGGATGTAGGCGTATGCATCTTGTATATAAAGTATTAAAAATGGACAAAACATTTGTATCTGTGATGTATCTCATATATTTAGGATGTCTGCAGTATGTCTAGAGTATGTAGAAGGCCCCATAGCGGACAACCGATATTTTCTATAAAAAGGGGGAGAAAATCATCTGGATTGTGGGATGGTGGACCATACAGTCCCACTATGGTTGCACTGGAGGTTTATCTATCCCACAAGTATCCTTATCTATCCCACAAGCATGCAAAGGCTTAACCATTTTTTCAAAGTTTTCACCAACACTTTATTAAGTAAAAAAAATGAACCAAGGAAACTAACTGTGTTAAGCAAAGATAAACTTTATTAACTTTCTTAGGTAAACTTTATGACTGTATTAAATAAGCAAAATGAACCAAATAAAGTGTCTTAAGCAAAGATAAACTTAACAAGTAAACAACTCAGTCTCTGAGACTATTCTGAGTCACTCTGAGTCATGTCCATGGTCTCAGCTGTTAAGCGGGCAGGGACTGTGGAGGTGGCTGTGGCTTGAGTGCTGGTCTGAGGCATCATTGGGGTGCTTGGCCCCGAGGGTACAACAGGTGGTGGTGTGTTCAGAAAGCTATCTGAGAGCTGACTCAGTCCCATGAGGTTGAGAGGCCCTTCATCAAGGACTTGAGATGTCAGGCCCAATACTGATGACAGATTGTCCATTGACGGGCTTGGCTGTGGGGTGGAGGAAGGGTTGGCAGGAGTGTAGTGGGGCTGTCTGGTCTGCAGCTGGGTGAGGAGTGGCGTCTATGGCATGCAATGAACCTGGGCCTGGACTGGGAAAGTCTGTTTTTGCTGTGGGAAGTCCTAGTAGTCATAGCCTTGGTAGGTGAGGGGCTGTTGAAAGCCGTGGAAGGGCTGTGACATCACATGGAGTGGAAGATCAGACCTGGACTGGGTAGGATCAGCTTCAGCTGGGCCTTGGGGGTTGTGCAGAAGTGCTGTGATCTTCTGCTTCATCACCTGGTACTGGGCCTCGGGCAGGTCCCTCAGGGTCTGGCTCACATAGGTGATGAAGGTGTTCCGGCCCGAGGATGCTCTGTCCAAGTAGATCAGCTGAGAGAAAAGTTCTGTGCTGGTCTTGATTGTGTCCCTGATCTCCAACAGCACACTGTGGTCCTGGCCCTCCAGTCTGCCTCGCTGCCTGCACCCTCTGGAGCTAGGGGGAGGGTTGGCCTCTGGTGGCTGCTGCTTCTTCCTACATTTGTGACAGCAGGGCATCATCCTCCACAGGATCCTCCAAGTCCGCCGGCATGGGGAGTGCAGCTGTCGGGGGGGGGGTCTCTGCTGTGGGGCCCTCTGAAGACACCTGCCTGGACAGGGTAGCTGGCTCCTGGCTGGAAGAGGACTGGCTGTCTGTGGGCTGTCTGATGGAGAGGGGTCTCAGAGAGGCTGCTCCTCGGTGGCGGATCTCACCCTCCAGGAAACTGCACTTGGGCATGATGTACATCTCCCAGTCAGTGAGCTTGACAGTGGCCTGCCCGGATTTCTTGAGGTGTAGCTTGCCATACCATGTGTGAATGTGCTTTCACCATCCAAGGAATACTTCTGCAGTGTACCCCAGGCTCTCTGCCTTGTCTCTCCAAGCTGCCTGCTTCTTCTTGGTGTCCTGATACAGTCTGTGGCCCTTTCTTCAGAGGTACTCGTTCTCCCTCAGCCATTCCAGCACCTCATCCTCATGGTCCTCGGAAATGGTGTGCTGTTTCCTTTCTCCCTTCTCCTGCCCTTGCATCTTCCTCCCTCTGGCAGGGGCTTCAGCATCAGGGCCTTCTGGAGATTGTTCAGGGCCTTCAGGGGCTTGAGCAGCAGGGCCTTCAGGGGCTTGAGCAACAGGGCCTTCAGGGGCTTGAGCAGCAGGGCCTTCAGCAGCAGGGCTTTGAGGGGCTTGAGGGCCTTGGGGTTGGTCCACCACAGCAGCAGCAGCTTCAGAATCAGTGCCAGGGGGTGGGATGCTGGTCCTGCCCTTCTTCACCTTGCCAGGGCTTGAACGAGTAGGCACGGACTTCCTCTTCTTGCCTGACTGACGAACCATGGTGTTCCTGCAAGATGTATCTGGCAGCATGTCTTTCCCCTGTATGCTGACTGCGTGCATGCTGCATCCTTTTATATCTGTGGAGCTGATGAAATGCATACTCCCCACATGTGCAGTGAATGCTTTGCATCCGATATACATCCGCGTGGCATCCCCTTTGTTTCCTATAGGCGTCCGTGATGCATCTGCTTCATCCGCTATGCATCCACTCCTTCTGCTATTCATCCACTTCAAAATTCTCCCCCGGAACCCCTTTGGAGGTATCATCCGCTTTCATCCGCTATGCTTCCTATGAACATCCATTTAACATCCCCGCTACATCCTACGCACGTCCGTTCTTTTCCGTTCTGTTTATGCAAATTTTTGCCACTTTTTGGAGCAGATGACAACGGATTGAGCCACCCCTGAAATTTTGCTCGTCCACTGTGTCCTTTATGCATACGTTTTGCATCCGTCGGCCAGTGGGACCGGGCCTTAAGCACACCAAGGCAAGGCTTTAGTGGAAAAATGGATTAGTAGGAAAATGGTAGAAGAGATGTTGTTTGTTGCTTGCATCCTTGAATATCTGTATAAGACTTTTTTTTTTGAGATTGCTGGCCCCTAACATTTCTCATCAGGTTACATCAAGAATAAAGCCAGATCTAAAATGAAAGTCCTGAAATGAGTAACATCCTTATTCTGCCTCATGACCTGAGAAGGGTATGTTAGAAATATTGATGCTTATGGAATGTTTGTTTTCAACTGATCTCATGCCACTTCTAGCATTATGAGAGACTTATTTGCTTGCACCAATCTTAGCCAATGAGTCTTTGAGCAGAATAACTAAGTGGTTGAAGTATGTTGGGGAACAGGCATTCTTAACCTTTTTGTGTCATGGAGAGAGTCTGGAGTAACCTTTCTCAGAAAATGGAAAGGAAATGCATGAAATAGAATTTGTAGGTACAGGATGAGAATAACAGAGGGAACCAGTTATCTTCAAATGCAATTATCAAAGTATTTTTAAAATTTCCAATAAATTTAGAAAGTAAGACTTTCTGAATTTAATGAACATCTTTGTGTTTCTGTGTGTATGCTTTGGAGTCAGTCGAAGCTCGTGGCTACTTGCTGTTTTCTTGACAAGATTTCAAAAGTGGCTTGCTTTTCTCTACTTCTTAGGACTGAGGAAGAGTGACTTAGCCCAAGGTCAGCCAGCTGGCTTTGTGCCTAAGGTGAGATTAGAACTTAGTCTCCTGGTTTCTGCAACTAACGTGGCCTTAAATTCTGTTTTTTCTACATTCTTTCTGGAATAAAAAGTTGCAGTTCAGTTGGAGGTAAATGAAAGTTAAGTGATCTAACACCCATGGAAATCATGAAAGCCAGATTAAGATCTCGTGAAGTGGATGGCCTCAGTGCCTCTCAAACTTTAACAACACTGCAAATTTGACCTTGTATCTAAAGGCTACGTCACACTGGCCGACAGATGCAAAACGTATGCAAAAAAGACACAGCGGAGGAACAAAATTTCAAGGGTGGCTCCATCCGTTGTTATCCGCTCTCAAAAGTGCCCCAAATTTGCATAAACAGAACGGAAAGGAACGGAAAGGAACGGACGTGGGAAGTACATTGCGAGGATGGTAAGCAGATGTTCGTAGGAAGCCTAGCGGATGGAAGCGGATGGAAGCGGATGACAAATCCACAGGGCTTCCGGGGGAGAATAGCGAAGCGGACACGTAGTGGAAGGAGCAGATGCATAGCGGATGACGCTGATACATCACGGACACCTATAGGGTGCATAGCGGATGCGTAGTGGATGCAAAGCGCTCACTGCGCATGCGGGGAGGATGAATTGCGTCAGCTCTGCAGATATAAAAGGATGCAGCTTGCAAGCAGTCAGCATTCAGAGGAAAGATCTGCTGCCAGATACATCTTGTAAGAACAACATGGTTCGTCAGTCAGGGAAGAAGAGGAAGCCTGTGCCTACTCCTGCCAGCCCTGGCAAGAAGGAAAGAATCACCATCCCACCCCCTGGTGCTAACTCTGAAGCTGCTGGTGCTTCTGCTGATGCTGGTGCTTCTGCTGATGCTGGTGCTTCTGCTGATGCTGGTGGTGGTGGTGGTGCTCCTGATGTTGCTGCTTCTGGTGCTTCTTCTGCTGGTGCTGCTGGTGCTTGCTGATGCTACTAGTGCTTCTCCTGCTGGTGCTGCTGCTGCTGCTGCTGGTGCTGCTGCTGTGGTGGACCAGCCCCAAGGCCCTCAAAGCCCTGCTACTGAAGGCCCTGAAGCCCCTGCCAGAGGGAGGAAGAGGCAAGGAAAGGAGAAGGGAGATAGGAAACAGTACTCCATTTCCAAGGACCATGAGGAGGAGGTGCTGGAATGGCTGAGGGAGAATGAGTACCTGTGGAGGAAGGGCCACAGGCTCTATCGCGACACCAAGAGAAAGCAGGCAGTGTGGAGAGACAAGGCAGAGAGCCTGGGCTACACGTCAAATGTACTCCTGGGATGGTGGAAGCACATGCACACCTGGTATGGCAAGCTGCTCCTAAAGAAATCTGGCCAGGCTGCTGTCAAGCTCACTGACCGGGAGATGTACATCATGCCCAAGTGCAGCTTCCTGGAGGGTGAGGTCCGCCACCGAGGAGCAGCCCCTCTGTCAACCCCCTCCATCAGACAGCCCACAGACAGCCACTCCTCTTCAGCCAGGAGACAGCTACCTTGTCCAGGCAGGGGTCTTTGGAGGGCCTCATGGCAGAGACCCCACCGACAGCTGCACTCCCCATGCCAGAGGATGTGGAGGATCCCCAGCTTCAAATGGAGCAAGAAGCAGCAGCAGCCAGAGACCAACCCACACCCACCCCTAGCTCCACCTCCACAGAAAGCAGGCAGAGAGGCAGACTGGAGGGCCAGAGCCACACTGTCCTGCTGGAGATCAGGGACACAATCAAGACCAGCACAGATCTTCTCTCTCAGCTGGTCCAGAGCGACATACCATCCTCAAACCGCAAGCCCTTCATCACGTACGTGAGCCAGAATCTCATGGACATGCCTGAGGCCCAGTACCAGGTGATGAAGGAGAAGATCACATCACTGCTGCACCACCCTCCAGGCCCAGCTGAACCTGCTCCAACCCACTCCAGGACTGCTCCTCCACCCCAGGCGATGTCACAGCCCTTCCACAGCTTTCAATAGCCCCTGACCTACCAAGGCTACAAGTACCAGGACTTCCCACAGCAGAGGAAGCCCTTCCCAGTTCAGGCCCAGGTACATCGCACGCCACAGACGCCTCAGCTGACCCAGCTGCAGACCAGACAGCCCAACTACACTCCTCCTTCCTCCACCCGACAGCCAAGCCCCTCAACAGAAAATCTGTCACCAGTACTGTGCCTGACATCCCAGCTCCTTGAGGAAGGGCCTCTCAACCTCACGGGACTGACTCAGCTCTCTGAGAGCTTCCTGAACACACCATCCCTTGTTGTACTCTCGGGGCCAGGCACCCCAATGGCGCCTCAGACTAGCACTCCAGCCACAGCCACCTCCACAGTCCCGGGCCACTCGACAGCTGAGACCATGGACATGCCTCAGAGTGACTGAGAATAGTGCCAGAGACTGAGTTGTTACCTGTTCACTTTATCTTTGCTTAAAGACACTTTACTTGGTTCATTTTGCTTTTTTAATAAAGTCATACAATTTACTTAAGACAGTTGTTAATAAAGGTTATCTTTGCTTTACACACTTGGTTCATTTTATTTACTCAATAAAGTGTTGGTGAAAAATTTGAAAAAAGGGTTAAGCCTTTGCATGCTTGTGGGATGGGTAAGGATAGCTGTGGGATGGGTAAGGATAGCTGTGGGATGGGTAAGGATAGCTGTGGGATGGGTAAGGATAGCTGTGGAATTGGTAAAGATAGTTGTGGGATAGGTAAGGATAGCTGTGGGATAGAGAAACCTCCAGTGCAAGCATAGTGGGACTGTATGGTCCACCCTCCCAGCTGCCACACATATGGCCCTTTTTTATCAATAACAATTTATTCATTGATCAACACATTTCAAAATAAACAAACCTCTTTATTAATGCCCTATTCATTGTCGGATCACTCAACATACATGGCACAATCTCATCAGTGTGATGAGACAGGCTCAAGGAAGCATCCATTAAGCATCTACCATCCTGTCTTGCCACTCCAATGCTCCAGCTGGGGAGATGCACCAGTGTTTCAGGAGGTTGCGCTGCTTCTTCCCTTCACGTGAAGCTCTGTTGGGGCCTTGTACATCCACAGTGTCTATCAGGTTTTGTCCTTGCCTCCATTAACTAGGCTCCATGTCCCCATTGCCTTGTTGACAGTCCACAAGCCTGTTCTGCAACACTGGGTAGCGGGTGCACATGAGATTGTGATGCATGATGCAGAAAGCTTCCATGATGCTCCTCACAGTCCCTGGGTGATGCTGCATGGTGGTGAGAAGTACCTGGAACCTGTTGGCCAGGATGCCAAAGGAGAAGGCGTCATCACCCACGATGAAGTAGGGCACATCTTGTGTGTCATTGGGTCTGGATCTGGAAAACCCATGATGAGGTTGCGTTCCAGCCCATCCTTGAGGTCACTGGCGCTGTATACCTGGCTATCTGAAGCTGACGCGTTGCCTGAAGCATTGATGTACATGAACTTGTAGTCAGCATCAACCATGGCAAAGAGGATGATACTGAAGAAGCCCTTGTAGTTGTGATAAGAAGACCCTGAGTTGGCTGGAGCTTTGCAGGACAAGTGCTTCCCATCTATGGCTCCAACGGTATGGGGAAAGTTCCACCTCTGATATCACTGTTCTTCAACTTTCCTCCAGCCTTCTTCAGTGGTGGGGCATTGGAGGAGCTCCTCCACGTATTCTTCGATGATGGCCTGCACCACTTCTCTGACCACTTTGCTGATGCTGTTGTGTGGCACCCTCCAAGCATACTGCATGTTTCTGTATGTGGTTCCAGAGGCCAGGTGTTGCAGAGTCAGTGCCACCTTCAGTCCAGGGTCCTGGCTGGGATGGCAGTTGGTGTTCAGCTTGGTCAACCTGGGTCTCAGATGCTCCACAATTTCATCAAACATGGCTGGTGGCATCCTCATGAAGTGCTGGAATGCATGAGTGTGTTCATTCCTCAGCTCCACCATCAGCTTGTCACAGGGTCCAAACTCCACTCTTCTCCCAATCCATCTTTGGATCCACAGAGCTCTTGGACGTCTCCTTCTCCTTGCATAGAAAAGGTGAAACAGTCTGAAGAGGGCTTGGTTCTGCTGTTGAATGATGGCAGCTACCATAAGGAGTGTGTGATGATTCATGGTGGAGATCAATGGATGATGTGGAAGAGCAAGAGCAAGAGCAAGGGTGAGCACAGCTGCTGGACTGATAGTGAGATCCAGGTGATTTCCTCCTCCTTTTTATAGGACATATCGTTTTTCCGCTAGGTGTCCTTCCACATACTCTAGGCATACTCCAGACATCCTAAATATCCAAGATACATCCCATATACAAACGTTTTGTCCGTTTTAATGCTTTATATATGAGATGCATCTCCTTACATCCTTTCTATTTCCATTCTACTAATGCTGTGTGGACGTTCCGTGTACCTTTCACTTCCTCCCTCTTTCTGCTTTCAGCTGCAGTGGATGTGAGTTGAGGGGATGTCCAGAGGATGCCGAGAAGATACAGCGGACTTGTAACGGATGACAACAGACATAGAATGTCTGTTGCCCGTGTGTGTTGTGGATGCACACCGTACGTGGTGGAAAGTTCATCCACTCAAAAAGTTTTGTGCAGCTCAAAACTTTTTGAGCAGATGAAATAACAGTAGACAGATGTTTGACGGATAGAGCGTATGAAACATGTATGCAGTGAGTACACAACAGATGCATCGCATTTTAAAATGGATGGCAAGCTTTTTTGTCTGTTTTACATCCTCTTTGGCTTTAGACATGGGCTTTAGTAACTCCAATCTGTTTTTCCTGTAGATCCATGACATGGAAAAGCTAACCTTTGTAGATGATTGTATCTCCTTGAGTATAACATAGCCAAGGTGGTATTCAGCAGGTTCTGATCAGTTCTGGAGAACCAGTAGTGGAAATTTTGAGTTGTTCAAAGAACTGGCAAATACCACCTCTGCCTCTGAGTCCCAGCTGATTGGCTGGGTTTTCTTTTGTTTCCCTGCACAGGAGGATGGACCTGGAAATCAGGTTAGTGGGTGCGGGAGGGTATGGGGATTTTGCAATAGCCTTCCCCCAGGAGTGGGGAGGGAATGGAGATTTTGCAGTATCTTTCCCCTACCAAACCCACCAAGCCACGCCATGCCATGCCATGCCCACCAAGCCATACCATAGCAGTAAAACATTTTAAATCCCACCACTGAACCTAGCAAAGAGAAACTGAACTGGAGCCAGAGTAAGCAGAGACAAACATCCTTCTTTGTCAGGTGCAAATAATCAGGAACCATGTTAAAGTTAAAAACTACCACAAGTTTATTTCATGCTACTTATACACAAGAATCTGAACTACTAGTGCTCAGGATAAATTGTCGTCAGAAATGAATCAATGGATTTCAAGGTGAGCTGTACTTAAGTCTCTTACAGGGATGACTCCAAACTATTGATGTGTTTGACCCTACCCTTGGTTCATTCTAGTCACCTCTTATATTCTCTCTGTCATTCTGTTTGCATACTGTTGTGTATAGAACTTGGTAGACTCCAAATATCTTAAATTGATTGGCCGAATAGGCCGTTCTTGGATTGGTCAGCTAAGCACCATTCCAATTGGCCCGCCTGATGGCGGGAACACTTGAACAACTGTCATTGGCCACAAGCTGCGAGCAAGCTGCTATAAGAAGGGCTGCCGCGGCTTGGGTAAATGTTCCATTACAAGTCACTATACTGTTTTAATAAAAAGCTGTTTGCTGGAACCTGGTCTCGCGCACCTTATTTCCAAATGGAACACTGGCAACAAAGGTGGGATCATCCTAGAAGAGTGAGACGGAAGTACGCAGCAACCAGAACCAAGTGACAGAGATGGCCGGTAACAATGCGCCGCCCGCACCGTTCAACCCAGCCAAATAAGATTGGGAGTCATACATTGATCGCTTTCTGATGTTCTTAGAAAGCAACGAGCTACAGGAGATAACTGACCAGAGGAAGAGAGCTGTATTCCTCATGCACCGTGGGCCAGCATTTTTCAAAATGACCAAGGTGCTAGCTAAACCAAGAGACGTTAAGCAGATGGCATGGCTTGAACTGAAAAGAATGCTATGAGCCCATTATGCGCCTGTGGTCTCCAACCTGATCAAAAGGCACAAATTTTATAAACGAGACCAACGGGAAGACGACAGCATCGGGGATTTCGTAGCAGCCCTTAGACACATCGGAGGAGCCTGCGAGTTCCAGAACATGGATGAGGCCATGAGAGACCGTGTGGTCCTCGGATTGAAGGATGCTACACTCCAAAGCAAGCTGCTAAACAGACCAAATATCACAGTGGCCGAGGCCATCACAGAAGCCACCGCCACTGAAGCAGCCAAAAAAATTCGCAGCCACTATGCACCAGAAGACGAATCAACCCAGAGAAAAGAGGGCGGATGAAAGCAAGAAACAGCCCACAGTGACTGCCCACCATGAAGATCTCAACTCCCCGAGTGACACTGATGACGACAATGAAGAAACACATAGGCTTCAGTCAGAAAGAAAATGGTGGGAAAAAGGAAGAAGCAGGTGAGAATTCCAGTGTGCTGGATGCGGAGGAAATAACCTGTGTTCAGAATGCAGGTTCTTAGATGCCATTTGCAGATGTTATGAAAAATGGGGGCACATTGCAAGGGTCTGCCGGAACAAAAAGTGCTATAGTCCAAAAAGATGTGGCGGCACCCCCTACCCCCAGAAACGAAGAGAGACAAGCCGGAAGCAGATGGAGCCGAGAGAGCAGAAACCGGCGAACAAACAACCGAGAAGAAACACACCAAACAATAACCATCAGAAATGCCAGGGCAGCAAATGCAAAAAAGTTCCGGATAAATATGAAAATCGAAGGAAAGCCCTATGAGATGGAAGTAGACTCCAGATCATACTTGTCAATGGTATCTTGGAACACTATCAGAAACCTGATACCAGACATAAAGCAAAGAGAACTGGAACAGCAAAGCCTAATACTCAAAGACTACCAGGGAAACCGAATCCCGGGAGTGGGCCTCGGACATTTCCGAGTAGAATTTAAAAACCACGTTGAAGTGCTGCCTCTGACAATCATTAACCATGATCGCCATAGCCTGGTGGGAATCGAACGGTTCATGCCTCTGGGAATCGGAGTGACCAGGATCAATAGCATCGTTGTGGCCAACTGGGAAGAGAGCCTGCTGGAAGAGTTCTGGCATGTATTCAACGGGACCCTAGGCAAGTACAAGGGGACCCCAATATCATTCAGCCTAGACCCAAATATAGCTCCCATCAGGCTCAAAGCCAGAAGCGTTCCCTTTGCCTTAAAGCCAAAAATAGATGAACAGCTTAACTAACTCATCGCACAAGGGGTGTCAATCAACCATGCCAGGTGGGAAACACCCATCGTGACTCCTGTCAAACCAGATGGGTCAATGCACATCTGTGGAGACTATAAGGCAACCCTAAATCATGCACACCAACAAAGCGCGTACCCAGTACCGGTAGTGCAACACCTATTGCACTCATTAGGGGGAGGAAAATTTTTTGCGAAACTTGATCTCGCACAAGCATATCAACAGCTACCAGTTGACCCCAAGATTGCAGAGGCACAAACTATAGTCACGCACAGAGGGGCATTCAAGCAACCGACTTCAATTTGGCATTAGTGTTGCCCTTGGCATCTTCCAAAGCCTCATGGAGCACCTTCTAAACGGAATCAAAGGAGTCGTCCCCTATTTTAATAATGTATTAGTATCAGCAAAAAATGCACAACAATTAGAAAATAGACTAAAATAAGTTTTGCGAAGATTCAGAGAAGCAGGGCTTAAAGTCAAAAGAGAAAAATGTAAACTAGCCACCGATCAGGTCAAATTTTTAGGCTTCCTTATAGATGAGCAAGGGATACACCCCACTGAAAAGAAGATAAAGGCAATCAAAGATGCACCCAGACCTAAGAACAAAATTGACTTTTGGTCTCATTAATTTCTACAATGTCTTCCTGCCCAAAAAAGCAACCGTAGCAGAACCTTTACATTGACTGTTAGATAAAAAAACTGTCTGGAAATGGGGCCACCAGGAACAAACAGCATTCCAGAACATTAAGGACTTATTAACTTCTAACACCGTTTTGATTCAGTACAGCAACACTTTGCCATTGACGGTCACCTGTGATGAATCACCTTTTGGAATCGGCGCCATCCTGGGTCACAAGCTACCAGACAGCAGAGAGGTACCAATCGCCTTCTATTCCAAAACACTGTCAAAATCTGAAAGGAACTACAGCCAACTCAACCGAGAGCCCTCGCAATCATTGCAAGTGTCAAAAGATTCCACGAATACCTATATGGACCGCCTGAAGCAGAGTGTCTCTGCTGGGCTCCAGTTGCAGGGAGGAGCCCTGGCTGGCCGCACATGGCTGCGCCAAACACTGCAACATTGCTCTGAACACTGTGGCAGCACGGGGAGAAGGGAAAGCAACAGTGGCAGAAGGTCTCCCGATACAAAGTGCCCCACCAACACCGAGGTCAACATCCAAGCTGTCGCCGCCCACCTGCCCGAGGATGAAAAGGGGGGAATTAAGTCACCCCCTGAAAAGATGGCCTAGCTGTTTTTTGGGAGGTCAAAAAAAAAAAAAGGCCCGGCCTTATTTTGTGAGAAACATGGTAGTATACTTCCTTCTGCTATCAAATATATGAGAAAGCTTTGTTCTCACAGCAGTTGGAGGCTGACAAGAAGGAGGGCAACTGTCATGCCCATGGAATCTAATTCCGAGGAGGAGGTCGAACAGCTGACAGGGACTGTGGCTCTGGTGGCTGTGAGTAAACTGGGGAAGGACATAGTCTGGCTGGGCATTCAGAGGCTCACCCCTTCTTCATCCTAGGGCATGCAGGGAGGAATGGATAAGGGAGCAACATGGGTTACGGAGGAAAAAAAGGCCCTGATTCTCTTCATTAGCTGCAGCAGAGAAAACAGGATATAAAGGATGTTTGCACACAGCACCTTGCTGGAAGTAAAGCGTGAATTATCTTTGTCATATCTTATCTGGGTTCGGGCATCCTCCCAACTGTGTGTGTTTCATTATCTTTTGGAAGTCTGCAATTCCTTATCCTGTCCTGTCTCATTAATTGCTGCAGCATGGTTTGTGGTGATTTTTATTTATAATTTAGATGTACTTTGGGTTCAAATTGAATTTCTTCCCTTTGAAAACTGTTCTTTATTTTTATTTATTTAGATTTGTCAATCGCTTACAAGATAATAGGTATAAGTATATACATAGTTATGAATACATGAAATGGGTACGTTTAAGAAAAATAAAAGAAACAATAGGACAGGAACGGTAGGCACATTGGTGCGCTTTTGCACAACCCCTACAGACCTCATAGGAAAGGGGTGAGGTCAATAGTAGACAGTCTAAGGTTAATGTTTTTGGAGTTTGGGGAAGAAACTACAGAGTCAGGGAGAGTATTCCAGACATTGACCACTCTGTTGCTGAAGTTGTATTTCAAGTTTGAAGTTAAAGTTGTATTTTTGGGATTTGGGGAAGAAATTACAGAGTCAGGGAGAGTATTCCAGACATTGACCACTCTGTTGCTGAACTTGTATTCTTCCCCAAACCCCAAAAACTTTAACTCCAACCCTTTCCTAAGAGGTTTGTAGGGGGCGTGCATAAGCGCACCAACGTATACTTATTATCTTGTAAGTGATTGACAAATCAAATAAATAAATAAATAAAATATGTGTTAGATTGAAGTCACCAAGAAAGATAAAAGTGTGTGGGCAGGATGTTGTCCATGTTAGTTGTGAATATAGCTTGTTTACATGTTCGATGTCATGATCAGGTGCTCTGTAACATAGTAAGAATCGAAATGTGATATTTAAGGATAGTTCACAGATGATGGTCTCAGGAAGATCAAGCTCTTGGGTAACTTGGATGTTTTTTCGATGTCAGGACTTTTTATAGAAGATAGCAACACCACCTCTTCTACGAATGTCATGATCTTATCGGTAAACATGATAGTCTCTTACTGTGGTAATGGAGTCAGGGAGAGATACATTGAGCCATATTTCACAGACAAATATGATGTCAAATTTAGCCATATTTAGTAAGAGGAATGATTCAGGTATTTTATTCACAAGGCTTCTTGCATTGAGTAACTTGCATTTAAGGCCAGCTGTAGTTGGAATTGAAGCAGTTTGGAGCGTGCATGGTCTTATTAATTCTTGGGAGAGTTTTTTTCTGATGATAACTGGACATTGGGGGCCAAGTTGGAGGAACTCAAGGGACTTTACCTATTTTTATGACTTTGTTGATTTTGTGCCATGCCTCGGGTCATCATAGCACCATTCTCAAAAAGAAAAAGAAAAAAAGAAAGAGGCATTTTCCAAGTTATGGTATCCAAACAGCTGTACTTCATTCAGTTAATCACAATTGTACTTCAACACTTATAAGGCCTAAAGAAAGATAAGAAAAGAATAACAGAATAACAGTGTTGGAAGGGATACTGAAGGTCTTTTAGTCCACCCCCCTGCTGGAGCAGGAAATCCTATGCTATTTCAGGCAGCTGGTTGTCCAATCTCTTCTTGAAAACCTCCAATGTTGGAGCACCCACAACTTCCAGATACAAATCACTAATTAATTGTTCTCAATGTCAGGAAATTTCTCCTTAATTCCACAGTTGGTTCTCTTCTTGATTAGTTTCCATCTATTGCTTCTTATCTTGCCTTCAGGTGCTTTGGAAAATAGGTTGACCCACTTTTCTTTGTGCCAGCCCCTCAAATATTGGAACACTTATATCATGACACCCTAGTCCTTCTTTTTATTAGATTAGACATATGATTTAGCCTCCACCCCCTTTATCATTTGTTGCTCTTCTCTGCACTCTTTCTAGAGTCTCAACATTTTTTTTTAATGTTGTGGCTACCAAAACTGGATGTCGTATTCCAAGTGTGATCTTATCAAGGCATTATAAACAGATATTAAAGTTCATGTGAACTTGATATAATGATGGTCCGCTCAACAGATCTTATATCTAATGTCCCCAACAGGCATATATGGTGTTTGTCATCACTTCCCTCCATTCTGGCTTACCTCAGACCTGCTGATCATTACCATCCTTGATTCATGAGTTATTTTTCCAATGTCTATGTATTCAAACCAGTTGACAAAATCAAAATATCTGCATGATCATATGATTATAATGCAACCTGAACATGGTAAATGATTGTAAAATGAATAAACATATATTGATTGAGCATTCTCTGATATGTCTAAAGCCGAGCAGTCTGTTCCAGAATCTAGAACCTGCATCTAAACAATGAGATGTTATGAATGTCACACTGAAAAAATTGTAAATTTTGAGGACATGGTATTGATATAATTATGGAAATCTCCATAAACATTGAGGAAAAAAATCTGAAGCCTGGGGTAGAAAAGCATTTATTCTTATGTTTTCTCATAATATAATGTACAATCATGCAAGAGCTGTGTTTGCAAACAATAATGCAACATAAGTACACACCAAGGAATTATGTTCGGCTTCTTGGTCATCTCTGAAACATACAAGCACTAATATCCATCATACACTATATGAATCACCCCGGGGAAAAGAACTCTTCCTTTCATGTTAGCATAACTACATAAGGAATTGAATGCATCGCAATTATGCATATAAATTAATTCTTACAATATTGATTGGTTTTATATTTTGTATTGGCACTAATACCAATTAGCTGATTTATGGCAAATTGATGTTCTGCTCCTTCAATTAGAACGGTGTTCATGGAACACTTTTTAAAAAAATGTTTGTTAAACATCATAATCCTTGATTTGCCTGGTTTGAATTACCCCAAGGGAATTTGAACCTGGATTTAAGATAATCCTCCAAAACAGAAAAATTAGACAGAAAAAGATGATGCGCATTCACAAAAAATCTGTTGGAAATTTAAAGTTTCCTTGGTTATCAATTCCATTGCCAGCTCCAACTAAAAGCACTCCTAGAGATTCCATCTATCCCCACAAAAAATATGTGCATGAAATATACTTGGATACGTGCATGCATATCAAAATATATTTTAATGTATATGTATAGAAAAGAGATAAGATATTAATAAAATAAATATTAATTGAACAACTAATGATTGAAGCAAATTGCTTGTTAACTAAGACTCTCCCCATTTGTAAAATGAATTCACCCCTCCCATCTGTATCTTGGTTGGGGCAGAAATTATTTTTTCTCTTTCTGACAGACCTGTCTTTTGTATAAGCACACATACAGACAACTACCAACAGTCAGTCAGCTTAATTGCTATTAATGATCAGCAAATTATGCAGATATTTAATTAAAAAGAAAAAACAACAGGCTTCAGACTTGCATCAGTTGTGTGGCCTGGTTTTTGTTGCAACAAAGAAAAAATTGCCTAACCCAGTTACTGGGTACATAATATATACCTGCCTATAAGACTGTTCCTTGAATGTTTCAATCAAATACTATGACAAATATGCCATCCAGGAATAAGCGAACCCTCAAAATATTTGCATATTTTAATTTTCAAAATTAACTTATTTATGGTTGGTGCAATTTTCATGATATTTTAGTTAAAAAGTCTGCTTTTGGTACATCATTATAAAATGATACCAAAGTGATAAGAAAGTAGAAAGAAGTACATTTTTTTATTTCTTTAGAGGCAAAGAAGATGGGTTCTTAGAACATTGGTGTCCAAACTTTTGGCTTACCTGTGACACATTGAGTGAAGAGAAATTGTCTTGTGCTGCATACAAAAAATAAAATATATAAATGTATATATATGGATCTTTGGTAATTCGGGTTTTCTCCCACATAAAATTGGAAGTATCTAGGCAACGTTTCAATGAAGTCTCATCCATCATCTTCAGGCTTGTGTCTTCGGCTTTGTGCTTCTCAGAGTAATGTGAGCTTGCAGCTGCTTCTTCCTTTTAACTGCTAGTGGGGGTGTGACTTGATTGGGTGGGGGCCTGGCTGTGTTCTGATTGGGTGCGGGTGTGTTCTCATTGGGTGGGGGTTTGGCTGTGTTCTGATTGGGTGGGAGGTTGGTGTTCTGATTGGTTGGGGGTGTGTTCTGTTCAGGTGGGGGCTTGGTTGTGTTCAGCTTAGTCTTAGTTGCTGGGGATGAGCTGTGATCCTGTTGTTTGGCTTTGCGTTCGTGGTCGTGCCACATCTTCATGGGGGGCAAAAGATTGCTTCATGTATGGGTCAGAGGGGTTTGAAGCGGGTAGTGATGCAGCTGCGGTATGGCTTCTGGCCCGTGGTCATGTCTCATCTTCTGTGTGAGTGTGAGTCTGCTTTCTACGTAGAAGTGTGGTGGTAGCATCTTGTGTGGCCCTCGTGGGTGTGGGTCTGGTGTCATTATTTATGTTAGGTACTCATTTGTTAATGAGGGTGGGTTTCCAAATGGCTGGTAGGCGGGAGGTATCATCTTATTTATTCATACTGTGTGGATGTTTTTCTATCTCTATGGCTTCTCTGATTATTCTGTTGTTGAAGTGTTTGATTTTGGCAATAGTTCTGATATTTTTAAAGTCAGTCTCATGTCCTGTGGCTTTGAGATGTTGGACCAGGGAAGAGGTCGGTTCTTTTTTGATTGAGTTCTTGTGTTCTTCAATGCATGAACTTTTTCTTATGTTAGTTTGTCTGATGTATGTGGTGGGCAAGGCGGTGCAAGGGATTTCGTATACTCCTTGGTTTTCTCATTCGATTTTGTCTTGAGGGTTTCTTAGGATGGTGGATATTTTTCTGTTTGTGAAGAATGCAGTTTTAATGTTGTGTTTTTGGAGGATCTTGCTGATTTTGTTTGTAGTGCCTTTTATATATGGGAGGAGGGCTTTGCCGTTCTCTTGTTCTCTGTCTTGGATTTTGGTTGGGGTTTCTTTTTGGATTAGGTGGGTAATCTTCTTTCTTGGGAATCCATTGGCTGTTAGTACATTAGTGAGAGTATGTAGTTCATTTTTTAGGTGTTGTTCGTTGGCTAAGCATTTTGTTCTGGAGATGAGTGTCTCAGCTACAGAATTGATCTGTGCTGGGTGGTGGTGTGAGAGTGCATGTAGATAGCGGTTTGTATGTGTTTTCTTCTGGTAGATTGTGTGTCCTAGGGAGCCATTGGATTTTTTTGTATACTAACACATCTAGGAAGAGAAGTTGATTGTTAGCTTCTGTTTCCATGGTAAATTGTATTTTGGGGTGTAGGCAGTTGAGGTGTATGAGAAAGTTGTTCAGTTTTTCTTTCCCATATGGCCAGATTATGAAGGTGTCATCTAGGTATCTGAGCCAGAGTTTGGGTTTGTGATCATATTTTCCGAGAGCTGGTGTTTCAAAGTGTTACTCGCATTACTCCGAGAAGCACAAAGCCCAAGACACAAGCCTGAAGATGATGAATGAAACTTTATCGAAATGTCTTCCAGATACTTCCAATCGAAACATCTCCTAGATACTTCATCGAAACATGTCCTAGATACTTTCAATTTTACGTGGGAGAAAACCCGAATAACCAAAGATCCACATAAAAATACCTGCGAAAACCTCAGAATATATATATATATATATATATATATATATATATATATATATATATATGCTGTTTAGCTTCCTTCGGGTATTATCCCACGTCATTGTAGTTCTGTTAAAGTTGTAGCAACGTTTCAGCAGAATCTCATCTGCCATCCTCAGGCCTCTGATGATTCTGTGGTTGGGGTTTTCTATAGTGGCTAGACTTTTAGTGCCATTGAAGTTGATGTTGTGACCTGTGGTTTTCATGTGTTGGACTAGTGAGGAGGTGTGTTCCAGCTTTTTTACTGCATTTTTGTGTTCATCTAGGCGGGTACTTATTCTTCTATTGGTCTGTCCAATGTATGTGGCTGGAGAATCATCAGAGAATCAGAGAATCATCAGAGAATCAGAGAATCAGAGAATTATCAGAGAATCATCAGAGAAGCCATAGAGATTGAAAAAAGACCTGAAAGCATGAATAGAAGAGATGATTCCAGCAGACTGTCAATCATTTGGAAACCTGCACTCTCAAATAGACAAACACTTGAGCACAGACAGACTCCCTCTGATGCCTCCAACTCAAACACCCCCCCACCAGGCACCCAGGTGAAACCTAGCTTGCTGATGAATAGCAGCCGTCCTTTCACACGAAGCCAAACTGCACTGAAAGCCTCCAACACAAGAACAGATTGTTGCCAGCCAATCAAAGCCACAAAACAGACAGAAGAAACCAGAAACATCAATCAATCAAACTCCAAGTCCAGTGAACACAGACCCAGGCTCCTAGCCAATCAGAATGGACCAGCCTCGAATTTGAAACCAAAAGCTGTGAGACACACATCCATACAGAAGCCTGATGATGGCAGATGAGATTCTGCTGAAACATTGCTACAACTTTAACAACACTACAATGATGTGGGATAATACCCGAGGGAAGCTAAACAGCATATATATGTGTGTGTGTGTGTGTGTGTGTGTGTGTGTGTGTGTGTGTGCTGTTTAGCTTCCTTCGGGTATTATCCCACGTCATTGTAGTTCTGTTAAAGTTGTAGCAACGTTTCAGCAGAATCTCATCTGCCATCCTCAGGCTTCTGTATAGAGTTAGTTCCTGGTTTCAAATTTGAGGCTGGTCCATTCTGATTGGCTGGGAGCCTGGATCTGTGTTCACAACATCAACTTCAATGGCACTAAAACCCTAGCCACTATAGAAAACCCCAACCACAGAATCATCCGAGAAGCCATAGAGATTGAAAAAAGACCTGACAGCATGAATAGAAGAGATGATTCCACCAGACTGTCAATCATTTGGAAGCCTGCACTCTCAAATAGAAAGATCTCCATGCCACAAGCCAGGCAAACACCTGGACAAAAACAGACTCCCTCTGATAGCTCCAACCCAAACACCCCCCCATCAGGCAACCAGGTGAAACCCAGCTTGCTAATGAATAGCAGCTTGCTAATGAAGAGCAGCCGTCCCTTCACACGGAGCCAAGCTGCACTGAAAGCCTCCAACACAAGAACAGAGTGTTGCCAGCCAATCAAAGCCACAAAACAGACAGAAAAAAACAGAAACACCAATCAATCAAACTCCAAGTCCAATGAACACAGATCCAGGCTCTCAGCCAATCAGAATGGACCAGCCTCAAATTTAAAACCAGGAATTAACTCTATACAGAAGCCTGAGGATGGCAGATGAGATTCTGCTGAAACGTTGCTACAACTTTAACAGAACTACAATGTTCTTAAGTTTTCACGGGTATTTACATGCATGCTGTTCTGCTTTCTCCGGGTATTATCCCACATCATTGTAATTGTGCTTTTAAAGTTGTAGCAACATTTTGGCAGAATCTCATCAGCCATCATCAGGCTTCTGTATTGAGTTTGTCTGTAAGTCAGACTTTCACAGCCGTTTCAGTTTTAAATTTGGGGCTAGCCTATGCTGTGCCTGAATGGTTTTTTCTTCATCCTGATTTGTTGGGAATCTTGGTCTGTGTTTATTGGTCTTGGAGTTTGTTGTTTTCTGCTTGATTGGAGTTTCTAATATCTTCTGTCTGTTTTGTGGCTTTTTTTGTGTCTTGATTGGCTGGCAACATTGTGTTCCTATATTGGAGGCTTTTAGTGCAGCTTGGCTCCGAGTAAATGGAAGGCTATCATTTGTTAGGAAGCTAGGTTTTATCTGGGTGCCTGGTTGGGGTGTGTTTGAGCTGGAGATATTAAGGGGGATCTGTTTGTGCCAGGTGTTTGCCTGGCTGGTGGTGTGGAGATTTTTTTGTTTGTGAGTGCAGGTTTCCAAATAATTGACAGTCTGGTGGAATCATCTCTTCTATTCATGCTTTCAGGTCTTTTTTCAATCTCTATGGCTTCTCTGATAATTCTGTGGCTGGGCTTTTCTATAGTAGCTAGGGTTTTGGTGCCATTGAAGTTGATGCTATGACCTGTGGCTTTCATGTGTTTAGTAAGGAAGTGTGTTCCAGCTTTTTTTACTGCATTTTTGTGTTCATCCAGGTGGGTACTTATTCTTCTATTGGTCTGTCCAATGTATACTATGAATATGTATATGTATAATATACTATGAATATGTATACAAATATGTATGAATGTATACAATGAATATTATGTGACCTGAAATTCCTACGCAGCTGCAAAGACAACAATGCAACACCAACCTGCTTCAAACTAACATTTCATCACAGCACAGCAGCTACTGAACATATCCTGAAAAGAACTGAAATGGCTCTACTCAGGAACAAGGCTGAACAGCAGAGATAGATAGATAGATAGATAGATAGATAGATAGATAGATAGATAGATGGATGGATGGATGGATGGATGGATGGATGGATGGATGGATGGATAGATGGATAGATATAGATATAGATATAGATATAGATATAGATATAGATATAGA
>BLBF01000020.1:7249094-7286706 GCA_015471245.1 Laticauda colubrina | reverse complement strand
GTAGATATGTAGATATGTAGATATGTAGATATGTAGATATGTAGATACAGATACATACATACATTGGGAGGAAGGGAGGGAGACATGGTGGCACAGTGGTTAAAATGCAATATTGCAGGCTTATTCTGCTTTCTGCCAGGAGTTCGATCCTGACTGGCTCAAGGTTGATTCAGCCTTCCAGTCAGTAAAATGAGGACCCAGGTTGTTGGGGGCAACATCCTGCTTAGAGAGGGCTGAAAACCAGTATGCAGCATATAACTCTAAGTGTTATTGATATTTATATATTTATTTATTTTGCCATTTGCTAAATAAATAAATATATAAATCACATAATGTTAAAAGTTTATGATCTTGTGGTGCCACATTACTAACTGTTCAGGGCCATTTGCAACCCATGGGCTGTGGGTAGGACACAACTGTATTAGGACTCATCTAGGCCAAAGATGCTGCTCAGGCAGAAAGTTGTTCTTTATCCAATGTGAAATTAATTGAGGGAATTTGCTTTCACAAGACATGGAATACCTTTTAGTTGAGACTCTTTTGATATATTCATGGAACATAGCTCCATCATTGGCAATTAATAAACTTCAGTGATTAAATTAGTCTCTTTAAACATTAATTTTTGGAAGCAAAATCAACAGAAGAATTTGGAGTAGTTGGCCATGGTGGCAAAAATAATGCCAAAAACCTTCTATTCAATTGAAGTCTCTTTATGCTTTCACTGTGAAGACACATGATTAGGTTGAAAAGGAGTCCTATGAATGATAGAGATTGCCACCTAAATGACACTAAAATAGCACCACCACCTGCATTATTTGATCCTTGGAACAAAACACATGTCCAAGTAGACCAGTGTTTCTTAAACTCTTTTTTCCCCACAGCACCCCTTCTTACTTTTAAAAACCATGGACCCCAACAATTTTTTTGTTTGTATAGGTCATCAATATTTACTATATTAAAAATAAAAATTGATGCATTTACTACTGCTCTTGCTCCTTGTGATTGTTTGATGAGATTTTGATATTGTATTATTTTTCAGCATAGGCGGGCAAATAATTTTGATTTTGCAGATCTAATCTTAGGACCACACTTCAAGAAACCCCAGAGTAAAATGTTCTCTGCAAGGTAGAATAATTATCTGATTGGAGAAAAGGCATGGATAACTCGATTATTTCATCTTTTGCAGCTGCCAAAAACAATGAATTTAAAAATACTGTAATACTGTCAAAAAATAATGAATTTAAAAATACTGTAATAAGTGTAAAGGAGTAATTGATTAATATCCACTTATGTACAATATCTAATCTCTGCAGAAAACAGCATACAAAAAGAAGATCTATACAACATGTCACAAAGAATTCACATACATCTGCTCGATAGAGTAACTTTGGCAAATGTCATTGCTTAGAAGAGATCGATCAGCCAAGCCGATTTTGTGTGGTTTTAATTTAAAAAAAAAAAAACGTAGAAAATTGATAAAGAAATGCTAGTGCAAATATTCAGTGTTAAAGAGTTGCTGATTTATTGCTGCTGTTTATTGATCTCTGTGATTGACATAATGCAATATAAATGTCATTACTTTTAGAACTCCTCAGCTTTATAGTGACTTCAGAAGTGAGCATATGTCCACTGCTGTTGAAAGATCACATGAAGAAGATAACTTAGTACAAAGGTGGAGCTTCTCATGGCTTCCAGCAGAGCAAATATATATATATTGTTTTCAATATATATATATATTGTTTTCTTAGGCTTTCGCGGGTACTTACATGTGTGCTGTTTAGCTTCCTTCGGGTATTATCCCACGTCATTGTTGTTCTGTTAAAGTTGTAGCAACGTTTCAGCAGAATCTCATCTGCCATCCTCAGGCTTCTGTATAGAGTTAGTTCCTGGTTTCAAATTTGAGGCTGGTCCATTCTGATTGGCTGGGAGCCTGGATCTGTGTTCATTGGACTTGGAGTTTGATTGATTGGTGTTTCTGGTTTCTTCTGTCTGTTTTGTGGCTTTGATTGGCTGGCAACACTCTGTTCTTGTGTTGGAGGCTTTCAGTGCAGCTTGGCTCCATGTGAAGGGACGGCTGCTCTTCATTAGCAAGCTGGGTTTCACCTGGGTGCCTGGTGGGGGGGTGTTTGGGTTGGAGCTATCAGAGGGAGTCTGTTTTTGCCCAGGTGTTTGCCTGGCTTGTGGCATGGAGATCTTTCTATTTGAGAGTGCAGGCTTCCAAATGATTGACAGTCTGGTGGAATCATCTCTTCTATTCATGCTGTCAGGTCTTTTTTCAATCTCTATGGCTTCTCTGATGATTCTCTGATGATTCTCTGATTCTCTGATTCTCTGATGATTCTCTGATTCTCTGATGATTCTCTGATTCTCTGATGATTCTCCGGCCACATACATTGGACAGACCAATAGAAGAATAAGTACCCACCTAGATGAACACAAAAATGCAGTAAAAAAGCTGGAACACACCTCCTCACTAGTCCAACACATGAAAACCACAGGTCACAACATCAACTTCAATTTACCACAGATAAAATCAGTAAGATACCACACAGGCATCATATCAAGACTGCCTTCAAAACAGACAAAAAAATAGCAGCCATCCTGAGGAACCCCAAAGACAAAATTGACCTGGAAAACCAAGGCATATATGAAATTCCCTGTACATCATGCCCGGCCACATACATTGGACAGACCAATAGAAGAATAAGTACCCGCCTAGATGAACACAAAAATGCAGTAAAAAAGTTGGAACACACCTCCTCACTAGTCCAACACATGAAAACCACAGGTCTGTGGTTCTTTAACAGAACTACAATGACGTGGGATAATACCCGAAGGAAGCTAAACAGCACACATGTAAGTACCCGCGAAAGCCTAAAAAAACACACATATATATATGTGTGTGTGCTGTTCAGCTTCCTTCGGGTATTATTGTAGTCATTGTAGTGCTTTTAAAGTTGTAGCAATGTTTCAGCAGAATCTCATCTGCCATCATCAGGCTTCTATATGGATACAGCACTACAAAGACGTGGGATAATACCCGAAGGAAGCTGAACAGCACACATGTAAGTACCCGCGAAAGCTTAAAAAAAACATATATATATATGAGGTGCTGAAAATTGTAGAAGTTACAGAAAGGCCTGTAGCCTTATTCCAGATCTAACACAGGTAGTCCTCGACTTAGGACCACAATTGAGCCCAGAATTTCTGTTGCTAAGTGAGACATTAATTAAGGGAATTTTGCCCTGTTTTTTGACCTTTCTTGCCACAGTTGTTAAGGGAATCACTGTTAAGTAACATAGACAGTAAGTGAATCTGGCTTCCCCATTGACTTTGTCAGAAGGTCGCAAAAGGGGATCACATCACACCGAGACACATAACTATGACTCAGTTGCCAAGCATCTAAATTTTGATCATGTGACCATGGGGATGCTGTAATGGTCATAAGTGTGAAAAACGATCATAAGTCACTTTTTTCAGTACCTCTGTAACTTCAAATGATCACTAAATGAATGGTTGTAAGTCAAGGATTACCTATATTATGAACAATATGCAATCTTAGCCAGTTAGGAGTATTTACTTCTAAGAAATCAACAAAGGTAAGTTAAATTGTTCTTTTATTGTCAGAAAGAATTTAGGAAAACCATTCTGTCCATGTTTGTGAGCTTGCCTGACAAAAGAATGAAGAGGAGTGTATTATCAAACTGATCCATCATGGCTCTTATGTTTTATAATATTTTAACTGATTGGTCCCCAAATTAATTGGGATTACAGATCTTTCAAACAAGTGTTATAACCTGGAAAAAATATAGCAGCAATTTACTAAAAGTTGTAATATACTCTAAGGAAGTCTAAAATAAACAAGTATGGAGGTCGTGTACTTACCAACAAATGTTTACCATTCCCCCACCTTTTCTCCTTCACATCCAGTATCTCATGAAATTTCTCCATTCTACTTCATGGGCTATGACTTGATGTACTAGGAAAATATGCAACAAATGCTACAGTATTCCATGTGTTAATATCGGGGAAATGATGGGCACATGCAAAAAGAAAGACAAGTGCTAAGGATATGAAAGAAATTCAACATGTAGGACTTAAAGGCCACATGCTGCAGTTTCTCTCAATATGGTACAGAATATAGACTATATTTGCTTTTCCCACAAAAGGTATTTTGTTGCACAAAATTGAACCTCTATTCCTTAAAGTGAATACTATTTCACTGCTTGCTTCAACTTCCTATCTTATTCTATTGTCTTCTTATTACTATAAGTTTACAACTAAGTTTGTCTTGTTTAATCTATATATTTGTATATAGTTATACCTCTCTTTTGAAGCTTTATGTTTTCCTAGCTCAACGATATCTTAAGCCCATGTCACACGGAACCAACGGATGTAAAGAGGATGTAAAACGGACAAAAAAGCTTGCCATCCATTGGAAAACGCGATGTACTCACTGCCTCCGTTTTGCTTCCTCTCTATTCGTCCAGCATCCGTTTATGGATGTTTCATCCACTCCAAAAGTTTTGGGATGCCCAAAACTTTTGCACGGAAAATGTATCCAGTTTGTCCGTCCTGCATCCGCTACGCATCTGCAACGCATCCGTTACGCATCCGTTATGCATCCACTATGTCCCCTAGGCATCCGCTATGCATCTGGGCAACTCACATCCGCTCGGACACAGGGAGGAAGCGGAACGGACGCGGAACGGATGCAGAATGGATGCAGAACGGATGCAGCATGGAAACAAAGCGTTTAAAATGGAAAAAAACGTTTGCAGAGGGGACCTATCTCGGATATTAAGGATGTCTGCAGGATGCCTATAGGATGCCTAGAGGATGCAAAGGGACACCTATACTGCCTATAAAAAGGGGGAGCAACTCGCCTGCATCTCACTTTCAGAAGAGCAGCCAAGCTGTGCAGACCTCTGCAGCCTTCATCTGCCTCTTCCTCTTCCACAGCATCCAGTCATGTCCACCATGGATTGTGACAAAGTCCTTTCGGCAGCCACCATCCTTCTGCAACAGTGCGAAACCATCTACAAGCTCTGTGAACTCTACTACGGGAAGAAAAGGAGGCACCCAAAAAAAGTCTGGGTCCAAAGATGGTTCGCTAGAAGAGCAGAGGACGAACTGTACAACAAGCTGAAGGTGGAGCTTAGGAGCGAAGACACTCGGGCGTTCCAGAACTTCATGAGGATGCCTCCAGCCATGTTTTTTTTTTTTTTTTTATAAAGTTTTTATTAATTTTCTACAAACAGACAAACATACAAAACATTAAAAACATCTACTCTCATATATACTTCCGGTGTATCGGTTGGTTCATCAGTTTTGTGCATTCATTTTATAGTGTCAATTACAATTATATTGCATAACCACTCATATTGTCAATCCATATTCTAATATTACTAAAAAAATATAAAAATAAAAAAATCTTTTTCTGACTATACTTTTAATCATTCATGCTTTGCGAGATAACAATACTTCAAACAGTTTATTCTATAATTTATCGTATAATCATAACAAATCAATCCTAAAAACTCTTCATATATATAATATTAATGCTCTATTATTGTATTTTATCATCTAACCATTGATTAAAAAAAACCCCAAATTGCATAAAATTGTTTATCTTCTTGTTCTCTAATTTCAAATGTCAATCTACTCATCTCAGCACATTCCAATATTTTCTCAATAATTTCTTCCTGCAATGGCATTTTCTCATTCTTCCAGTTTTTAGCAAATACAATCCTAGCCGCTGTTAATACATTTACAATCAAATATTTCAAGTCTTTATTATATATATCAGGTAAAATTCCCAATAAAAAGATCTCTGGCTTCAAGTCTATGTGTTTCTTTGTCATTTTTTCCAACCACATGTGAATTTTAGTCCAATATTTTCTGGCATTCTCACAAGTCCACCACATATGATAGTATGAGCCAGGTATCTGATGACATTTCCAACATTTTTCAGATTTATTCTTGAACATTCTTGCTATTCTTGTCGGGGGAAGGTGCCACCTGTAAAACATCTTATACAAGTTTTCTTTATATGCTATTGACATTGTCATTTTATAATTTTGAGACCACAATTTTTGCCATTGCTCTAAATCAATTCCATATCCAAAATTCTTCCCCCATGCAATCATAATTTCTTTAACTTGTTCTTCCTCTAGCTTAATTCCCAATAAATAACCATATAACTTTTTAATCACTTTCTCATCAGTACCCATCAATATCTTATCTAAATCAGTCTGTTTATCATAGAATCCTTCCGTTTTAAAATCTTCAAGATATCTTGAGTGTATTTGCGCATATGAAAACCAATTCATCCTTATACCTTGTTCCTCTAAATTTTGGATCGTTTTAAGTCCACCCTTTTCATCCAACAGTTCCCCATATCTAACTGTTTGTTCCTTTTTATAGATCATAGGATAGGAAAATGCTTCAATAGTCGATAACCAAATTGGAATTTTCAAATAACATTGTTTTTTTATCTTCTCCCAATTTAACCACAAAGACTCCCGTATATAATGTCTTCTGAAATACCCCTGTGTTTTAGTTCCCTTGTACCATAAAAAAGCATGCCAGCCCAACAGTAAATCATGTCCTTCTAATGTCAACAATCTATGTTTTCTTAATGTTATCCATTCTTTGACCCACATCAAACTTGCAGCTTGATAATACAATTCCCAATTAGGCAGGCCAAAACCTCCTCTATTTCTAGCATCTTGCAAAAGTTTTAACTTTATTCTCGCTTTTTTACCTTGCCATATAAACTTCAACATAGTTTTATTTAAATCTTCAAAATAGTCTTTTCCAAGTCTAATTGGTATTGTTTGAAAGAGAAATAAAATTCTAGGTAAAATATTCATCTTAATTGTTGAAATTCTCCCTATTAATGACAATTGTAAATTTTCCCATTTCTTCAAATCTGTAATTATCTGTTGTTTAAGTTTAATATAATTATTCTCTTTTAATGTGCTACATCTTGCTGTCAAATATATCCCCAGATACTTAACCTTGTTTGTAATTTGAATTTTCAAAAGATCTGTCAGTTCTTCTCTTTGTCTCAATAACATGTTTTTTGTCAAAATCTTTGTTTTATCTTTATTTATTTTCAAGCCAGCCATCTCACCATATGTCTCTACCTTTTCCAATAACTTTGGAGCGGTTTCTAACGGGTCTTCCAGAATAAAAGCTAAATCGTCAGCAAAAGCTTGTAGTTTAAATTCTTCCTTTTTAATTTTCATTCCTTTTATATTTTTGTCATCTCTAATATTTCTATTCAACACTTCCAAAGTTAATACGAATAACAAAGGAGATAGGGGACATCCTTGTCTTGTACCTCTTTTTATATTAATAAGATCTGTAAATTCTCCCTCCATCATTACCTTTGCTGTCTGTTTATTATATATGGCTTCTATTGCTTGAATAAATTTTCTGGCAAAGCCCATCTGTTCCAATAGTAATAACATAAATCTCCAGTTCACGTTGTCAAATGCCTTTTGAGCATCTAGGAATATCAAAGCCATTTGTTTTTCAGGATGAGCCTCATAATATTCCAAAGTATCCAAAATTACTCTCATATTGTCTCTAATTTGTCTCTTTGGCAGAAATCCATTTTGATCTGGATGAATAAAATTATTTAAATATTTTTTCAGTCTTTCTGCTAAGATTGAAGCAAAGATTTTATAATCTGCGTTCAATAAGGAAATAGGTCTATAGTTCTTAATTTGCAACGGGTCAGCCTCTTCCTTTAAAATAAGTGTAATATAAGCCTCTGACCATGTTTTCGGTGTCATCTTTTTTAACATAACTTCATTCATAATTTCTAACAATGGAGTGTTCAATGATTCTTGAAATTTTTTATAGAATTCTGCCGGAAGCCCATCTGGACCTGGTGCTTTCCCATTATTTTGTCTTTTAAATGCTTCATTTAATTTCATCATTGTTATATTGCTTTCTAACATTTCTTCAGTCTCTTTAGGTATCTTCGGTAAGTTAACATTCTGTAAATACTGTTTAATTTTTTTCTCATCAATATTCTCTTGATTATATAGTTGTCCATAATAATCTCGAATAATTTCCTTTTTCTCCTTATTACCACAACAAACTTGACCTTGATCATCTATTAGTTTCAGTATTTTTCTTGATTCCTTCTCCTTTCTCAGTTTATATGCTAGCCATCTACCTGGTTTATTTGCATCTTCAAAATAATTCTGTTTAGAATTTCTAATTTTCTGTGCCAGTTCTTCTTTCTCTATTAATTCCATTTTATGCTTAATTACATCCAGTTTCAATTTAATATCTTTTTTCTGTGGTATTTTCTGTAATTCTTTTTCAAGTCTTATATATTCATCTTCCAAGGCCTTAGAGGTTTGTCTTTTCCTAATATTCTTTTTTCTTGTATAGTCTATTATCAAACCTCTTACATATGCCTTCATTGTATCCCAAACATTCTGTATTGAGGTATCTTCTTTTTTATTTTCTTTAAAAAAAAAGACCAATTCCTTCTCCATCCATTGTATAAAATCTTTCTCCTTTAAAATGGTATTGTTTAATGTCCATCTCGATC
Source organism: Laticauda colubrina (assembly GCA_015471245.1). NCBI lineage: Eukaryota > Metazoa > Chordata > Lepidosauria > Squamata > Elapidae > Laticauda > Laticauda colubrina. Next base: position 7,278,128 of record BLBF01000020.1, on the reverse strand, counting down.
TTTTTCTTTGTCCCTTCCATTTAATTGTCATTGGACTATGATCTGCCCAAGTACTTATTTCAATATTTGTTTCTTGAATAGTAGATATTAATTCTGTTGAGATCCAAATCATATCTAACCTGGACCATGATAAATGTCTATTAGAATAAAAAGTATATTGTTTAGTTTTAACATTTCTTTCTCTCCAAATATCTTTTAAGGTTAATTCATCTGTCATTTTAAAAAAAGATTGAGGGAGAATCTTTCTATTTTGTTTTGTTGTTGTTGTTATATAGTCCAATTTATTGTCCACAATTCCATTAAAGTCTCCCATCATGATTATGTTAACATAGTCCAGTCTAATTATTTCCATATGTAGTTTTTTATAAAACTCTTCTTGTTTATCATTCGGAGCATAAATTGCAATCAAGAGTATTTTTTTATTATTATCCATTATTTCCACCATTAATACTCTTCCATCTTCATCCGTGTAGATCAGTTTTGCTAGAATATCTTCTTTAATGTAGAGAACCACTCCTCTTTTCTTACATTGAATCAAAGAAGTAAATATTTTCCCTAATTTTGGCTGTACTAACAAATGCTCATGTTGCTTTTTAATATGAACTTCTTGTAAGCAAATTATATCAAATTTTAATTTCTCTAATTTGTGAAAAGTTTTCCTTCTTTTAACAGCTGAGTTAAGTCCATTTATATTCATTGTAATCAATTTTTTTTCTTCCATGATTATGCTTTATATTTAGGTCTAACAGCTCTCGTAGCTCTCACTTCACGTTGTTCTTTACTGTCTACCTGTCCACCTGCAACTCCTTTCTCTTTTTCCATCTCCAGTTGTTCCTCCAGAAGCTCAATTAATGAGATCTCTTTCTCTGCCACCTCTTTTTTTCTTCCAAAAAATTCTGCATAAAAAAGTTCTGCTTTTTCAATCGAGTCAATTCTATGTCTCTGCTCTTGCCACGTAAAAATTAGTCCTTCTGGTATCAGCCATCTGTAGTTCACTTCATTTTCCAGTAGCATTTTGGTCAAAAATCGATATTCTCTTCTCATCTCTCTCACTCTTCTAGGTATTTGTTTTAAAACTACAATCTCTTTGTTTTTATATTTCAATGCTTTTTCTCTTGCCACTTGTAATATTTGTGTTCTGATGGATTTTTTAGTAAATCTAATATGTACTTCCTTTGGTAGTTTATTTCTCATCGCATATCTTGTATAAACTCGGTATATCTCATCTACTCCGTCCATCATTTTTTCCTCAGTAATTTCCAGAAGATCTGCCAATATTTCTATCATTATCACAGCCAAGTTTTCTCCTTTTTCCTCTTCTATATTTTGAAATCTAAGATAAAATTCTGATCTTTCCATCTCCCACCTCAACATCCCATTTTTTTCTTGTTCTATCACTGTTAATCTAGTGTCAATATTTCCAATCTTCTCCTCTCTTTGTTTTCCTTCTTCCTCAATTTTTTGGAATCTCTCCTCATACTTTCCCATCATTTGTTTAAAATTTTCATCAGATTTCTCTATTTTTTTGTCCATGGTATCTATTTTTATCTTAATATCTTGAATTCCTTGCATAATCATCTGTAAATTTACTTTTTCTTGTTCCTTATCTTGCTTCAACATTGTCTGAATTGAAAGTTGTCCTTCAAGTGGTGAGGAAGCAGAGGTAGAAGCAAAAACGCCGAATGGTTTTGGCTTCCTGCTCATTTTAATATTTCCAAGTCTTCAAGCTCTCTTTGACTTTAAATCCAGCTGGTATAGTAACCAAATATAGTCCAAAAAATCAAAAAGAAAAAGAAAAAAATCCAATAGTAAAAAGCCCAAAACCAAAAAAGAAAAAAGGAAAAAGGAAAAAGAAAGGTCTTCAGGTTCTTCTAGACCCTAATCCAATTAAAATAGATGGAAGAAGCAAAGAAAGAGAAGAAAAAAGAAAAAACTCTGAGGCTTTCCCTTTAAAATAAAAAGCAAGAATGCTAGAGTTAAAATTAACCAAAAAGGCTGGCGAGTAGGAGTTTCAAAAGTATATATATATATATATATATATATATATATATATATATATATATATCCACTGTACACTGCACTTTATTTCTTTATCCAAGGCTCTTATTATGACTGTCTTCTCCAGCAGCTTCAAAGCCAAACCTCAAATGTTGAAATATTGATAAGAGTCCAAGAGAGCACCTGTAATAATATTTTACTGTATTCTCCCTCTATCTTATCACATTAAAATGTCCTTGAAAAGAAGTGCTTTTCTCCCCAATTCAAATAAAATATTTTCAAGCCTCTAGTTGGCAGTGTTACAGCATCTCTAAATACTCTTTCCCCCCCCAGCCAAAAGAAAAAATGTTTATAAAGAACTCAAACAAAAAAAAAAGATAGTCAAAGGGAGCCTCTATCCTAAAAAGAAAGTTAAAAAGATAAAAAATAAAAATCAAGTGAAAAATAAAAATATATATAAGAGAAAATTCAATCCGGTTACCTACAAAGTCACCTTAAAGTCCTCAAAGAAAATAAGAAAAAAAAAATCCAAGTCTCAATTTGACATCACTTAAACGCCGCTCAACCCAGGTTCAGTCAAAAGAAAAATAAAGTCACAGATTTCTTCTTTGTTCAGGATGTCCTTTCAAGTCTTAATCAATTTATAATGCAAAAGAATTTCTCACCCAACCGATACACGCTCATTTAAATCCCTTTCTTTCTGGAGTTGTCCCGACTTCAGCAGCTTTAGAGGCTGCCTTTCTGCTTCCAGCAAAAGGGCTTCTCCCGGATCAAACCAGAGATTTTGCGATATCTCTGGGATCCTGGGACTGTGCCCTTCACGATCCCCATCTCTACGGGACGGTTTAGGTCCGTTAGAACCGACCAGAGGCAAAAATATCAGCTGAGATCTCAGAGCCCCGAGATCGCAGCTGTAACACCGAGACGCCAGCCATGTTTGACGAACTTGTGCAGCAGCTGACACCCAGGTTGACCAAGACAAACATCAACTTCCAGCCCAGCCTGGAACCTGGGTTCAAGGTGGCACTCACGCTGCGCCACCTGGCCTCCGGGACCACCTACAGGAGTATGCAGTATGGCTGGAGGGTGCCAGACAACACCATCAGCATTGTGGTCAGAGAAGTGGTGCAGGCCATCATCAAAGAATACAAGGAGGAGCTCCTACAGTACCCCTCCACTGAAGAAGGATGGAAGAAAGTTGCAGAGCAGTGGTATCAGAAGTGGAACTTCCCCCACACCATTGGAGCCATAGATGGCAAGCACGTGGCCTGCAAATCTCCAGCCAAGTCGGGGTCCACTTATCACAACTACAAGGGCTTCTTCAGCATCATCTTCTTTGCCATGGTCGATGCAGACTACAAGTTCATGTACATCGATGCTTCAGGCAACGGGTCATCTTCAGATGCCCAGGTATACAACGCCAGTGACCTCAAGGAGGGGCTGGAAGGCAACCTCATGGTGGGCTTCCCAGATCCAGACCCACTGCCCAACGACAAGCAAGATGTGCCCTACTTCATCGTGGGGGATGACGCCTTCTCCCTCACAACCTACCTCATAAAGCCCTACACCTCCAAATACCTCACCCGTGAAGAGAGGATCTTCAACTACAGGCTGTTCAGGGCAAGATGGGTGGTGGAGAATGCCTTTGGCATGCTGGCCAACAGGTTCCAGGTACTTCTCACCATCATGCAGCATAGCCCAGAGACCATGAGGAAAATCGTGGAAGCTTGCTGCATCCTGCACAATTTCATGCGCACCCACTACCCAGTCTTGCAGAACAGGCTCGTGGACCTCCAACAAGGCAATGGGGACATGGAGCCTGGGGAATGGAGGCAAGGGCGAAACCTGATAGACACTGAGGATGTGCAAGGCCCCAACAGAGCCTCACGTGAGGCGGAGAAGCAGCGCAACCTTCTGAAACACTGGTGCAACTCCCCAGCTGGAGCGGTGGAGTGGCAAGACAGGATGGTAAATGCTTAATGGATGCTTCCTTCAGCCTGTCTCATCACACGGATGAGATTGGGCCATGTATGTTTGGTTGGCCTACAATGAACAGGGTGTTTAATAAAGAGTTGTGTTTATGTTGACATGTGTGGATAATTATTACATTATTATTGATAATAAAGGGCCATAGGTGTGGCACCTGGGAGGGTGGACCATACAGTCCCACTATGCTTGCACTGGAGGTTTATCTATCCCACCGCTATCTTAACCCATCCCACAGCTATTAACCATCCCACAGGTATCCTAACCCATCCCAAAGCTATCCTTACCCATCCCACAAGCATGCAAAGGCTTAAACCATTTCTAAAAGTTTCCACCAAGACTTTATTAAAAAAAAGAAATGAAGCAAGTGTGTAAATCATAAATAGACTTTATTAACAACAAGCTATAAAACAAAAATGCATCTCTGACACTCCTCTTGGTCATTCAGTCTCATGGGTGAAGGGTCCAGGTGCTGTGGAGGTGGCTGGTGCTGGAGTGCTTTTCATCAGCTACTCCAGAAGCAGAAGCAGCAGAAGCCCCAGCCCCAGAAGAGCGAGCCCGTGCTGCAGAAGCCCCAGCAGAACCAGAGTGAGGGCCAGGGGGTGCAATGGTAGCCCTGTCCGTCTTGCAAGGGCTGGCAGCAGATGGCTGAGGCTTGCTGTGCTTCTGCATGGTTGTGGGGTTGCTGGCTGGCAGGGAGGCTGGCAGGAACCAAGGCTGGCAGCAAGGCTGGCAGGGAGCCTGGCACCAAGGCTGGCAGGCAGGCAGGCAGGCACCAAGGCTGGCAGGAAGGCTGGCACCAAGGCAGGCACCAAGGCTGGTAGGGAGGCAGGCAGCAAGGCTGGCAGGAAGGCTGGCAGGCAGGCAGGCACCAAGGCTGGCAGGCAGACATGAACCAAGGCTTGCAGGAAGGCAGGCAGCAAGGCTTGCAGGCAGGCTGGCACCAAGGCTGGCACCAAGGCTGGTAGCAAGACTTGCAGGCAGACATGCAGGCAGGGCAGGCAAGTCAGCCAATCCGTCCGGCAGCAGGTCTTTCCTCTGAATGGCGACCTGCTTCCGAGCTGCTTCCGTTATATCCTCGGGGCTGACGCAATGCATCCTCCCCGCATGCGCAATTAACACCAGGCATCCATTAGGCTTCCGCTGTGCATCCGCTGTGCATCCGCTGTGCATCCGCTGTGCATCCGCTTCATCCGTTCCATTTCCGCTGTGCATCCGCTGTATCCGTTCCGCGTCCGCTTTGCTGAGGCCCCCCGGAAGCCTAGAGGATGTGCCTTCCACTCCCATCTGCTTCCATCTGCTGGGCTTCCATTCCGCATCCTCTTTGCATCCGCCCTGAGTCCTCCCCGCGTCCGTGTTATCCGCTCCAGTTATGCAAATTTTTGCCCCTTTTGAGAGCGGATAACAACGTATGGAACATTTTGCTCGTCTGTTGTGTCCTTTTTGCATCCGTTGGGCAGTGTGACATGGGCTTTAGCTCTTTAAATCTTTCCTCTTCCCTAGGGTCTTCAGCTCTTGTAGCTGTTGGAAGAAATATCCATCTGGTTCAGGTCCAAGCAGGGACAAAGACACTGGAAACATGGAGGCGAATTGGAAAGATGGCTTGTTGATGAACCCAGGACCACATGGGTTTGAGATCCTGGGCAGCTGACCCAATGGGCCTGAGTGTAAGCGGTTTTTATACCCTCTCTTGGGCTTTAAACTTGAGCTTCCTGTTCCTGTGTAATTCTATTGGTTGTTGTAGGGGTCATAGCTAACTCTTTAGGTTGTCTGGGTTAAGTTTGGTTGAAGCCTGGACTCTCTGATATGATGTAATGAGGAGGCTTGTGTTCTGAAAAGATGTTGGGCAATTCCAAGGGCTTTGTCCTTATTTGGATTTTGAGCGAAGGCTCATTCCATCACCCTGAGGCTGAAGGTCTTTTGTCTCATAGATTGGATGGCCCAGTCTTTCTTAATGGGCACCAAATATCTGCTGGGGACAGGGAGCTGGGTCTGAGTTTCTGTCTCCCTTAAGATTTCTATTTCTCTTTTAGGGGAAATATAATATTCTGCCTTTTTAATATTTCCTAAAATATTTCATTCTTCTTGGGAGGGGGGCTTCTCACAATGCCAATGCAATCCATTTTCAGGTGAAAACCTTTGTACCTTTTTATAAACTTGTAAATGGGTTTTCTCTCCCCCCACACCCACCCCACCATTCATAGTCCTGTTTCTGCCACTGATTTGTAGAGCTCTATACTTGGGCTGCTGCAAGCAGTGGACTTGATTTGGGCTTGGTTTGGTTGGCAGGCTGACTTGGTTTTGCAAACTCTGGTTGGACTGTTTTCTACCTTTGTCTCTCAGTGTCTTTGCAGAAAAAACTACAGGTTTTTTCTTATTGTCCGAAGGCCACTTCTAAGGTGCTTGCCTTTGGGATTGGATGTTTATATGTCATCCACAATCTCCATGGTTCCCTTTTATGAGACAAGTTCTCCAATTAAGGAGTGGCTAGGCCTATTTTAACTCATCTTTCCAGGAACACAAAAACTCTGGATCCTAAGAGGGAAAAGAAGGATTATTCGCTCCAGCTGGTGAGTTTACTCTTTTCCAATATAACCTTCACCACCCAACCCTAAACCTTCATCAAGCAATTCTTGTAGCATTTTAAATCTATTTCTTGGGTTCAAATGTAGCATATGTGAGCAGATTTCTCTTGCTATAATTATCCTTGATGTAGAAAGTGTTTGTTAAATATTTATGTTTAGCCAGAGGTTTGTCCTCCAAGCTTGCAGCTTGGCTCCCAGATGTTTCATTACAAAACTAGGTAACATCTTCAGTGGGTTTTGGGTGAAATGTCTTGTTTGTTTATATAGGTTTTGGGTGGTCAGTTCAGACTGGTTGAATTACAAGATTGACTGAGTCACAAGATGGTTGAATCACAAGACTAGTGTTTGTTGTCAGGTGACTGGTGATCAGGGACTTTGGGTCATGCCGTTTGACAGCCAGCTAGTGTTCATGGATTCTGATTTTTTCATATTCATATTTATTTATCTCTGTGTTTTTATAATTCATTGGGGTAGTCACAGTTCTTCAGTCCTACTCATCTCACAGGGTACTTATTTGTGGAGAAAATAGAAGGAGGAAACAGCATTATGTTTGTTCACTGCCTTGACTATAAAACAATAAAAGTGGGATTAAAAAATCAAATAAATGAATTCATAGATCTTCTTTTAGTCTATATATACTTACAGATCTTTTCTCAGATGCACGCTGGGTACCAATACTTGTATATAGAAACCCCATTCAAAGTGTGCGTCAGTATAACTTATTAGATATATCAATATAGTTATCATTTAAGGCAAAACAAATAATTCATGAAGTAGTTTAAAAAATATTTCAATGTTTTAGATTTCACCACATATTTTTGCTAACTGGATCACTAACTTCAATGGAGAGGGTTAGGGTTAGGGTTGTAATGTAGTGTTACATTATTAGAATGGGAAAAGGTCTGGACAAGGAATAATAAAATTACAAGATCAGCAGCATATAAAGAAAATACCTATAAAATGTTTTATAGATGGCATCTCACCTTCGAGAATAGCAAAAATGTCTCCTAATATGAATCCAAATTGCTGGAAATGTAAAAAGAAACAAGGAACATTTTTTCATATGTGGTGGTCCTGCATTGAAGCCCAAAGATACTGGCATAGGATAAAAAAAATGGTTAGAGGAACTAATGCTGGAGCAAATTGAATTAAAACCAGAATTCTTCCTATTGGGATATTTAACAGACAAATTCCTAAAAATATTAAATATATCATTCTGCATATTCTTACAGCAGCTAGAATAACCTTTGCACAGTGTTGGAAACAAGCAGATATTCCAACAGAGGAGATGGTTATACAGAAGATAATAACCTGTGCAGAGATGGACAAGTTAACCTTAGCACTTAAGGAAAAAGAAACATCAGAATATTATAGAAGCTGGGAATTCTGGTATGATTGGATAGAACAAAAATAGAAAATACATTAGTAAATAATGTAAAATGTAAATCAAAATTATATATTCACTATAAGATGTATCTGTAATGTATCACTAATATTGACAACAAATAAGGAACCATAGACTCTCGATAGCAACATGGTTTGATGTTTTAACTCTTGAGTCAAAAAGGGAATTCATATATATTAAGGAAGATTTTTCTTCATGCAGTGGAAGTTTTTCCATTTGGGGACCGGGTGAATATGACTAAAGCTGTTCTATAGATCTTCTTGGAGCATCCTGACACATACTCAGGTTGTTGACAGCAAAACCCCTGCAGATTGCTTAAGGGCATTCCTGCATCCCTTCATCTCTTGCTATGATCAGATTTTTTCGAAAAAAATCTCTTTGAAGTTTTGCTGGTGGAAATTTGAAAGACAAATGCTTCTAAAAATGTTTTCAGTGTATTTGATGGGAAAACTGGAAAATGCCATTGGTAGCCTTAAAAGAGAAAGGGCAAAACACTTGAATCAACCACAGGGTTGGTTTTATATCCACATACTTTGCTTCTGTGTGTTTGGCACAATGTCTTCTTTGGTGATCCTGGACTCTTATTTTCAGTGCAGCCAATGGCTTTCGTGTGAAAGACGTTTTCTTACAGAGACAGGGCAGGAATGCAGTGTTCTATTATATTCAAGCATAGATTTCTATCTAAGATTACTACTTGGAATGCAGACGAGCAGAAAAGTTTATTAAACCATTAAATTGAGTAGAGGGGGATTCCAGAAAAAAAGCAATGTTAAACCATTTTTGTACAGTATTAAAGAAAACTACCTGGACCTGTCCATATAATCATCAAGAGTTGCTTATATATTATATATATAATATAAGGTATATTATATATACCTTATAAGTGATGCAGTGACTCAGTGGCCAAGACACTGAGCTTGTTGATCAGAAAGGTGGGCAGTTCAACGGTTCAAATCCCTAGTGCTGCACAATGGAGTGAGCTTCCATTACTTGTGTTCTGTATAAAAATAGTAGAATCCAAATAACCCATTCCAATTGGTTACAAAAAACTAATAGGGATAGGTTCAAAAGGAACCAATCCCCGAAGCCGCACAAAGGTGGCTAAATCAAATAAATGTCATTGGCTACAAGCTGGCAGACAGAAAAGTATAAAAGGGCTGTCGCGGCTTGAGCCAATGTTCCGTTTTTGCAACTATACTTGAAATAAAGACTTTGTTGTTGGAACCCGGTCTACCTCGCATTTTTCCGGACGGAACAACTTGTCCCAACTTCTGCCAACCTAGCAGTTCGAAAGCATGTAAAAACGCAAGTAGAAAATTAGGGACCACTTTGGTAGGAAGATAACAGCGTTCCATGCGCCTTTGGCATTTAGTCATGCTGGCCACATGACCATAGAAACGTCTTTGGACAGTGCTGGCTCTTTGGCTTTGTAATGGAGATGAGCACCACTCTGTAAAGTCAGGAACAACTAGCATGTATGTGCGAGGGGAACCTTTGCATTTACATTATATACCTTATATATTACATCTCTATGCATATGTGTATTTGTGTGTATACACAAATATGTATGCTAGATACCTATACCCGTGAAAATCTACAAAAACAAATATCGTACCTCTATGGGGAGGAAACCTTCCGGCTAACCAGGACCTACGAGAAAACTGGCATGAAGCCAAAAGCACCAGCCTGAGGATGGCAAGTGGGACCTAGCTGAAACATTGCCAAGATACTCTTAATCTTACACGGGAACACACCTAGAACACATCTAGACCTACAAATATGTATGCTAATATATATAATGTTGATGTATGTATAATACATATATAACACACACAAAAACATATATACACATATACATAAATGTTGCTACAACTTTAAAAGTACAACTATGATGAAAATACCTGAACAAAGCTGAATACCATACATGTAAGTACCCGCAAAAACTTAAGAAAACAAATATATATATATGTATGTATAGACGCACACACATATATATGGGTGGGTGGGTAGGTGTATAGATGTGTATACATATGTATACCTTTCCATTCCCACTATTCTGTCAGAGCTGAATAAGCTTCTTGGATGAGAAGCAAAACGTCTTCAAAAGAAAAAACAAGTCTCCTGAAAAAGCACCTTTGGGACAACTATGACCTGGATGACTGAGGATATCTACAGACTTTTATATACAGACACATATGAGATATTGTCCTAGGATTATTCTCCTGAATTCTAAGTGTTCAATCAGAACAATTATTATTTATTATTATTACTTATTTATTTGTCAAAAGCTTACAATATAACAGAAACAAGAATAAGCGTAAGTTTAAATACAAGAAATAGGAACTAATAATTGGGGACAATAGGACAGGCACGGTAGGCATGATTTTGCGCCTATGCACACCCCTTATAGGCCTTTTAGGAATGTGGTGAGGTCAATAGAGATTAGTCTGAACATATGATTTTATATACCATGCTTAAATCTAATCTTAGTCGGTGTAGTTCAAGTTTATCAAAGCCAAGAATCTCAAGTCTGGTGCTGTAGGGTATTCTGTTGTGAACAGAGCAATGTAGTACTCTTCTGGTAAAATACTTCTGGACTTGCTCAATTGTATTGATGTAAGATATACAATGCAGATTCCAGACAGCAGACCTGAATTCAAGTACTGGTCTAGGAAAGGTTTTGAATGCCCTAATTAGCAAAACAGTATTACCAGAGGAGAAGCTTCGTAAAATTAAATTTACAACTCTTAAAGCCTTTTTGACAATATTGTTGCAGTGAGCTTTGGTGCTTAGATAATTTGATATGAGAACTCCAGGGTCCTTGACAAAGTGAGAGTCATCAACAAGATCATATCCGCCTAGCTTGGATTTGGTATATAGATTTTTTTTTTAGCAATGTGTAGGACAGAGCATTTGTTGGTAGAGATTTGGAGTTGCCAGACACATAATCAAGGTCTTTTTGAAGGACGGTTGCATTGATGGTGGTGTTGAACAGTTTTACATCATCACAGAAGAGGATGCAGTTGCTAATAAGGTGATCACAATGGTCATTTATATAGAGTGTAAAGAGTGTGGTCTTGAATGCTCCCTTGTGGGACAACGCTGATAACTGGTGCAGGGTTTGATTGGGCGTTTCTTATTTTTACTATTTGTTGCCTGTTTGACAGGAAGGCAGTAATCCACTTGTGAAGGGATCCAGAAATGCCATAAGAATTTAATTTTAATAGTAGTTTGTCATGTACTACTGAGTCAAATGCTTTGCAGAAGTCAAGTGTAAATTACATCTGTTGCTTTACCCTGGTCAAGAAGTGTAGTCCATATGTTTTTGCAAAGTAGAAATTGCAAATTGTTGGACAATTTTTTTCTGAAACCAAATTGTTTATTGGAGAGTAAGTTGTTTGACTAGGTGGAAGGTAATGCATTGATTAATAATTGATTCCATAACTTTGCACATGACACAACACAATGAGATGGGCCTATAGCTTTCAACCAAGCAGGGGTCACCTTTTTTGAAAATAGGGATGACTGTTGCTAAAGATCATAGTTTTGGTAAAGAGCTGGTTCTAAATGATGACTCATATATGATGCTTAAGGCCCTGTCACACTGCCCAACGGATGCAAAACGTTTGTAAAAAGGACAAAGCGGACGAAAAAATGTTCCATCCGTTATTATCCGCTCTCAAAAGTGCCCTGAATTTGCATAACATGGAAAGGAACAGACGGGGGGAGGACGTAGGGTGGATGGAAAGCCTAGAGGATGGAAGCAGATGGAAGCGGATGGCACATCTGCAAGGTTTCCGGGGGAGCACAGCAAAGCGGATACGGAATGGAAAGAGCGGATGTAGAGCGGACGCACAACGGATGCCTATGAAGCGGATGCACAGCGGATGCTGAGCGGATGAAGCGGATGCAGAGCAGAAGCCTAGCGGATGCCTAGCGGAAGCCTAGCAGATGCCTAGTGGATGCCTAGCGGATGCCTAGCGGATGCCTAGCGTTCACTGCGCATGCGGGGAGGATGCATTGCGTCAGCCCCGTGGATATAAAGGGAAGCAGCTCCCAAGCAGGTCAACATTCAGAGGAAAGACCTGCTTCCAGACACATCTCCAGCCTGCCTGCCAGCCTGCCTGCCAGCCTGCCAGCCTGCCAGCCTGCCAGCCTGCCAGCCTGCCAGCCTGCCAGCCTGCCAGCCTGCCAGCCTGCCAGCCTGCCTGCCTGCCAGCCTGCCTGCCAGCCTGTCTACCTGCCAGCCTGCCTGCCAGCCTGCCTGCCTGCCTGCCCGCCTGCCAGCCTGCCTGCCAGCCAGCAACCCCACAACCATGGGGAAGAAGAGAAAGCCTCAGCCATCTGCTGGCAGCCCTGGCAAGAGGTACAGGGCCACCCTCCCACACCCTGGCCCTCACTCTGCTTCTGCTTGGGCTTCTGCAGCACGGGCTCGCTCTTCTGGGGCTGGGGCTTCTGCTGCTTCTGCTTCTGGAGGAGCTGATGCTGCTGCTTATGGTGGTGGTGCTTCTGCTGGTGCTTACTCTGCTGATGCTGCTTCTGGCGGTGGTGCTTCTGCTGGTGCTTACTCTGCTGAAGCTGCTTCTGGCGGTGGTGCTTCTGCTGGTGCTTAGTCTGCTGATGCTGCTCCTGGTCCTGCTGGTGCTCCTGGTTCTGCTCGTGCTCCTGGTCCTGCTGGTGCTCCTGGTCCTGCTCATTCTCCTGGTCCTGCTGGTCCTGCTGGTGCCGCTGGCGCTGCTGGCACTGCTGGTGCTTACTCTGCTGCTGATGATCCTGGTCCTGCTGGTGTTGTTGGTGCTGCTGCTGCTGCTGCTGCTGGTCCTGCTTTTGCTGCTGCTGCTGCTGCTGGTGGTGGTGTGGAGGAGCAGCCCCTACAACCTGGAAGCCCCTCTGATGAGGACCCATGTGTCCTGCCAAAGGGAGGAAGAGGCATACGCGAGAACGGGAGAGGAGGCAATACAACATCGAAGAGGAACATGAGGATGAGGTGCTGGAGTGGCTGAGAGAGAATGAGTATCTATGGCGGAAGGGACACAGGCTCTATAGGGACACCAAAAGGAAGCAGGCTGCTTGGAGAGAGAAGGTGGAGAGCCTGGGCTACACTTCGGAGGTGCTCCTCAGCTGGTGGAAGCACATGCACACCTGGTACGGGAAGCTACACCTCAAGAAATCTGCCAGGCCACGGTCAAGCTGATGGACAGAGAGACCTACATCATGGCCAGCTTCCTGGAAGGTGAGATCTGCCACCGAGGAGCAGCCCCTCTCACAACCCTCTCTCTCAGGCAGCCTGCTGAGAACCAGTCCTCTTCTGGCAGAGAGTCAGCTCCTGTCTCCAGGCAGGTATCTGTGGAGCATGCCACGACGGAGAACCCCCTGACAGCTGTAGTACCCGTGGCAGAGCACGTGGGGGACCCCCTGGCACAGTGGGAGAAAGGAGATGGCAGTTCCACCACAGCTCAACCTGCATCCACCCGCAGCTCCACCTCCACAGAAAGGCAGAGAGGCAAACCGGAGGGACAGAGCCACACTGTCCTGCTGGAGATAAGAGACACCATCAGGAGCAGCATAGGTCTCCTCCCTCAACTGGTACACACCGAATCCTCATCCTCCAACCGCAAGCCCTTCCTCACTTATGTGAACCAGACCCTCATGGACATGGCGGAACCCCAGTACCAGGTGGTGAAGGACAGGATCACCGATTTGCTTCACAACCCTCCAGACCGAGATGAACCTGCTCCCACCCAGTCCAGGTCTGCTCCTCCACCCCAGGTGATATCACTACCATTCCAAGGCTTTCCACAGGCCCTCACCTATCAGGGCTATGGCTACCAGGAGGTCCAGGCAGCACAGGCAGCAGCCCTTCCCAGTCCAGGCACAGGTTCATCGGACGCCACCATTGCCACCGGTTCCACTGATTCCACCGATGCCACCCACGCCACTGATGCCACCCATGCCACCCACGCCACCGATGCCACCGATGCCAGTCCTCACCCAGCTGCAGACCAGACAGCCCCACTACACTGCTCCTTCCTCCACCCCACAGCCAAGCCCGGCCTCAGTACATCTGTCACCGGTACTGGGGCTGACACCCCATGGCATGGGGGAAGGGGCTCTCAACATCACGGGGCTGAGCCAGCTGTCTGATAGCTTCCTCAACACACCGTCACCTGTTGTCCTCTTGGGGCCAGGCACCCCAGTGGCGCTTCAGACCAGCACTCAAGCAGCAGCCACCTCCACAGCACCTGGACCCTTCACCCCTGAGACTGGGCACACCTCCGAGTGACCGATAAGAGTGCCAGAGACTGGGTGGCTACCTGTAGACTTTATTTGGACACTTGACTTGGGTCATTATTCTTTTACAGCTTGTTATTAATAAAGATTATCTTTGCTTCATACACTTGCTTCATTATTTTTTTCAATGAAGTCTTGATGGAAACTTTTAGAAATGGTTTAAGCCTTTGTATGCTTGTGGGATGGGTTAAGATAGCAGTGGGATGGCAAGGGATACCTTTGGGATGGGTTAAGATACCTGTGGGATGGGCAGGGATACCTTTGGGATGGGTAAGGATAGCTGTGGGATGGGCAGGGATACCTTTGGGATGGGTTAAGATACCTGTGGGATGGGCAGGGATACCTTTGGAATGGGTAATAGCTGTGGGATAGATAAACCTCCAGTGCAAGCATAGTGGGATTGTATGGTCCACCCTCCCAGGTGCCACACCTATGGCCCTTCATTATCAATAATAATGTAATCATTCATCCACACATGTCAACATAAACACAACTCTTTATTAAATGCCCTGTTCATTGTAGGCCCACCCAACATACATGGCCCAATCTCATCAGTGTGATGAGACAGGCTGAAAGAAGCATCCATTAATCATCTATCATCCTGTCCTGCCACTCCACTGCTCCAGCTGGGGAGTTGCACCAGTGTTTCAGAAGGTTGCGCTGCTTCTTCCCTTCACGTGAGGCTCTGTTGGGGCCTTGCACATCCTCAGTGTCTATCAAGTTTTTTTCCTTGCCTCCATTCCCCAGGCTCCATGTCCCCATTTCCTTATTGGAGGTCCACGAGCCTGTTCTGCAAGACTGGGTAGCGGGTGCGCATGAGATTGTGCAGGATGCAGCAAGCTTCCACAATCCTCCTCACAGTCACTGGGCAATGCTGCATGATGGTGAGAAGTACCTGGAACCTGTTGGCCAGGATGCCAAAGACATTCTCCACCACCCGCCTTGCCCTGGACAGCCTGGAGTTGAATATCCTCTCTTCACGAGTAAGGAATCTGGAAGTGTAGGGCTTCATGAGGGAGGTTCTGAGGGAGAAGGCGTTCATCCCCCACGATGAAGTAGGGCACATCTTGCATGTCGTTGGGCAGGGGGTCTGGATCTGGGAAGCCCATGATGAGGTTGCATTCCAGCCCCTCCTTGAGGTCACTGGTGTTGTATACCTGGGCATCTGAAGCTGACCCGTTGCCCGAAGCATCGATGTACATGAACTTGTAGTCAGCATCGACCATGGCGAAGAAGATGATGTTGAAGAAGCCCTTGTAGTTGAAATAAGTGGACCCTGACTTGGCTGGAGCTTTGCAGGCCACGTGTTTCCCATCTATGGCTCCAACGGTGTGTGGGAAGTTCCACCTCTGTGCTCTGCAACTTTCTTTCAGCCTTCTTCAGTGGAGGGGCACTGGAGGAGCTCCTCCAGGTATTCTTCGATGATGGCTTGCACCACTTCTCTGACCACAATGCTGAAGGTGTTGTGTGGCACCCTCCAGCCATACTGCATGCTCCTGTAGGTGGTCCCTGAGGCCAGGTGGCACAGAGTCAGTGCCACCTTGAGCCCAGGGTCCAGGCTGGGCCGGAAGTTGGTGCTCTGCTTGGTCAACCTGGGTGTCAGCCACTCCACAACTTCGTCAAACATGGCTGGAGGCATCCTCATGAAGTTCTGAAATGCACGAGGGTCCTCGTTACTCAGCTCCACCATCAGCTTGTTGTACAATCTGGACTCTGCTCTTCTCCCGATCCATCTTCGGACCCAGACACTTCGTGGCCACCTCCTTTTCTTCCCCTAGAACAGTTGAAAGAGCCTGTATATGGCTTCGCACTGTTGCAGAATGATGGTGGCTACCAAAAGGAGTGTGTTACGATCCATGGTGGACATCAAAGGATGCTGTGGAAGAGCAAGAGCCAGATGAAGGCTGCAGAAGTTTGCACAGCAGGGTTGCTGGACTGAAAGTGAGATGCAGGTGAGTTCCTCCCCCTTTTTATAGGCAATATAGGTTTTCCACTATGTGTCCTTTTGCATCCTCTAGGCATCCTCTAGACATCCTGAATATCCAAGATAGGTCCCCTCTGCGAACATTTTTTTCCATTTTAAATGCTTTGTATGCAAGCTGCATCCGCTTTCTTCCTTTCTCCGTCTGTGCTACTAATGCTGCGTGTCCGTTCCGCGTCCGTTTCGCTTCCTCCCTGTGTCCACTTTCCGCTGGAGCAGATTTGAGTTGCACAGATGTGCAGCAGATGCCTAACGGATGTAGCGCACGCGCAATGGATGACGACGGATGCAGAACGGATGTTCCCCGTATGCGTTGCGGTTGCAGAATGGACGCGTTGGATACATTTTCCACTCAAAAAGTTTTGTGCAGCTCAAAACTTTTTGAGCGGATGGAACCTCAGTCGACGGATGTTGGACGGATAGAGAGGAAGAAAAACAGACGCAGTGAGTACAGAACGGATGCATCGCGTTAACCAACGGATGGCAAATGTTTCTCTCCATTTTACATCCTCTTTCCATCCGTTGGTGCAGTGTGACATGGGCTTTAGTGGTTCTGTTATGGTAGTGGAGAGCTTTTTTAAGAAGAATGCACATAAGCCATCAGGGCCAATAGATAAGGATGGTTTAAGGTGGCATATTGCATTTTCTACGTTATCTTCAGTAAAGTCAATTTGTAGATCATTGTAGTTAGTTGTCATACAATTAGGAAATGTTGGGAATGAGCCATTACTGTTAACAAAGACTGAACTGAAGAATGTGTTGAAGAGGTTTGTCTTAACGGCTTCATCGCTATAGTCTTTCCCATGAGAATGTTTTAGGGATGGGATGGTTTTTTAGTCTTTAAGTTTAAGTTTGATGTTTACAATGATATAAATGGGTGGATTTTGTGCATTGAAGATTTTCCTCTTGCTTACAATGGTCATAGGTGCATTCTGCCTTTATCTGTCAGTATAAGGTATTGTATCAGTTTTTAAAGTTAGCTACGCATTTAGTTTTGTTTTTACGCCATAAGGATTTTTTTTATTGAAGTTTTCTTTCTATTTTGGGTATTTTTTTTTGTTTATGGGGGTTACTAATGGAACATATAGTTTAATGACTCTTTCAAGTTCAAGAAAGAAGGCATTATAATGTTCTTCTGTAGTGTTACAGTCAGAGAACAGAATGTGATTATCAAGAGATGATAACTTGGCAGCTATGAGTTCATAATTGGATTTTAAAATGGTTAAGGAATCCCAGTAAAATATATAAAATTATTTATACGGACAATCTCATGCCACTGCAGCGTACAATCTCCCTCACCTACAAGATCCAATCTGGTTTGGTCACTGGGACCAGAGGTTTAGTTTTCTAAGCTTTCAGACTCATGGTGGAGCCCATCCTCAGGGAATTTCTCTTTAGCAGAGTTTTGCTTTGGGCTATTCTATGTAGGGTATTTATATGGTGCCTGCTTGTGTATGGCTTTTTAGTTGTTGATTGGAATATTGGTGGCTGTCTACCATTTTAAATCATTAGCTGTTGTTTCCTGTGGTGCCAAGTCCTTACCTCCTAAGTACTTGATAAGCTGGTGATAACTCAGCACTCTTGTTGACTGACAAGAGTGGAAGGGGCCCTCTTCCCAGGCTTTCATCACTTTCCTAGTTGTTTTTGCACCTGCTCGTCAACAATCTTAATAGCTGCAAAATTAAGGTCCTTGTTCATTGCAGTGTGAGGCTACCAATGAGTTTGGGTCTCCTTGTCTGACTGCTCACTTGTGTTCTTGCAATCCGGTAGTTAGCTTCTCTTTTACCTCTTCCAATTTTCAAACAGATGTTATGCATATTAGAATATTATATTATTTCTAAATGTTATACTGTCTCATATAATAATTATATACACACATACACATACAAACATGTATATGCATACATTAACACAATGGGATAGATTGGGAAAATTGGAAAATCCATTTGGAATATAAAGCAATATCTTATTATATGTTTCAATTCCTACATCACTTCTTTTATAATACATTACATTGTTTTTGTAGTTTTGTAGTATTGCTTAAAGATTAACAGTCTAATGTTTAGATAATTTAGACCACTGAAAATAAAAGAAGAAAAATCACTACTAATTATGATTTAAAATGTCACTGTTAATGAATATTTAGATTATTTAGGTTTTTTTAAAATCCAAAATTGAATATTAATTCAAAAAACATTGTGTTAAATAATTTCTTGGACAATAAAGTTTTCAGATTTAAGCTGATTACTTATTATTAGGGTCTTCATTGCTTTATTACTTTATATTATGCTATATTTGCATATTGAAGAAGAGAAAAAAAAGATGAACAAAGCAAATTTGGCAACGATTCAAATACAATTGAAAATAAAGGAAGTTAAATAGAAAAAAAGAGTTTTCAGAGGCTTACCCTCTCACTTTTCATCATTTGTTCTGAATGTGTCATTGCTGAAAAGGGGCAAGTAAAAACTCAACAGATGGTGTTGGTCTTTTCCACATCCCCATAACTGCACTATTGAAGTGGGATGGCTACTACAAAATTAAAAGTGTATTTTTTGCCTTTAAAGAAAACAAGACAATAGATATATTTCCACTGGTAATAAGCTCAATGTCCCTATTTTACTAAATCTCTCCACATCCCAACTTTGGCAAAACAGGACAGGAAATTCTGAGTCTTTCCCATAATATTGTATATTCTGTGGTATCACTGGCTAAAATAAGTATTTATGGCTTTTAGCTGTAGAAAGCCAAATGAGGGCCTAAAGAATGAGACACAGGATTGAGGATCACATATTATGACTCTACCTTCTCATATATGTTGGTTCCATGGCCTCAGCTGATTCTACTGAGTGATCTTTGAGTTATATTTGGTGACCCTATCAAATGGAAGTTGTGGGAGCCTATAAGTATAAGAGGTCTTCTCATCTGTTTAGGCTTACTTATAAAATATCTTCTCCAGTGATGTGGAGCTGAAATGTTCAGGAATGAATGAATTAATTAATTAATTAATTAATTAATTAATTAATTCTTTTATTCATTCATTCTGCTGTTTCTTGTTGTACTTACCTTATATTGTTTGTTCTTTTATTGGCTTTGTAATGTACTCAAGAAAGTCCTGTTGTTCTCTGGATTAGAATAGAAAATCCAATAAGTAAGCAGTTTCTGGTTGTACTCATTAACCCAGCCTTATTTAGATCAGAAATACACTGATTTACAATTCTTAGACCACTTCACAGGGAATTACTTCTTTTCATAAAAAAGTATGTGTTTATGTACTATAAAACTCTTAACAGGAGGCAGAACAAATACAACATTTGAGATAAATTCTTCTTTATGAAAGGCCATTAGCCATTTCCTTTAGGATCCACTTTCCCTATTCTTCTTCAAGATTGGTTTAGAGATATTTCGAAAGGGAATTTTTAAATCTTTCTTTTAATAAAAGTTTTTTATTTTTATTTTTTTAATACATCTCTTCACATGAGCAACGTGGTTCCAGATTACAACATTTATAAACAGTCACACTTGCATTTCCGTCTATCTTATAAAAAACCTCAAGTCATTATCCATTCCACTTATCATTAAGTAAATTTCTATTTCATATTTCAATTCATTAATTCAGTATCAATATCATTTCTTCCACACATATATTTTCAATTCTTTAGCCCCTAATATTTCCAGTTTCAGCTTACCACCTATTTTATTTTACATTATACCTCACTATCATCCTTAGCTTTCTCTAGACCATATAATAAACAATCTAAAAAGAGCAGAAATAAAATAAAGCTAATATACTGAGGATCCACATGGTATATCCTCATAATCTATGTAATTTAATAATTTTCCATTCCCCTATTTTAATCATAATAAAATATTCTCATTATATATTTCTATTACCCATTAAATAATCAAATGTATATTTTAAAATGTGTATATTCATAAACAAATTTTTTTTACAACATTAGTAACTTCTTAATATCTTTCACTTTATCTTCACTTTTCTTATATATAATTATATAATAATCATGTTTTTCCCTTTCCTTCCTCTTGGCCAGAATTCATCTATATATTTTAATTGAATTTTTAATATTTATATTTATTTTTTATATTTATATTTTAATTGAATTTTTAATATTTTAATTGAATTTTCATTCCCCTGTTTTTAATAATTGAAAATACTCTCATTATAAATACTTTATATTTCTAAATGATTCCTTCTAAATTATCATTTTTTCTATTCACTCATTCCCTCTATATAATCAATTGTATTTTCTATTTCATATGTACCAACAAGAAAAAAATATCATTTAGGTAGTCAATTACATATTTTAGGGTATGCATTTATAAAAAGGAAAGGATTCATAACAATAAAATTTATAAACAATTAACTATAAAATCTTAAAATATTTCCTGACAGATTTTAAACTTCAAGTTCCCCTACTCCTTATTTCTTGTGAAAAGAAAAGAAATACCAATATACATTCCCATGTGGTATCCCTCTTATACTATACCTAACCTTTGTCTCTAAATCTCACGGCCTTATCATTTTAATTTTAGCTAGCTTTCCCTTTTCTAGGTTTTCACAGTCTTTCTTCTTTTTTCCTTCTAATGTTATTTTTATTTCCCTCTGCCTATCCACTATCTTGCGCCCCACTCTTCTGTGTTCCCTTTTTTGGGATTCCTTCTTGTAAAATTCCTCCTTCTTCTGCTTGATCTTGGGAGCATTGTCTCTTTTATTTGTTATCTCTGTCATCGATATCTCTGTTGTAGGTCTTTTTATGTCTTTTGGCAATAATCTTTGTCCACCATATTCCTCTAGGCTGTATTCCTTCTCCTTTAACTCCTCCTCTCTGGGCTTTCTTTGTTCTTCTACGAACTGCAACACCATTACTTTGCCAACAAATATATCCAATAGACTCATTCTTTCTTTTAACATTTCTCTCACAGTTTGTAGTTCCAATTTAAATTCTTTGCTTATTTCCTCCATCTCTTTAATATGTCAAGTTATCCTTTATTTTATTAAAAGTCAAGTTTTTCTGTTATGGTCTTTGCCAAAAGCCTCCATTTATCTCAGTTTCTCTTTCTTCTATTTTCTTATCACAGTCCACACCAAACAGTCCCAAAATATCACATTCATCTATATTTTTCTGCAATCCCCACTTATTTTTTTTTTAAAAAAACTTCCAGGGTCCTATGTTAATAGTCTTTTATTTCATTTCATTTCCTTTTCGAACATTTATATGACCAATGATTTTTCAAAAAAACGTAAAAGAGAAAATATCTTTAACCATTAGATGGTGCTTTATATCACTCAATTTTCCAAAATTCTTTTTTCCATTGTATGAGTATTTAATTTTATCCATTCAAAATAACTCCAGCATTTTATCCAATGCCTAATTAGTTCCTGACTCTGTATCTTATTTCAAGTTTATTCTCTGATTTCATATAGTTCTTTTGTTTCTGGTTGTTTATTTACCTTGTATTTTCCTCTTATTTCCCATTCTTTGCTTTAACACTTCCAAATAAGGGCTCTTTCTTTCTGCCTTTTGGGATTCAAAAGAAAATGTTCAAAGTCTTTTATCCAGTTACACGCCACTCACCATTTCACCACTCCAGCACACACTTAGGTCCCAGTAGCTTCCCATCTTCAGGGCAGCCATTAAAGACTGCCTCTTCTCCCTGTCTTCTAGGGGAGTTTACCAAGCCAGGGAGGGGAGATGTGGCTCCCCTCAACCCAGCTGGAAGCTTCCCCCTCTTTCCCCACCCTACGAGGTGGATCAGATGAATCTGGTCCTTTAAGGACCCCTCTAACAGGGCAAGCATGGATCAAAGCTGCGCACAATTGTGGTCTCTAGTCCATTGTCGACAAAAATGGCACCGGAAGTCAGGACTTTCTAAATCTAAACATGTCTAAAATAGGCTACTTCTAGATAAGTACTGTTACCCAGAATGCATAGCTATTTTTGTATGAAATTTAAATTTACTGACAAAGAAATAAAGGGAGACTAGTATAATTATTTTAAATCTGATATTTGAAGCAGTATGTTCCGTCCCATATTTGGGTAGATCAGGTTGCCCTGATAGACCAGCCTCACAGAAAAACACCTAATCTTCACCTCTCTACAGCTGTCAAAATGAGGAGAGCCTGTGTCCTAGAGATTAATACATCTGCCTAATGTCTTATGGCCTAGGTTCAAATCCTAGAAGGGTATGGTTATCTAAACAGCTTGAAATAATTGTACTAGCCTCCCTTTATATCTTTGTTGGTAAATTTAAATTTAACTCAAAAATACCTCATTCTTCGCATTATAAGTATGAAGTGGCCAGTTTTAAGTCTCTGGGTGTTACCATAAAAGAGGACCTGACCTGGAGTGCTCACATTGCAGCATTGGTCAAAAGGGCCCATCAGAGACTTCTCAGAAAACAATAACTGAATGAGAAACTGCTGTTGACCTTCTACCACTGCACCATAGAGAATATCTTAACTTACTGCACCTCTGTATGGTTTGTCAATTGCACAGTGGCAGATAGGAAAGCACTCCAGAGGGTTAATATCATTGCCCAGAAGATCATTGGTTGCCCTCTCCCCTCTTTGGAAGAGCTTTATAGCTCCTGCTGCCTTAAGAAAGTTAAAAACATTCTCAAAGATCCATCTCATCCTGCGAACCCTTTTTTTGAACTATTACCATCTGGCAGATGGTACAGAAAAATAAAAACAAGGACCAATAGGCTGAAAAACAGCTTCTCTCCCAGGGCAGTAGCTCTTTTGAATTCTACTGTATAGTGCACTGTTGGTGTGGTGTCGGGGGTTTCCGGTTCAATATGTGGAGTGTGAAGGATGTGTGTTTGTGTTTATTTTCTTAGTCATGATGTGCACTGAAGATGGTGTTTGATTTCATTGTACGAGGTTTAATGACAATAAAGTAAACTAAACTAAACTGTAAGATGCTCTGGACTATAAGATACATATAAGCTTCAGAGTCGGAAAACAAGAAAAAAAATCTGCCTCTGCCTCCCAGCATCCATCTGGTATTCATCTGTCTAGCATCCTTGCAGCAAACAGCAAACACTTCAGCATGTTCACTTCAGATTCAGCATGCTATAGCAGCATCAGCACATGGTTCATCAGGGCTCTTCTCCATTGCGCCCACCACTGGTCAACTGAGCTCAGCTGCTGCTGCTACCGAGGAACACTGGAGCCTTCTCTGCTGAGCAGCTGATTGGTGGTTGGATCGGCTTCCCGGAATACCACCAATCAGCTGTTCTAAGTGGAGGGGATTGCCACCACCTATCGCTGCCCATTGGTGGCAAACAGGCAACAGTGAATGGGCAGTGGAAAATGGGCAGCGGCAATTGGGCAGTGATAGGCAGCAGCGATGATCACCACTGCCTAGAAAAGCTGATCAGTGGCATTCTGGGAAGCAGATCCAATCATCAATCAGCTGCTCGGCAGCAAAGGCTCCAGCGTTCCCCGACAATGGCAGCACACCAAGCCCCTCTCCTCAGCACAATATTTGCTCTATAAGATGCACAGACATTTCCACCCAACTTTTTTTGGGGTGGGAGTGCATCTTATAATGTGAAAAAATGATAGTTTGTCACAGAAGCAACTGCTTGTGAAGGCTCCTGTTTTGAGGCTGAAAGGTGAAATTGGAAGCAGTATGTTCTAGCCTATATTTGGTTATCTCCTGATAGACTGGTCTCACTGGAAAAACACAGAATGCATAGCATTATTATCCTATTTATGTCTATTTGGAAGGCCAATAAATGCAGAAATATTATTTGCATGTTACTGTGTATTGTAGTGATGGAGATGGTGTTATCCACCCATTACTAGATTATAAGATCCAGCAGCTCACTGGTGAGACATAGCGAAAGATTCAGAGTGATCTCTCTGCATCCCTATGTCCTTAATAAAACTGCAATTCTATACACTAGATAGTAAAAGCTCTCCAGGTTGGGATATATTAATCTTTCTCTCTTTTATTTTGCAAATTATGCCTGCATTGTGCTATTGATAATAGTTCTGAATTTCTTGGCTTTAGAGGAAACTTCTAAACATTGATCCTATATTCATTCTAAATTAGAAATAGTCAACTGGTTGCCCTTCAGATTTTTTTTCTACTATTCTCATTCTGTGTTGCCATTGGTGATGCTATTTTGAACTAAAAGCCTTTCAATGTATCTGGAGGACACTAGGTTTTTTTGTTTGCTTTTTTTGTTCTAAACACCATTAATATGAAAGATATGGCATGGCAAAGAAAAGTGTCCTCAAAAAGAACATAGGTCTATTAATAGTTTTAGCTTTATTGCCTTTTAGAGAGAACTATTATTAAGGTTGAGTTTTCTCTGAGGACAGACTTCTTAGCCTGGCCAATTCTCCTTAGTTATAAATGCTGGAATATATGCTTCAAAAATATTTTTTCTTTGAAATCTGATGTAAGTAAGTACTGGAAATACAATTGACCTTGTTGCTTTTCTGAAAGGCCCTGAGGCAAAGATGGTATTCAACAGGTTCTAACCATTTCCGGAGAACCAGTAGTGGAAATTTTGAGTAGTTCGGAGAACCGGCAAATACCACCTCTGACTGGAGTTTTTACAATATCCTTCCCCTGCCACACCCACCAAGCCACGCCCACAGAACCGGTAATAAAAAAAAATGAATCCCACCACTGCTCTGAGGACATGGTTTTGTCAGCAGGCCTGCCTGGTGACCTGGAATGGAGGTAGAACCAATCAAGTAGTTGATCTGATTATGTTGTTGCTGTCATTGGGGTGTGCTTTTGTGTATGTTTTGTGTGTGTGTGTGTTGTGAATTTTTAAAGTTTTAAGCCATTCACAGTCCCCTGTGTGAGAATTAGGCAGTCATATAAAAATGTTAAACAAATTAAAAGTAAATATTATGGGTGTAGAAATCCACCATATTTCTGTGTTTATTATCTATTTTTGTATATCTATTGCTTTGATGTTAGCCCCAGTTTCAATTGCTTTGCATTCTTACATCTGAAGCCAGGGCTTTCACTGTGACAATGGATAAGATGTGCTCCATCCCCTTCAAAACATTACTCAGACTCCTCAAGTCATGGAAGATTTATATTCACAAGGAACTATCTCTCAACTCATCATATGTGCTATTCAAGTTGCATTACTCATGCTTCTATTGAAAGCAATGTTTTTCTTGATGTTCTCTCCCCTTTTCATCATGCCATAGAAAGTTGTCTTCCTTGCTTTATTTAACAATTTCACATTGATGGCCAAGAATGGCAAGCCCCCTTGATCATTAAATAAATGAAACGATCAACTAGAATCACACTGTATGTCAAATTCACAGCTCCAAAGAATTTCTTGTGGCATTGGCTATATTTATTCCATCACGAGAGATGATAGAGATATAATTTCTCTGTGATTCAGCAACTTCTACAACAAATGTCATACAATGCAATTTAGGTTGTGATGGATGCACACACAGAGAATAATCACAGAAGGAGCTGTAAATAAAAAAAAGGTGGGAAAGTCTATTTGTTCGGTTTTGAATTACATTTCATTTTACATTTTTTTTTCAAGCAAGAATAAAAATGTATACTTGTTCAACTGATTCTCAACTAAAATGTGATAAACGTACATAGACCATTGTTTTTGTGGTGATTGATTTATATTTATTTCACTGTTCCTTAAGTGTCTCAGAGTGACAAACACACAGATCTCTCCTTATTTTATCCCCCAAACAACAACATTATGGAGTAGATTGAACTGAAGTAACAAACCCAGAGTCATCTATTGAACTTACATAGAATCACAGAGTTGGAAGTGACCTTGAAGATCATCTAGTCCAATTCCCTGCTCGAGCAGGAGAGTCTATTCCAATCCTAGGTCTGTACCTAGGATTGAACTCACAGCCTTCTGAACTCACAGCCACCTGATTGTGAGACAAGAGCTCCACCTGTAGGCCACCAGAGGTGGGTCAGGCATGGCATAGGAGTTCCCTACATGGTAGTGTACCTCGATCTCCCCAGTCCTAGCTCAATGCCTTAACCCCTACACCAGACTGCCAAAAAATGTTGAGGGAAAACAGTTGACTTGGGCAACTCTGTTGGCTGTTATCAATCTGTAATTTTGTACTAACTACTACTAGGGAATATGACTAGAAGCCTTCTCGACAGGATTGCCTGCAGGGTTTCCTTTTTAAAAAGCACCATGGTTTTGTGCTTAGTTATTAGATTCTACACAAAAACCCCAGGTAACAAAAAACAAATCAGTTTTCAATTAAATTATTTTTACCAATTGTCAGGGTTGCCAGCAGGGTTTTCTAGCAAGATTACACACTAAAAACAAACAAAATCAAATTCTACAAAAAACAAAAACAAAAAACCCAGCTTACAGAAAACATAATAAATCCATTTTAAATGAAGATATTTTTACCTCTTGAAAACATTCAAAATAATACAACGTATAGAAAAAGGTATATTTCATTAAATTTAAAAATAAAAAATCCAGAAACCCAAGCAGGCATTCAAAAACTCAAATCTGGGTTTGGAAACCCTGATCCTCAATAGTTTGCCTGAGGTAAAGGGATGTTTTGGGTCTGAACACAACTGTCCCATGGCAGCCATTTTGTGAATGTACTCACAGCATGCTTTTAGAAGTTCACATCTGCTCACTAAGCCTGTACAACATAACACCTGCATGTCCTGCTTTAAGATCTTTCTAAGCACTTTTAACATTACTCTCCATCTTGACCAATTGCAGGTATTCCTCAATTTACAACAGTTCATTTAGTGATGGTCCAAAGTTACAACGGCACTGAAAAAAGTGACTTATGAGCATTGTTCACACTTATAACTATTATAGCATCCCCGTGGTCATGTGATTTACATTCGGATACTTGTCAACTGGTTCGTATTTGTGACTATTGCAGTGTTACGGGGATGATATGATCCCCTTTTGCGATCATCTGATAAGGAAAGCCGACGGGGAAGTCAGATTCCCTTAACAACTGTGTCACTAACTGAACAACTGCCAGAATCCACTGAACAAAAATCTGCCAAGAAAAGTCCTTTAAAAGGGGGTAAAAGTCACTTAACAAATTTCTCACTTCACAACCTAATGGGCTCACTTGTGGTCATAAGCCGAGGATTATCTGTACTATGATTGTCAATGTTTAATGATTTCTAAATCTATGTTGTGGTTAGCCGGCAGCAGGTACAGATAGATGAGGAGTGTGAGAACTCAGATGAGGGGCCAGGACCATTAGGGAATGGACTGATGCCTTCAGAGATTGTGGGGGCTGGCAATAGTGATGAGGAGGTTCTAGAGGAGCCTGTGCCAAGTACGTGTGCGTGCAGGATTGCTCATAGGAAAGAGCAGCTACAACAGCATGGGTGACTCGGGAGTAAGGCTGCAAGATAATGGTCCCTCCTTCAAGAAGGTAAAAGCCAGCTGTGAAAGGAACGGACTTTGCAGAAGGCAAAGATGTTCTGAAACTTCAGCCTTGTGGTCATTCCAGTAATCTGAGTTTGATTTGAAAATTTTTGTATTACAAATTATTTCGTGTCTGTTATCTTTTGGCAAGCCTCACACAGTTTGGCAAGGCTTGTGCTTATCACAGCTAATTATTTTGCAGAAGCATTACAAGGTTTCTGTTCCTTTTGGATTGTGTTTGATTTGTTGGAAAAGGGCTTGGGTCAGAACAATCTATCACTTCTTTGGCCAGATGTTTGCTCATTCATTGTAGCCCCAAATAACTCTCTGGCTCAGTGGTGGGATTCAAAAATTTTTACTATCAGTTCTGTGGGCATGGCTTGATGGGTGTGGCTTGGTGGATGTGGCAGGGGAAGGATACTGCAAAATCCCCATTTCCTCCCCACCCCATTATCCTGCTTTCCAGCTCCATTCTCCTGTGTAGGGCAACAAAAGAAGACCCAGCCAATCAGCTGGAACTCAGGAGGCAGAGAATAGATGGGGGCAGGGCCAGTCAGAGGTGGTATTTGCCGGTTTTTCAAACTACTCAAAATTTCCACTACCGGTTCTCCGGAACTGGTCAGAACCTGCTGAATGCCACCTCTGCTCTGGTTCTCCTCCACAATATAATGTAATGGCTTCCTTACAGATGCCCACCAGCCCAAAGTCACTGAGGTGAACAGTCACTGTTAATAATAAGGCACAGAGGAAGGCATATATTGCCAGTTACAGCTGAAAGTTTCCTCATGTTTTATTCTCATGATGTCTTCTCTGCTCTAATTCTTCCTGTCCCCTCCCCCCCTCCTTTCTCAGTCCTGGTTGTTGACATTTTCACTTATTTATTGCTTTGCATGTAAATTTCTGTTTTCTTCAGAAGGTTGGTGACCCTTTAAAACCCCATCTGCCTTTCAAAGGAGATTATTTTCAGTTTTGGCTGGTTTTTATTTTTACCATTAGGAAGCCTTTATTGTAATGTATGTGTACTCTAATACAAAGTAATTGTGTTTTCTCCAAGCTTCCCTATTTGAATATGTGACTGCTCAAAAATACTTAACCATTCTAGAAAAGAAAGCAAGGTAGAAAGAGCTAAACAAACTCCTTTCCTTCAGCCTGATGTTCTGTTTTTTTCCTCCCCTCTGCCATTACTGTCTTTCTAAAATTACTTTCTTTGAAGTTTGAGAGTGAGAAAATGTTGGCATTTTATATTAAGTGTGAAGTATTATCCAGAAGTATAAGCTTTGGAACTACTTTCTTATTATTTCCTTCTTCCTCTTTCTTTCTTTCTTTCTTTCTTTCTTTCTTTCTTTCTTTCTTTCTTTCTTTCTTTCTTTCTTTCT
>BLBF01000020.1:7225167-7249084 GCA_015471245.1 Laticauda colubrina | reverse complement strand
TCTTTCTTTCTTTCTTTCTTTCTTTCTTTCTTTCTTTCTTTCTTTCTCTTTCTTTTTTTCTTTCTTTCCCCCCTTCCTTCCTCCCCTCCCCTCTCCTTCCCTCCCCTCCTCTCTCCTCTCCTTTCCTCTCCTCTCCTTTCTTTTCACATTGAAAAAGATGAAGTTCATTTCCATTCATTGAGTTAAGGGAGAGCTGCCTGCTCATCTTGTAATTATTTTATCTGATTCTTTATCTGATTCTTCGACAAGGATGACAAACTCTTTCTTTCTTTGGCTATGTCTTTTGAATAAAATATATTCAATAATAATATTTTTATGTAAGACATGGTTAACCAACTGATTATGCTCATATAAAGCTGTAATGCACTTTTAAATGAATTTGTAAGTGCTGAGCATTTAATAAGCTCTAATAGTTCCTTACATTCTGATTATTGTGTTTTAATTGTCTCATCTGTAACCTACTTCAAGCACAAAGTGCTGGCAAAAGAGTAATAGACTTGCCAATATTCCATTAAGTTTTCCCCACCTTATTTTCTTTTGAATTTCAAAGTTCCATATTCACTTATCTTTCTTTGGAAGATTTTTTTTGAGGGTGGGTGGGTGAATATTTATTGCAAAATCATGCATATGATTGATGAAATATCTTTTTTTTCAGTTCTTTTACTTTGTACATTCTTTGCAGGATGCATATTAATTTAACACCCCTAGAATATTTTAATATAGTAAAATATTAAATATTTTTCATCTTTACAAAGATATTTTTATGTGAAATCTTTGACAAGCAAAGCATACATTTCACCAGATTCTGAATTTCTTGTATTTTGTGCAAGGATTCTGGACCTGTCTTTAGATTCTAAATAAAATTGTAGGAACTGCTTCCCTACAGTTATTTTAGACTATCATCTCCATGATTCTTTACCATAGCCATGCTAGCTGAGACTTTAAGAGCAGAAACTCAAAAACATATGCTGGAAATACTAGTTTTCTTCCATTAAATTAGATTTTTATCTGTTACTAAATTATATCCTTTTAATGGCATGTGTCTTTTAGTATTTCCTTATCTGCATGAAAATTAATGCAAAAGATATGTGGCTCACATATAAGTTTGCAAAATATATTAATAAATACTTCAAATTGCACATTCTTTTATAGCTCAAAAGGGTAAATATTATACTTACTAGCTGGGGTTATTTAACACACATTTATACATGCATGTAATGCTAGAGAAGGAAGGAGAGAAGCTATAGAGGAAAATAGATTTTGCATTGTTGGGATTAAAGAAACATTTCATGAAAATCCAGGAAAATAAATGAGCCACTCCTAGGGCATTTAATGAAGGAGAGGGCATTTCAATAACCTTAGAAGGCATCATAAAGCCTTACAGGGCTGACAGGTCCTAGAGACAATCAGAATAGAAAACTAGAGAAAAGCTGGTCAAACAGGAGAGATGCAAGCAATGTTGCTCCTCCAAGGTCATTGCTTGACTTTGGAGATTTTGTTGATGCCGTGAGATCCAAAGACAGCTTAGTGAAAACATGGTTTAGTGAAATCTCAAGACAGTATCTTCTTTGCAATGTCAGCGCGGAGAACAAAAAGGCCTCCAAATCAAAGAGGCAGAGAAAGTAGGTAAGCTGCCTGCATGCAGAGGACTGAGATTTTCTACCGACTCAGCAAAATGGAAAATGACAGATTAATAAATGAAAAGCAAGGGCAGAGGGAAGGAAAGCAACGAAGAAGGTCTTTGATGCCTGCACAGAGTGATGCACATCGTGAGGGGGGAATGACAGTTAATAATTGAAGAGATTAAGAGTTCCATAATGAAGTGAGTCAAAGAGATGAATGCCTGAGGTGCTGTGATCTTTTCATAGCGAAGCAAAACTACCTTTTTGAGAATTTGAATGTACTTATTGGAAAAGCATGCGGGCGACATCACTTGGAGGCTTCAGTCTAAGTATAGATGTTTGTCTGCAGGACTCAGGATAACCCCTCTTTGGCAGCAGGAGGTGCTCTTGGAAAGTTATAGTTGATATGGAACTAAGGCAGAACAGAAAGAAGGATATAAAAGATTGTTCTTTTGATAGTGAAATGTATGTATTAAAGAAAAAAAATGTCAGATCATAGGTTATCTGTCACTCACTCATATTTGTCAAGCAGGAAGCATTTTACAGATAACCTTGCAACAAAATCACAAGTGTACTGCCAGAAACTAGAAGCTGTAGAAATTCACCTTTCACATAGATTAGTGAGAGGGGAAGATATTTCATTACTGTAGCCTAGCAGCAAGGGGCTGTGTTTCAAGTAACCAATGGATGAATGACAAGTTATATTTCTGCAATTTAATATTTCTGAAATGTATAAATGTGGTGTGAAACCTACAGTAAGGCGTTCAGATGTTGCCTTAGCTAAATACCTTTGCGCAAATAAAACTATTTGTGATTCCAAGGTCTGAGTCTTGGAATTTCCTGCAACAGAACAGTTCCTGTCCTATATTATATGAATTTTTTTTAGGAATTAGAGAACCTCCTTGCATTAGAAACACAGGTGAATCAATACATTTCTTTTTTTCTACCACCAAGTATTTGGACTATTAGTGACTTCCAAAGTGTCCCAATACAGCATATCTCCTACCATTTGTGAACCTCATTTCCTGAGAAATAAGAAGTTTCAGGTGGCCACTGTTGTGCTGTTTCCTTTGTTAGAGGAACTTTAGGTAGTAATACCACCATGGTTGGGTCATCTGAGAAGATTCAGGAAGTTGCCAATATTTGAGGGTCTCCTACAAAGATGGGGGAGCATGACAAACTATTTGCAAAAGCACCAAAAAGCAAAGATAAGAAACAATGGAAAGAAACTAACCAAGGAGAGAAGCAACCTAGAACTAAGGAGCAATTTCCTAATAGCGAGAGCAAACAATCAGTGGAATAATTTGCCTTCAGAAGTTGTAGGTGCGCCATCACTGAAGGCTTTTGAAAAGGAATGGACAACCATTTGTCTGAAATGGTATACAGTCTCCTATTTGAACAGGAGGTTGGACCAGATGACTTCCAAGTGCCTTCTATTATTCTATATTTTATGTTCTATGATTCAATTTCGGCCACCAAGTACAGTCACTATATAAAACAAACCAATCTCTATTTGTAGAAGGTTGATCCATGTTTTATTGTCTTCCTTCTTGAGGTTTCCTTGATATGAGTGCCTGATATACTGTAGGAAGAAGGCAAAGAAAGAAATAGGTCACAGTGCAATAAACACACCATTACAACAGTGGTGGGATTCAAAATATTTTACTACCAGTTCTGTGAGCATGGCTTGGTGGGCATGGCAGGGGGAGGATACTGTAAAATCCCCATTCCCTCCCCACTCCAAGGGAAAGCTACAGCAAAATCCTCATACCCTCCCCACCCCATCTATGACAACCGTCGCTGTTATCAAGCAACTCAACAAACTATTCGCAACCCATGGATTGCCAGATGTCCTGGTGTCCAACAATGGGCCACAACTAACCGCTATACAATTTGAACAGTACCTAGCTTCTTTAGATATACGCCATGCACTAACCGCACCAGCCCACCCAGCGGCAAATGGTAGGGCCAAGAGAATGGTCAGGTTTACCAAGGAAGGCCTAGAAAAAATGGACCAGGGGGATGTCCAAGACAATATAAACCATTTACTCACCCTCCAACATATCACCCCCAGTAGTATAATGAACAAGAGCCCAGCAGAATTGTTAAATTCTGTTAAATTCTGTTAAATCTGCTGTTAAACTCAGATCACATTTAGATAGATTGCACCCAAATTACATCTGTGAGAAACCCCCCGACTCATCCAGCCGATTCCGCACATTTGAAATCGGCAACTTGGTCTAGGCAAAATATTTCACCAGGGACCCTCTATGGCTTCCAGCCACAATCACACAAATAACAGGTCCCCGGTCCTATCGTCTAACCGTGCACTATGGCAGAGAGTGGAAGCGGCACATAGACCAGCTTTGTTGCCGAAATATCGAGTGAAATATGACTGCGCAACCTCAAACAATAAAAATCGACGAAAACAAAACCAAAAGGGGGGGGGGAGGAATACAAAGAAATAATAAAGAGAGTAAAAAAGAACTATTAAAAATAAACCCAGAACATCTAACCAATCAAAAAGAACAAAAAGAACACTTATGGTTAGATGAAACCAGCAGAAATAATCCAAATGAAGAGAAACCCTTCCGGGAAGGGGCCAGCCAAGCCAGCTCAACCTGCCCGGGAAAGCCAGGAGGGAGCGGCAAAGCCACCGGCCTGAGCAACTCAAGCGGTAGCAACCATGCTGACTCACCCTTCCAGGTGGTTCCATGGAGAAGAGCCGGAGAGACAGCAATCCCAACCGAACTGCTTGAAGTCTCCAGCGAAAATGAACCGCGTAAGTCAAGTAGAGTCAGAAGAAGCCCCACCTACCTGCGTCACTACATCACCCACATAGGACTAAACTAAGGGGGGAGGGGTATTCTGTATAACTTAGTAGAGTCCAAGTGCTATAACCTGATTGGCCAGAAAGGCTAGCAGTGGATTGGTTCATTAAGAACCAATCCAAAGAGCCGCTTAAAGGCGACAAAGTTAAATGGCTACCATTGGCTACAAGCCAGCAGGCAAGCCTGTATAAAAAGGGCTGCCGCGGCTTAGCCAAACTGTTCTGCTACTGTTTGCTTGTTGTTAATAAAGAACCTGTTTTCTGAAACCCGGTCTACCGCGCGTTTTTCTGGACAGAACACCACTAACCTACTTTCCAGCTCCATTCTCTTGTGCAGGGCAACAAAAGAAGACCCAGCCAATCAGCTGGGATTCAGGAGGCAAAAAATAGATGGGGAGGGGCCGGTCAGAGGTGGTATTTGCCGGTTCTCCAAACTACTCAAAATTTTCACTACCAGTTCTCCAGAACTGGTCAGAACCTGCTGAATACCACCTCTGGATTGCAATAATGTTACGTTAAAATTGCAGTCGTATGAGCACATGATGCTACAATTGGATATAAATGCAAACTGGTTAGGGAGGGCCTGAATTGCAATCATGGCCACAGGGTGATTCAACAGACATAAGTAGAAATACAGGTCAGAAAGCATTTTTCCAAGGATCATCATTACTTTGAAGCTTCCTTAAACTAACAGTAAACTTTACAGATTACCTGTAAATAGAGACTGTTTGAGTGTTAGAGTGTACAAAAAAATGTTGCGAAATGGCTTTTTTTCGCAATGAGGGATATGGAAGCAAAGAGAAAGTTTGGGAGGAACTGGGTTTGATTGTCTCAGAAAATAACTGAGAAATTTCACCTTTTCAATTATTATTATAATTATTCACTGTTATACAATTATACACAAATTATAATTATACACTGTAAAATAATACTTTATTAATTTCCTAAATACAGATAGTTATTAATTTTCTAAATACAGTTACGACCAAAACTGACTTAACATTTCATTTGTTAAGTGAGTTTTGTCTCATTTTATGACCTTTCTTGCCAAAATTGTTAAGTGAATTGCCACAGTTATTAAGATAGTAACATGGTTGTTAAGTCAATCCGGCTTCTCCATTGACTTTGTTTGTCAGAAGGTGTTGTGGGTCGCCGGAAGTAGGTGCAGACAGATGAGGTCTTGGAGAGCAAGGACTCAGATGAGGGGCCTGCATGTGATGAAGGGATGGAGCCAGGACCAATGATGCCTTTAGAGATTGTGGAGGCTGACAGCAGTGATGAAGAGGTCCCCGAGGACCCTCTGTGCGTGTGTGCATGCAGGGCTGCTCAAAGGAAAGAGCAGCTGCAGCAGCACGGGCGACTCAGGAGTAAGGCTGCAAGGTAATGGCCCCTCCCTTAAGCAATAAAAGCCAGCTAAGAAATGGGAGTTCTTTGTAGGAAGCAAATAAGTTTTTGCACTCAAGCCTAGTGGACGTTCAGATTATCTTGGTTGGTGTTTGAAGATTCTTTATGTTTGAAATATTTCTTAGTAACTTTATCTTGTGTTCTTGGCAGCCTTGCATTACCTTGGCAAGGCTCGTTCTTATCAAAGACAATTAGTCTGAAACAGCCTTTTCACCGTGAAGGAATGGAATTTGTAAAAAATCATTAAAAGGTTTTGCTGTTACCTCTATTTCATGTTTGTTTCTTAGGAGCAAGGTTTGGGTCAGAACAGAAGGTCACAAAGAAGGATCACCTTGGGACACAGCAATCCTCATACATATAAGCCAGTTGCCAAGCGGGCAAATTTTGATCACATGACCATGAAGCATGGTCGTAAGTATGAAAAATAGTCAAAAAAAATTTTCAGGGCCACTCTAACCATAAATGGTCACTGTTGTAAGTCAAGGACTACATGTATAGCTTTGTGTTTCTGAGGCTCTGTACAATTTAAAGGGTTTGGCCAGGGGTGGGATTCAATTTTTTAAACAACCAGTTCTATGGGCGTGGCTTAGTTGGTGGGCATAGCTTGGTGGTCATGTGACTGGCTGGGCGTGGCCAACTCAACATCACTCACATCGAGGCACGCATCTCCTCACCTAGTCTCTCCTGATTGTGGGGATTCTGCAACAATCGTAAGTGTGAAAAACGGTCATAAGTCACTTTTTTCAGTGCCATTGTAACTTTGAATGGTCACTTGACACAAGCAAAGTACCAGCAAAGGAGGAAAAAAAACCTCCAAAGAAGTTCCTGAGATAGTAAATCCAGTCCTGCTAAGAATGTAATAAGGGTCAATGGAGAGGCAGTTTCTGTAAGCAACACCAGAATGTTTCCTTCCTGCCTTCCTTACAGGATTAGGCCAGTAATTTCTTCTAACAACCGGTTCTCCAAACAGTTTAGAATGTTAACAATTGATTCTAGTGAATAGGTGCGAACCTGTAGAATCCCATCCCTGGGCTTGGCTCATCAAACATTCATCCTTTTTCAGACATAGAGATTCTTGTAGGTGAACAAAGCTCTTGTTTAAATTCCTTTCTTCTGCTAAAATCAATGTAAGTTAGAGTTACTTAACCTTCCTGGATTCTGCTTGAATATGTTTGCAAGAAGCTGCTTAAAAATGCTCTTTTTAAATATGTCATAAAAAAATTTTCCCCCCTGCACCATCCCAGTAAAATTAACTCCTGTAATAACAAAAAAGGAAAACATACATATAAATTAGGGATGTAATTACTTTTTTTTATCTTTTATAAGTTTGCAAATAAGACTTGAAAATATCATGTGGAAATAAAGCCTCCCTGAGTCAAAATTCAGGACTCATTATCATTTTTCCACAGGCCTCATTTACAATTAACTCTTGCTTTTCACATGCAGAACCTGATGCTGTTTTGTCGATTTCACCCCCAAGAGATAGATATCCTTGTTGGTGCAGGAGAGAACATATTTCATGGGAAAATAATCATAAGGGGGGGGGGGGAAATATCTTGATCTTTATTTAAAAGGTGCAATTTGTTGTTACTCTGTGATGTTCAGAAGTCTTCAATGTCAACATACTTCTTTGCTGGATGAAAATGGAATTTTGTTTATTAGACACTTTTATGGTCAGGTAATAAAAAAAACCTGAATATCAGGAAAGGCAGGCATTCAGTCCATTAAACCTGTGCTACACTTGAAATGTGGTTGCGAGAGTCAAAAGTGTGCTTTATTGGGATCCAGTAAAGTGTCAATCATTTTAACATGAAGTTGCATGTTAGGGCTGCTTGTTGGAAGAGAATGTTGGAAATTAGCTGATGTGACATCAGACTGATGGTCTAATCCAGGGTCTGGGAACAAGCCTTTTATGACTTGTGGATTTCAACTCCCAGAATTCCTGGAGTTCCTGGTGGTATTCTACCGGTTCAGCCCAGTTCTGATGTACTGGTAGCACCAAAGATCAGCTGAGACCGAACCAGTTCTCTGTGAGGAGCTGCTGTAACTGCTGTTGGGCCCACCTCCCTACCTGGGCTTCCATACTGAATTTTACTCCCTGCTTTTGAAGTTCAGCTGCTTTGAGCAGCACAGCAAACTGCTGAAGTGACAGGGAGAGTGCAGGATTGTAGGAGGTGAGTCAGAAAGCCTTTGTGCCTGTGCAAAGTGCATGTTTGGCATGCACACGCAAAGTGTGTGCGCGTGCACAAAGCGTGCCCACCAAGCCATGCCCACCAAACCAGTGGTAAACTATTGATTCTGGTTCAGGAATTCTGAGAGTTGAAGTCCACAAATCATAAAAGGCAACAGTTTCCCATCTCTGGTCTAATCTGAGCAGCATTGACTTACTTAAGCCTGACATAGGAATTTGCCGAATCTCCTTTTTCAAGGTAGGGGAGGATTAAATCTGTCTCCACACCACTTCTGAGCATGTGAGCAACTTCTGAACTTTGGCTGGTAGAAAAGGGATGATGTAGATCTGTAACATGTTCCAGAAGAAGAATGCTTTAGTGAAGGGCAGCCATTTCCTTCCCTATCATTATAACTGTTAGGATATGTGCAGAGTAACCATTGTATAAAAAATATATGTACATGGAAAACAGTTTATGAGAACAGTTATGAAGAAATAACAGCCACACAGAGTTGAACAAGTTGTATTAATGTTTACTTGAAGAAATAGTATAATCCAATAAACAGTCCATGTCATACACATTTTTAACAGACCAGAAATATCCAGTTATAAAGGTCTTCTTACCGGTTCCATGTCTTTTACAGCAGACAAATACCAAACCATAATACAACAAATAATCTTCGATATCAACAGAATATCAAAATAAACAGGGTTAGTCAGTATTGGTCCGTAGTCAGTCAGTATCTGTACAAAGAGAGATCATCAGTGAAAAAAAGAGTTAAACCATGATCTATAGCTCCCTTTCATGGCAACTTATAGCATAACCAACCAACCAGAACACAGCATAATATATTACAGTATTTTTCCTTAAAGCTATAAACATATATATTTGTAGTTTATATATTGTCAACCCAACTATGTTATTTACATATACATAACAATAACCTCGGCACTGAATTTCGCAAGAGTTCTGATTTGCTTCTGAAAATGTATGAAATATGTCTGTAGGAGGGTCATTTTTTTTTTTTGGTCAGTGCTCACTTCCTCCCCGGTAGGAGCTTGTACCTAGGATTTATCTGCAAGAAAGGTTGGAGTTTTTCTAAGAAGTGAGGAAGGAACCATAAAAGCCAGACAGGTACAGCTTCAGTGGTGGGATTCAAAACAATTTATTACAGGTTCTATGGACATGGCTTGGGCATGGTGTGGCTTAGTGGGTGTGGCAGGAGAAGGATACTGCAAAATCCCATTTCCTCCCCTCTCCATTAACCTGCTTTCCAGCTCCATTATCCTGTGCAGGGAAACAAAAGAAGACCCAGCTGATCAGCTGGGACTTGGGAGGCATAGAATAGATGGGGCAGGGCCAGTCAGAGGTGGTATTTGCCGGTTCTCTGAACTACTCAAAATTTCCACTACTGGTTCTCCAGAACTGGTCAGAACCTGCTAAATACCATCTCTGTACAGCTTCCCATTTTCCCCAGGTCCACCTCCCCCAAGCCCGACTGCGTGATGAAAAAGACAGGCCCGATGGAATTCTACTTCTGTATACATCTCTCAGGCACCGTTTCTTCTGTTTGTGAGAATTGTGGCTTGAGAAAAAATAACAATGTCAGAACATTCCTGTCCCCATCACATGTCCAGGAGAATGCTAAAGCTACAAAGATGCAACCAAGGCTGGGATATAATCTCAGTGCTTGGTTGGCAGTGATGTATTCTTATATATTGTAGATATGAGTCACTTGAGTTCCTGGTATTTAAGGCCCTCTTTCACCTCCTCCTTTGTGAAGGAGAACTAGGTGGAGAAGAAAGGAGTGGTACTGCTTGGTTTTTTTCCCCATCACATGTTTCAGATTTGGGCTCAAGAGAACCAAGTGTTATGAAGAAGAGTCCTTTCCCTCCCTCAAAAAGATCCAAAAAGAACAAATAGGGGGAGAACATTGAAAGATGATCACAAGCAGTATCCCTCATCCAGGGCTCAAGGAAAGGATAAGCAGAAGCTCCATTCTAGTGAAAGAGAGTCTGATGCACTTGGATGCGTTTTATGGGAGAGGCAGTCAGCTGGGCAGGCCTCTTTGGGACTCAAAAGAAGCTAAGGAAAAAGAAGTGAGCTACAAAAGCTGTGCCTGGGAGATAGGTCAAAAATTGAGGGGAGGAAGATGGGAAGAGAAATCACATATATCTACTAATGCCTCCAACTAAGAAAAGATTCAGAACCATAACCAGGAATAGCAGAGAGATGGAAATAAATGGGACTTCTTGGTTATTTGAAACTTTGTTAGAAGACCATCTCTTCTGGACAGTTTCTGATTTTTCTGATGATGCTAAACTCCACACTTGATTAGCTAAAACTGATTGGGACTGCTGGTAATTGCAATTCAGCAACATCTGGACAACCATAAATGATAGATTACAGTTTAATTATTAAAATCAGTTGGTGTATTCATTTCCTGCCTAACACTATCCTCAATAAAATCAGGTTGAGGGTGTGGTGATCTCACCCAAATTAATTTTTCACTTTAGAGGCACCATGAAGTTTGAAAATCCATCCCCATCACCAGCCATGTTGAAGTCCATTTCTCTAAATGGACTGAAAGCAATCTTATACCATCTTATATTTCAATTGCAAAAATTAGATACTTTGGTTCAGTCCTAAAACTAACTGCTCATCCGTGCAATTCCATAAGAATGTGAGATCTGTACTGTTAGTAAGGGGTTGTATTTGAAATCATGAAGACAAAACCCACCAATGAATTCACAAGATGCTCGAGACACGTGACAACAGCTTGTCATTTATTGTGTCACGTCCTACTGCCATTATGTGAAGAAACTCCATACATCAAATATTCCAGAGAAGAAGTTGGTTTGTTCTCTGAGAGGCTCCATGTGAATTCAGGCACCTTTCAGAGCTGCTACGATTTCTAAGTATTCTGTATAGATAATAGTAGACTCCAAATACTTCATTCCGATTGGTTAACAAAAACTAAAAGGGGATTGGTTCAATAGGGACCAATCCACGAAGCCGTCCAAGGGCAGCAAAACCAAATGCTTGTCATTGGCTACAAGCCGGCAGACAGAAACATATAAAAGAGCTGTCACGGCTTGAGCCAATGTTCCGTTTTGCAACTATACTGTAAATAAAGACTTGTTGTTGGAACCCGGTCTACCTCGCGTTTTTCTGGACGGAACACTGGCGATGAGGATGGGATCGTCCTAAACGTGAGACGGAGCATGCGGTGACAGACAAGCCAGATAAAGAGAAATGGCCGGAAACAATGCACCACCCGCACCCTTCAACCCCAATGAAGAAGATTGAGAATCTTATGTAGACCATTTCCAGATGTACCTAGAGAGCAATGAGATGGAGGAAATCTCAGACCAATGGAAAAGAGCCGTCTTCTTGACACACTGTGGGCCCACGATTTTTAAAATGGCCAAGGCTTTGGCAAAGCCCCGAGATGTCAAACAACTGACGTGGACCAAGCTCCAAAGAACATTAAAGGCCCACTATGCACCAGTGGTGTCAAACTTGATAAAGCGGCACGAGTTTTATCGGAGAGACCAGAAAGAAGGCGAAACCATCGCTGATTTTGTAGCTGCACTATCCCAAATAGGGGGAGTGTGCAAGTTTCTTAACTTAGATGAAACAATGCGGGATCGAGTGATATTGGGGTTAAGAGACTCAACCATACAGAGCAAGCTACTGAACAAACCCAACATATCAGTAGCCGAAGCTATTACGGAAGCCTCGGCTGCTGAAGCCGCCAAAAAATCAGCAGATAAGATGAAACAAATGAATGCAAGTAACGATGAAAAAGCCCGGCCAGAGGAAAAAAACAACCTCCCACAACCACTCATTACGAAGAACTCGAAGAGACGTCAGAATCCGGGGAGGAAGACGATGAAATCCACCGCCTATACGCTAACAAGAAAGGGCACGAAAATAGAAATCGGCGGGAATGTGCTGGCTGCGGAGGAAACCATCCTTGAGCCGATTGCAGATTCCTCGATGCCATTTGCAGAGCATGCAAGAAAAGGGGGCATATCGAGAAAGTCTGCAGAAACAAAAAGAATTACAGCCCAAAGAGACGAAACGACTCCCCAGCAAAACCTGAGCCAAGACTCTCCGAGAGGAAGTGGCAGCGAAACAGGCAAGCCACTAACCGGGAGAAAGCATACCAAACTTTCACTATCAGAAGTGCTCAGACGGAAAGCGGGAAGAAAGTAAAAATAGTTGTAAAAATCGAAGACAGCCCCTGCGAGATGGAAGTTGATTCTGGATCATTCCTATCCATGGTGTCGTGGGACACCCTCAAAAAACTAATTCCTGACATCAAAATTAAGGAATTCCAGAGACAAAAACTGACCCTCAAAGATTATCAGGGAAACCGAATTCCTGTACTCGGCCTGGGACATTTTCGAATCGCTTACAGGCAATATGTCGCAGTACTACCATTAACAATAGTCGACCGAGATCGACCAAGCCTCCTGGGTATCGAATGGTTCGCACCATTGGGCATCGGGATGACCGGAGTAGACCGGGTGGCCGCAACTGACTGGGAAGAAGACCTGATCCGAGAATTCCAGGACGTCTTCGAAGGCTCCCTAGGCAGGTATCGGGGAACCCCCATTTCATTTAGTCTAGACTCACAGATAACCCCTAAAAGACTAAAGGCCAGACGGATCCCTTTTGCTTTAAAAGAAAAAATAGAGGAACAACTAAATAAATTGATAGATCAAGGGGTTTTAGAACCAGTCGACCACGCTAGATGGGAAACACCAATTGTGACACCAATGAAGCCAGACGGGTCGGTTCGAATCTGTGGTGACTACAAGGCTACCCTGAACCACGCATTGCAACAGAGCGCGTACCCAGTGCCAGTTGTGCAACACCTACTGCACTCTCTTGGGGGAGGAAAAGTTTTCGCCAAACTAGACCTGGCACAGGCGTACCAACAGCTCCCAGTAGACCCTTTAACGGTGGAAGCACAAACAATAGTGACTCACAAATGGGCATTCAAATGTAACAGACTCCAATTTGGAGTAAGCGTAGCCCCAGGCGTTTTCCAGAGCCTCATGGAACACCTGTTAAATGGCATAAGAGGGGTCGTACCATACTTTGATGATGTCCTAATTTCAGCCAAAGATGCAACATAACTAAAAAAAAGACTCAAAGAGGTCCTAAATAAATTCAGAGAATCTGGCCTTAAAGTAAAGAAAGCAAAGTGCTGTCTAATGACTGATCGCGTCGAGTTCTTAGGATATTTAATTGATGGAGAGGGCATACACCCCACCGAAAAAAAAGTAAGAGCTATAAAAGACGCACCAGAACCAAAGAATAAAACTGAGCTGCAGGCATTTTTGGGACTGATAAACTTTTACAATGTGTTTCTACCCCAAAAAGCCACAATAGCGGAACCATTGCATCGATTACTGGACAAGAAAACAATTTGGACAT
Organism: Laticauda colubrina; assembly: GCA_015471245.1. NCBI lineage: Eukaryota > Metazoa > Chordata > Lepidosauria > Squamata > Elapidae > Laticauda > Laticauda colubrina. The sequence goes on along the minus strand of BLBF01000020.1, from coordinate 7,235,606 downwards.
GGGGGCTTAGAGAAAGAAAAGCTTTCCAAGGAATAAAAGACTTATTAACATCAAACACTGTTCTTATCCAGTTTAGCAATACACTGCCATTGACGGTGACCTGCGACGCCTCGCCATTCAGTGTCGGTGCCATCCTGAGCCACCAATTGCCTGATGGGAGAGAGGCACCCATCGCATACTATTCTAAGACCCTGTCCAAAGCTGAGCGTAATTACAGCCAGTTGGACAGAGAAGCTCTAGCAATTGTCGCCGGAGTGAAACGCTTCCACGAGTACCTATATGGAAGAACTTTTCAAATCATAACAGATCACAAACTGCTACTAGGAATTTTGGCGGGAAACAAGCCTACACTGAATATTCTGTCCCCACGAATGACCAGATGGTCAGAGTTCCTGGCAGCCTATTCCTATACTCTGACACATCGCCCAGGGAAACAAATTTCCCATGCAGACGCTTTGAGCAGAGCACCATTGCCATCAACAGAGGAAGACCTGGCACCAACGATGACAGCATTACAAATAGAGACTTGCCCCGATCTACCCATATCTGCGAATGATGTCGCCAGAGCCACCGCGAAAGACCCATTGACTGCCCGCGTACTTAACTGGGTAGGTAAAAGCTGGCCGGAAAACCAAAAAACTGAGAACTTTAAACCTTTCCGGACCAGACAAACTGAACTCTCAATCCAAAAAGGTTGTTTATTGTGGGGTGATCGGGTAATTATTACAAACCAAGGTACTGGGTATGCTTCACGAAGGCCACCCGGGAATAGTTAAAATGAAAAGCCTTGCTAGAAGCTACGTTTGGTGGCCGGGTATAGATAGGGACATCGAATACTGGGTAAACTCATACAATAAATGTCAAAGAATCAGGCCGTCCCTGCCAAAAGCACCCATAAGAGACTGGGAAACCCCAAGAGGCCCCTGGTCACGAATCCATATCGATTTTGCAGGTCCTACCAAGGGGCATACGTTTCTGATTGTCATGGATGCATACTCTAATTGGCTGGAGGTAAAAATTATGCCATCTACAACAACAGAAACCGTTATAAAACAACTTGACAAACTCTTTGCAACCCATGGCCTACCGGATGTCCTAGTGTCCGATAATGGGCCACAATTAACCAGTCTCCAATTCGAGCAATACCTATCCTCCCTAGGTATAAGACATGCCCTAACCGCGCCGGCCCACCCGGCTGCAAACGGTAGGGCAGAGAGAATGGTCAGGTTTACCAAGGAGGGTTTAGAAAAAATGGACACTGGGGATGTCCAAAATAAAATAAATCGATTACTCACCCTCCAACATATCACACCCAGTACTATGACCAACAAAACCCCAGCAGAATTACTGATGGGAAGGAAACTAAGGTCGCATCTGGATAGATTGCACCCAAATTTCACACCAGAAACCCCCCCTGACTCCTCCACCCGATGCGGGACTTTTGCAATAGGCGACTTAGTTTATGCTAAAAATTTTACTGGGGACCCATTATGGCTACCCGGACAAATTACACAAATAACAGGCCCCAAATCCTACCGACTAACAGTAGACGACGGCAGGGAATGGAAGCGGCACATAGACCAGCTTTGCTCCCGAAACATAGAACGAAATGCAAACACACAACCACACATAGAAAAACATGACGAAATTCAAACCAAAGGGGGGGGGGGGGGAAATGCGAGAAATCAATAAAGAACCGTTTAAATTAAACTCCGAAAACAATAACAATCAAAAAGAGCAAATACTCACGGTTTGAAGAGAGTTGCGAGAAGAGTCCTTTCGAAGGGGCCAGCCAGGCCAGCTCGACCTGCCCGGAGGAAACGGGAGGGAGCGGCAAAACCACCGGCCTAAGAAACTCAGGCGGCAGTAAAATGGCTGACTCACCCTTCCAAATGGTTCCATGGAGAAAGACTGGAGAAACAGCAACCCCATCCGAACCGGTCGAAGTCTCCGACAGAAATGAGCCGCGCAAGTCCAGTCGAATCAAAAGAAGCCCCACCTACCTGCGCGACTACATCACTACGTAGGACTGAACTAAGAGGGGAGGGGTGTTCTGTATAGATAATAGTAGACTCCAAATACTTCATTCCGATTGGTTAACAAAAACTAAAAGGGGATTGGTTCAATAGGGACCAATCCACGAAGCTGTCCAAGGGCGGCAAAACCAAATGCTTGTCATTGGCTACAAGCTGGCAGACAGAAACATATAAAAGGGCTGTTGCGGCTTGAGCAAATGTTCCGTTTTGCAACTATACTGTAAATAAAGACTTGTTGTTGGAACCCGGTCTACCTCGCGTTTTTCCGGACGGAACACTAAGTACCATAGCAGCAAATGAAGAAATTGTAAAACGGGTCATAAGAAATGGTAATGAGGTGATAAAGATAATATGTATGAAGTGGTTTTCCCCACAAATTCTCATGTGCTACAGAATTACTGTTATTCTATCACCTAAAGGTTTCTGGTATATGAATTTTGATTACACCACTTGGCTCTTTTTTCTAAAAAGAAAAAAAAACAATATTATATAATATTTTCCCAGTTCAAAGCTTAATTGGATTTTGTCAGAGACTCATTGATTGATAGGTGCCCTGTACTGTTGTTATTGCAGATGAAGAGGTACTGATTCAGGGGCATAATGAAGCTGCATATACAGAAGTTATTTTAAAGCAAATATTGGGTTTCAAAAATGTCATCCATGATGGTGTGACCAGAACCTGCCCCCTTTTTTTTCACACATTGTAATAAATAATTAATTTGAACTGATGCAATATCTTTCTTTAAAAAAAGAGATCAACATTGGATACAGGTTTCATTCCTATTGAAATAAATAATTGTTTTTGATGGGGTAAAAAATTTATTTTTATTTTGAGGGGAAAGATGTATATTGCCTGGAAATGCTTTGTCACTTAAATCCAAGTCACTCAAATGAGGCTTTCTTGTTATTAAAAGAAAAATAAAAATCAGCTCGACTTAAGTAGGTGTTCTTTTGTGTTTGATGCTTGCCTTGGCATACATTGTCTCTCACTCATGTTGCGGTATTTATTTTTTGACATTATTCTTTGAAGTTAATGGGCATAAGGACACTGCAGCTAGAAAGATAGAGAAAAAATTAATTATTGAGGTAAACTTCAGAGGAAGTTTAAAGCAATTGTACATCAGCATTTAATAGGATGAGACAATATAAATAATGAATGCATCATAAACAACAAAGATCAGGAATAAAAATAGGTCAGTTTCAGTGTCTCAGACCAATTGCTGATCTTCTGAGTTTACACCTCCTCACGCAATAATAAGGATTGTCACAACAATAGTTTTCTGTAAATAATTACATAATTGTTGACTAAGCTTGCATGTGTCTGGATTGTAAATTGAATACAAGTAGTCCTTGACTCATGAGAATAAGTGGGACCAGAATTTCTTTTACTAAGTAAGGTAATTGTTTAAGTGAATTGCACCCAATTTTATGAATACACTACTCTTTTTTGCCATGGTTGTTAAGGAAATCACCGCAGTTGTTAAGTGAATCACGTGTTCATTAAATGTCAGGCCCAAAAGCCAAGAAAGGCATGTGGTGATTCTACCAAGCTGAGGTCTTTGTTGTTCTAATCTATACCTACAGACAGAATCTTGCCAAACTAAAGCATTCTATTAGCTTCATCCACCACAGTTATAGACTTATATATGGCTTCATAGTGCTTTACAACATTTTCTGATTAGTTTACAGATGTCAGCAAACATCTGGGTGTAATATACAATCTGAGTCTTCATTTTACCAATCTTGGAAGTATGGAAGGCTGAGTCAACCTTGAGCTGGTCAGGATCAAACTCTTGCCAGTGGGCAGAGTTTGCCTGCAATACTACATTCTAACCCTTGCACCACCACTATAAAAACTATTAGGGAAGGGGTGTCTTCACCATGTTTCTTACACAAAATATTTCTCTCTCTTATTCCTCTAAATGTACCCCTCCCTCCTGGAAATCCAGCCGATTACATTTCATCACATGAAGTGAATTCAACTTCCCTTATTGACTTTGCTAGTCAGAAGTCTGCAAGGAAGGTTGCAAATGGCAGTGCAATGACCCTGGGACACTACAATTGATTTAAATACATGCTGATTGCGAAGTGCCTGAATATTGATCACATGACTGTGGGGATGTTGCAATGGTTATAAGTATGAAGACTGGTTATAAGTCCATTTTTTCAGTCCCATTGTAACTTTGAACTGTTGCTGAATTGTTGTAAATTGAGGTATATGTCTATAGAGATTCTCAATTATCCAGGTCATGGTTGTCCCAAAGGTGCTTTTTCAAGAGATAACTGGACTTTCTGGTTTTTCTTTGAAGATGTTTCACTGCTCATCCAAGAAGCTTATCTTCTTCAGCTTCTTGGATGGGAAGTGAAATGTCTTTAAAGAAAAACCAGAAAGTCCAGTGGGCTCTTGTAAGTTGAGGATTACTTATATTCAGGGGTGGGATTCAATTTTTTTAACAACCAATTCTATGGGCGTGGCTTAGTTTGTGGGCATGGCTTGGTGGTCATGTGACTGGCTAGGCGTGGCCAACTCAACATCACTCACATTGAGACACGCATTTCCTCACCTGGCCTCTCCTGATTGTGGGGATGCTGCAACAGTTGTAAGTATGAAAAACAGTCATAAGTCACTTTTTTCAGTGCCATTGTAACTTTGAATGGTCACTTGACACAAGCAAAGTACCAGCAAAGAAGGAAAAACCCCTCCAGAGAAGTTCCAGAGACAGGAAGTCTAGTCCTGCCAAGAATGTAATCAGGGTTAACAGAGAGACAGTCTCTATAAGGAACACCAGAATGTTTCCTTCCTGCCTTCCTTACAGGATTAGCCCAATAATTTCTTCTAACAACCGGTTCTCTGAACTGCTTAGAATGTTAACAGCCAGTTCTAGCGAATAGGTGCAAACCTGTAGAATCCCATCCCTGCCTATATTGTATATTGCTCAGTAGATAGAGAGGAGAGGAGGTAGACTGAAAGGAGATGAAGAAATATAGGAGGTTAGAATACAGCAGCTTTAGGGGCTACGTTGATGTGAAAACTGGGTTATTACAAGACCAGAACAAGATTATGGATTAAATCAGGCAGGCATACTAATGTAAATCATGATAATTGAGGTTGATATAAGCTGAAATCTAATATGCCTGGAGAACTATGCCTTTCCTCTAGACCAGATAATGATGGAGAAAGAAAATATAAACAATATGAGTACAGAGTAGAATGTGTAACATTTCGTTAATCAACGTGAAAATATATATTGTTAGCGAATTAGGTATTAGCGAATTTCTCCATCAATCCTGGAAAATAAGATCAATGACCTCTGCAAGGCTGATTTGGATGAGATTCTGGAGCTGCTAATTAAACCCCTCAGCTCCAGCAACTTCTTGGAAAAAGCTGATCATGGTTTATTGCTGAAATGAGATTCTGAGAAGAACAATGTACCCTGTTCTTAATATTGTTCTATTGTCAGGCCAGATTTTTATCCAGAGGAAACTAATTAGAATAGAAAAATAAAGCAACAGCTTAGAAACCTATTCATAGAGTTTCAAATTCTTGCCCAATGACAACTCCAGCAAAGATCTGAAAATGAATGCTTTTTAATTAGAGCCAGGAATGTGGGTCAGTGACCATTTCTTCCTAATGGAGATGTTGTTGGGTGTTATTCAGCCATGGAACCAAGAGGTAATCTGAATTAAATTAATTCACACCAGATGAGGCCTTGACTAAATTACACCTGCCCATGATTAAAAGAATAGGTTAGGGAGATAAATAAAAGAGGCTAACAAATAGGAGTAGGTTAGGGAGATAAATAAAAAAGAGACTAACAAAAGGTGAAAATAATAATCTTCCCAGGGCATCTTTAGATAAGGAATGGGGTTCATAAAATGAAACTGGGAGTAACAGAGAAATTCCCCATAGGTTCTCCTTTCTCTATGTCTTTGATCAGAAGCCTCTTGTTGCATCTGATCCCATCTTTATTGGGTGAAACTGTCATTGCTGTGATAACAAAATTAGATTCTTTTAAGCTTTGATTTTGCCAGTTACAGAAATGGTATGCTAACATTTTGCTTTACTATTATTTATTCCTATGCAATTTTCATTAAGGCTGAAGAAATAAAAATGCCCTTTTACCACTGTGAAATTGTTCAAAAAATGATTTGGCAAGCAACAGCTGGATTCTAGCTGACACCTCCAGTAACAATCTCTTCTCTTTTTTTCACAACACAAAGCAGGATCTTTGGTAAAATCAGTGTCAGGTTGTAGGTATTTCTTCCCATTCCTGACACATACACATAAAGGCATTGCAAATAGGAAAGATCTTCAGAAGAAAAGTAATCAACAGACTGCATTAGAAAAAGCAAACGATGAGGGAGGTTATGGGGGAAAAGAGCAGAAAAAAAGTGTATGTACACACACACATACACACAGGTATTCCTTGATATACAAACACAATTCAGCCAAAATTTCTCTTGTTAAGTGAGGCTTTTCTTAAATGAGTTTTTTACAGCCATTTTATGACCTTTCTTGCCATATTTGTAAAGTGAATCACTGCAACTGATAAGTTGGTAATTCACTTGTTAAGTGAATCTGGCTTCCCCATTGACTTTGCTTATGAGAAGGTCAAAAAAGATGATTACAAGACCCCAGGAAAACTGCAATCATCATAAATACAAATCAGTTGCCAATTGTCTAAAATTTGATCATGTGTCCAAAAGAATGCTGCAACAGTCATAAGTGTGAAAAATGGTCATAAGGTCACCACAAAAATGGTCACCTTTTTCAGTGGCACTGTAAATTTAAACAGACATTAAATGAACTGTTGTGACTACCCGTGTATTTCCCATATTTCTGGCCCTGAATCAAAGTAATTATTGCCTTTATCTTCACAACTGGCTGAAAAGACATCTCAGAATTAGGAACGCTGATATTCAGATACGAACGTTGATGCAGAAACTGATCCCAACAGATCAGAAATCATGTCACCATTATAAACTGATTTGGAATCATCCCAGTTTTTACCTTGGCTCACAAAACACAATAGCAATCCCATCGGCTTCCAAATCCATTCTTCTTTTCTACCTTTTAACCAACTTCCCAAATTCAATTTGATGGGAAAGAAAGGAAAACAAATTTGTTGATATTAAAGCAGATAAGACAGAACAAAGCGAATTAGTTAACTGCATTTACTTAGATCTCACCGACAGTGTGGCATCTCAAGATTGTGTATCAGCAGTCTGTTTGCTTGATCTTTTATATCTGTAGCATGGAAAAGAGCAGGGGTGTCAAACCAGTATCATCATGTCATCACATGACATATCAGGACTTTTTTTTCCCCTTTGTTAAAACGGGGATGGGCGTAACCTGTGCATGATGCATTTGGACTGCATGCTGTAAGTTTGACATCCCTAAAATAGAGTATCTTGGTTTGAGACCAAAAAGAAGACCATGATTAATTAAAATAATATGTTTTTACAACAACATAAAGGATTTGGAAATTCTAACGGGAACACACACAACATGACCTGATATTGTGAACTATTCTCACGACAAGTTTTTCTATCCCAAACTGAAGCAACCAAAGATTAGGACATACCGCTTTGCCACACAACTCTTTAATTTGTGTTGTCTGCCCCAGCCCTTCCCAAATATCCATGCTTCCTTAAAAAAAATCTGAATTATATTTGGATCTAATTTGCCAAGTTCTCAACTACCCTTTATTTTCTTTAATCTTGCGTGAAGCTGTTCTGGGGGCTCTTCAGAAATGAAATATCACACAATTGATTATTTGTCAGACAAGGTCTAAGTCACATTCCAGGAACTTGGCCAGCATACAGCAGCCAGCAGGACTAATTTTCTTATGGCAAGAATTGCTACTTAGCAAAGAATTCTAAGCAATTTAGTTTCAGAATTTGCTTTTAGTGGTTCCTTTGTTGCTAGACAGCCAGGCCAATTTTTAAACTATCCAAGTTCATAACTATAGTTTCATGCTCATGTATAGATGAGATAAAGTTTCTAATCACATTTTTCTCAAGTTTGAGGTGGAGAAAGAAAGCAATGTCAGTAAATCTTGTGATGGATCAGGTGTGTGTGTCAAGTGAGGATTTTGTGATGGGTCAGGTGTAGGTTTGTCAAGTGACAGTTTTATAATGTGGTGGGTCTTGTGATGGGTCAGGTGGGAGTCATCAGTGGGAGTCTTGTGATGGGTCTAGTGATGGGGAGGTTACATCAGGTATGGGTCACTGGAAGTGGTGATAGGGGCTTGTGTGAGTTGATTGAAGGTTGATGTTGTCTCGAGTTGGCTGTGCGGTTGGTTTGAATTCTGCGGGTTTCATAGGCTGATTGTAGGTCATTGTGTCTGTTGATCGAATGGCTGGTGGAGTGTCAGGCTTTGGTGAACTCACAAGTGTGTCAGGTAGTAAATGATCAATTCCATACATGCTCTATGAAGCAAAACAATTTATTATTAATCCAACTCCAAGTTCTCCCTAACAAAGGAATCCTCCTCTCATCCCTTTTCTCTCGAAAGCAGAATATAAAGTGAATCTACAAACTATCACTACATCAAAACAGCTGTGTAGTCCACCTACTTTTTAGTTGTTGATGACAAGACATCATTTGGCATTTTAACACATTTACTATAAACAAATACAGTGAAGAATGCAGCAACTTATATATATATGTGTGTGTGTGTGTGTGTGTGTGTGTGTGTGTGTGTGTGTGTGTATATATATATATATATATATATTTTTCTTAGGTTTTCGCGGGTACTTACATGTGTGCTGTTCAGCTTCCTTCGGGTATTATCCCACGTCATTGTAGTTCTGTTAAAGTTGTAGCAACGTTTCAGCAGAATCTCATCTGCCATCTTCAGGCTTCTGTATGGATATGGGTCTTACAGCTCCTCCAATCAAAGCCACAAAACAGACAGAAGAAACCAGGAACACCAATCAATCAAACTCCAAGTCCAATGAAACAGGTCCAGGCTCCCAGCCAATCAAAATGAACCAGCCTCAAATTTAAAACCAGGAGCTGTAAGACCCATATCCATACAGAAGCCTGATGATGGCAGATGAGATTCTGCTGAAACGTTGCTACAACTTTAACAGAACTACAATGACGTGGGATAATACCCGAAGGAAGCTGAACAGCATATATATATATATATATATATTCAAGAGTTTCTTTTATTGGGACTTGAGTGAACAGTGAAACCACGTCGAAACTTACAAGCAGATCTTCTTGTTCTACGTGTAGATCTTTGATCATTTCTAAGAAGTGGTATGAGTTTTGTACATATGAAGCTGCGGTTTCAGCATGGGGATGTAGTTGTTAGCAAAACAATCTGCTTGTAAGTTTTGACATGGTTTCACTATTCACTCAACTCCGAATAAAAGAAACTCTTGAAATCATCAAAAATAAATACCAACCAGCTAAAGACCTCATGGAACTAACAGAACACTGCCTAACCAACACATATTTCATATACAAAGGACAAAGATACAAGCAAATTGAAGGAGCCCCTATGGGATCACCACTGTCACCCATCATTGCAAACCTGTTCATGGAAGAATTCAAATCCAGAGCCCTGGCTAATGCCACACACAAACCCAAACTATGGCTAAGATACATCGATGACACATTTGTGATTTGGCCCCATGGAAAAGAAAACCTAAACAATTTCCTAACACACCTAAACAACACACACCCCAAAATCAAGTTCACCATGGAAACGGAAATAAACAAACAACAACCATTCCTAGATGTACTAATCTACAAAAGAACAGACGGCACACTGGGACACACCATATACCAAAAGAAAACACACACCAACTGCTACCTCAACACCCAATCCCACCACCACCCAGCACAGATAAATTCCGTAGCGAAAACACTAATTACCAGAACCAAACGCCTGGCAGATAAGACACATATAAAGACTGAACTATGCACCCTGACTGAAGTATTGACAGCCAATGGCTTCCACAAAAACAAAATCACCAACTTGATCCACAGAAACACACTAAGACATAACAGAGACCTAGAAGATCAACAGATCTATGGAACAGCTGTCCTGCCCTACATAAGAGGTACCACAGATAAAATCAGTAAGATACTACACAGGCACCACATCAAGACTGCCTTCAAAACAGACAAAAAAATAGCAGCCATCCTGAGGAACCCCAAAGACAAAATTGACCTGGAAAACCAAGGCATATACGAAATTCCCTGTACATCATGCCCGGCCACATACATTGGACAGACCAATAGAAGAATAAGTACCCGCCTAGAGGAACACAAAAATGCAGTAAAAAAGCTGGAACACACCTCCTCACTAGTCCAACACATGAAAACCACAGGTCACAACATCAACTTCAATGGCACTAAAACCCTGGCCACTATAGAAAACCCCA
>BLBF01000020.1:7185654-7224767 GCA_015471245.1 Laticauda colubrina | reverse complement strand
GAGACTTCATCGAAACGTTGCCTAGATACTTCCAATTCTACACGGGAGAAAACCCGAATAACCAAAGATAGATAGATAGATAGATAGATAGATAGATAGATATATATATATATATATATATATATATATATATATATATATATATATATATATATATATATATATACACACACACACACACACACATATATAAATACAATTGGTAAGAGCAGTGTGATTGGATCAAATTTCTTAGAGTGAAATTTCCTTTTCCTCCGCTGAAGACCATGAACACCAACCATGAAATATTAAGATTAATTTTGGCACATTAGACTTTGTTTTTATTCGAACAAAGGTTAAAAAAAGAACATGTGTGGGTCTAATAATGTCAACACAGCAGCAGTTCCAATTACATTCTGCAGTTGTCACTTATGCTGGATGAATTGAGAGCTGCAGTCCTTTAATTAGGTGCCATATCTTAGTTCACACATTAGTCTGCTATCTTGGCCCCAGAAGTACTGGCTGAGATTTGTTGAATTAATAATGAAAAGATCCAATATCTTTAGTGGGCCAACAGAAGAAAATGTTTTACCCTGTATCAGAATGGTGGGGTATATCTTGATGATTGATAAGAAGGAGACAAGATTAAATCACTACTTAGGCTTAGAGATACACCACTGGTTGTAAAAATAAAGAATTGGATTCTTTCCCCACATTGTTCTTTATCTTGTAGGAATTGAAGAATTTGAAAAACAATGTTGGCTAGCTAGCTACAGTATTTTGTTGACTAGTATAGGAATGCAGAGAAGGTTGGTTTTGATGTCCTGATCATCTTGAAAACCCAAGTAGTTGGAGGTGGAATGGAGATTAATCTTTGCCAGAAGAATTAAATTCTCTTTTGCTGGACTTTCAGGCACCTAAGTAAGACCACAGATGGACAAATTGAGAAAATATGATTTGCACAATTTCTCTATTTCCATAAGAGTTTGAATTTTGTTTCAAAAAAGTCCTAATTAAAAACCTGTGGCCATTCACACAGTTTCTTCATCTGCCTACCAAAATATTTTAATCTACTCTTACCTTTTGTATATATTTTTCTATTACATTTTTACTCCATCCAATTCTATAAATGTTTTTCTTATATCTGATCCATTTTTTTTCATGATATTCTGGGAAATATACATTCCTGTATACATTTTTTAGGTGCAAACTGTGTCATAAGATCCCTAAAAAAGCAATTTTTAGCATACAACATAAAATTCATATTAAAACAAAAGGATGATGACAGTAATAATATAATTCCTCATTACTAGCAATAGCACTTAGACTTATATACTACTTCACATTGCTTTACAGCCCTCTCTAAGCAGTTGACAGAATCAGCATACTGCCCCCAACAATCTGGGTCCTCATTTTACCAACCCCAGAAGGATGGAAGGCTGAGTCAACCTTAAACCAAACTACTGGCAATCAGCAGTCAGCAGAATTAGCCTGCAGTACTGCATTCTGACCACTGCACCATCACATCTCTTACTAATTAAGATACTGACATTTTGAATATTGTTGCACATGGCAAGATAAGCAGGGCTGCATTGCTATATCCATTCATTGTGAGCTAAGCAAATACTACTACAGGTAGTCCTCAACTTACAACAACAATTGGGATCAGAATTTCCATTGCTAATCAAGGCAGTTGAGTCACATCTGACTTTATAATCTTTCTTGCCATGGTTGTTAAGTGAATCACTATACTTATTAAGTGAAGCATGCAGTGGTTAAGCAAATCTGGCTTCCCCCATTGACTTTGCTTGTCAGAAGCTGGCTAGGAAGATCTTGAATGGCAATTACATGACCCTGAGATATTTTAACCATCATATACACATAGTGATTGCCAAGCACCTGAATTTTGATGATGTAAGTGCAGGGAGTGGTTATGCCATGTTTTTCAGTGTTGTTGTAACTTTGGATGGCTGCTAAATGGATAGTTGTAAGTCAAGGATTACTTGTATTGATAACCTCATGTTGGAACTGCTATTTGAAGAGGAAGGAATGTGAGAGTATGAGCAGGTGCTTAGAAACGTTTCATCTTCCAAAATACTGATACCCAAATAAGCCTTTGAGATAAGTGAGGCTGTTGAGGAAAGGTTAATAATGCATAGACTTGACTCTCCTAGATGCAAGGGTGGGCTTCAAAAATTTTAGCAAAGGTTGCTCTGCCCAGTTGCTGGGTGGGCGCGGCCATGGAGGGTGTGGCCTAGTCAGCCTCCTGCATGATGGTGGTGTGGGGGTCCTTTTTGCCTTCCCTGGGCTCCGAAGGCTTTCCTCGAGCCTCCAGGAGGCCAAAGCAGCCTCTCTGGGCTCCGGAGGCTCTTTGGAAGCTGGAAACAGGCCCATTTCTGGCCTTCCCGAACTTCCAGGAGCCCCATTTTTCACCTTCCCTAAGCCTCCACACACACCCTGCACTTACCTGCATCCAAAACAGGCCATGTGGTGACCCCTGTGAGGGGAGGGGAGTGGTGGGCGTAGCCAGGCAGGAGTGGAATTTGGGGGGGTCTCCAAACTGCACAGAATCTTAGCTAGGGGATTTCTGAACCCCTGCGAACCCCCAGCAACCCACTCCTGCCTGGGAGTAGATAAAGGTTCTTCACAGAAGAAATTGTGCTCCAGGCATCACAGGATCACAAGAAAAAATCTGCTATTCCACTGCAACAGAAATATCTACAGTCAGAACTAATTTTAGGATGATAATGTAATTTAATTTTAAAGTTTAATTGTTCCTAATAAGTCTCAATTTGAGAAAAATGATCGGCATTGTGATGACTGCTAGAAAATTGAAGAGCAGGAAGAGGATTTGCTGCAATTTTTTCTATCACTTTTTTCCATCTTCCCCCCTGCACCTACCCATCCCCCATATCTCGTTTATTCTTCCTTCTCTGAGCTAGACTTATTTCTGATTTTGGGTTTTCACAACCAGGTGGTAGAAACAATAAATAGGAGAACAATTCAATGCTTCCTCCCCAATCTACCTGCTCCTTATCTGAAAAATATTTAAATATTTGGCAGCCATCTGTATCTGAGCATCGTGAGCTGCCTTGAAAAATAGGATGTTAATTTTGACAAGAGCATTACTGTCATAATGAACAGCCGATACATATGTGCATATGTGTATACATAGAATGACAAGCCATAGATCTGTTATATTTTGTTCCAAATTTAGCTGACCCTTATTGTAGAACTGGGAAATAAATAATAGAGATATAAAAAATGGATCTTTCTGAATTCTGGGGTCCTAAAAGAGACACCAAAATATGCTTAAGAAACTAAGACCCCCCATTTTTCACTGCCAGATGTACAGGGGAATATTCAATTAATCCTATATGATAGAGAATGACTTGAGTATCTTTCTATGTAAGGTAGATATTTTACAATCAACAACACAGTCTCTCTTCTTCTCAATACTGGCTAAAATGATACAACTAAACTCTATAGAAGCAAAGTTCCGAACTAACTTTAAATATTCTGACAGAGGAATTCCAATGAATTTCAGAGGAAAGATGGATTGATACGTGCCTTCTTCAGAGAAGCTCTATAATTCCTGAAAGACAGTTATGACTTCTCAACAGTCTGCAGGAATTTCATGACAACATCTGCTAAAGGTAATATATTTTTGATCCTTCTCTTGCAATATCATAAGAGAGAGACCAAGACAGGGCTTTTTGTGGAAAGTCAAGAAAAGTGTTTTTTTTTCCCTAGCCAAGAATATTCTGGCAATGAGAGTTAATTTGGGGAGTGCTAAATGGATGCCAATTAAGCCTTGATTTTTGTCCTCATAAAGGGTCTTGCTTCAGAATTAAAAATAAATCTTGAAATCCTGTTGAAGTTACTATGATCAAGCCAGCCATATGCATAAGGCAAATTGTAAAAGTACCATGCAATCATGTTGAAATTGTTGGTGACTCTCTTAATCTGTCTACAGATTACAATCGACAGAATATTCTGTTTCTTATCTAGAAGAAGAAATGTCAGATTCAGCCCTAATGCTCAACCTTCTACAGCCCCAGGCCATCTTGCAAATCTAAAATGAACTTTCAGAAGCAAAATATTCAGTTCTCTAATGCAAGCTTCATGACTTAACAAATGCTATGATTCACAGCCACTGATTTATATTTTTTTTTACAAAAAATGAAGTATTACTTCTACATTAACAGGGTTGTCTGTGGGAAAGAGAAATCACTTTGCTTGCATTAATAACTTATCATTGAAAACAACAATGAAGCTAAAAAATGAACTCATATTAAGTTAGTATAAATGAGTATGGTGAAAACCCAGCTATTTTTTTTTAATGAGCAAGCTCTGTATTGTGCTGCTCCACCAAGTGAGCAGAACATCATCATTAAATAGCCACTTTCGATGCAAATGTCCAAAGAAAGAAAGAAAACACTTGAATATAAATTGAATCCTAAATGATCCAAACACAGGGCTGCTGTTCAGATGTTGTCAACAATCCCCCTTGCAGCTGCTAAAACCATTTGCTAAGAATATCATAACAGAGTGTCAAAAGAATGCTTGGGACAAGGAATCAAATGATGCTTGAGGATTAAGCAGAGGGAAATCAAAAGTTATATACATTAAAGTTATATACATTAAAGTTATATACATAAAAGTTATATACATAAAAGTTATATAAATTAAATATTTAATTCTAAGTTGCCCAGTCCAAATAGGGAAAATACACCAAAAAGATATATCACTCAGTGCATGCATTTTTAAAAAAACTATGTCTTGGTACTCAGTGATGTTTATTCTCAGACTCGTAGAACCATAGTAACTTTTCAGTTGACTAACAACCATCAATACATGCCTCTCAGGCACAAAAGATCAGGTCCACCCATGAAGAATCAATTAAATTGTTTGATTGTTACTCCTGACTTTGCACAGGGTTCTTCCCAACTAAAGGCTATCACCCTGCTTAGAATTAGATATGGGTCAACATAATTAGATTTAGTTTGCTTGTGTCTATGGAGGGATTCGAGATTGATCCCTCTCTTAACTCTACCCTCAGCTTCTGCCAGTCCCTCTCCTACATCACCAGAAAACCAAATCTATTTTAAAGGTGAATTGTTTTCAGTATTCCATATGATTACACTTTGATCACACATATGAGTGGTAATAAACATTCCAAAAAGAGTATGACACTTTTTTTTTCAAAAAGAGTCAAAAATAGTAAAAACAAGTATAGTAGAACCTGGTCACGAATGCTTTTGACCATGACCAAATCAGGTTCCAACTAAAAAATTCCCAAACTTTTGAATCTGGTCACGAACACATACTTGGGTGGCGATCAAACATGACCCTTGACTCAGAAATTCCTGAAGACAAAATATTAGAAGATGAAAAAAATCACCAAAGTTGTGGAACAAATTATGGCCGTGATCTACTGTAAGAACCAAATGTCAGTTTTGAGGTATCAATAGTTGTCACACATTCATTTTACTCTCACCTCCATGCCCAATGGCCATTGACTAACTATCCCTAAGCATGTCCAAAAAAGGAGAAGAATGACATGACCAAAAAATGAGCAGCCAGAAGGAATGGAAGAATTTGAAACCAGCCAGAAGGAATGGAAGAATGTTATAAATTGGATACTGTGTTGTGTTCCATAAACCTGACTGTTACCATTTTGCTTCTCTGGCAGGAATAAGAGATTAATGGTGTTATATTACTTTTGTTTGGAGTTGGTATCCACCTAGTTCTTTTTGGGTCATAAATAACTACCTCTCCTGCTAGTACTTTCAGAAACTAGTAGAGGAAACTGTCTTGGATTGCATTTAGGAGAAACAATGGCCGCAAGGCTCCATGAATAACACGTCATGCTGTGTGATGTTAGATTTGTAACACATATTATGTTTCCCCTGCACAGCTGGGCTGTTTTCTTCATCCCTTTCTGAGTGCTACAGGGTGAAATTATAGCATGCATTTCCTCAGATGTAACTCATGTAACTATAGAAGTAGCTATGGGGATACATGACTGAGAAGAAACTTCTCCTTGAGGCAAACACCAAGAAGAGGAAAGTGCTAAATGCTCATTCCATATTTTCTCAGATTCCCATAGTTATCAAATGTATTCCCCGAAAATCTCAATACTATATGCATGTTTAAAAAATTAAAAGGCTCATTTCTCCATGTCAAGTCTAGTTTGATATAACATGTCCAAGTGAAGTAAGAAATTGAAAATAGCTATAAAATAACTTCCACAAGGTTACTCTTAAGCTAACACATACTCTCTGCTTGTGGAAGTTACCAACTCATTTCTTAACCCTATGGCTTTTTTAGAACTTCCAGATCAGTTTAAATAATATCTCACATTATTAAATATCTTGACTTTGACCTTGCTGCAGATTAATGGATTGTTTTAAAAGTTTTTATAGAGAACATTGTCTTCACAAAAGGAACTTAAATGATATAGAATTTATAGCAAGGTTATCAAGATTATTTGACTTCAACTAATGTTTGAAAAAACATAAACATATGTTTGAAATATTTAACAAACATTTTTATCAAAGAGTGAATCCAAGGATTTTAAAAATTTTAGTCTTCCAAAAGCAGGTTGGAGATAGACCAAGTGTGAGCATATGACTTGACCAGGCATTCTGGAGAAACTCTTATCTAGATCTCCTAAAAAATAACTTATACAAAATTGGGACATGCAATACCTGGAACGTGCTAAAAGTTCAACTTCACTATCTTCTTAACATCTCACAATCAACTGATCAACCATCATAGGAACCTTCCAATCAGTCAATGAGTGTAAATGGCAAAACACTGGCAATGATATTATCACACTGATACTACAACTCACCTACTTACATCCATATTGGTACCCAACTATGTAAGAACAGCAATTGAGGGATGATGTAACATATGTATCATCATTTTGATGTTGTCCCTGAGTTCAGCTAGCACACATACTACACTTAACTATGAAGTAAAAACAAATTTCAAATCCACAACACTATTGCAATTACGCTTTTAAAAAACAGGGGCATATTTGGTATGCATCTGTGCATGTGTACAAGTTTCATTTGTAGAGTTAGAATGACTTCTTTGGGTTTTTTTTCCCCCAATTCTTCTGTTGCCAAATTCTCATTCTCTTGCAGACTATTTTCATATCAGGTTCATTGGCAATACTTGATTAGAAAACTTCCTTTACGAATAATTGTACTAATTTTCTCTCACTTGAAGCCAAGATCCCCAAACAAAGGCTATCATATTTTGGCCATGTTGAGTGAGATGACTCACTTGGAAAGTCAATCATGCTGGGAGTGATTAGCAGAAAAAGGAGAAGGGCCACCCTAGTATCTAATACCCTCCAACTGGACACTCTAAAGGATAACACTGAGATGACCACAAGCAGATCTGAAGGAGGCATGTGAGACAGAGAGGCATGGAAATTGCTGATCCATAGAGTGGTTGAGGGTCAGACATGACTGAATGTCTGACAACAACAGCTCATTTTCATAAGCGCTTCTACATGTACATTTTGGTAATTATGTTTTCTTACACAGCTGTTTTTTGCATGGCAAACCACATTGCAAAAGCTGGAAATGTAGGCATTTTGGGTCTACATACACATTTTGGATGTTTCCTGTAGATCAGGGATCTCCAACCATGGCAACTTTAAGTCTGGCAGACTTCAATTCTGGAGATGTTGCAGTAACCTTCAACTTCAGTCAGCTGGCTGGGGAATTCTGGGAGTTGAAATCCACCAGACTTAAAGTTGCCAAGGTTGGAGACCCCTACTATAGATGGTATGCTGCAGCCCCCAAACCAATTCCTCTGAAAACGTAAAATAACATGGCAACCCCTAACAAATGTTTTTGGTTATACTTCCATTTAAGCAACATAGACATAGACACAAAGCAAACATGCCTTCCTACTTTAAGAAGTAGAAGAAATATAGCAGTTGCAGCAGTAGTAGTAATGAGGTCATATGTATTCCCTGAGGAAGGTTATTTCAAAGGCAGAGACACTACTGTGAGCTTTGCATTCTTTGTCCTCATGATCTGATGAATCTTACTGGCCACTAGGCCAAATAGCAATTATAATGAATAATAAAATGGCAATTCTAAGAAAAATGATGAGCCTTATTATATGCGGTTTTCAGTAGGTTTTACAAGATAGTGAGGATTTGTAATCCTTCTGTTTTTCATCTCATGTCTCCCCTCCTCTTTTCTTTCCCCACTTTCCAATTTAGAATCTTTGGATTACTGGGAATCCCACCTCCCAATCTGCATTGGAGATACTCCCTAATCTTTCTTTTCATTTCTTATTATTTGCTATTCCCATCCTTAGTTGTAAAAGGAGTTAATCTGAATTGATCTGATATATATTCTGCCAATCAGGTCCTCAAAATGTTTTTTTCAATTTATTTTGGCAAAAACAAAATCATATAAATGTATTTATATAGAACATGATTGACTTTTGTCTCAACATATGTCCACACAAAAATCATCACAACAACGGAATCCCCAATTATAACTTCAAAAAGGCAACTATGATCTTATAAACAATGATCTCTCATCCCTTGATTGGCAATTTCTATTCTCTGGATGCAATACTGTAGAAGACCATTTCAACATATTTTTACTTGAAGTCAAAAGAGTCATCAAACTATATATACCATTAATAACTCCCAAAACCAGAAAAAAACAAATTACTCATAACAATAAGGAAACTTCAATCCAAAAAGAAATCACTTTGGTGGAAAAACAAATCTGGTCATGTTGCCAACTTCAAAAGCCGATACAAAAATTTATGCCACCAGATAAAAACTGAATGCACCAATTATCACATTAAACGAGAAGAAAACCTTCTATGCACCAATTCCACCTGCGCTTTCTACAATTTTGTAAACAACAAACTAAAAGACTCAAGGTCCATCCCACCCCTGAAAGGACCTAATGATAAAGACGATAATGACAACACCATTGAAGCAAACCTCTTCAACACATTCTTTGGCTCAGTATTTGTAAACAGCAATGGATCATGTCCAGTATTTCCTAGCTGAACCACAGAAAACTGCAATGATCTAATACATATTGATTTTACAGAAGACAATGTTGAAAAAGCACTACGCAATCTAAAACCATCTCCATCTATTGGACCGGATGGAACATGTGCCTACTTTTTAAAAAGCTATCCACTGCCATAGCCAAACCTCTAAGTATAATCTTTGAAAAATTCAGGACCTTGTCAAAACTATGGACACAAGCCACAGTCATCCCCATCTTCAAAAAGGGAGACCCCAGCCAAGCTGAAAACCAATTTCCTTATGCTGTGTCACCTATAAAGTCATGGAATCAATTATTAACCAATTCATCATCCTCACTTAGAAACAAACAACTTGCTCTCTAATAAACAATTAGGTTTTAGGAAAAAACGATCATATAATCTGCAACTCTTACACTGCAAAAACATATGGACTACACAACTCGATCAGAGCAAAACAATAGATGCAATCTACATAGATTTCTGTAAAGCCTTTGATTCAGTATTACACGACAAACTACTCCTAAAACTAAATCTTATGGTATCTCTGGACTCCTGCATTAACTGGATAGAAACATTACTGTCAAACAGACAACAAATGATCAAAATTGGGAGCGTCCTATCAAATTCTATACCTGTCAACAGCGGTGTCCCTCAAGGCAGTGTTCTAGGACCAACTCTTCATACTCTACATAAATGACCTCTCTGATCATATCAAAAGCAACTGCCTTCTCTTTGCTGATGATGTAAAGCTGTTCAGCACCACAGACAATCCTGCTACCCTTCAAAAAGACCTTGACTATGTTTCAGAATGGTCAAACAAATGGCAACTTCAAATCTCAACAAATAAATGCTCTGTCCTACATATTGGCAAAAAAAAAAACAGAAAATAAAATACAGGCTGAATAATCAAGACCTTGTTGATGAGGACCTGCAAAGGACCTTGGAATACTCATCTCTAATTATCTAATTGCTTGAGCCCACTGTAATTACAGAGCCAAAAAGGCGTTAAGAGTTGTCAACCTAATCTTACGTAGCTTTTTCTCTGGTAATATTACACTACTAACTAGAGCATACAAAACATTTGCTAGACCAATATTCAAATACAGTTCATCAGTCTGGAACCCACATTACGTATCTGATATTAATACAGTTGAGAAAGTCCAGAAATATTTCACAAGAAGAGTTCTCCACTCCTCTACTCGTTGCAGAATACTTTATGCCACCAGACTCGAAATTCTAGACCGAGAAAACCTAGAACTATGCCGCCTTTGGTCCGATCTAAGTATGGTATATAAAATCATACATTGCAATGTCCTACCTGTCAATGAATACTTCAGCTTCAACCATAACAACACAAGAGCACACAATAGATACAAACTCAAGGTTAATCACACCAAACTTGATTGCAGGAAATACTACTTCATCAACAGAGTGGTCAATGTCTGGAATACTCTATCTGACTCTGTGGTTTCTTCCCCAGCCCCAAACACTCTAACTTTAAACTGTCTATTATTGACCTCACCCCTTTCCTAAGAGGTAGGGGGTATGCATAAGTGCACCAACATGCCTAACCATCCCTGTCCGATTGTTTCTTTTATTTTTTTATTTAAGTTATACATATCCATGTATTCATAACTGTGTTTTTACTTATACCTATTATCTTGTAAGCAATTGACAAAAATACATAAAAAAATAAAATAAATTTTTCGTGATGAGAAACTCACATTCATCATGCAGATGGGTTTTTCCAAACTCTGAGCTTGAACAAAAAGCATTGTTGCCCGTATTTGCCTCACCTATAAATCTTCTCAGCATAGTCTCTACTGAAATAATTTTAAATGGAATTGAGCTAATTCCTCTCCTTTCATCATGTTGCTATTTTATTATCATGACAACTAATAAGTTGAGGTCAAGGTTGATTGCTGAAAATGCTGTTTCACAGCCTGCTGAGTATCTTCCCAGTAGACTTCAAGCATGAACTTTCCATCTCATTAACGATGTATGCATTAATTATCCAATATTTTGAAATATTTGTTAATCAAGGAACACATTGCCAGTGATTAAAGTAGTATCTCAATATCCAATTATTGATGCAGAGTCAGGCCTGCATTGATAAATATTACAAAAAAAAAATCAGTTAATAAGCTACATTCTAGCAAAGAGCACAATAAAGTCCTGCAGTGGTGAAAAAGGAGAACAACAGATACACTATTTAGTTTGGGTTAAAATTTATAACATGTCCGTACAGATATGGCAATTTTGGTTCATATACAGTGATTATTCTTCTCCCAAAGTTAAATTTCAATCTCTGCTCAAATTGTTCCTAATTAGGGGATTTCCTTTCTGAATAAAATTCAAAAATAAAATAAAATCATAAAAAATGATTTAATAGATTTCCTGTTACTTTATTTCTATTACACAAACAATAATATCCTGCACTACCTGATGGCTTTAGTTTTGACATACCAGCAGAAATACTTCTTTTGGTGAACACTTTAGAAGCAAGCATAGGTTATAGGAGACTGAAGTGATAAAACAGGTTAGGATGTGCATAGACCAGTGTTCTCCAATCATTCCAGCTTGGCAGACCAGTAGAGGGGAGAGAGGTGATGGTTCTGTGTGAGTGGCAAGCATGCACATGACCACATGCAAGTACATTTGTGCAAATGGTGGACATGTGCATATGCTGCTCACTCAAGTGGAGTTGTGCACATGTGCATGTATGCACACCGCTTGCGTGGCCCAGTTCCAAATGGGCCATGGGTCAGGGTTGGGGACCTCTAGCATAAACAATCCAATCCATTTCCAATTTTCACTCAAGACCTCCAGAAGTTACCTGATCAGCTTCAGGTGACTCTCGAGGTAATCTGTAAAACTTACCCTGTTGTAGTAGCATCCTAACATTGGCCACAAATGTCAGCCATGGGGATTGCGTCATGACATCATGGTCCTCGTTTTATCACTAGCTATCTTAACCTTTCTTATAAATGATCATAGGTTTTCTTTTAATTACATCATTAATATCAGAGGTGGTATTCAGCAGATTCTGACCAGTTCTGGGGAACCGATAATGGAAATTTTGAGTAGTCGGAAGAACCAGCAAATACCATCTCTGCCTGGCCCCGCCCTCATCTATTCTCTGCCTCCTGAATCCCAGTTGATCAGCTTGGTCTTCTTTTGTTGCCCTGCACAGGAGAACGGAACTGGAAATCAGGTTAGTGAGCTGGGGAGGGAGTGGCTATTTTACAGTATCCTTTCCCCAGGAGTGGGGAGGGAATGGAGATTTTACAGTATCCTTCCCCTGCCACACCCACCAAGACATGCCCACAGAACTGGTATTAATGTTTTTGAATCCCACCTCTGATTAATATGTGTACACAGATATCTGACTGTCATTTATTCATATTGCTTATATTTGAGGTTACTCATACTTGATCATGCTAAATAGTTTCCTAACAAAATGTCAATTTGTCTAATGTTCACCAGGTACATCAAGAGAATATCTTCTCAAGCAAGCTTGCCCTATATGTAGTTAGCAGTTTTGGGCCCTAATACTAGTTAACAAAGGGAATAAATAGGAGATAAAAGAAAAATTCAGAAATAACACAGTGAACATCACCTCATGAAACTGGTTAGATTTTTGCTCCCCCACCCCCACAAGAGGACAAATCACTTTGTGACTGATATAGAGAAGTGTAAAATTTGACTAAAATTAAGAAAACCATAGTGGTAACTATAGTAAAGGGCAATTAAAATTCTTCAGACTTCCTATTCTTAGATATTTTATTTTTTTCTTCTCTCTTCAGTTCATACATTTCACACATACACACAAAAAAGCAGGGAGATAACATCTCCTATGATCCATGGTTCTTTATGCATAGTTTGGGAAGATAATTTCTTCTCATTTCACTTTTAGATCTAATCCAGCATTTTTCCTTCTCTCACAGTTTTTTTTTTAAATACGTTATTTTTTTTGTTTCAACAAACATATCATTGTGTGAATAGTATGATTCCAGAGTGCTTTACATTTTAGAACAAACATGACAAAAGTTTTTAAAGGTTTTTATCTAAATAATATTTAGAACTAGCCCACTTTTAATTTCTGATTTTTTGGAATAAGCATAGAATCTGATCCTCTTCCTTGGCTGACTCTGGCAGCCTCCTGGGTACCAAAGGTAGTACTGAGCACTTTTTAGAAATTGGCCCAAAGAATATGAGGTTAGTGTCCTATCAGACATAACATGATTTTAATATACTGGTATTTAAGAAGAGTTGTAAAAAAACAAATTATTTTGATTCAGGATGTAATTGAAAAACTGACCATAGCCTGGACAATACTGCAAAATATCACTCATAACAAGACAAATAAATGTTGACATTTACATTCACAGTTTATGAAATGTTTATTGAATTGAAATATTTTACTGGTAATTTTAGTAGGATGTAAGATCATATCTGTATTTTGTTGTGCTATTTGGAGGATTGTAAATTGCTTGTTTTTCTTTTTTCTTTTTAAATGAATTTCTTGTACAAAAATGTGTATGTATTTGTACATTTTATTGTTCAAATTGTTTTGGACTGTTGCACTGAAATTAGTTGAATTCTAATGGACAGAAAGATACACTATAAGTAAATATGATCTTGCTCTAGTCTTTACATTCATCAAGGAATATCATACATAGAGCTATCTTTTCTATTGAAATTAGCATGGATATTTTTATATGATTTCTCACTTTCAGTCATGTGATTTAACAGTATATAGCAGAAAGCAAATATAATATAATGAGCTGGACAATATTATTTGGCAGTAAACATGGTGTCTTTTTAGAAATGGCAAGTGGCTCCAGAAACATGATATGAAGGTAAAATATGAATAATTGAAAGTTATTTCAAACATAGTCATAATAAAGCTATGCATATCTTTGAACTTATACTTCACTCTCTCTTTTTTCTAAAAATATTCTGGAAATAAAAAGAGTTAGAGGTTTAATCAAAAAGGAAATACAACCATATGTTGGAACCATGAACAGAAAACTTTTACAAAAATGAAAAAGATCATGGGTTAGTTGCATGTAACAAAGGTCATAATAAATAAGCATATAATCTTCCTTCATAGCAAGTATAAGAGAAAAGAATGAACTGGTGGAAATCTCTTGAGATAAAAGAAGGGACTAAAAATAATGAAACAATGGAATTAATGAAAGTCTTTTTAGACAAGCTAAAGGAATGGAAAAAATGGGGTAGATAATCTAAAGAGCCATTTGCAGAAGTACTTTAATAAAAACTTTAATGAACAGAAGCAGATACATAAGTACTGGGAATGAAAAAGACTAGTGAATGGAAAACATTAAATTTGCTTGCCAGAAGGGATAAAAGTTGAGAAGAAAACATGGACATCAGTAAATATAAAAGGATAGCAGATATCAAAGAAGATGCTCATTGATTTTTTTTAAATAATTCAGATACTTTTGATGACTGGAAGGGAAAGAACTCATTGTCATTATAAATCTTATCTGGCTAAAGATTCTTTTGGTGCTCAGATCTTTCTGTCTGAAATTATTTTCATTTCCCCAGGTATTGGTAATGTAGAATATCAAGAAGTGGGCTGCAGGATATAATGGAAGGTTCACCTTTTTTTTTTTTTAATTGTTTTATTTGTATAACGTAAAAAATTAAATTTTGATCAAACAGTGTATTGTCTGGGTACAATTACTTTTAGAAAATCAAATGTTTACAATAATAATCATCACATTTATATTAATGGAACAATAGTAATATTTTACTTATCTACTTTAACAAATCTCCTTCACAACATTAGTCTTTTTTGTCTCCCCATGTTTCTAACTTCTGTTTTTATTACCTCACTATTGATAAAATAAGTCCTATAGCAAGAAATATTCAGTTCCTTCTTTTCCCTTAATTGTAAACATTAATCTGCCCATTTATGCATCTTTGATATTGGCAATAGAAAGTCTTTTCTTTGCTCATTTTTACTAATAATGAATTTAAATGCTTAGAGTTCTGGAACCAAAGTGGATTCTATGAGAAACAAGTGGAAGCATTATTTTTGCCCGATATAGTTACCCTTAGACCTATTTTCTAAAAAATTCCAAACTCTTTATTAAAAATGACAATTGAAGGTACTTGAACAGTCACATATTCTAGGCAAAAAAAATAGAAATTGTAATTTCATGAAGACTTCAGTCAAAATCCCAGATGCTTGACCAGAATAAATATTTCACTTATCTGAAATATAGACTAAACAATTGTTTAGGGAATTTGGGTGGTGTTAAACTTGGTGAAAATATGTACACGTATTCTGCTTGAGCCCAAATAACAATTAAAAATGGGTTAGCATTTTAATTTTTCAAGTACAACTCAGTTTTGTGTTTTTACTTTTTAAAGAGAAAAAAAGCTTTAGTTGAACAGATTCTTGTTCTGAAAACTGGGCATATAACAGACAAAATTTATATTTGGAGGTTTCCTGGACATAATGGGCAAATCTTTGCATCAAAAGTAATCCAGATGAGGCACTTAAATGTGGGTTATGTTTTCTTGCCATTATGTGCACATATTTGTGTAATGTTGTCATGACACAAACAGCATAAATTGATGCAAAGGATGTAATCTATGTTAGCATTTTTGTGCAAATAATTTAAGTTGATGCATAATAAATACTGACAAACATTCATATTTGGTAAGCATTCAGGATTAAAAGATGCCTTGTCTCTCACATGATCTGTGAAATGACATTCTTCTGAATATTCACTGTATATTTATAACACCAGGTTATTCAGTCAGTCTATAAAACACTCGATCAGAACTAAAAAGATTGTATTTACTATGCGGGCCCTTGAAAATTACTATTATTATTTTTTATTTTGAATCAAGAATTTTAAATTGAGGTGGGTGGCAAATGGAGTAGAACAGGAAGAAGGCAAGTAAATTTGATGAAGAAATAAGGCAACTAAAGACTTTTCAAGAAAGAAGAAATGAAGAAGCTTTTTGGAGAAGAAGTAAAGCATTTTCAAGGAAAAAAACCCAACAAAGTTCAGTTGCCCTTTGAAAAAGCACCTTTAGGACAACCATGACCTGGATGATTGAGACTCTCCATGGGCTTTAAGACCTTTCAAAGCTTTCAGCTAGGCAGGGGTTGAAGAAAGCAGGCAACTTCCTCATCTCAGATGCCCATAAGTTGTGGGCTAACCTTGAGTTCACCTAAAATTGCACAAATGTCTTTTCCGGCCTCAGAAACAATTTACATCAAGTAGCTCTAAGATAAGCAATTTAGGAATGTTGGAACTGGTACCCCATGATGTAATTAAGACTTTCTAAATATTAGTCTTGCCAGAAGAGCAAAAGAAGTCCTGGAGAAAAT
The DNA here is from genome assembly GCA_015471245.1 of Laticauda colubrina. Lineage (NCBI taxonomy): Eukaryota > Metazoa > Chordata > Lepidosauria > Squamata > Elapidae > Laticauda > Laticauda colubrina. The sequence goes on along the minus strand of BLBF01000020.1, from coordinate 7,208,359 downwards.
CACTATCAAGTCATTCCAAAGGCGTTTAACCACATTAGCTGTTCTATTCTGAATACATCACTCTGATAGACGAATGGATGTAATGATTTCATTCAGAGCAAAGGTTTAATCTCCCAGGACATATGGCTATCTTCTATCACTGGAAAGAATCTCCCCTCCCATTTTTTAAAGTTTTTCTTCCTATGATAAAACATCCGTCTTTGGGCTTTGATATTGAAATCAAAATTATTTCACTCCCAGATCTAGATCATGTTTCCAGCTTCATCAAGAGTGCTGAAGGCAAACAGTAGAAGAGGATGCATTGATCACAAGGGATTGAGGGTCATAATGACTAGCAAACCAAAAGTCCAATGGGGCCTCATTAGAAGTGTTATTTCATTGTTACTGATGCTGCTGCTATTGCTGCCTATGCAATTTGGAATTTGTGTTCTTTTGTTGATAGGGCTTCAAATGAAGGTTCTCTGGGGGCTGATGGCAAAAGTGCCATATCAATAAGCTGGCATCCAATAAGGTTTCCTGACTGTTACAAATACCCAGGGCTTCACTCTTTTACTGATTCTGTTTCATTGCTGACTCTTCTTTGTGAAAATTAAAGAGCATGCAAGAAATCCTCATAATTTTACAGCTGCGGTCTCCTGGAGATCATGAGATAAAAGGAAGGAAGTGAGTTATTAATAGCTGATAAAGCTGACAAGCAGTACTGTATGTTTCAGGGCAACTGATTACAGTGGGGTCAGGGCATAGCTAACTAGAATGTAGAACATTATGTGACATTTGAAGGTCTTAGTTATGACACCTTGATTGTAGTTTAAATATTTAATCAAGTGTGGGATAACTAGGAGTTTCAAATGTCACAGAATGTTTTACATTCTATCCTAAATCTAACATCTACCTCATGATTGTCTTTCCGGTGGCATGCTACGGGCAGAGTGCTGGCCAACAATGAAGAGACACAAACAGACACTGCACACAATGGAAATGTGAATGACCAGATGGTCATTGGGGAGTGGGGCTGTCACAAGGTTGAATCATTTAATGAACAAAGAAATCTGAATGGCCTTCAAAGTTGCCCCTCTTCCAGACAAAATGAAAAATGTGAGGATGCGATGGTAAAGACATCTGGTCAGAGCTGGTGCAGAATCCATCATGAAGTGGGTACATGCACTCAACCCAGACAGCTGGAGGCCCCAAAGCTGATGAAAAAAGCAATGGATTGACTGCCTGCATGAAGACATGCAGACTGAAGGCAGATGCCCCACTGATGCTGCAGACTGGACTAAATGGTGGGTTAAATACAAAACTGAGACCCTGTGATATGACAGGAATAATCCAAAGAACAATAAGAGATTGTAGTTTAAATATAGTTTGTAAAATGGTTGAAGAGTACATGAAGTGTTATGTGTTCTGGCTGACTATGGCTTAAATGTAAGGTCTATTCAAAGTTACAATGGTACTGTGAGTGGAACTGAAGTCATGTTGGATGGCCCATTGAATTAAATAAGGAAGTGAGTCTCAAACTCCTGTTTTTGCACAAGAGAAAAAAAAACAAGATGAGGCTAGAACAATGAGGAATTGTAATAAAGTGCTGAGGTGTCAGAAACTGTGTAACTGCTTTTGCTAGATAGGGAGCCAGAATAAACCTTCTAAATATATGTGTCAATTTGAAAACAGAAAGAATATGAGCCAAGCCCTCGTACAAGGGGGCGGACAATTAGGGTATAAAAATGCTGCCTGAATTTTGCTCTGAGTTCCTTCAATGCCTGAGGCAACCCGTCTCTGCAGACATGTGAATAAAACCTTGTTTTCCTTGGATCAACAAATCTTTTGGTGGTTTTTTTATCTGCTTCCACCTCACAATTTGGCACTCAACATGGGCCTCGACAGAATTTTGACTGGAGAAAAGGGACTGGGTAAGTGTAGCGCCACTGACTCCCATTGTAGAGGGGCCCCTCCCTTGTCTCAGTTGAATCTCGGGGTAACTGCACTCAGCAGACGATCCTTGGAAACAAGTGAAAGAGAAGCTGGCCTGGCGCTCTGGGAGTGTCGTTGATCATCTGAAGTGGGGACGCCCACACTCCTTTCATCTCCGGGAGACCAGGGGTGTATCAGTTTGTTGCCTTTCGGGAAAGAAGAAGGGATATACTGTCCTTAAACTCTGGGAATCCAGCGACTGCTGGAGGACAGTGCAAATCCCTGAGTTGGGAATCTCTGGGAGATTGTTGGTGGGTAGTGTGGAGAATGGCAAAGGGACAAAGCAAGTGTGAGATGTTCCAAGAGGGAACGGGTATTGAGATAGAAAAGACCCGAGAAGGCTGATTCCGACTGACTCCCCATTGGGTCAACTACTACAACAATGATCATTGCCCCATCTGAGGACTTACACTCGGAGTCTAGAGAAAAAGAAAATGATCTACCTATGCCAATATAGGTGGCCGAAGTATCCCCTAGTAGAATCTGATTTTCCTTACTGCTGGGATCCCGAAGGGAATACCAGCACGTACTGGATAACTCAGTTGAAAGAGTATATAGTGAAATACTGGATGAAGGAGCAAATACCCTATGTGGAGGTATGGTATCATGCTCACTTTGAAGGTCCAGTTCCACCAGAAACAGAAGCAGGACAGTTTGACAGCAAGGTGGAGGAAAGTGAAACTGAGGACTGGATGGGGAGTCTACCAGCATCGGCTCCGGCAGTCCTGGCACCACTGCCCCTGCCAGCTCCAGTTGCCCAGGCTCCACCTCCACCTGCATATCCAGGACTCAGAAGGGAACTGGCTCAATTAAACAAGGACCTAGAGAATTTGCCTCTGGGAGGAAGGTTGGCCAATCCCGTGTCGGCCTTCCCAGTCAGAGAAGTCCCAAATGGCATGAATGCGCAGGGGAATCCAGTCACCGTTTTCGTGGCTGTCCCCATAAAATCTGCCGAGTTACGGAATCTGAGAAAGACCCTTCCAAAACTCCATGAGAATGCTCACGAAGTGGCGGAACAGTTGGAATTGTTTCTGGGGCCCAATGAATACACATGCCAAGAACTGATGTATATTCTTGGACACCTTTCCGCCCCCGAAGAGAGGAACCTCATTAGGAGGACAGCAATGGCTGCCTGGGATAGGAGACATGCAGGGCAACAGGGAGCAGTGGCTGCAGACACAAAGTTCCCCATAGCCGATCCAAATTGGAACATCAATAATAATGCTCATAGGGAGCACATGAGAGATATGAAACACATGATCATTGAGGAATTAAATTGGCCATCCCTCAAGGGAAAAACTTGACCAAAGCATTTGAAATAACACAAGGAAAGGATGAGTCCCGGGGGGATTTCTGTGCTCAGCTCCGTGAAGGGTTAACCAAGTACTCCGGAGTGGAGCCAGAAACCCCTGCCTTTGAGACTCTCCTGAAGATGCAATTCGTCACCAAAGCATGGGCAGATATCCAGAAAAAGATCCAGAAGACAGAGGGATGGACTGATTTGGGCATGACAGATTTGATGAGAGCAGCCCAACAAGTTTTTGTGAACCGAGACTCAGTTAAAACCAAACAGAAGTCTCAGATGATGGTAGCTGCTGTGCAGACGGAAGCCAAGAATGAAGTTAGGAAAGACAGGGAGATCCGGATGTCAGATCCGAGGCCAAGGTGGAGAGATGAAAGATCTCCCAGCAGGGAGTGGAGACCCCCGGTTAGGTGAGGAGGTCCAGGGGGCAATCGAGGTGGTCAATTCCAATGGCCGTCCCAGAGTAGAACTTGCTTCAGATGCAGGAAAGAGGGACATTTTGTGTGCGAATGTCCCAAAACCCCAGAGGAACGAAGCTATGCCCTATACGATTCGGAAGGTTCCAGCTCCCCAAGAGGGACCCACGGGGAGCCATTGGTAAATGTGTTAGTGGGTCCTGACCATCAGGAATGGCTGTTCCTGATCGACACCGGCGCAAGCCGGACATATGTATGCGATCCTGTAAAGGGAGCATGCAGGTCAAAGCAGACTTTAAAGGTGGTTGGGGTGAGTGGGAAATCCCAAGAGGTCAAGATTTTGGAAGAGGTGAGATTGGAATTGAATGATGTGGTTACTGAAACCGAAATATTGTATATTCTGGATTCAGGGGTGAACTTGCTAGGAAGAGACTTGTTGGATGTTTTTGAATAGAACTGTGGGATAGAAGGAAAGAAGTTCGCATGTGTATGTTAAAAACGGAAGATGAGGAGACGATATCATCAGATGTGTGGGCAGGAGGTGAAGGGGTTAGTAGGATGGCAATACAGCCCATTCAGATCAAGATACAACCAGGGATAACTAAACTGTGGACTCCACAATATTCTCTGAGTAAGGGAAGGGTTGAAACCAGTGATTGACAGATTATTGAAACAGGGACTGTTGGAACCTACTATGTCACCGTTCAATTCACTGGTTTTAGCAGTAATAAAAAAGGATGGGAAGTATAGATTGGTTAATGATTTGAGGAGGATCAATGAGATAGTGGTTCCTAGATTCCCAGTGGTTCCTGATCCCAATACCATCTTGGGGCGGATCCCTCCCAAAGACAAATGGTTTACTGTGATAGATCTGAAGGATGCCTTTTGGGCATGCCCCTTGGAGGAGGGGAGTAGAGACTTGTTTGCCTTTGAATGGGATGATCCTGAGAGTGGAAGGAAACAGCAGTTGAGGTGGGCGGTACTTCCTCAGGGATATACTGAGAGCCCTTTGTTGTTTGGACAGGCGTTGGAAGAAAAGTTGGTGTCGTTTGAGAGAGAGAAAGGAATCACCCTAATTCAGTATGTGGATGACTTGTTGTTAACTGGGGAGAAAGAGAAGGAAGTGAGAGTGGCTTCTGTGAGTCTGTTGAATTGGCTGAAGGAGCAGGGGCTGAAAGTCTCAATAGAGAAGCTTCAGTTTGTTGAAAAAAAGGTGAAATATTTGGGACATTATATTCAGCAGGGGGTTAGGTCCTTGGATCCTGAAAGGGTGAAGGGGATCATGAGTTTGGCTCCTCCCAGGAACAAGACAGAGGTGCGGAAAGCATTGGGATTATTGGGGTATTGTAGAATCTGGGTAGACCAATTCACAGTGTTGGCACAGTTTTTGCATAGAAAGTTGCCTGGAAAGGGAGAGCACATAGAATGGGAGGAGGGAGATAGTGAAAGGTGGGAAGAGCTGAAGAAGGCTTTGTCAACCACTCCGGTTTTAGCCTTGCCAAACCTGAAATTACTGTTTCATTTGTATGTGGCGGTGGCTCAGGGAACAGCAGTTGGAGGGGAAATTTCCCCCAAAAGAGGGGGGGAAATACCAGCCGGTAGCCTTCCTAAGCAAGGGTTTGGAGCCGGTTGTGAAAGGATGGCCAGTTTGTGTTCAGGCTGTGGCAGCAACAGCGATGTTGGTGGTGGAGAGCAAAAAGTTAACCTTTGGGGGAGCTTTGGTGATGCATTCGCCTCATCAGGTCAACTCAGTGTTGAGCCAGCTGGCTACCACTTGGATGACCGAAGGGAGGATATTGAAGTATGAAACCATTTTGAGAACCAGTCCTGGTGTGGTAATAGGAACAGACAAGAATCTAAATCCAGCAGAATTCTTGGAGGGGAGAAGGCAGGCGTGGGAACCAGAAGACCATGATTGTCTATTGCAAGTGGATCTCATGACAAAGGTTAAAGAGGACTTGGAAGAGACTCCATTGGAGAAGGGAGAGAGGTGGTTTATAGATGGATCTAGCAGGGTGGAAAATGGAAAGCGAAAATCTGGGTTTGCAATAGTAACCGGGGAAGGTGAGGTAATAGAGAAAGGGTCACTCCCAGCTGCTTGGTCAGCCCAGAAATGTGAATTGCTTGCCCTGACCAGAGCCTTGGAATTGGCTGAGGGGATGGAAGTAATGATTTGGACTGATTCCAAGTATACATGGGGGTGGTGCACACGTTTGGGAAAATCTGGAAAGAAAGAGGGTATATCAAGGAGGATGGGAAGCAAATAGAGCAAGTGCAGTTAGAAGAACAAGCCTTAGAGGCATTGCAACTCCCCAGCCAATTATCAATTGTCCATGTGAACGCACATCAGAAGGGGAACACACCGGAAGTTGTGGGAAACTGATGGGTGGACAAATGGGCGAAGGAAGCTGCAGGGGAGATAGAGTTGGTAATGGTATCTATACCAATACTGAAAAAGGAGGATGAGAGGGAGGAATGGGAGCCAGAGAAAAAGGAAAAGTTGGAGTTGGAGAAAGAGGGATGTGTCAAAACCCCAGAGGGATGGAAGACGTCGGAGGGAGTCAAGGTGGTGTCACCCATTGTCATGAGGGGAATATTGGAGAAAGTTCATGAAGGATGACACTGGGGAATGGAGACCTTGGTCATGTCTGTTAAACCTCATTATTGGAGTCTGAGGATGTGGACAGCAGCTCAGAGCATCTGCTGGAAATGTTTGATTTTTTTGAAAGTAAATAAGAAAGAAGCATGCAAGAAAGAGATGGGAGGGTGACCCCTAGTGGGTTGGCCTTTTCAGAGAGCACAAATTGATTTTACTGAGTTGCCAGAAAAGGGGGGTTGGAAATGCCTGCTTGTGATCAAAGATCAACTAACGGGATGGGTAGAGGCTTATCTAGAAGAGCCACAGCTCCCACAGTAACCAAGATCTTACCTAGAACAGATTATCCCACGATATGGAATGATGGAAGCAATAGATTCAGACAGAGGAACTCATTTCACCCAAAAGGTTCTGCAAAGGGTAATGGAGGTGGTGGGAGTGAAATGGGAATTACACACGCCATGGCATCCTGAATCCAGTGGAAAAATTGAAAAAGCGAACGGGGAATTGAAGAAACACTTGACCAAACTACAACTTGAAAATGGCTTGCCATGGACAAAGAATCTTCCCTTAGCTCTGCTCAGGATCAGAACTTGTCGAAGGAAAGACACAGTTGTTTCTCCCTTTGAAATGCTGATGGGGAGACCCTATTTGGCCAAACTAGGCAATCCCATACCAGAGTTCAGGGACTTGTTCCTTCGGAAATATTTGTTGGCACTGTCTCGGTCTTTGCTTACTCTTCACAAACAGGGACTGTTGGTGCAACGACCACTTTTGGCTGGTAGCCAACACCCACACGAGGTTGGAGACTGGGTCCTGATAAAGACTTGGAGAAGTGAAAAACTGCAACCTAGCTGGGAAGGTCCGTACCAGGTGCTACTGACGACTGAATCTGCAGTCCGTACTCGGGAAGGAGGCTGGATGCATTACAGCAGAGTCAAGAAAACACCGGAACCTGAGAAACCTTGGAAGGCAATCCCAGTGGATGGTCAGCCGCTAAAGGTAACCTTGAAGAAATAGCCAGCAGAAACCACCAGGGAGATGTCGGCTGAACTCTGGAGAGGACTATTTGTTGCAACTATATTTACATTAATACATCAAAGAAGTTCACAATATGTTGGACCTGCAGGTGACTTGGGAACAGACTTGTGGGATGACAATGTGTTCATAAAGGATCTCAAGAAGGTCTCACATTCCTTGAACATCACCAATTGCTGGTTATGCATGCACATGCCAGGAAGAACAGGTGAAGGATTAATCCTACATGCAATTCCACTTGATCAGAACAGACTAAGACCACAGGGGCACGGGACAGAAAAATATGGTGTAGAACGAAATATAACAGGAAGGATTTTTGTTCATTTTAGGGAAACGACGTTTGTGTGTTTTAGGAGAAATGAAACTAGAGGGCTCCATTCAGGAGATTGGGAAAAATGTAATAAGACTTTTGATATGCCATCATCCTGTAGTAACCATAGCTATACCAAGAGTTATCATAAAATAGATTATTTTAATCAAGATCAGGATCAGATGTGTATGCATTTTGAGAAAATGATCAATTGGACCTGAACATCACAACAGACCTGTGCTATGGAAAACTTTAGGTGGGTATTGTGTGGGAAATATGCATACAGGGAGATGCCACCTTACTGGAATGGCACATGTACACTTGGGTATGTGATACCAGTGATATATAAACTTGATGGCCTTCCCCAAGGCCAGATATGTAATAAAAGAGACTCAGAATCTGGCCTTACCCAGAGACTCTGGACCCAAATCTCCCATGGTATAATAACACCATTGGGAGTAGCCATGAACTACCGAGATATACATATTCTAAATAACTTCACGGTAACAATGTTCAATGATACAATAAAGAATATTAAAATGATCAACACCGAGCTTTCTGAAGTAAGACAGGTTGCTCTACAAAATAGGTATGCTTTATACATTGTATTAGCTACAAAAGGGGGTGTGTGTGCTTTGATTCATTCACATTGCTGTGTATACATCCATGATTTCCAATCCAATATTACAAAGACAGTAAAAGTAATGGAAGAACATATTCGCTCTAATCCATTTTCACAAAGAGGTGACTCCTCATTGCCAGACCTGTGGGGAGCAATATGGTCTTGGCTTCCCAGTTCCACTTGGTTTAGATCTACCATAATGGGAATTATATTGATTATTATATGCTGTGTATTGTTGTGTTGTTGTGTTCAGTGTCTCCCTGGTGCAATAACAACGTGGGAAAGATAGGGAAATCCTTGGGTTCAAGATTTGAGAAGAAGCAGGAAGCAGAACCTCTAATGATGTATCAGAGAGAAATCACTCTGAAAGAAGCAGAGGATCTGCTACTTGAGTTTGAGACAAGAGTGGAAAAAGAAAAAGGGGGGATTGTGAGCAGAACCGAAGTCATGTTGGATGGCCCATTGAATTAAATAAGGAAGTGTGTCTCAAACTCAGTAGCTCTGCTAAATAAGAAAGTGTTCCCATTTGTGCACAAGAGTAAAAAACACAAGATGAGGCTAGAACAATGAGGAATTGTAATAAATTGCTGAGGTGTCAGAAACCGTGTAACTGCTTTTGCTAGATAGGGAGCTAGTATGGACCTTCGAAATATATGTGTCAATTTGAAAACAGAAAGAATGTGAGCCAAGCCCTCGTATGAGGGGGCGGACAGTTAGGGTATAAACATGCTGCCTGAATTTTGCTCTGAGTTCCTTCAATGCCTGAGGGAACCCGTCTCTGCAGACACATGAATAAAACCTTGTTTTCCTTGGATCAACAAATCTTTTGGTGGTTTTTTATCTGCTTCCACCTCACAGTACTGATACTGTGTGCTTTCTGTCTCCACCTGCAATTCTTTTTATAACCCTGTAATCCCTTGCTTCATGGTATGGTGTGGGCGAATGCCCTTCCTGATGCCTATGCGGAGTTTGCGGGAGCATCAAAGAGACAGATCATAGTCCTAAGTTTGATCTTTGGGCCAGTGGTGGTTTTGTTAGAAATGTTATTAAAAGGGTTTACCCAAAGACATAACTAGGGAGCAGAGATACATTCCTATGTATAAGGGAACATTCTTGCATACCAGTTATACATAGGAAGGCATCTTCCTATATATGAGTACCTAGGACAAAGCTTATATTTCTAATCTTGATTTTGATAAAACATGCATTGTGGCATCACATCACAAATTTCAGTCTTTGGCATTTTGTGCAATACATTATAATGCACATTTCAACATCTGCCCCTCTTATAACTTGTTGATGTATTATGCACCATCAGTTCTGTGTATGTCTCTGTGTATGTGTGAAAGAGAGAAAGAGAGAGAGAGAGAGAACTTTGGGTCATTTGTATAGATTGCTGCTATTTAAATTTAACTTCATTGCATTTCTGTTTTTCTGAAAAATTAAAGGAAGGATCAATCATTTCATTGGCTTACCATTATGGAATAGGAGTTAGTGAAGTACAAATTGGACTCACCCATCATGCCAAATCACAGTGAGGTTTGGCTTAAATTATTGTATGAGCTCAATTCTGCTGGGCAAACTAAGGTCTGTGTGTTTATACATGTATTTTATGGAGCTTTGTGCTGCCTACTCAATCAGTTCTATGCAGTTTATAATCCTAAACCCAATAATGGAATCAGCTAATTATAGGTTATTAAATAACTCATTATAAATATAACCATGGATTAGTGTACCCTCCAGCACAATGTGATCCAGTAAAAACTATATGGTTGAATGGGATTTGAATCTGGCTCTCCTTTGTCATTGCTCATTACTTCTAAACCATATCTGATCTTATTCTGATCCAATGGAGAAGACTACAGGGACATGCTATGTCCATTCTTGTCATTGCAGATGAGCATTCGTCTTTGGCTCCAAATGACCTTTGGAAATCCTTGAACAAGTAAAGCAATTGTCCAAGCACTTTGAAATCACAAAGTTTTCTTTATAGTGAGCAAATATACAGCTCTGATATTTCTGCTGACATTAGATGTAGTTTTGGCCCGAATTTTGGTCATCTTCTGGAAGGCTCTTAAAATCAAGTATTCCTGAAGGCATCATGGGCTGACACCAGATGTCTTTGATTGGGGATTTGAGAATTTGGGTTTGTTTATTTTATTGTAGGTTTTGTTTTATTTTATTTTAAAAGTTATTGCTATTTTTCTTTATGCTGTGAGCCACCAGGAATTTATGTACAAGTGTATATAAATATATGCATACTAAATATGTAATTATATAGTACTGCTGTCAGGGCAGAAAAAAAAGAAACAGCGTGCAGATACAATCAATTTCACTTTCTGGAGTGGATTTGTGGCAAATGTTCACAGAGTCTATTGCTGAAAGTCCTGTGGCTAGGACATTGCTGCAACAAATTGATTTTGATTTCAAAGAAGAAAATAACAGACATGACTGTGAGGGACATTTTTATCAACTGAAAATAAGCAGCTGAAACTAAAGTTTATAGATAAACATGAGAAGGGAAGGGAAGGGAAGAGAAGAAAAGAGAAGAGAAGAGAAGAGAAGAGAAGAGAAGAGAAGAGAAGAGAAGAGAAGAGAAGAGAAGAGAAGAGAAGAGGAGATGGGATGGGAACAGAGGTGGTATTCCGCAGTTTCTGACAGGTTCTGGAGAACCAGTAGCAGAAATTTTTGGTAGTTTGGAGAATTGGCAAATGCCCCCTCTGACTAGAGATTTTACAGTATCCTTCCCTTGCCATGCCCATCAAGCCATGCCCACAGAACCAGTAGTAAAAAAATTTGAATCCCACCACTGGATGGGAAGGAGGTGGGAGGAGGAAAGGAGAGAAGAGACCTTTAAAATGATTTTGGCTGAAAGAGAATGTCTGGCCCAAACAAACCAAGATATCTTTCATGCTTAAGGCAGGACTAGAACATACAGCCTCCTGAATTCTAACTTGATGCCTTAACCATTAAACCTTTATTTTTATTGTCCCTGTAAATTCTAGCCACAAAAATTGTAAGCAGATCAGCAGCTCTTGACTGTCATTCACTGGATATGATTCCATGCCACTCTTAAAAACAGAAGCATATGTATGGGGGGGGGGGGGGGAGGAGAACTGTGTCAAAAAATTAAGATGGTGACCACAACCATGCAATAAAATCCTGTCCATTTTTATATGTTATTCACACAATGTCCATTAAAAACAGACAGGGCTCACACAATCACTGAATTAATTGATTGCATCCAATGGAGTAGGGTGCTTACCATAGATTTTTGCCATGCAAAATATGCAGCTGTACTAATGTATGAATGCAAACAACCTTTTTTTCTGAACTAAATCAATTTTGGGATGCTTCACCCACCATTTCTGAGACAGCTCTTTTATATGACTGTTAATACCAGATTCAGTTAGTAAACTGTAACCAACATACTTTGCGGTAAAAGTTAACATAAATAAGCATAAGAAGCTCTGCAGATGGGGGCAAGAACCATGCCCCCTCCCTATTCATCTTACAACAGCTGGTAAATATGTGTTTGGCTTGATTATGAGAGTTTTAACTGAGGATTTAAAGAATTGGAGATAAGAATTCTGACTCAATGACCTGAGATAAAGTCTTATGCATTGTAAAAGGATGTAGGAGTGTAGCTCTAATGAACTTGTTAAAGTACTCAGTATAATATTGCTGAAAGAATGCATATTTGTCTGTACCTTCAAAAAGGAGGGTCCAAGGAATTACAAACCAGCCAGTCAGAAGATAACAGTTACAGAGATAGTCGCAGAGAAAATTAAATCTGTAGATAGATTCTAAAGCAGACCATAAAGAGAATCTGTGAGCATCCTGAAAATAGTAATATTAATTTCTGGAAAACAACATGAATCTGTCTCAAAAAAAGTGGGGTTGTTGTTGTTTTAAAAAAAGATTTGACATCCACAATGCAGTTATAATCCAACTCTTACTGAATCCGACCACTGCCCCTGATAACGCAGGTAACAATTTGCATACATAGACAAGGTAATTATTAAGATATCCTATATCACACTTAAGGGAACCAGGCTCAAAAGCAGCCACATTCTATGTGACTAGAATTATACTGCAAAAGTACACATCAGGTGATCCAAGGGTTAACTTTTAGAGATGAGAACATTTGCCCTATTGGATATTTTTGTTTTGTTTGTTCATTTGTGTGTGGAGAGAGAGGAAAAATTAAGAAAACCAGAAAATAAAAAAAATATCCCTAAATTAAAGATGATAAATATTTACTTCTCCAGAGTTATTCTCAGGAGTCCCAGTCAATAAAATCCAGGTGAAAAGGATATTGGGACCACAGGGTTCTATCCTTGTTCCAGCTTGTTATCCATAGAGCAGAGGGTCAAGCTGTAGAAAAGTTGGAAGAAATTATTATTATTATGTCTTCTATTTATTAAACATGAAACTCAGTCAACTGAACTTTTAAAAATGTATCACAAATATCATTGGCTGGCATTGATGGTGGATACGGGTTGCTACCAGCATTCTAGATATCAACCAAGTATCGTCTTAAAGTGTACGATGTTCCAAGTAGCGCAGTTTTTTGCAGTTCCGCTGGTGTTATTGCAGGAAGCTGCAATTCCTTGAGGTATTTTTTAAAATTCTTGGACATGGTGCCAAGTTCCCCAATGACAATGGGTATCCCTGTTACGTTTCATCCATTGCATAGTTTTGATGGCCAGGTCGCAATATTTCATGATTTTTTCCAGTTCTTTTTCTTCGACTCTGGCATCTCCTGGTACAGCGATATCAATGAACTGTATGCTTCAGTTTTTGACATCTGTGATATCTGGCAGTGTTGTGTTCCAAATGATGATCTGTCATTTGGAACACAAATTATTGTGCTCCAATAACTATTTTTATTCTATTATTATTATTATTATTATTATTATTATTATTATTATTATTATTATTATTTCCAACAATTATTATTATTATTTCTATTGTTGTTGCTGTTGCTGCTGCTGTTGTTATTTACAGTTTAGCTATTCTGTCCAGTTTGTCACCAAGAAAAGTTTGTTGCAAACTATAAGTGGCTTTGTGATTCTGGATCAAAAGTTTCTGATGCTCAAATGGTTTGGAAATGAGTTGAAAGAGAAAAATACATGACATGACTTTGCAACAGAGATGTAAGCAAACCAAACAATACATTCTATCTTTAGTGTCTAAAAAGAAAAAGATATCAAATAAGATCATTCCATTTTTATGAGAGGATGAAATGTAAAAGCTCAAGAGAATCTGCCACAATGTTAGAAAAATATTATTTATAAAAATCCCTGAACATCTCGGCTTTAATAAAAAGGTAACGCTGACAAGAGAGTGACCATGACCAGTGTGAAGAAAACAAAATGGTATCAGCACATTAGGGGGGACGACACATCTCAAAAAATAAACTTCTATATTAGCAAAAGTCAAAGAAAGGAATACCAAAAATAACCCACTTTAGTGGACCCTATGCATATTCAATAGCCCTAGAGCATGGGTGAGGAACAATGGCCCTTTTATGTCTTGCGAATATGCTGGCTCAGGAATTCTGGGAATTGAAGTCCACAAGCCATAAAGTGACCATCATTCCCCACCCCTGACCTAGAGCAGTAGTCCTCCATCCCCTGGGCCACTGTAGCTTGAGCCATTTGGAAATGGGTATCAACTATCCAATTGGTGAATCCAGAAAAAAGAACTCCCAAGGCATTATTTTACCAAGAGGACAAAACTTTACTGAATAAACCACATAGGCACAGAAGAAGTGAAACCAGCTCTGGGTTTCCCATGCAAAAGCAAGAGTAGTTAGTTCCCCTTTTTCCCTAAAGCCATCCACAGTCCATCAATCACTCCTATTCGGTTTGTGATGGGGAAACAGTTTTGTGATGGGGAAACAGCTGGGACATCTGCTTGGTGTATTCTTGGGATGCCAGCAATGTCCCATGGTGCCAATGGATGCTTCAGTACTATTCTCCCTCCCTTGAATTCCATCCACCACCTTCCCTGTTATTGTTAAGCTGCGACCAAAGGAAAAAATGTAGGCAAAAGTGCAAATCAGTCTTGACACTGAGCTGTGGAAGGAGCATGTGTGCATGTGCATCCCCACTTACATGAGCAGCAAGCAACTGTATGTGCTCCATTTGCACATGCAGCAGACATGTGTACCTGCCGCTAGCACAAATAGGACCACATGCTCATGTAGTACCATCCCTTCTCCCCTCTCCAGCCAGTCTGAAAAACTGGAAAGGTTTGGGAACTGTGCCCTAGAGCAGTGGTCTCCAACCAGTGGGCTGGGGACCATTGGTGGTATGTGAGGAAATTATGGTGGTCCACAGATAAATGTCACCCTCCAAAGCACCCCCCCAAAGCAATTAATCCAGGCTGTGCAGGAACATAAGGCTGTGCTGCCCACATGACCCATGGGAACACAAGGCTTGCATTGCAAACAACATGAGGTAGTGAGGGGAGGGGGGAAAGGGCAGAGGGGGGGGACTTGCCCCACTCACCGTATGCATCTCGCCTGGCCACCAGGCTGTTTCTTTCCACTTCTTTCTTCTGCTTTTGGCTGCACACAAGGAGAGCAATGAAAGTCTTTCTCTCGCCAAACTCCGCCAGAAATGAGTCTTTGGAACCCTATAAGGTATCCTGCTCCAAGAGGCTGCACCAGTGCGACAAGTCTCACAAAGACACATTTCTGGCTGAGTTTGGGGGAGAGAAAGAAAGACTTCTGTTGTTTCTGTTACTTTCCTTGCATGAAGCCAAAGGTCTCTCTCTCTCTCCTCCTGAGAATGGAGCTGGAGACGGTGTCCTGCAATCCCAAATAAAGAATGATTGATCGGCAGGAAAACGGGCTGGTGAATTTTCCTGCAGATCTTTTTTGGGATTTTCCCAGAGTCTCTGGTCCATGGGATTTAAAATTGATGGTCCCTGAAGTCCAAAAGGTTGGCGAGTATTGACTATCTATATCAATTTTATTAAAATTCTACACATAAAATAAACATAAAAATACAATTCATAATCATATACAAAAACATCAACCTACAAATATAAAACTAAACATCTAAGTTAGAAAAACAAACCCTATAATCCACTTCCACCTTCACCTTCACTTTCTTCATGGATCCCTCAATCATTTCTTATTCTATTTTTACAATCACTATTTAAACTTTCTGTTATCTCCCCTTATTTAATCTATTAAAATTCTTTGTCATCAGGTTATTTTTTCCTCTATTTTTGTAATATAATCCATAAATAAACTCTAGTGTTTAATAAAAACCTTGGTAGATTTTTCTCTCATTACACATATCAGTTTTGTCATCTCTGCCAAATCCATAACTTTAAATATCCAATTTTCAGTATTCAAAGCACCTTTATTTTTCCATTTCTGCATATATAGTAATCTTGCCATTGTGATCATATACAACAATAAGGCACCATGCTTTTTATTCAGCTCTTCTTCCATAACTCTAGCAAGTGTACTTATGCTTTTATTGGGAAAGTATTTCCCATTATTTTCCTGAAAACATTATATATATATATAAGAAGAAGAAAAAGAAAAGAAATACATCTTTATATATTCATTATTTTCTAAAATTATATATATTCTATTATTGTATTTTGTTATCTAACCATTGATAGAAAAGGTCCCAAATTTTGTAAAATTGTTTATCTTCTTGTTCTCTATTTTAAATGTCAATCTACTCATTTCAGCACATTCCAATATTTTCTTAATCATTTCCTCCTGCGATGGTATTTTCTCATTTCTCCAATTTCCAGCAAATACAATCCTAGCCGCTGTTAAAACATTTACAATCAAATATTTTAAATCTTTGCTGAATGTATCCAGTAAAATTCCCAATAAAAATATCTCTGGTTTCAAGTCTCTATGTTTTATTGTCATTTTTTCCAACCACGTGTGGATTTTAGTCCAGTATTTTTTAGCATCCGCACAAGTCCACCACATATGGTAATATGAGCCAGGTGTCTGATGACATTTCCAACATTTTTCAGATTTATTCTTGAACATTCTCGCAATTCTTGTTGGGGGAAAATGCCACCTGTAAAACATCTTATACAAATTTTCTTTAAATGCTGTTGACATTGTCATTTTATAATTTTGAAGCCACAATTTTTGCCATTTCTCTAAATCAATCCAAAATCCAAAATTCTTCCCCCAGGCAATCATAATTTCTTTAACTTGTTCTTCTTCTAATTTAATTTCTAGTAAATATCCATATAATCTTTGATTCACCTTTTCATCAGTACTTGTCAAAATCTTATCTAAATCAGTCAATTTATTATAGAAACCTTCTGTTTTAAAATCTTTTTCATACCTTGAATGTATTTGCGCATATGAAAACCAATTCATCTTGATATCTTGTTCCTCTAATTTTTGCATAGATTTAAGTTAAATCTTTTCATTCAAAATTTCCCTTTATCTAACTGTTTGTTCCTTCTTGTATGTTATAGGATAGGAAAATGCTTCAATAGTCGATAACCAGACTGGAATTTTCAAATAACATTGTCTTTTAATCTCCCAATTTAACCACAGAGACTCCCGTATATGATGTCTTCTAAAGAAGTGTGTTCTAAAGAAGAGAACTGTGTTTTAGTTCCCTTATACCATAAAAAAGCATGCTACCCCAACAACAAATCATGTCCTTCTAATGTTAACAATCTAGTATTTCTTAATGTTATCCATTCCTTAGCCCATATCAAGTTTGTAGCTTGGTAGTACAACTCCCAATTAGGCTAACCAAACCCTCCTATAGTTCTAGCATCTAGCATCTTTAACTTTATTCTCGCTTTCCTACCTTGCCATATATATTTCAACACAATTTTATTTAAATCTTCAAAGTAGTCCTTTCCAAGCCTAATTGGTATTGTTTGAAATAAATATAAAATTCTGGGTAAAATATTCATTTTGATTGTTGATATTCTCCCTATTAATAACAGTTGTAGGTTCTCTCATTTCGTCAAGTCTAATGCTATCTGTTGTTTAAGTTTAATGTAATTGGTCTCTTTTAGTGTACTACATCTTGCTGTCAAATGTATCCCCAGATACTTAACCTTGTTCCTGACTTGAATTTTCAATACATCTGCCAATTCTTCTTTTTGTCTTAGTAGCATATTCTTTGTCAAAATCTTTGTCTTATCTTTGTTTATTTTCAAGCCGGCCACCTTGCCATATGCCTCTATCTTTTCCAGTAGTTTTGGTGCTGTTTCTAGAGGGTCTTCTAAAATAAAGGCCAAGTCATCCGCAAAAGCTTGCAATTTAAATTCTTCCTTTTTAATTTTCATTCCTTTTATGCTCTTTTCATCTCTAATGTTTCTATTTAACACTTCTAGAGTTAATACAAATAGCAAAGGTGATAGTGGGCAACCTTGTCTTGTACCTTTTCTTATATTGATAGAGTCTGTTAATTCTCCCTCTATCATTACCTTTGCCATTTGCTTATAATATATGGCTTGTATTGCTTGAATAAATTTTCTGGCAAAGCCCATCTGTTCCAATAATAATAACATGAATCTCCAGTTCACATTATCAAATGCCTTTTGTGCATCTAAAAATATCAAAGCCATTTGTTTTTCGGGGTGAGCCTCATAATATTCCAAAGTGTCCCATATTACTCTCATATTATCTTTAATTTGTCTCTTTGGCAGAAATCCATTTTGGTCAGAGTGAATGAAATTATTTTAATATTTTTAAGTTTCTCTGCCAATATTGAAGCAAAGATTTTATAATCTGAATTTAATAAAGAAATGGGTCTATAATTCTTAATTTGTAATGGATCAGTCTCTTCTTTTGGAATAAGTGTAATTAGGCTTCTGACCATGTTTTAGGTATCTTCTTTTTTAACATAACTTCATTCATGACTTCTAGCAATAGAAGGTTCGGCGATTCTTGTAATGTTTTATAAAATTCTGCCGGAAGTCCATCTGGGCCTGGTGCCTTCCCATTATTTTGTTCTTAAATGCTTCAGTTAACTCCATCATGGTTATATTGCTTTCTAACATTTTTTCAGTCTCTTTAGGTATCTTAGGTAGATTAGCATTCTGTAAATACTGTTTAATTCTTTCCTCATCAATATTCTCTTGCTCATATAATTTCCCATAAAAGTCTCAAATGATTTCCTTCTTCTCTTTATTGCTGTGGCAAACTTGACCTTGATCATCTATTAACTGTGGTATTTTCCTTGATTCTTTCTTTTTTCTCAAACTCATTTTATGTTTAATTGTGTCCAGTTTTAGCTTAATGTCTTTTTTCTGCGGCATTTTCTGTAGTTCTTTTTCAAGTCTTTTATACTCATCTTCTAAAGCTTCCATGGCTTGCCTTTTCCTGGTGTTCCTTTTCCTTGTGTAGTCTATTATCAAATCTCTAGCATATGCCACTCTCACTCTCCTCCTCCTTTCCCAGACAAAATGTAATAGAAGTTAAAAAGGAAAAAAAACAAGTATATAAAAAATAACTAAAGGGAGCCTCTAACCTAAAATATTACAAAGTGAAAAAAGAAAAGAAAAAATAAATAGAAATAGAAATAGAAAAAAAACCCAGTCCAATTAGCAAGTGCAAAATCATAATAGAAGTCCAGCCATAAGAAAAACAAAAACAAAGAGCAAAGCCTTACTTTGACACTTGTTTAAAAACCGCCGCTTATTCAGTTCTGTCAAAACTTTTACAGATTCTTTCTTTTCCTTAGGGTGTCCTTTAAAGTCCTTTTAAGTCTTAGAATAATAAAATAAAAATTCTCACTAAACTGACACACTTTCTCTTTCAGCCTCTTCCATTCGGAGCTGTCCCAACTTCAGCAGCTTTAATGGCTGCCTCTCTGCCACTGGCAAAAAGGGCTTCTCCTGGAACAACCAGGGACTTTGCAATATCCCTGGGATCTACAGGACGCATCCTTCACTTTCACCGTCTCTTCGGGATGGTTTAGATCCATTTAGATAGTCCAGGGGCAAAGATATAGTCTGCAATCTCATACCTCCGAAATTGCATGCGGTATCATCGCGACGCCAGCTCCGCCCTCTCAGAATTTCCCATTATTTTCATCAGTGTCTTATATGGATCATCAACCAAAATTTTTCAGCCACTTCACAAGTTCACTACATATGATAATGGGTTCTAGCTTTTTTCCCCACATTTCCAACTTTTACTTGAAATATCCTTATATATGTTTAATAGTTTCACAGGTGGCAAGTGTCATCAATATACCACTGTATACAATGTATCACTTTATTAAAATATCATAAATTATTGCCCAGTGTAAATTTAATATTTTAGTTGACTTTTTTCCCCATATAAATATGTCAAATTTGTACACAAAATTTAGTATACATCTACTCTTGCAACAAAATCTTGCAAGTCTGAAAGTACAAAACTCCCGCTGTTATTTTTAACAATCTGATCAATTAGGGTGAGTCCTTCCTAAGTTTCTTTCTTTGAGAGTTAAGCCACTGGGAGCTCATGATCTCCTGTCTGACCTAGGCAATATCTCTTCCCCTCTCCCTCAAGGTCATTTCAACATACCATTTATAGATCCTATATTAACTAGTAATTGGGACTGGAAATAGAAAATTAGAATGGTGGAACTGATTATCTTTGTGTAGAGTATGGTAATCTACCAATATTCCAGAACTGGGATCCTTATATTAGAAAATGAAAATCTTAAGGTTATATAGAGATGCTCTAAACTGCTTAGAGTGGATTGAGAGCTTTGAAAATGGTCTATCATTTCCTGGATTGGTGTGGAGATATTTGTCCAGCTCTTTAACAGAACACTGAGGAAAATGGAGTTCTGTTCTTGTTGAGATGATTATTCCTCTGATCATCTTTCTACCCTTCAATAATAGTCATTTTTTAAACTCTTCCTCTCAGGCAGCCCCCTGTCCAAAATTTCTCCAGAAAATCTCTTTACAGGGGTGCTGCAACATAAGTCTATGAAAATGACCTTCATTTCATGACTATGAAGAATATTCTCTATTTTTCTAGAAAGAAGTGGAACAGATTGGCCATTGAGATAAGGAGGGGTTCTTCTTCTGAAGCACTATTGTGAAGCTATCTCAAATACTTTGTAATAACTATTGTCATTATTATTACTATTGTCCACAATAACAACCTGGTGCCTCCCAAACCAGACTGACTGCAGGTGCACTTAATTGTGTGCAGATATTTGCAATGTTATGTAGACCTCAGCAACTTTTTTGCTCAGCAATGTCAGTACCATTTCCTAAAAGCCAGGAGACTATGAATTCTAATGCTTCTAATCACTGTTTCTCAAACCAACTCACCTCACCGGATTATTGTTGTGAGGAAAATAGGAGGAGGAAGGAGGATTAGGTATATTAATTGTCTTTAAATATTTATTTTAAAAAATAATAAAGGCAGGATATAAAAAATGGGGAAAATATGGATATTCTCAGAAGAACTCTATCATAATTTGAACAAACAGTCTGTCTTCAGCTCATACTGTATTTGTTCCTTATTTCTTACAAGTATTGTACAGATTAATTTAATTATAAAATGGAAATAAAATTTTCCAGTATGCTAATCTTTTGAACCATTTGCACTCTGTCTTAAGAAGAGGGTCAGCAGGCAATAAAATCAGTGATCTCAATAAAATGTTATATAACTGGAACATAGCCCGCTATGCCTTAACAAAAATAATAAATTTAAGAGCGCATTCTCAATTTGCAAAGTTTAAGAGATAAAATCAATTTTCCTTTCTAAGTTGTATAATTTGATCCTTTATTATTTGAGATAGATTATTACATGAGAGGTTTAGAGGTTTCATATATATTTGATCAAAGTAGAATTCTGATTGATATGGAGGCTATTACAGTATATAATGGCCCTACTAATCGAGAACATTACGGCAAAGTGACTGCAGATTTGGGAAAGTCTATCTGCACATTTCCAATGAGGCTAACTTACAAAATGTCCTCCACAAGAAGTTTTATCTGGATGCCATGTTGATTAATTGGTTTATTTTTATTTCACCTTTATTATTATTTTAAATAACACAAGGCAGTAAGATAGTTAATATCCCTTCCTCCTCCTCTTTTCTCTAAAACAATATCCCTCAGAAGTAGGATGGACTGGAGAGAGTATCAGGCCCAAATTCTCCTGGATGGCTTTTATGGCTAAGATGGAACTAGAACTCACAGTCTCCTGGTCTCTAGCCTAGTGCCTTAATTATTAGACCAAAGTGGCTCTCTGTTAATATCTTTTTGGTGCTAACATAAGATATTCCTGCTCTTGCAAGAATTTCTATTATATTCCATTTAACTTGGTTTTAAGTGCCCTCACAATATTAGCATGTAATATATGTGTGTTATAAAGATCACCAGGAGGACCACATGACTGATTTCACCTTTATTGTGTCTCATCAGATGTGAGGTAGCATGTAACCAGTTACATGGTGTCTCGTGGTAGTCTTTTCAGCTAAACACATAATAGAGGACATACACTGTATAAACAAGAGAAGAATCCCCCTACTTGCAAGGGGGTGGATGTTCAACCCCATACATGGGGAAATCATGACATAATATAACATTTGTATCTCTCTGTTCTGACTGCATAAAAGAAGATGGATTGTATATAGCGTGTTTCTCAATCTCGGCAACTTGATGAACAGTGGACTTTAACTTCCACAATTGTCCATGCTGATTGAGGAATTCCGGGAGTTGAAGTCCACACTTCCTCAAGATACTAATATTGAGAAAAACTGCTATAATACAGTCCACCTTCTAGCATTCTGACAGAAATTTTATTAACTGCTTTCTTTAACCATTATTAACTGATATTGCTCTTACTTTTCTACTATTGCTTTGATGCTTTTTAAAAGGTTGTTTTTGATATTTTAATATTTTAATGCATTTTAGAGATTTTACAATATGTTGGATATTAGAAGGAAGGGAAAAAATGGAAGTAGCAATATCTTGGGAGTTTCCTAACAAAATTTGGAAATAGTTTCCACAATAGTTTCCTTCAATCTAAAAATAGGAGAAATAAAAAAATATATCACTAATGTCTCAGCTATATCAATGCATCTAGTATTGTGGTTTTGGATGAGTAGCTTTTTCCAATACCTTTTGATTATATACATATATATGTTTTTTTAAGCTTTCGCGGGTACTTACATGTGGGCTGTTCAGCTTCCTTCGGGTATTATCCCATGTCATTGTAGTGCTTTTAAAGTTGTAGTCAATCATTTGGAAGCCTGCACTCTCAAATAGAAAAATCTCCACACCACAAGCCAGGCAAACACCTGAGCACAAACAGACTCCCTCTGATGCCTCCAGCTCAAACACCCCCCCACCAGGCACCCAGGTGAAACCTAGCTTCCTAATAGATAACAGCCGTCCTTTCACACAAAGCCAAGCTGCACTGAAAGCCTCCAACACAGGAACAGAGTGTTGCCAGCCAATCAAAGCC
>BLBF01000020.1:7146743-7183921 GCA_015471245.1 Laticauda colubrina | reverse complement strand
GCAGAATCTCATCTGCCATCATCAGGCTTCTGTATGGATGTGGGTCTTACAGCTCCTGGTTTTTAAATTTGAGGCTGGTTCATTCTGATTGGCTGGGAGCCTGGACCTATTTCATTGGACTTGGAGTTTGATTGATTGGTGTTCCTGGTTTCTTCTGTCTGTTTTGTGGCTTTGATTGGCTGGCAACAGTCTGTTCTTGTGTTGGAGGCTTTCAGTGCAGCTTGGCTGCGTGTGAAGGGACGGCTGCTCTTTATTAGCAAGCTGGGTTTCACCTGGGTGCCTGGTGGGGGGGTTAGGTTGGAGCTTTCAGAGAGAGTCTGTTTTTGCCCAGGTGTTTGCCTGGCTTGTGGCATGGAGATCTTTCTATTTGAGAGTGCAGGCTTCCAAATGATTGACAGTCTGGTGGAATCATCTCTTCTATTCATGCTGTCAGGTCTTTTTTCAATCTCTATGGCTTCTCTGATGATTCTGTGGCTGGGGTTTTCTATAGTGGCCAGGGTTTTAGTGCCATTGAAGTTGATGTTGTGACCTGTGGTTTTCATGTGTTGGACTAGTGAGGAGGTGTGTTCCAGCTTTTTTACTGCATTTTTGTGTTCCTCTAGGCGGGTACTTATTCTTCTATTGGTCTGTCCAATGTATGTGGCCGGGCATGATGTACAGGGAATTTCGTATATGCCTTGGTTTTCCAGGTCAATTTTGTCTTTGGGGTTCCTCAGGATGGCTGCTATTTTTTTGTCTGTTTTGAAGGCAGTCTTGATGTGATGCCTGTGTAGTATCTTACTGATTTTATCTGTGGTACCTCTTATGTAGGGCAAGACAGCTGTTCCATAGATCTGTTGGTCTTCTAGGTCTCTGTTATGTCTTGGTGTGTTTTTGTGGATCAAGTTGGTGATTTTGTTTTTGTGGAAGCCATTGGCTGTCAATACTTCAGTCAGGGTGCATAGTTCAGTCTTTATATGTGTCTTATCTGCCAGGCATTTGGTTCTGGTAATTAGGGTTTTCGCTACAGAATTTATCTGTGCTGGGTGGTGGTGGGATTGGGCGTTGAGGTAGCGGTTGGTGTGTGTTTTCTTTTGGTATATGGTGTGTCCCAGTGTGCCATCTGTTCTTTTGTAGATTAGTACATCTAGGAATGGTAGTTGTTTGTTTATTTCCGTTTCCATGGTGAACTTGATTTTGGGGTGTGTGTTGTTTAGGTGTGTTAGGAAATTGTTTAGGTTTTCTTTTCCATGGGGCCAAATCACAAATGTGTCATCGATGTATCTTAGCCATAGTTTGGGTTTGTGGGTGGCATTAGCCAGGGCTCTGGATTCGAATTCTTCCATGAACAGGTTTGCAATGACGGGTGACAGTGGTGATCCCATAGGGGTTCCTTCAATTTGCTTGTATCTTTGTCCTTTGTATATGAAATATGTGTTGGTTAGGCAGTGTTCTGTTAGTTCCATGAGGTCTTTAGCTGGTTGGTATTTATTTTTGATGATTTCAAGAGTTTCTTTTATTGGGACTTGAGTGAATAGTGAAACCACGTCGAAACTTACAAGCAGATCTTCTTGTTCTATGTGTAGATCTTTGATCATTTCTAAGAAGTGGTATGAGTTTTGTACATATGAAGCTGCGGTTTCAGCATGGGGCTGTAGTTGTTTTGCTAAGTATTTAGCTAGGTTTTGTAATGGTGCTCCTATGGAGCTGACTATGGGTCTGAGAAGAAGGCATACCTCTCATATATATATATTTGAACACTGAGTCTTTGTCAACCACCAGAGGCTGATGAGTGAGATCGAATGGGAGATTTCCACTTCTGAAGGCAATTAAATGCCAAGATGTCATTCAAACCAGTGGTCATGGTGGAAAGATGCTTCCGAACAAAGCCAGCTCTGAGAATAAGTCTGCCATAATCACATGAAAGCAGATGGATTGCCCCAAAGGTGCCAAATGCCATCAAAATTTTAACAAAGAGGTGCCAGCTCATTGAGCTTGCTGCCAGCACTTTCCTTACATTAAAAAAATTGCCTTTTTAAAATTCCTTTATCACATGCCCCATACAATCTTTTATCTTTATTCCCCTTTAAATATCAGAACTTTTTAAAATGCCTGTCTTGGCCAGAAAAAAACAAAGGAAACTTATTCATGCCAGTGTTCTCAAGGTCAATAAAAATTCTATCTCAAAAAGATAGTTCTGTGATTGTGTTGAACCATCCATCAATTTGTCTCCCGGCCAAAGAATTGCACCTCATTGTGTGCCTTGCTTCAGCAAGGAGTCTCAGAAAGATTACTTTTATTAAGTTCCCTTCATAATGATTAAATCTAAAAATAAAGAAATGCTAGAATTTTTGCCTGCATGCTGTTTAAGATCTAAACAATTTCAAAGGATTATTGAGATTATATCAGCCCCAAAGAGATTAAATATCAGATGAAATATAGGATTTGGAACTGAACCTGCCTGAAAAGTTGGAAAGAGGAATTTAATCTGGTATTGGTTGGGATATTGGAGGCTTAAGTTTTGACAATTCTTCATCTCTTTTTTTTTTATTTCTGATGATTACCTGAAAGATTATTGGTTTTAGTAGATACTCAAACTACAGTTGCAGCTAGTGCCTGGCACTTCTGTTCTTTAAGCCCATGTCACACTGCACCAACGGATGCAAAGAGGATATAAAACGGAGAAAAACGCTTGCCATCCGTTGGAAAATGCGATGCATCCGTTGTGTACTCAATGCATACGTCTTTCATATGCTCTATCTGTCAAACATCCATCTACTGCTATTTCATCCGCTCAAAAAATTTTGAGCTGCATAAAACTTTTTGAGCGGATGAACTTTCCGCCCCCTACGATCTACATCCGGGACACATACGGGCAACAAACGTTCTACGTTTGTTGTCATCCGTTACATGTCTGCTGTATCCTCTCGGCATCCTCTGGGCATCCGCGTAACTCACATTCGCTCCAGCGGAAAGAGGGAGGAAGCGAAAGGTACACGGAACGTCCACACAGTGTTAGTAGCACGGACATAGAAAGGATGAAAGCAGATGCAGCTCAGATATAAAGCATTAAAATGGACAAAACGTTTGCATATGGCATGTATTTTGGTTATTTAGGATGTCTGGAGGATGTCTAGAGTATGTGGAAGGACACCTAGTGGAAAACCGACATTTCCTATAAAAAGGGGGAGGAAATCACCTGGATCTCACTATCAGTCCAGCAGCCCTGGTGTGCAGACCTCTTCAGCCTTGGTCTTGCTCTTCCACATCATCCATTGATCTCCACCATGGATAATCGCACACTCCTTTTGGTAGCCGCGATCATTCAACACCAGAACCAAGCCCTTTTCAGACTGTTTCACCTTTTCTATGCAAGGAGAAGAAGGAGACATCCAAGAGATGTGTGGGTCCGAAGATGGATCGAGAGAAGAGTGGAGTTTGGACTCTATGACAAGCTGATGGTGGAGCTAAAGAATGAAGACACTTGTGAATTCCAGCACTTCATGAGGATGCCACCAGCCATGTTTGACGAAGTTGTGGAGCATCTGAGACCCAGGTTGAACAAGGCAAACACCAACTTCTGTTGAAATCCGTGGAAGGGCTGTGACATCACCTGGGGTGGAGGAGCAGGCCTGGAGTGGGTAGGAGCAGGTTCAGCTGGGCCTGGAGAGTGGTGCAGAAGAGCTCCTTCATCACCTGGTACTGGGTCTCGGGCATGTCCATGAGGGTCTGGCTCACGTACATGATGAAGGGCTTGCGGTTTGAGGATGGTATGTCGAAGTGGACCAGCTGGGAGAGGAGATCTGTGCTAACTTTGATTGTGTCCCTGATCTCCAAGAGGACAGTGTAGCTCTGTCCCTCCGGTCTGCCTCTCTGCCTGCTTTCTGTGGAGGTGGAGCTGGGGGTGGGGGTGGGTTGGTCTCTGGTGGCTGCTTCTTCTTTCTCCATCTGAGACAGGGGATCCTCCACGTCCTCCGGCACGGGGAGTGCAGCTGTCAGGGGGTCTCTGCCATGGGGCCCTCCAAAGACACCTGCCTGGACATGGTAGCTGTCTCCTGGCTGGAAGAGGAGTGGCTCTCTGTGGGCTGTCTGAGGGAGAGGGTTAACGGAGGGTGGCTGACCTCACCCTCCAGGAAGCTGCACTTGGCCATGACATAGGTCTCCCAGTCAGTGAGCGGCCTGCCTGGACTTTTTGAGGTGTAGCTTTCCATACCAGCTGTGCATATGCTTCTACCACCCCAGGAGGACATCTGAAGTGTAGCCCAGGCTCTCCGCCTTCTCTCTCCAAGCTTCCTGCTTTCTCTTGGTGTCGCGATAGAGCCTGTGGCCCTTCCTCCACAGGTACTTGTTCTCCCTCAGCCATTCCAGCACCTCCTCCTCATGGTCTTCGGAAATGGAGTACTGTTTCCTCTCTCCCTTCTCCTTGCCTTGCCTCTTCCTCACTCTGGCAGGGGCTTCAGGGCCTTCAGCAGCAGGGCTTTGAGGGCCTTGGGGCTGATCCACCACAGTAGCAGCAGCAGGAGAAGCACCAGCAGCAGCAGGAGAAGCACCAGCAGCACCAGCAGAAGCAGCAGCAAGAAAAGCACCAGCAGCACCAGCAGCACCAGCAGGAGAAGCACCAGCAGCAGCAACACCAGGACCACCACCAGCAGCAGCAGAAGCACCAGCAGCTTCAGAGTCAGCGCCAGGGGGTGGGATGGTGGTTCTGTCCTTCTTGCCAGGGCTGGCAGGAGTAGGCACAGGCTTCCTCTTCTTCCCCATGGTGTTCTCTCAAGATGTCTCTGGAAGCAGGTCTTTCCTCTGAATGCTGACTGCTTGCGAGCTGCATCCTTTTATATCTGCGGAGCTGAGGCAATTCATCCTCCCCGCATGTGCAGTGAATGCTTTGCATCCGCTACGCATCCTCTATGCATCCTATAGGCGTCCGTGATGCCTCCGCATCATCCGCTATGCATCCGCTCCTTCTGCTACGTATCCGCTTTGCTATTCTCCCCTGGAAGCCCTGCGGATGTGTCATCCGCTTCCATCCGCTTCCATCCACTAGGCTTCCTACAAACATCCGCTTTACATCCCCGCTACATCCTCCCCACGTCCGTTCCTTTCTGTTGTTTTCCATTCTGTTTATGCAAATTTGGGGCACTTTTGAGAGCGGATAACAAAGGATGGAGCCACCCCTGAAATTTTGCTCGGCCGCTGTGTCCTTTTTGCATACGTTTTGCATCCGTCGGCCAGTGTGACCTAGCCTTTAGAAACCAAATGGACATACCACCTATAGCTGATGTTTTACATTCATTCATTCATTCATTCATTCATTCATTCATTCATTCATTGTTTCTCTATTTCCAGTAAATATGAGAGATGAGGTTCATCTTTTCAAATCCAAAGTGACAAGGGGGGGGGGGAAGTCTGCAAAACCTGAACCTACATGAATGTACTTATCGTCTGAACCTCTCAGATTTGAAACTGTCTCCTATCACACATAATAGGATTGGTGGCCCATTCTACTGCTGGAAAGCTAAATTGTGTAGTTCCTCCATAAAATGTTTCTTTCATTGTTCAGACAAAACAATCCCTGCCTTTGATTTAGAAAACAGATGCCATAAAAACATGGAGTTAAGGATTTGTGATAGCATTTCCCCATCAGAGATGAAGATCTAGCTGGGAGTAAGCTAGGAGGTGCCTTTCAGATGGTCTACATCAGTGGTCCCCAATCTTTTCAGCACCAGGGACTGGTTTCATGGAAGACAATTTTTCCATGGACTGTGGGAGGGGGAATGATTCTGATTTCACTTGCTCACCTGCCATTCACCTCCAGCTATGCCGCCCAGTTCCTAATATGCCATGAACCAGTGCCAGTCTGGTGCCCAGGGATTGGGAACCCTGGTCTAGATTCTGTAAGCACAGACAGCAAACTATATGTCATTCCCTGCAATTCTGGAAGATGTAATATAAAGCATCTGGATATCACCAAGGTTCCTCTTCCCAAGTCTAAGATGTGAAGTAAGTAATTTTGTTGCAGCCATTGTTAAACCATTGGGTATGAGTAATCATCCAGTTATCTCTTCATAGATCTAGATCTAACTTCTGGCTCCCATCATTTTTCATATATATTTGGGTATAGTTGTGTACATCAGTGTAACACAAGAAGAGGCAGAAATTGTGTGAGTGTGGGCGTCTCTGTGCAATTGTATATTCCACATCATTTATAACTGATTGATCGATCAATACAAGTTTTGTTAAACTATCCCAATCATAAAAGACTGCAGAAGATGGGCTTCCCATCACATTGCACCCAATCTCATCCCGTGATGTAACAGCGACAGCAGTAGCATTTTCAGTGATGTAACAGTGACAGTAGTAGTTTCTCTGCCCCCTGACAGACACTTTCTTGCAAAAAGAGTCTGCCTTCTCCCATTCATTTCTGTGACTGGCATCTGTCTCACTCAGCACCTCCATCTCCATTACCGTGTTCTTGGTGACCCTAAAGCGGCCCTCCCATTCAAAGGTAATTTTGTAGGAAAGGGAAAGAAAGCATTACCATCCGTCAGTAAATGTACAGCATGGTGTGATCAGACAAATGAAAGCAAACATTCTCCTTTCATTCCATTATCCCAGAACATCTCTGAGGATGTCTTTAGTGGCTTTGAAGAAGATTTGATACCTTCTACCTGAATGTAATGTAACGACGCAGGTACTCCTCAACATAAGACCATCAGAGCCCAAATTTATGTTGGCAAACAGGACAGCTGTTAAGTCACTGCAGCTATTCAGATAGTAAGATGATTGTTAAGTGAATCTGGCTTCCCCATTGACTGTGCTTGTCCGAAGGTCACAAAAGGTGATCACATGACCCCGGGACTAGAGGTGGTATTCTGCAAGTTCTGACCAATTCTGGAGAACTGGTAGTAGAAATTTTGAGTAGTTTGAAGAATCGGCAAATACCGCCTCTGACTGATGATTTTACAGGATACTTCCACTGCCATGCCCACCAACCCACACCCACAGAACTGGTAGAAATTTTTTTTTTAATCCCACCACTGCCCGGGACACTGCAACCACCATAAATATGAATCAGTTGCCAAGCATCTGAATTTTGATCACATGACCATGGGGAGACTGCAATGGTCATAAGTATGAAAAATGGCCATAAGTCACTTTTTTCAGTGCTGATGTAACTTCAAACAGTCGCCAAATGAACTGTGGGAAATTGAGAACCACCTAATGTTTTAAAGCCAAATTTTATTGTGCTGCTCTGTCTAAATGTAAAAAAAAATACCATAGACAATATGTGTATATATAACATCTGAGATATTTCTTTAGATTTTATTATCTTTTATGAAGTCACCATCTAATAACAGAAATATATATGTTTTTTTTTAAATGATTATTTTAGGATAGCCTAATGCTTCTTCAAAATCTTTTATTTTAAATCAGATTACCAAATAATAGGAGTCCGGTTGCATCCTACATTTGGGAGAATATCATGGTCTTGATCTTCATTTTCACTCACTTTACAAGTTTGCAGAAGCCTTTAGGGTCATATTCACTGATGTCCCATATGCTAGGCTGCTCAATAAAGTATCTATAACAAATTTTACCTTCAAGCCCAATATCATAAATTTATCATAAATATCCACTGTAAAAAGCATATAGCCTTCAGTTCACATTATTAATAATATTGCAAAAGACCATGAGTTGCAAATTCAACACAGGGTTGAAATCTCATAAACCTCAAACAAGCAAGCCTGATCATGTTTTGATTTAGAAAATATGCTTTACAATTAGTCTAGAATACTGTATAGAGGAATAAGTTGATTCATAATAGGAAGAAATTTGCACTATGTCTCGTGAAAAGCCCAGATTGGAGAGCCCAGATGAGAGCCAAACATGAACGCCTGTCTTCACCTAGTTCCTGCCTACCTAGCAGTTCAAAACCATGAAAATACAAGTAGATAAAGAGACACTTCAATGGGGAGGAAAGAGCACTGTGTGACATCATGCTGGTCAGATGACCTTGGAAAGATCTTCAGACAGCACTCTACTCATGGACTTGAGAGCTGCCCCCTATAGTTAGCACTGACCAACAGAATAAAATCTGCAGGGACTCCTTCCTCTTCTATAACATGCTACATTTCTCCTGGAAGAATCTTACTGTTCTTGGTGAATTTGAGAATTACTTTTAAGGAGTTGATTCCAGGATGAATAGTCCATAGGTTGCATATGAATTCTTAATCTTCTAAAGATTTTACCCTTGAACTTCTTGGGATTATAGTCCCCACTTAATGGGATCAAGATTTGTTTGTTTTCTCCTGCAAAAGAAGTAATAACATCGTTGTACTAAACCCTTCCTCCCAAAAGAGAGAAGAAGGCTGGAGATTTCATAATTTTAATTTTTCCAGACATTGGCTGATGGAGATAGAACTTCTTTACTTTCATATATTCAGACTTCTTCTAAATGTACCTAAAGAAATAAATGGTTGGTCTTCCATCTCTAGTGGAATCATTCATTAGATTAAATAATCGTCTTTATTAATTAATCTATTCTGAATGATTTAAGACTCCCTTGTCATAAGTTTGTTCATAAATCACAGTTTGCCAGGTTAAGAGTTACAGTTTTATCATTGCTTTAAAAAATGTAGAAGGTTGGCTGGTTTCCACACTCTAAGAAATTGACAAAATGTAATTGAAGATGGCAGCAAAAATGCAACCATATACATATTCTTTTGAGCAACAACATTCACTTACTACTCCACAGGTTAAAATGAGCAGCTTCTAATGTGGATACTTCATTATCCAAAGAGCCTACTCTGATGATGAAAGACTGAAATATTGATCTGCATGGGATTATTCTTCTAGTTCATTTGTTCTCCTAATTATGGCATATATAAATAGCAAATGTTTAGAAAGCTTATATGTTAAAAAGACATCTTTGATAATAAGTATCTCTTAATTAACATTTGTTCCCTAGTCTTCAGTGCAAGATTGTTCTCCAGGGTTTCTTTAATATGAAGAGCCAGTTGTTATGCTAACATTAATGCTAAAAAATGGCTATGTAAATCCATCAGCTAGAATTTATATCAGTTATATGAGTAGGTATACTCTTGTGAGTAACTGCATGATTTCCTTTTGGCTGGCATATGTCTACTAGAGGGGTCTATATTTACAAGCTATCTAAAGAGTCATTTGTTCAACAGTTAGGAGACTACTGTTAGATTTACTGACTTTGGGCAAAAACCCTCAAAGCTAAACAATAAAAACCATCAAGCTTCCAAGTACTCTGATTATTTTAACATTTATTTTGCTTTTTTTTAAAAAAAAAAATACTGTATAAAAATGCATAGAATGGTATCAGTTTGATTGCATTTGAAAAGGTCTACAATTCAAGATGATATAATTCCTGTCTTTTCTGCATGGATGTTTAAGAATTTACATTGTCACATTCATTTTATGAGGTTCAGGGTTTTGTTTTGTTTGTTGCTTTATTTGTTTTCTTTTGCATTGCTCTTTCTCATTATGGTCTAATTCCTGTAGGTGAGACCATAAATTCGTTAAAATGATTAAGTTAAATGTCACAGATTAGGTGGTGTGAAAATAAGTCATGCGTAATGGAAAGTGCTTCAGATTGAATATTAAAGCAGTGAAGAACCCAAATAAAGCAAATATGGGCATTATAAAACTGAGTGGTGTGTGTGTGTGTGTGTGTGTGTTTAGTCTTTTCTAACATCCAGTTTTTGAAGAGGAGAATAAAAAGCAGAAGCACTTCAAAGGAACTGCATACTGTTCACCGAAGGAATCTGAGAACAGTGTCAAGTCAAGAAGGCAGCCAGGACTGAAGCTCCATCCCCTTTTTTGCATGCATCACATGTGCCATGTCCGTAAAAAAGAAATAGGGTTTCTGTACAGGTACTCCTTGACTTACAACCGCAATTGGGCCCAAATGTCCATTGTTAAGAAAGACGTTACGTGAGTTTTGTTGCATTTTACCACCTTTCTTGCCACAGTTATTAAGTGAACCATTACAATTCTTAGTAAAATGGTTGTTAAGGTGTTCAGGGAGGATCAAGAAAACCCACTTCAAGTCCCCATGAAAATGGAAGATTTTAGGTGCTTGAGCAATGAAGGATAAATCCACCTTGAACTAACGAGAGGAAAGTTATGTTATAAATCTAAGAAAAGAGAATAAGACCAGCCTTTTTTAAAGTATCAGCTCATTTGCATGACTGCTTCTTGGTTTCATTATGATGCATGGATTTTATTGAACTGCATATTATTTTAATTAAACCTGAACCCAGTCAATCTATAAGAATAAATGTAGGTTTACAAATTCACTAGCAAATAGATCAATAAGTATGAGCTGGATGGAGAACAGTTCCAACTTATTTTAAAACTAGTTGGAAGACATGAGAGTTTAATTTTGCATGGCTTGTATTATTTCTTTGTAGTTAAAGGCATTTTACTATTCAGAGATAAAAGGAATATATACATTATGTTTTGTCCCATCAGGCTGAAGGTTGTCACATTTGAGGTGAAGGTCAAATCTATTATTTTCAAGATCGCCTATAATTCAGAGGATAATAAGATGGAAAATTCTACCCGTAATCTCTGATATGCTCAGATTTGAAAGAACTTGACACAAAACAAATTCTTTACTTCTCTACACAGCATGGATGCTTAAAGTCTGTCTTCCTTTCCTTTTTTTTAAAGGAGCTTTTTAAAAATCATAAGCTGAAGTTCCAATAACTTATTTTGTTTATTTGTGAGCAAACTGCCATATTTATGTAAACTAGATTGAAACAAGAATTGACTAGACAACCTTGCCTGAAGATCCACATCCTTCCCTAACAGGAAACCTCATAGCCTTTAATCAAGGATTATATTTCTTCTATAAGTTTACATCAAGTTAAAGTGATGCAAACTCTTGTCATATACCTTGTCAGGATCATATGCTACATCTTTAATAATATCCTGTCTCATCAATTCTATCAGCAGCGAGTAGCAGAAACAGACCAGAATCAAACAGTGATTGTGCACATATTCTAAATCTCAAAACTCAGTGTTCAAAAAAGTGTATGCTACAATTTTATTGTTGAATGCATACTGTAACCAGGAAGGAGCCTTGTGATGGATGGCCATCATTTTTATTTTAGACAATACAAGTCTCACACTTTGATTAAAAAATAGTATTTGATTGGAGATAAAATGGTGGTAAACACAATATTTTAGCCAATTTTACTGTGGAGTTTGTTTAAATTATAAGAACCCAACCTCTGTGCCTTGTAAATCATAGTTTATTGCTTACTGCAATGATTTGTAAATCAAGGATTATGATTAGTGAAAACTTATGGCTTGGTCAATATATAATATTTAAAACAAATTAGGATTTAGGTTTTTTTTTATGAAAGTTTGTATGAGTTATATGTAGAGCGTGAAAAATTGTTGCTATATATATATATCCACAAGGCCAATGCATGCTCTTATTGGTAAAGTATTAAGACAATAATTCACAAGAGCCAGGGTCAGTTGAGGTTCAAGATGGTTCCTGTGATGGCTTTCCAATGTCTGATGGACCAAATTCTTCTGAATAATCTTTGGACAATGACTGTTCAACATCCTTACATGGATGCTGTTTATTAGCCATCATATTAAATGTTGTTCTTAATGGTTATGGTGATGATGTATCACATTTATTCTGGAATTTTCATTCTGTTTTAATATATTGCCATAAATTGTGTCACCTTGTGAGAGAAAAAAAACAGGTGTATCAATTTTTTTTTTCAAAAAAACAGCTATTTTATAAAATTTATTTAAATACTCAAAATGAATGTTTGATGCTTTTAATTGCAGATGAATGTAAACCTGGAATAAAAATTTAAAAAATGTATGTAAAACATGGGTTTGGAAGTCACATTTCCCTGCTCCTAAGTGCTGAGCAAAAGCTATCTTCACTGTTGTAAGCCAGTTTTTTGGGGACAGTCTTACTCTATTTATAACAAAATTGCAAACGGAGGACCACAGAAGAGATGGGAGAGGAAAGCCACAAGGACACCTGCTATTTTTGTTTAAATTGTCCATCCAGAAGAACACTGCATGACTGGTTTCTTTCTTGTTGAGAACCACCAGATGAACATCACCATCTATCAGGAATTGATCACAAAACCTTGTACTTTGGATGATTACATGCAGTGCATTAGCTTGAGGAGTTATCCAGATTCTGGTGCTCAGTTGTGTTACAAGAAAAGATAAATGGAATCTCTCAAACTGGTATATATAGTTCACCTTCCTTTAAGCTCTGTATTTGTGTGTGTATGTGAGTTTATGTATGTGCATGCCTCTGTGTGTGTCTGCCTGTCTTTCTGTCTCTGTGTGTGAAAGAGAGAGACAGAAAGAGGTTATATTATATCATGTCCCAGTGTACAAAGACATGATATAAATAGGAAAAATTACACTATCACTCCATCTCTTTCATTGTTCTTAGATTAAGGGAAGGTGACCTGTATATACCTTTCTGATAGATATTGTCCTTGGTTGCAACAGAATAGTTTAAAAACTGGTTGAAACCAATACCCTTTGTAAATATGGCTTCCAGATCTTGACTGCAGAACAACCAACAGATGTCAGCAAAGATTTTCTGGAGTTTTGTGGAGAGGTTTACCACATGTTAGTGGCTGCTCTGATTTGTGCAGCTCTAATCTGGTAGTCATACTTTATGATACTCAGCTGTTCTTCCAGTTGAAACCAGCCTTCCAGCATGATGTCATAAACCCAGAAGAAAGTAAATAACACTTCTCATTTCCTCCATTCTATGATAACCTAATCCATGTATCATGCTATATCATAATGTGGGGTTAGTTTCATTTTGCCTTGATCTCTTGTACAAATCCAGCCTTTGTAAAGAAAGCTGCATGGCATAGGAACCTAGCCAACTATTGGCTATTCAGTAAGCCATTGTTAAAAAAGACATAAGAAGGGCAATTGTTAGCTCCTACATATGAAGAAGTGTATTCTCTCTAAGTAGCCTCCAAAAAAGCCATTGCAGTCTTAGGCGGCATTAACGAGGGATAGAATCAAGATCACATGAAGTTTTAGTATCACTTTATAGTCCCATGGTAAGACCACAATTGAAATATAGCATCCAGTTTTGGCCACCATGGTATAAAAAAGATGTGGAGACTCTGGAAAGAATGCAGATAAGAACAACGAAGTTGACTAGGGCACTAGAGGCTAAAAGATATGAAGAACTGTTGCAGGAATTGGATGTCTATTTGAATGAAAAGAAGGACTAGGGTTGACATGATAGCAATGTTCCAATATTTGAGGGGCTACTATAAAGAAGAGGAGGACAACGTATTCTCCAAAGCACCTGAAGGCAGGACAAGAAGCAATGGATAGAAGCTAATGAAGGAGAGAAACAATCTAGAAATATGGAGACATCTCCTGTCAGAACAATAAATCAGTGGAATGACTTGCTTTCAGAACTTGTGGGTGCTTCATCACTGGAGGTTTTTAAGAAGGGACTGGACAGCCATTTGTCTGAAATGATATAGGGTCTCCTACTTGAGGGTTGGACGAGAAGAACTCCAAGGTTCCTTCCAATTCTATTATTCTGTTAAGTAAATCAGGTGATGCTAGTTAATGCTAAGAAATAAACCAGCATTTGGAATGAAAAATCTTATTTCAAAGAAAGGGAGTGATAAACTCAAGGTGGCAAGGTGTTCTAAGAACTTGATGCTTTAGCTATCCTTGCTGCAGAAACTGGATATGCAGGCTTATGAGGTTAAAAATTATCCAAGGGAGGAGTATGTTTCTTCACTGAATCCCTCCTCCCCAATTCCCCAGAGAGGAGGAGCATTGGGTGGGGTGGGGGTGGGGTCATTGTTCTGCGAGTATTATCAATTTCTGCTAGAATCATCAAGGTGCAAGGGGCCTCGTCAAGCCTTAGTGAGAGAGACAGAAGGTGCTGAAATTGAACATGAAGTTTTCTTGGCCTATTAGTATCCCTGCCAACTGAACAGCTTTACTGGCCATGTTTTTAAGAGGCTCACGTCATTAAATAGATCTGTCACATACTCTAAATCTTAAACGACCTGGTGGAGGAGTCATTGACAATGAACATTTAAAAGACATTGCATATTACTTGGGATGTTTTCTGCCTGCAATTCAGTACAGTGTTCAGGTACAGATGCTGGAATACAATGATTGTTGGCTTTTTATGGGCTAGGAAGGGTACACGGATGTACATTTAAACCACCCATTTTTCAAACAAAATGCAGCTGGAGAGCTACATCTGGTGTTCCATTCCTGCACAATAAAGGATGTGGGGTTTCCTCCCCCTTTCCAAAACAACAGACAATTACACCTAATGAAATAATACAATGCAGATAATTGCAGTAACAATCTTCTTTTTCAAATGCAGCCTTTGTTCCCTTCCTCCTATCAAAAGCCAGTTTGAAACATTAGGATGGGAATTGCCAGATCAAAATGACATTTCTCTGTGCAATCATACATCTTTTTTGTTTGTTTGAAACATCACTTCGATCTCAGCTTGTATTGTCTAGCATATCAAGCCCCGTTGGCTGAAAGGCAGGACACAAATTTAACAAAACAATCAGGTACGTTCTGTTGTTACTTTTCTAAGAATACAAAAAATAAAACTTGGGGATTACTAGAGATATAGATGAAAGATTTATAGATAGGTTGTTGGGGAAAAACTTTCATGTATCAATCCATATGGCAGAAATGTGCATAAAATTTTGTGCATCCTGATTTATATCCATGGGTTTTACATTTAGAAAATAATTATTAGAGTGTACATTTCACAAAGGCAATCTAGTTACTTTCTTTATGAACCACCCCAACATTTCAATTAATTGTATGTCCACCATATGGGACTGTATTTCCAGTGCTGTATTTTACAAGGCATGTTCTCAAAAAGTGTCACACATACCCCTGCTCTCCCACAAAAAGAGACATTTTTCTAAAGAATCAGAAAGGGGAATACTGATCATGATTTGTCTCATTTAAGTTAAATTTATTCATGCATATACAAGCAAACACACAGGCATGCATGCCATGCACACACACATAAACACACACACACATAATAATGTTGAATTCTGAATGTGCCAAAGAAAATGGACCATTTTTATTCAGGCTGAATGATACACAGTGGAAATGTTCCCACTTTACAAAGGGAAAATATCTGTAATCAAACTATGGGCAGATCCAGGGGCCCCAATCCAACTCCAGTTTCAATTATCTATGGACAGCCATGGAGATGACCTTGGAGAAGACATCCATTATTCTTCTAGTCATTATGCTTCTAGTCATTAAGCCCACAAGAGGTGCAGTAGAGCAACTACTTCAGCTTCAACCTCAACAATACAAGAGCACACAACAGATACAAACTCAATGGAAACTACTTCAAACTCGATTGCAGAAAGTACAACTTCAGCAACAGAGTGATCAATGCCTGGAATGTACTACCTGACTCCGTTATTACATCCTCTAACCCCTACTCCTTTAACCTCAAACTATCCACTATTGACCTCATCCCATTCCAATGAGGTCTATAAGGGGCGTGTACCATTGTGCCTATTGTCCCTGTCCTATTGTCCTCATTTATTCGTACCTATTTCCTGTATTCTTACTTATGTTTATATTTATACTTATTATCTTGTAAGCGATTGACAAATAAATAAATAAATAAAAATAAACATGCATGGAACCCAGAGAGGTGAGAAAGTTAGAAAAAGGTCCAGTCTGACTCTCTCATAATACCCTAAGGCAGCCCCCCCACAAACGTTTGGCACTAGGGACCAGTTCCATGGAGGTAGCTTTTTCCATGGACTGGAGGAAGCATGGTTTCATGTGCTGTCTTATCCCTTGGATGGGGCTTCGCTTATTTGCATGGCCTGGTTTCTGGGATGCCATGGCCCAATGCCAGTCCATGGAACAGGGGTTGGAGATCCCTGCCCTAAGATTCAAGGAGAGAAGAAAAATGCAGGCAGATTATTACATAGCCTTTTTCAATAAAGTATAGGAAGAGTAGAAATGTACAATAAAGTACATTTCTAGTCTTCCAGTTTCCAGATCTTGTCTACCTTCAGGGTTATTATCTGAATGAAGACATCTGGGTATTCTCCAGTTGATCTTGGCATATATATTAAGACTAATATGAGAAATCTCTTTATCCTTAAGGTACCAATTTCTTCTTCCACCTCTGTGCTTCCACTATAATTTCATCCTATGGTAATCTCTGAGTGTGGTTTGCCAGTTGAAGCGTGGTGGGTCTTGAATGGAAGTAATTACATCAGTTACTAAAGCCATCTAGTTTTTACCTGCAATGTCACTGAAGCCCTAACCTTGGGCTCTGTCAGAGGAGATTTTAAATAGAAGAATTGCTGAGATTAGACAAATAGACAAACAGACAAATCACAGACAGACAGATGAGGGAGAGGGGGGAGGGAGGGAGAGAGGGAGGGAGAGAGTTTTAAAACTATGCCACAGGGGAGAAGAAAGAGAGGGAAATTTACAACTTCTTGAATTGTAAAAATTAGAAGTGGGATACATTTTCCCAATTCAGGACTGCTTTTATATTCAATGAGCTCAGTTCATTGGCCAGCAAGTTGTTTTTAGAACACCCATTAGAAAATAGAACCCTTCTTCTGTGAATGCCATTGGCCATGGAAACTGCAAAGCCATTTGGACTTCTGTTGGGCTATCCTTCATGAAGATCTTTCTCAACTTTCCCCATTTAACAAAGCTTAATTGAAAATGAAGGGACTTTTCAAAGTAATACATTGGGCTATCGTCTTCCAACATCTAAAGTCAAAATTCTCAGTGGGCACCTTCAAATGTTTAGGAGCATCTTCAACAGCAGTCTGGCAAAGCTGATAGCTTCTATAGAAGTCCAAGTTCTGCTTCTGTCAAAGGAGCTGTTTCAGTGATAGATCAGTTGGCTTTATTTTACTGCCATATGTCGAGTGAAGAAAATTAATGTGGGAATGCCATTTGGTCTGCAAGTGCATTCAGATAAAAAAGAAAGTTTTCAGAGTGTTTTTAAAGAAGAAATGAGATATAATGGAAGAAATCTTGAGATTAAATATGTAGGTGAAGGGCTGAAGGCACTTCTGAAGTCTCTAGCCTCTCTTCCTTCATTTCTAGGAGTGTAATTACAAGAGAGAAGATGGAAAAATGTATGTGGCCACTTTTGAAATTGAAGGTAGAATGCAATTACCTTCATTTCACCATTCTATTTTCATAAGGTAGTTGGGAAACTTACCACCAAGTTATTAAAGTTGTGAAATATCACATAGCCAGTGATGGGGGAATCCTTTGATCTTAACACAAATTTATCTAAATTTGTAATTTTACTTCAGAACAATCTGCCCACTGAAACTTAGCAATCATTCAAATTTTACATTTTTCCTAATTTAGTGCTCCAGTTAAAAGAATTGATTAGAGAAAAGCTTGCATAAAACAGCCTGTCTTTATACAAATATATGAGAAGGTATTATTGTAATAGACATTTTTAAAGCAACATTGCAAACAACGAGCCTCTCATTGGAAAATGTACAGAAATAGACAAACACATTTTGGTATGTTCAAAAATACAAATCTAACACCTCAAATGTAATGAACTGAAGTTGGACAATTTTCAGAAATGAAAACACTGTAGAAAAACTGAACAATTCATAAAAAATGAAAGCTGAGAGAAACCAAAGGTGACAGCCACTCATCCCAGTGTACAAGATTGCCAATTTTTTTTCAAGCTATTAATGTTTTTGCATAATGGATGATGTGAGGGCTGAAAGAGAAAGAACAGTTTCTCAGCCAATCCAAGGGTCAGTTCTATTTGGAATAGATTCTTAAAGGGAATTTACTAGGTTTCCCACAGATTTTCTACAGCAAATAAAAACTCTAGGGAGATTACCAAATTGAAATAAAATACTAGGAGAAAAAAGAGAGTGGCACACATGGTACTTCCTTAAGGCCCTGTCACACTGCCCAACGGATGCAAAACGTTTGTAAAAAGGACACAGTGGATGAGAAAAATGTTCCATCCGTTGTTATCTGCTCTGAAAAGGGGCAAAAATTTGCATAAACAGAGCGGATAACATGGAAAGGAACAGATGGGGGGAGGACGCAGGGCGGATGGAAAGCAGATGTGGAATGGAAGCCTAGCCGATGAAAATGGATGGATCCTCCAGACATCCTAAATATCCGAGATACATCCCCTATATGAACGTTTTGTCCATTTTAATGCTTTATATCCAAGCTGCATCCGCTTTCATCCTTTCTCCGTCCATGCTACTAATGCTGCGCATCTGTTCCGTGTCCGTTCCGCTTCCTCCCTGTGTCCATTTACCGCTGGAGCGGATGCGAGTTGCGCGGATGCGCAGCGGATGCCTAGCGGATATAGCGGATGCGTAACGGATGCAGAACGGATGCGTTTGATACATTTTCCGCTCAAAAGTTTTGAGCAGCTCAAAACCCTCTGAGCGGATGAAATGTCAATAGACAGATGCTGGACAGATAGAGAGGAAGCAAAACAGAGGCAGTGAGTACAGAAAGGAAGCATTGCGTTAACCAATGGATGGCAAGTGTTTTTCTCCATTTTACATCCTCTTTCCATCCGTTGGTGCAGTGTGACAGGGGCTTTAACAATTATCTCCTTCTTCCCCAAGCTTACATAGTTCTAAACTAGATCCTGACTGGTCCTGATTACTAATGAAATCCATCATTATGGCCGAAAGGTGCTTTTTCAAAAGGCAACTGGACTTTGTTTTTTCCTTCAAGATGTTTCACTTCTCATTCAAGAAGCTGAAGAAGCTTCTTGGATAAGAAGCAAAATGACTGAGAATTTCTATAGACATCCACCATTATGATTTTCCATGGTATGGCATGGTATTATTCCAAATAATTGTTAGAAATTTCAATCATCGCTTTGCTCTTGGGTAAAGTGAGTGCTACCCAGTTGCTCCTCTAATCCAAGATGCTCACTTGGGCATTTTATTATCAGCCCCTCAAATTTAGTCAAGTATCAGAGAATTTACCTCTGGAGAAAAAGAAGGAATTGGGCCTACCAATTGAACTTCATGACTGGAATGCATCTAAGCATAGATTTATCCAGTTATATAATCCAATGAGATCCATTGGTTCTCATTTTGAAATTGACAAAAAATACATGCAGGGAAAAAGCCAAGAAAATTAAGCTAATATTTTTTGTTGGGGGACTAGAACTCTAACAAAATATGGGACAATGCCTACAAAAAAGATAGGCATTGAGAGAGAGAGAGAGAGAGAGAGAGAGAGAGAGAGAGAGAGAGAGAGAATGCATGCAGCTACTACAATTACTGATCAGGTTAAAGACCTTGTGCAATGTTTGTTGATTAAACAAATCTAGACAGCTGTCCAGAGTTCCATTTAACCAGATGGAACTCTGGATAGTGAACAGAAGTAAAATTGTAATAAATAAAGTCAACTTTTAAAAACCATGCAGAGATCCCTGTAAAAAAATATTCTAAATGTGGAACCCCTCCACACACATACACATTTCACACACCAGGATTGTATTAATACTCCAGTCCCAGTGCCTGGAGAAAATATAAATGTTCAGGGTTTTCCACAAGGATAACAGGCTCTCGTCCAGATGTTGCTTAGATAATACTTGGACTTGACAGTGTTTTCCCCCACAAAATGTCATTGCCTCTCTGGAATAAAACTTCATTTGGTGAGACACACAAGACGCTTTCTTATCATATCAATGAAATGAGCATAGAAAAACAAATTCAGTGAAAATGTTTTTTGTTCCTCTCAAGCTTCTCAAAGATCTTTTGGGTGAGTGGCAGGATTTCATAATAAAAAATATACTGTGCATTAGTCTCTGTGCATAAGCTATTCCAATCGTTGATGACAATCATTAGTTTCAGTAACTAACTTTGTACGTAATGTGCCATAATATAGACTCCTTGGAGTGGCTTAATGTGTTGTATGTTTTATTCAGCAAATTTCCTTATAAACAAAGCATGCCTTAGTAAAATGATTGGATTAGTCAGTGGTGCTCCTTTAATATTAAGCAATGCTTTTTCATTAAAAACCTTCCATCTTCCCCAATGAATTAGCTTGGCAACAGGGTTATGGCTGTTGACGAAGCATTAGAATGGTCAAGAAATTATCTTATGCTTTCTCTTCCCTCAAATGTGTAGAATGTGTGTGCAAGAGATAAGCAAAAGCACATCTTTATAACTACCTGTCAGTCCTTGTACTACCAGACTTCCAGCTATGCTTGCCTGAAAATAAACAACACTATGCAATTATAATGAGAGCCAGTTTAGTGTACTGGTTAAGCACCAGGTTGAAAACCAGGAGAATGTGAGTTTTAGTCTCCTCTTAAGTTTGAAGTCAGCTGGATGACTTTGGGCCAGTCATTCTTTCTCAGGGACAAAGCAAATCTTGCCAGAAAAACTTCAGAGTTTAGTTGAAGTAGTTGTCAAGACTCCAAATTGAATTGAGGGCATGTATAGCTCTATACACAGGAAATCTGCAGACAGATAACCCTTGATTTACAACCATTCATTCAGTGACTGTTCAAAGCACTGGAAAAAGTGACTTCTGACCATTTTTCACACTTTTACCATTGCAGTAACTCCAGAGTCATATGACCCAAATTCAGATACTTTGCAACTGACTCATATTTATAGTGGTTGCAGCGTTGTGTGGGTCATGCAATACCCTTTTGTGACCTTCTGGCAAGCAAAATCAATGGGGAAGCCAGATTCTCTTAACAATCCTGTTACTAACTTAACAACGGTAGTGATTCACTTAACAACTGTGGCAGGAAAAAGTCATAAAATTGGGCATAATCAACCAGTCTCACAATTAGCAATGGAAATTTTGGGTTCAATCGTGATCATAAGTCAAGGACTGCCTCTGATGCCTACCAAGGTTGCCTTCCTGCCCCTCTGTCGGGCTTAGAAGCCCAACTGCCCTACTATGTGGTTTTGGGCTTTAGCTCCTATCAATCTTATCCAAATAACAAATGATCCCAAGATTTCCTGGAGAACAGCAAATATCCAGATGACATCATCTTCATGTGGTTATCAATAGGGAAGAAGCAAATTGGATCTCATTTTGCTGCTATTATACTGTTGGGTGTTTCACTGGTGTTATTTTTATCTCTGTCAGGGTTGTCAATATATGTGTGTGTTTGTGTGTGTATGTGTGTGTGTAGTCTAAAATTTTAATAGATCTGTACACTGTCA
Source organism: Laticauda colubrina (assembly GCA_015471245.1). Classification (NCBI taxonomy): domain Eukaryota; kingdom Metazoa; phylum Chordata; class Lepidosauria; order Squamata; family Elapidae; genus Laticauda; species Laticauda colubrina. The sequence goes on along the minus strand of BLBF01000020.1, from coordinate 7,162,679 downwards.
AGAAGAGAGAGTTATTCTTGGATGGCTTAAAAATGAATGAATGGATAAATGAATACAACTGTAGTAGATGTTATCCAGGATAAATAGAGCCAAAATGGTTGGAGGTTTCTTTCTTTGCTAGGCATCCTACCAAGAAAAGTTTCATTGACTGTGTTTTGACCTGCTAAGCAATTTGAAAAAGAATATGAAAGTTTTCTGGAAAGGGATATTTGCTAACAAGCCAAAAGCAGTTTTTTCTCTCTTCTCTCTCTCCCTTTCTCTCTCTCAAAGCATGATTAAGCTTTGAAATGTGCCTAAGCAATGGTGTAGTTTATCCATGTTTATTGCACTGATGAAGTGCTGAAGAAAAAGAATCAATAGTCATTAGGAGAAAAATAATGAATTATAATTTAGTAAAAGCTGTACATGCAAGTCTAAACAACCATTAGTAATTCTACCTTGGTTTCTGGGTGTCCTCTATCATCAATGATTAAGATTTGGGAGACCTTAACTGTTATCCTTAGCTGTTACTGAATCACAGTATAACACCTTCTGTTGCCATAATATTAAACAATACATATTGTTAAGCACATACCCATAATACTTGCTGTTCTATGTGATCTTGTACTGTGAACTAAGCTTTATAAAATCTGCAGTCTGTAATTTATGGTGTTTGATAACTAATTTTTACTTACTTCCATATAATCCAACCCAGTCCTCAATTATTTGTGTGAGTGGTAATTTGGTCTATTTAAAAAAAAATTGCAAAGCTGAATATGATTCTGGTTTATAGGAAGTCAATCCTTTTGGTCCACCACTTTTTCTAATATCTATCCTAACTTTATCCATGCTCCATATTTTGGGGAAAAACTTTTTCCCTTGCCTAACTCTTCAGGATTATGGCAAGCAGACATTACATTAGGGTCAATGCTGGATTGCTGCATAACAAAGGTCCCAGTTTGCTCAGAAATATCTTCTTCCTTTTATTTTCAAAACAGGGCAGGTAGCAGAGATGATATGAGGTTATGTACTGTAGTATTGGAGAATCCATGCCATAACTCTCCCTCCTGTTTGTAAGAGGACTTTTTTCCACTCAAGTGTAATTTGATGAGGGGCCTGAGTGTGATGAAGGGATGGGGCCAGGACCAATGATGCCTTCAGAGATTGTGGGGGCTGGCAGCAGTGATGAGGAGGTTCCTGAGGAGCTTATGTGTGTGCTTGCAGGATTGTTCCTAGGAAAGAGCAGCTACAACAGCATTGGCAACTCGGGAGTAATGCTGCAAGGTAATGGCCCCTCCTTCAAGAAGATAAAAGCCAGGTGTGAAATGAATGTACTGTGTGAAATGAATGAAGGCAAAGACGTTTTGAAACTCCAGTCTCGTGGACCTTCCAGTATCCTGAGTTTGTATTTGAAAATTCTTATTTTGCAAATTATTTCTTGTCTGTTATCTTTTGGCAAATCTTGCACAGTTTGGCAAGGCGTGTGCTTATCACAGCTAATTATTTTGTAAAAGCATTACAAGGTTTCTGTTCCTTTTGGACTGTGCTTGATTTGTTGGAAAAAGGTGTGGGTCAGAACAGCTTGTATGTAGTTCAAAAAGAACTGGAAAGACTATTACGGACATAATGGTGGGAAAGGGGATTTCTCACACACTCCTCTGAATCCCCCATATTGAGGGGACATACAGGTAGACATCAACTTACAACCATCTCGCAGCCACCTCCAGTGTGGATTTGGTCCCCATTCAGTTGGATTTCCTATTGGATTTCCTAGTCTCTTTCCCAGGAATTCTTCATTGCTATTTCATCAGTATTGTTTAAATTCTAATTCTCCATTGAATATCATCTCCCACATTTATTTGTTTGTTTCTTTGTACTTTTGCTTCATTGCAATTTCCCACTGAAGTGGTGTCTTTGCCTTGCTTCTCAGGAACACCCTGACAGGCAGAACTGTGGTGGTACAGTGGTTAGAATGCAGTAGTGCAGGCTACTTCTGCTGACTTCTGGCTGCCAGCAGTTCTGCAGTTTGATTCACATCATTGATTCAGCCTTCAGTCCATCTGAGGTTGGTAAAATGAGGACCCAGATTGGGGGCAATATGCTGGCTCTGAAAACTGCTTTACAGAGAGAGGGCTGTAAAGCACTGTAAAGCGATATATAAGTCTAAGAGCTATTGCTATTGCTATCCAGCCCTTTTCTCAGCCAAAGCTTTAAAATATTTTAAATTGAAAGATGTCACTGGCATGCCAGTTTTTTGGGGATTCAGGAAATACAAGAAATATCACCCGGTGTCCTGCTTTCCATCTCTATTCTGCTGCCATTAGGTAACATTAAAAAGTTTCATGCTGGAATAACCAACAGGCATTCTGTTGAGGACTTTTACACAATCACTGCTGGTGGTTCTAGAAAATTCTGCCTGTAGATATAATGTAAAGTCTTGCCTATTCATGTTTCTCTAAAGCCCTGATTTGGTCTGCTTTTTGTTCCTTTTTTGCCAATTGTTTCTCTGCTTTAAAAAAGAAAACAACTTTGCTGATATTTAATAAATAAGCATCAGGCTATAATTTTTGCTAGTTGAACTGAGCTGTGTGCTTCCTCTGATCTGGATAGAAAGATTGATTGGGACTGTATTGGGTGCCCACTTAAGTGGAAATTACCCACAGTAATTTTTCAACAGTCTCAGCTGGAATCTCCACATAAAATTGTCATCAGTATATGAAATTGTAACTTCCTGAATTAAACGAAGGTGCGTGGAAGATATTCTACTGATCGTTCTTCTGAATCTCATTATTCTTCTGCAACAAAAGTAAAAAATATCAAGAAAAGCTTCTTTCAACAAATTAAAAAAAACAAGAAAAAAAGTCCAGGTATCAATTGGTCCATTAATGGGAGAAAATGGTCCCATCAACTCTTGGGATCAATAGTGACCATGTTGAGGAAGTGATCTATTGATCTTAATGAGTTTTTAAAAATGCCATTTACCTTGAAACATTTCAAAATTGGTCATTTAAAAAAATCAGTAATCTTCTTGCCAAGAGAGAAATTACATTTTGTAATAACAGGAACTATATGTTTTAATCACCATTTGCACAGTGAGTGTATAGAATGGATGTTTTCATAGGGTATGAGCTTCATATTCAAATGCAATTTTCATATGAGAGGTTGAAATATGTTCTAATTGTCACCCTGATGGTTAGTGAGTCAATCTGGAAAGAGGAAAAGATCTCTTGTGTGGAATATGCTTGAGGGTGTTTTTTTTTTAAAGTAGCTAAGGGGAGCTCAGAAGGACAGGGCAGACTTACTATAAGAGAGATGAAGATTTTGGTCCTACCCAACTGAGTATCTCAATCCCAGGCCTTCTGTTGAAGTTCTTCTATACTTTTATCAAGACCTAAAGTAACTAAAGGAATGTGGTGGCTCAGTGACTAAGATGCTGAGCTTGTTGATCAGAAAGGTCAGCAGTTCAAATCCCTAGCACCACATAATGGAGTGAGCTCCCATTAGTTGTCCCAGCTTCTACCAACCTAGCAGTTTGAAAGCATGTATAAATGCAGGTAGTAAAATAAGGACCACTTTGGTGGGAAAGTAACAGCGTTCATGTGCCTTCAGAGTTTAGTCGTGCCAGTCACATGACCACAGAGATGTTTTCAGACAGTGCTGGCTCTTTGGCTTTGTAATGGAGATGAGCACTGTCTCCTAGAGCCAGAAACAAGTAGTATGGATGTGCTGGGAAAGTCTTTACCTTTATAGTAACTAAAGTAACTAAAACTGGTGTTGAGAAACCATACCATGTTTTTGCAACCAGTAGATAGAAAGCCATCAATCAGTACATGACAAACCAAGAAAGTTCCTGCAAAGGATTACTTTGTCCAAGATGTTAAGCAGTATAGGCTTCCAGGGCCCTCCAAAGAGATACAGCCCAGTTCTAATTGTGTTTGACTAGAGCAGGGGTCTTCAAACTTGACAACTTTAAGATTTGTGGATTTCAACTCCCAGAATTCCTCCTCCAGTCATGTTAGCTCAGGAATTCTGAGAGTTGAAGTCCACAAGTCTTAAATATGCCAAGTTTGAAGACCCTTGGACTAGAGCATTAAAGGTCAAGTAAGGAATGAGTGCAATGTTTTTTAGAACTCTAGCTGGTATAGAATCAAAGATGGAAATCTTATAGACACTGTGGCTGGGTATGACACAGCAACATACCGAAAACTTTGAATAACTTAATGGCAGCCATTAATGTGCTCTCTGACCCAAGGAGTCCACAAGTGTCAAAAGTCAAGCTAGTGAACAGAATTTCATGTTCCAAGTCCTGCTACATTTTTTTTTATGTTTGCATAACCTGTGACATGCATGTTTTTTTAAAACAGGCAGGGCTTTGCTTATATGCTCATAATTATCATCTCAACTCTTTTGAGCCACCTCCCTGCTTTCCAGATGTCTTTGTTCCCCACCATTTATTCATACTTATCTGCAATGAAAAGTCTACCTGTTGTGTTTATCTGCTTAATGAATGGATATGTATGGAATTTTGCCCAGGTTGGAATCTTACAATGATATTATAAATGACCTTCTTGAAAGTCTTAGGTAGGTTGGACATTTTACAAGGGGAATGACACCATTGGATGACATTTTCTTATCGTTCTGCTGAAGCCAGAGGTTTTTTTTTTTTTTTAATGCTTATTTTTATATCATTCTTTAGAATTGATTAAATATTGAAAGTATTTAAATTTTAAAATACATGTCATTAAATGTTATTCTCCTAGTGACAATTTTCCACTCAAAAACAAGCACTTCAATTAAATTTTAAGGAGGGAAATACATATGTACTTGGGGAAATTGTAAGAATGCATTTCCTTGAATGTCCTCGGAATACAACAAGGGCCAAAGGGATGCCTCCCTCCATTTCAAGCAAACTCTGTATGGCTGTCACCCAAATCAACAATTTTACAGAGCTAAAGATTTGAGAAATGAGCTTGCTCCCCGTTACCCTGAACTAAAAAAGATGTTGAAATGCAGCAGGCGCTCTGTTTAAACTACTGCATACTGGAATGCATGGGTGCCGATTGAATTCAATTTATCCTGACTTAATTTGAATTAACATGATGGGTCTTTTGACACAAGCATACTGACTAATTGTTGCCTGTTTGCTTGTACTAAATCAGCAACTGAAGCAATCAGGAGAGAAGAACCAGATGTTCAGTGTTTCTTTGATTGCCCACAGCATTAAGGTTGGGAAGAAGATACGTGTGGCTGATTGACTCTATTACCATCTGTCAAGGTGACGATTGCATTCCAGACACCACTGTCAAAATAAGCAGGATAAGGGCAATCATTCCCTTGTGTTACATTTCTTGTAGGAACGGAGCAGAGTGCAAGACCTGTGAGGGTACATAGAGCAAGATGCCCAGGGAACAATCATGCCTTGGATTGTGCACCATAATCAACCAGAGATACACATTAAAAATATACAAACACGCAACTATCTCACAAATGACTTGATATTTCCTTTTTCCTATCTATGTGTAACTAATAGAGGTAACTCTAAACTTATGATTACTACTGAGCCCAAAATTTTCATTGCTATGTGAGGTGGTTGTTAAGTGAACTGCACCTCATTTTATGAAGTTTTTTTTGCCACAGTTAAGTGGATCACTTCAGTTGTTAAGTGAATCATGTGGTCTCAGTGAATCTGGTTTTCCCCATTGACTTTCCTTGTTGAAAGTCAGCTGGGAAGATTACGAATAGAATAGAATAGAACAGAACAGAACAGAACAGAACAGAACTCAACACAACAGAACAGAACAGAACAGAACAGAACAGAATAGAATAGAATAGAATAGAATAGAATAGAATAGAAGTGTGATTGGATAAACAAGGAATTGGTCTTGGTGCAAATGCTCTCAGTATACATAAAAGAAAAGATACATTCATCAAGAATCATAAGATGCAATACTTAATGATAGTCACAGGGTACAATAAGCAATCAAATCATATTAGGAAACAGTCAATGTAAATCATAAGGATACCAGCGACAAAGTTGCAGTCATACAGTCACAAGTGGGAGGGAATGGGTGATAAGGAGTGATGAGAAGATTACCAATAATAGTAGTGCAGACTTTGTAAATAGTTGAACAGTGTTGTGGGAATTATTTGTTTAGCAGAGTGATGGAGTTTGAGAAAAAAAACTGTCCTTGTGTCTAGTTGTTCTGTGTGCAGTGCTCTATAGCGTAGTTTTGAGGGTAGGAGTTGAAACAGTTTATGTCCAGGATGTGAGGAATCTATAAATATTTTCACAGGCCTCTTTTTGATTTGTGCAGTATACAGGTCCTTGACTAAAGGCAGGTTGGTAGTATTTTTTTTTTTTTACAGTCTTATCTTCTGAAGTCTGTGTCTGTCTTGTTGGGTTGCAGAACCAAACCAGACAGTTATAGAGGTGCAGATGACAGACTCAATAATTCCGTTGAAGAACTGTATCAGCAGCTCCTTGGGCAATTTGAGCTTTCTGAGTTGTTGCAGAAAGAACATTCTTTGTTGTGCTTTTTTGATGGCGTTTTTGATGTTAGGTGTCCATTTTAGGTCTTGTGATATGATAGAACCTAGAAATTTGAAGATCTCTACTGTTGATACTATGCTGTCTAGTATTGTAAGAGGTGGTAGTATGGGTTCACATGACCCTAGGAGAGTGCAACTGTTATAAATACAGTTGGCCAGTTGTCAAATGCCCAACTTTCGATCCTGTAACTATGGGGATGCTGCACCAGTCATAAGTGTGGAAAACTGGTCATAAGCCACTTTTTTCAGTGCTGTTGTAACTTCAAACAGTCATTAAAGGAATAGCCTTGTAAGACAAGGACTACCTGGATAATATATTAAGGCAGCCTACTCATCCAGAGATGCAAAACAGTGGCTTCCAATTTTTGCCCTGCCATCATGATTATTTTGGAAGAGGGTTGGTCAGGATAATCCTGCCATTAGTAGAAGCAAGACATTTTCTGCCTTTTAGCTTTGATGAGGCAAATATAACAGTTATTCCTAAATCAAATGAAAAGTCTATGAAATATTGTAATTCTACATCTTTCTTGGTGGATTTCAAGATTCTTATAATTATTTTGGTCTATACCAGAGGTGCCTAGAACTGGTCTATGGGGCCACCCTGGAAACAGTGAAGGACTGGCCCGCAGTGCCTCTACCAGCTAAAACAGAGCTCGGGAGGGCTGCATGCAGAGTAGGGATTCAAATTTTTTAACAACCAGTTCCGTGGGTGTGGCTTAGGTGGTGGGCGTGGCTTGATGGTCATGTGACTGGGTGGACATGGCTTAGTGGTCATGTTATTGACTGGGCGTGGCCAACTCAATATCACTCACATCGAGGCACGCATCTCCTCGCCTGGCCTCTCATGACTGTGGGGATGTTGCAACAGTCATAAGTGTGAAAAATGGTCAGAAGTCACTTTGTTCAGTGCCATTGTAACTTTGAATGGTCACTCCACACAAGCAAAGTACCAGCAAAGGAGGGGAAAAAACTCCAGAGACGTTCCTGAGACAGGAAGTCTAGTCCTGCCAAGAATGTGATAAGAGTTAATGGAGGGGCAGTTTCTGTAAGCAACACCAGAATGTTTCCTTCCTGCCTTCCTTCCAGGATTAGACCAGTAATTTCTTCTAACAACCAGTTCTCCAAACTGCTTAGAATGTTATCAACCGGTTCTAGCGATAGGTGCAAACTGGTAAAATCCCACCCCTGGCTGCATGGGTTGCACAAGGTCATTGCAGGTGAAAATAGAACTCAAAATGGCCATGCACAGCTCTCGTGAGCTCCATTTTTGCTGGCAGAGGGTTGCAGGCCATCACAGCTGGAAATGGAGCTCACAAGAGCCATGCAAAGCCCTCCTGGATTCCGTTTTCATTGCGAGAGGTTTAGCAGGAGGCTGTCACAGCTGGAAATGGAGCTTGGGAGTCTGTTTTCACTGCCAGAGTGCTCGGGCTGCCCCCAACATAAAAGGCCATGCCCCCTACTCCCCCAAAGTCAAACATAACCCTGATGAGGCCATCAATGAAATCGAGTTTGACATCCCTGGTCTACACAAAGTATAGGACTCTTCCAATTCTAGTGAACCTAAAGTAGATTTATTCATGAGTGTTAAGCTATTGATAAAATCAGATTTTTAATGGGTATAGTTTAACTCAAAATCGCAATTACAATTTCTTTGAACATTGAAAAAAGGTTTTATAACTTCTCGGAAGTTTTTTAAGTTAGTTCTGACTTATTTTCATGTGCTTTGTATTTTTCTACTCTATTTATTCAATGAATTTATTCTATTCTATTATTTATCCAATTTATTCAAAATCATACCTGATTGTTAATAATATGTCATATTCGTAATTAAATTTATGTCAAAGTTCATGACTGTTGTGTTCGCGAAGAATGAGACTCGAGACTAGCATAACTTCAGCTCTTTTATTTAGTTCTCAAATTCCATCTGAGCCAGGAGCCGCGGCAGCCCTTTTTTATAGAGAGGCTGCTCGTGGCTCGCAGCTAATGACAGCTCCTTGATTCTCCTGCCGCTGAGGTGGCCGATCATAGACTAGCTATTTTTGGCCAATCAGTGTCGAGTAGAACACCAATCAGATTCAAGTGTTTGTGGACCAATAGGAGTAGAGTATTTAGAGTATGCTAATATGTAACAATGACAAAGATGCCTTATTTCTCTTTCTCTTCCTAATCTGGTTTTATAAATTCTTGTTTTCACTATTAGAAGTTAACATAATTACAGTGCAAGGCATAACATCAGTTTTTCGATTATATGTTTCATAAATAGACCAGGTACTCTTGTTCTTCTGCCATGTCCTTTATACATGAGCTTGGGAAACAGTCTGGATACTTTATAAGTCGAGATAAATCAAATTTGATGCTATTGACTCACTGCAATAAAAAATATAAAGATTGGAGCTTTAAGTTGTGATCTAATTCCTTTTGTTTATCTTATAGTCTTATATTCCCAGAAACCTTCTCAACTAGTAAATTTCAAATTATCCCCAGCTATGATGCAAATGAAATAAGAATAGCCAGATGGTGTAGAATCCCAGTGAATCCCTAGGATAAGTTAAATGTGATTAAGATGAATATAACTCCAAGACTGATTTATATTTTGAGAAGCCTCCCATGTTTATTCAACCACAAAATAAGTTTGCAGAACATTTCTGGAGCAAGACTTTTTCCAGACTTTTGGACTTCTCACTGGGCATTTATGCTCACTTTGGCTACTGGCTAAAGAAAGACTTCAGCATTAACCTCCCTTATGGATTCAGCTGGAGAGCTGATTGTTCTTCCTTAATGATGAGAATAAAATACTCTACAAGTGTTCAGAAGTATAATATTCAGCATTTTCTTGGCTAAACCCAATCAGAAGCAAGCAGCTGAGTTTTGTAGATTATCCTCCTAATATTCACGAGATTACTGCCTTATTTGCAGCATATCTTGGGAGAAAGTTTCCTTTAAAACCACACAATAATTCCTCAGAAGTTGTTTATGGTGGTCTCATTCCATGGTGCTGTTATAGCAACGAGCAAAAATATAAATCTTGGCATCTGTGGATACCAAAGAGCTTCTGGCTATTTCTCTTTTGGTACCCACCAAGTAGAGGTGGTATTCAACCAGTTCTGACAGGTTCTGGAGAACCAGTACCAGAAATTTTGAGTAGTTCGGAACTGGTAAATACCACCTCTGGTTTACCCCACCCCCAACTATTCACTGCCTCCTGAGTCCCGGCTGATCGGAGTCCCTACTTATTAGCTGGGTCTTCTTTTGTTGTCCTGCACAGGAGAACAGGGATGGAAAGCAGGTTAGTGGAGTGGGGAGGGAATGGGGATTTTACAGTAACCTTCCCCTGCCACGCCCACCAAGCCATGCCACATCCACCAAGCCACACCATGCCCACCAAAGCCACGCCCATAGAACAGGTAGTAAAAATATTTGAATACCACCAATGCCACCAGGTCTCCCTGTTCCATCTTTATTTTTTTTTATTTTTTTTTAAAAAGAATAGTTAATTCAAAATGATTTGTAGAAGCAAACAAAATCTAATTATGCCTATTTTAAAATTCACTTGTTCATAGAAAATAAAATATTGGGGATTTCCTGCCTGTAATTTTCTTAAAGTGAGCCTTTCCAGGAAACAAAATATGACATATCCTTGTGAACTAGATGGGGTGGTGATGTGCAGCCTAAATAGTTTGCTTTCCAAAAAAATATTGTTGATTTACTTCACTTATCCGGGCTGCCAATATTTCAGATGTGTCAAGTGGCCCCAATGTAGACAGTGTGAACAACCTATATTTATTTATTTAAGAGCAATTGTGATTTTGATTCAACAATTTGAATGATTTAAACCATTTATTGCCAAACGACTACACAAAGTGAGAATACATGCTAAAACTCCTGATTTTGGTGAGTATAATGGAACAAGCATGACTACTGTCTTTAGGTGTGAATCCAAAGGCATCTGAGTTCAGCCTCACCAACTGCAAATAAACTCATTGAAATGAAATTTTAATGTAGGTTTTGCAAATATTTTTTTTTAAAGTAGTACCAATCATCTTGGTAGTAATAGTCTTTTTTAACAGGATGGGAGTTTTTTCTTGTGTATTTTTTGCTCATTAGCAAATTGTCAGTCATTCTGTCATTTTACTTTAGTTATTGACTAAAAAAAACAGATCTTGGAAAAATAAAGTCCCATTTAACTGTCCAAATATACAGCCTATAGGGCACAAAATTTGACTGGAATAAAAGAAGCTACAAAAATCATTACCATGTTACCCCTTAGAATTTGAGGTTTAAAAATTAATGTAGTAAGGTATTATGTAATATGAATAAAGCATTTAAATGATTGTATTAGAATAGTAAGCTTACCGACCTAAAATATAGAAATGCCATAATAGTTAATAGTTAAATCCATGGAAAAGTGTAATTAATATAAATTTATATCTAAACACAATGTGATATATAAAGGATGCATAAGGAGTTATTATATTTTGGAAATTAAAAGTTAGAATTCAATTATAATCACTATATTGTTAGAATCACTCTGGCAATATGAATGAGAGTAAGACAGAAGTAAGAATCAATTGACAGTAATATATAATACAATGATATAGAACAGTGACTAAATGGACAGAAATCTTGGAAACAGTTTTGAATGAAGAATGCCTAAGAGGTATTTGAAGAGAATTATAGTGCACTGAACAAAGAATCAGTGCAACCAAGGTGATTGGTGAAGAGTGGGAATAGTAATGTCTGACAAGTGTGAGTAAAAAGATAGCTGCACAATACAATCTCTTGTTCCAGTATCTCAATTGTCCTGAACCATGTTGGCACAATCTTTGCTCAAAGGTAATGTTTATCTCCCCTCACTGACTGCTGTTGGAAGGGCATTGCATCCAGCCAAAGGCAATGCCCTTCTAAATTTAAGGGTTGTTATGCAACTATAGTATCTAGCTGTGCAGAGTGGCTCAAGAAGACATTTTGGACAAGGATGACATATAGTCCCTGTACAGTTGATCAGGATGATGGCTGCCCAAGATGCCAGGAAGAGTAGAAGCTGTCAGTCATAATTGGATTCTAAGCCCTACTGGATTTCAAAGAGAAGTTGAGATTCTCTTGGCCAAGAAGACTTTGAGTAGGTATGTGCTGGATTCTATTGGACAAGAAGAAAGATGGTACAGCTGAAGCTGTTTAAGATGATATGGTCAACATCATGTTTACCAATGCTTGTGGAATGGAAAACAATCCCTGGATAGTTTAATGTCTTGGGTTGTATTATTAAATGTTTAGCCTCCGGAATATATCTTGAGGGTATTTGGCAAATGTCATCATCTTGGTTTTTTAATCCTTGATTTCTAGCATTTCTTTTCAATAGTGCTCAGCAAATCTCAAAAGTACTTACTTCAGGCCAGTCTGCATCCCCTGCATACAAAGAAGAGAGGTATAGCTGTTTCCCAATTTGGATGAATGGAGGGATGGATTGTTCAATTTATCAATGAGTGGGGGGTGAATAGATGAAAAGGAAAGAGCTAGAATGCGTCCTTGTCTCATCTCTCTTTTGTCTGGGATTTCTTTTAGGCAACATCCATGCATGTTATTCTGCACCTTCATCTAAGAATTTTCACAAAGCTTGTAGATGAGCATTAGCAACTGTCTATCCATTAAGGAAGAGTTCCATTTCTCCCATAATCTATATCTTGAGATGAAATTGAGGACAATCTGAAATCAATGAGGTCTGCATAGAGAGCTGAATAGGTTCCAGAAGAGTATTTCTCAACTAAATGTCAAAGAGTTAGGGCAACATCCAAATTAAACAAATAAATAAACATAAATTCAGGCAGTGACATAAAGCTTTGTATATGTGCTTCCACATAACCATGAAATCAGGATTTTTCAATTACACAGAGTTAAGCAAGAAATCCCCAATTCTTCAGATGTTAAACACAATTACTAGGATCCTTCAACTCTGAAGAAGGATTAATGGGTTTTTAGAAATTACAGTTCCATATTGCCTGCTAGAAGTTCCTCACTCAAGACATGGAAGAATTTAGGCAGATATGTATATACATAAAAAAAATTTTCAGCAAAAAAACCTGAATTCAACATGTGCCTGATAAGATATACCTTAGGGTTTGTTTTTATGCTTTTACACAATTAGTAGCCCTAATTTGATGAAAGGAAATACTATTTCACATCTTCTCTGGGATTTCTTTTCCAGTATTGTCTCCAGGATAGAAATAAAAACCATACTTCTTTTAATTTGGCTTTATCCTTAGGTAGCAGGTCTAATATCAACACATTCTTTGAAAGCTTCTGTGCGTTTTGTGGGGTGGGGGCAAAATCCCTGCAGTTGCAAATTCAGCATCTAGTCCAGCATGGAGGCTTGTGAGTTTCTCCAAGAATCTCTGGTGGGCTTTGAGTCCCACTTTTAATCTTCTGCCTTTCTTTGTTAACACTTAACAAGTTTCAGATATTGCTTAAGGGCTAAAGCCATAAAAACAATCACTAAATATAATTTATTAAAAGGATTTCTGGGGCGAAAAATGGAAGGGAGAGATTCATCAATTCCTCCTGAAACTTCATTAGCAATTTAACCAAATTAAAAAAAAAATGGATTTCATGGAAAACAAGCCACAATGATTAAAATTACCAAAAGAAAAAAGAAAAAAAAGTGTCAGGGCCAAATCTGAAAAGAAGTAATGTCACTTTCATTCCTGCCTTCATCAGCTAATGTAGCTGCTGCTCTTTATTTCCTATTCCATTTACTAATTCAAATGTCAAAAATAAATTCAAAGTGCCAGTACAGAGATAATAAGGGAAAGATTCTCGAAACATTACTATGGGTGATGAGCTGTAACATCAATTAATATGGGAATTAAGTTTACCAAATGAAACTTCCATCACGTAAATTTGTTTTAAGTCTTTAAGGAAATTGGTACTGGAAGTATGTATGTTAACCAGAACTTAAGTAGAAGTGATTTCACTGTAAAGTAATTGTTTGAAATTGTGCAATATTTAAGAAAGCATGAGAGAAATTTCATTCTAAACGGCTGAAAAAATGAGGTCAGGAAAATAAATAGACAGCAGTATAATCCATCAACACCAAGATTAAAAGTTGCCTCAGCATAAACCTGTACAAGTATTTTCAACTTTTTGGAGAAGAGGGGAAATCCTGCTACAAAATTTGTTGGTATTTGACTTCTGTTAGAATCTCCAGTCTAAATAATGATAGGAGAACTCAAAGAAGAAACTTCTTGGATGAGAAGCAAAACATTTTCAAACAAAAACAAACAAACAAGAAAGTCCAGTTGTCTTTAGGACAACAATGACCTGGATGACTGAGAATCTCCATAGTTAAAGCCCATGTCACACTGAACCAACGGATGCAAAGAGGATGTAAAACGGACAAAAAACCTTGCCATCCATTGGTTAACGCGATGTATCCGTTCTGTACTCACTGCCTCCTTTTTGCTTCCTCTTTATCCATCCAGCATCCGTTTATGGACGTTTCATCCGCTCCAAAAGTTTTGGGCTGCCTAAAAATTTTGCGTGGAAAATGTATCCAGTTCGTCCGTTCTGCATCCGCTACGCATCCGCTAGGCATCTGTTACGCATCCGCTACACATCTGCTGTATCCGCTAGGCATCCATTGCGCATCCTCGCAACTCCATCCGCCCGGACGTAGGGAGGAAGCAGAACGGATGCAGAACGGATGCAGAACGGATGCCTAGTGGATGCAGAATGGAAACAAAGCGTGTAAAACGGAAAAAATGTTCGCAGAGGGGACCTATCTCAGATATTAAGGATGTCTAGAGGATGCCTACAGGATGCCTAGCGGAAAACCTATACTGCCTATAAAAAAGGAAGCAACTCGCCTGCATCGCACTTTCAGAACAGCAGCCCAGTGGTGCAGACCTCTGCAGCCTTCATCTGCCTCTTCTTCTTCCACAGCATCCAGTCATGTCCACCGTGGATTGTAACAAAGTCCTTTTGGCAGCCACCATCGTTCTGCAACAGTGCGAAGCCATCTGCAGGCTCTGTGAACACTACTGCGAGAAGAAAAGGAGCCACCTAAAAAGAGTCTGGGTCCGAAGATGGTTCACCAGAAGAGCAGAGGACGGACTGTACAACAAGCTGATGGTGGAGCTCAGGAGCGAAGACACTCGGGCGTTCCAGAACTTCATGAGGATGCCTCCAGCCATGTTTGACGAAGTTCTGCAGCGGCTGACACCCAGGTTGACCAAGGCAAACACCAGCTTCCGGCCCAGCCTGGAAACTGGGCTCAAGGTGGCACTCACTCTGCACCACCTGGTCTCAGGGACCTCCTACAGGAGCATGCAGGACGGCTGGAGGGTGCCATCCAACACCATCAGCATTGTGGTCAGAGAAGTGGTGCAGGCCATCATCGAAGAATACAAGGAGGAGCTCCTCCAGTACCCCTCCACTGAAGAAGGATGGAAGAAAGTTGCAGAGCAGTGGTATCAGAAGTGGAACTTACCACACACCGTTGGAGCTATAGATGGCAAGCACGTAGCCTGCAAAGCTCCAGCCAAGTCGGGGTCAACTTATTTCAACTCCAAGGGCTTCTTCAGCATCATCCTCTTCGCCATGGTCGATGCTGACTACAAGTTCATGTACATCGATGCTTCAGGCAATGGCTCCTCTTCAGATGCCCAGGTATACAACGCCAATCACCTCAAGGAGGGGCTGGAACGCAGCCTTATCGTGGGCTTCCCAGATCCAGAACCCCTGCCCAACGACACAAAAGATATGCCCTACTTCATCGTGGTGGATGACGCCTTCTCCCTCACAACCTACGTCATGAAGCCCTACACCTCCAGACTCCTCACCCGTGAAGAGAGGATCTTCAACTACAGGCTGTCCAGGGCAAGGCGGGTGGTGGAGAACACCTTTGGCATCCTGGCCAACAGGTTCCAGGTACTTCTCACCACCATGCAGCATTGCCCAGAGACCGTGAGGAGGATCATGGAAGCTTGCTGCATCCTGCACAATCTCATGCGCACCCGCTACCCAGTCTTGCAGAACAGGCTCGTGGACGTCTAACAAGCCAATGGGGACATGGAGCCTGGGGAATGGAGGCAAGGGCAAAATCTGATCGACACTGAGGATGTGCAGGGCCCCAACAGAGCCTCACATGAAGCGAAGAAGCAGCACAACTTCCTGAGACAATGGTGCAACTCCCCAGCTGGAGCAGTGGAGTGGCCAGACAGCATGGTAGATGCTTAATGGATACTTCCTTCAGCCTGTCACATCACACGGATGAGATTGGGCCATGTATGTTTGGTTGGCCTACAATGAACAGGGCGTTTAATAAAGAGTTGTGTTTATGTTGACATGTGTGGATAATTATTACATTATTATTGATAATAAAGGGCCATAGGTGTGGCACCTGGGAGGGTGGAC
>BLBF01000020.1:7111810-7131743 GCA_015471245.1 Laticauda colubrina | reverse complement strand
TGATTCACACACTTGCTTCATTTCTTTTTTTTAATAAAGTCTTGCTGGAAACTTTTAGAAATGGTTTAAGCCTTTGCATGCTTGTGGGATGGGTTAAGATAGCTGTGGGATGGGTTGAGATAGCTGTGGGATAGGCAGGGATACCTGTGGGATGGGTAATAGCTGTGGGATAGATAAACCTCCAGTGCAAGCATAGTGGGACTGTATGGTCCACCCTCCCAGGTGCCACACCTACGGCCCTTTATTATCAATAATAATGTAATAATTATCCACACATGTCAACATAAACACAACTCTTTATTAAACACCCTGTTCATTGTAGGCCAACCAAACATACATGGCCCAATCTCATCCGTGTGATGAGACAGGCTGAAGGAAGCATCCATTAAGCATCTATCATCCTGTCTTGCCACTCCACTGCTCTAGCTGGGGAGTTGCACCATTGTCTCAGGAGGTTGCGCTGCTTCTTCGCTTCACGTGAGGCTCTGTTGGGGCCTTGCACATCCTCAGTGTTGATAAGGTTTCGCCCTTGCCTCCATTACCCAGGCTCCATGTCCCCATTGCCTTGCTGGAGGTCCATGAGCCTGTTCTGCAACACTGGGTAGCGGGTGCGCATGAGATTGTGCAGGATGCAGCAAGCTTCCATGATCCTCCTGACAGTCTCTGGGCAATGCTGCATGGTGGTGAGAAGTACCTGGCCAGGATGCCAAAGGCGTTCTCCACCACCCGTCTTGCCCTGGACAGCCTGTAGTTGAAGATCCTCTCTTCACGGGTGAGGAGTCTGGAGGTGTAGGGCTTCATGAGGTAGGTTGTGAGGGAGAAGGCTCTGTCCATATGTTGTGTAACCAGAAGTTTTCATATATTTTCAGATTGCTAGTAGGGGTACATGAATGTGCTCTGCTAGTCTTCTACCTTTTTGTCCCACATACCAGTGATTACAGTCTTTACATTGTACAGTGTAGTTGCCTCATTGTTTCTTCTTCAGCTACTGGGTCTTTTGGTTACCTAAAATATTTTGGAGGCCTTTAATTGGTTTGTATATTGTAGTGATACCATATGATTGTAATAGTCTAGTTCAGGGATGTCAAACTTGCATCATCAGTGTCATCACATGATGTATCGCAACTTTTTCTCCCTTTGCTAAACTGGGCATGGGCATGGCCAGTGTGTGATGCATCTGGCTCATGGGCCCATAAGTTTAACAATCCTGGTCAAGTTGATTCTTTCTGAAATGTTTTTGATGTATGGTAGTGTCATCCTTTTCATAGCTTATGTTGATTGTGCTATTGTGGGTTGAGTGGTCAGGTCCTTTTGTTTAAAATTATGAGGGTATCCATTTTGTTGGGAGATGTTGTACAAGTGATTTGTTTCCTTTTCCTGGTGGTCTAGTTTGTTTCAGGGCATTTGTGGAGGGCAAACTACTGTTATAAACAGGAAGAAACTCCACATTCACGAGCACTTATGATGCTATCTAGTTTGATAATTTAATAATTCAATTTAATATAATTAATAATAATTCAATGCAAACAAACAATCAAATTCAGAGAGCATCAAGGACTCCAGAGCTTAACTGTGTTCTCCATAGTGTATTCTGAATTTAGATTCTGCACTGAAATGACTACTAGTAAACAATCACTATTATTTATTCCATTTATTTATTTTTCTCACAATCCTATTTCTGCAATGGAGCAGTTACAGAGCTTTTGAATGTTTGCTTCTTAATGATTGTGCAGAAAGCTTTTGAATAGTTGCAGTAAAATACCTTTATGAAAAAAAAGACACTTAGGAACATGAGAATAAACAAGAGAGTATAAGGCTGCATGTAAGCCTCACAGGCTTTGGTTTTTTTTGTCTATGCATCCACTTGAGCAGCTGGAAAGCAATGGAGACACATGATATCACGCATTTTGATGTAAAAAGAAAGGATATTCTGGTGCTCTACCAAATGAGAACACAAAACCTACTGTAGCTTCATTGTTAATAACTTGCACAAATATCTATGGTTTTCCCTCAAAGATCTTTTTTTAAGCATTCTAAAATTGTCATTCTGTAAAGATGAAGGTGCCAAATAAGATTCGGGGAAGGAGGGGTGTGGATAAGAAAAAAACCCAGACCGAATCAACTTTTGTATGTATTTCTTTCATCATTAATATAATATATAGTATTTCTTTCTCCATTAGCATGTATATTAATGATTTTACTGCATTCAAAGTCCTGTTTCAGTATTCTACTAGAATAGACACAAACAGGAAGGTATGATTGTGGTTTTTAAATTGGCAGTCTACATTAACTCACGTCAAGCTGATGTTCTCCTGATCAATAGGTTTGCATTTGCAACTCCTGGCAAGTCAACATTCTAATACATCTGGAATAAACCCAGCTTCCAGCAAAATTTCTGTGTGTAAAATAGATTTGGAAAATGTATAAATGCGATGGATATATCTCCAATAGTGACAAAAATGTCAAGTGTTTCTTAGATCTTCTTGCACTCCTGTCCATTAAACATAAATTAAAGCCAAAAGATGAGGCATGGAATTGAGGGGGAATGAATGATTGAAGTTAATTTATGCCCGTCCTTTTTCATTCAAAAGGGGAGAAAATTAATGAACAGACTCAAGCCTGATTTACTTTAACAGGGGACTCACTATATCCTATGGCAGGGGTGTCAAACTCCTGTCATCATGGCTGTGTCACATGATGTATTGGGACTTTTTTCCCCTTTGCAAAAACAGGCATGGGCATGGCCAACACATGATGTATCCGGCCCGCAGGCTGGGAGTTTGACAGTCCTGTCCTATGGTATATGCTATCCTAGACTTAGACCAATGGAATAGTTGCTCTGTATATAAACCAGAAGTGAAAAACCTCTGAGTCTCCAGATATTGTTGAACTATAGGTCCCAGCAGCCTACAAATGAGCCAGACTGAGCCCACAGGTCTCCTTATCTCAATCTAAAGAATTGTCAATTCCTATGAATTTTTTGTAGTCAGAACAACCAATCTTTCTTTCAACAGCAATTTGATTTCTGCATTCTGCTTAGGTCCTTGCTCCACCAAGATGCTACCTTCCCCAGAGACAACTTTATTTTTATTTTTCCAAAAGGACCAAGGGTCTACTCATGAGCTATCAGTTTGGAGCTTTGCTCCAACTGGTCTAGACTGTGGCCACAGTATTTGTCAAGAGATTTGAAGTGGTGGAAGAGGGAAGAGTGGATCATTTGAGTTTGCCACTTCACTGACAAACTGAAGGCTAGTTTTGAGAGTCATTTACTGTGTTTCTTTATAGATTAGGAGAAGGAGGGGAAGGGAGAGTCCTGGGAAAGCAATTAAGCCCACTCTCTCCTTAAGTAAGCAGAAGGCAAAATGATGATAAATGTTCTATCAAACCTGCTGTTTACAGTATACTTAGGCAAGTGATTAATTTCTCATTTTCATGTTATCTGACTACAGCTTCTCAGCACAGTTTTTTTTTTGTTTTTGAAACCAAGAAAAGCTGAAGTGATTATTCTTTCTCTGCTTGACGTCATGGAGGAAATACCAGATGCATATGAGGGAGGCAGGGTTTTATTAGTCACCTGAGAATTTAATGCCCAGCAATAAAAAAGAGGAGGAGAAGGAAAAAAGAACAGTCTAGACTAAAATATCATGTGGTAAAGCTTCCAGAAATATGGCGCTCTGTAGAATTTGGCATGATTCAATAGATCAGGGGTCTCCAACCTTGGCAACTTTAAGACTTGTGGACTTCAATTCAGCAAAGCTGGCTGAGGAATTCTGGGAGTTGAAGTCCACAAGTGTTAAAGTTGCCACGGTTAGAGACCCCTGCGATAGATCACCAGTCCTACATGTGGCCAAATATAGTGAAGGCAAACTAATCTGATTACTTAATTGTCAGTCTTCAAGATCTTCTGCTATTGCTTTGCATCTTTTCGACTGCCATAAGTAATGGGGGGGGGGAGGGAGGTAGGAATAGTTGGGAAATGAGCTGGAGGTGTTACATTCGTCTGTTGTATAAATGGGAGGGGGGGAGCATAAAATAGAGTTAGGTTTCTATTTCTCGCTTAGCTTTCTTCTCTCTGCGCAACTGCAACCCGTTATCAAAATATGCCAAGGTCAACGGACAGAGGCCTCATCATCACCTGAAGATGTCCACATGATCATATCCACAACTTCTAATTGGAAGTGTCATTTGAACTATTGGGGGTGGGAACATTTCCATCACTTTCTATATGTGAATTGCGCGCCTAAATTCTCAGATTCAGAATTCTTTGGTTGCTACCACTTCACTTTCAGTAAAAGATATCTTTTCTCTAAACTAAAGAATCTAAGTATTTCTTTCCTGGATTTTGAATGGAGCTCCGCCTGACATTAATAGGGATTTGTTCATTTTGAAAATGAGAAGGGATTGCCAAACTCAGCAAAATGGTGGATGGAACAATACAATGCTAATTACGAATATTCAAATGGGGTAGGATTTGCATCCTGATCTTTCATCCACTATTGAATCACTTTTGACCCCACCTCCAGAGTAACCACTGCCAGAACAGTTGAATCCGCTATTAGTAAAACAAAATGATCAAAAAATCTCATCTAAAAATCATCTGAATGAAAGTGACTAAAAGGTAAGTAAGAACCGTGGTGGGCCTGTGGTTAGAATGTAGCATTGCAGGCTAATTCTGTCAACTGCTTACAGTTCAATCCTCACCAGCTCAAGGTTGACTCAGCCTTCCATCCTTTCGAGGTCAGCAAAATGAGGTCCTAATTTGTGGGGGGAAATATACTCTGTAAACCACTTAGAGAGAGCTGTAAAGCACTGTGAAGTGGTATATATTGTCTAAATGCTATTGTTTATTTGCTAAAGGAATGAAAGAAGAGAGGACAAATGGAATGGGATAGAAAACAAACAGGGAAAGGTAGGGGTATTTGCAGGGGTGGTATTCTACAGGTTCGCACCTATCGCTAGGACTGGTTGTTAACATTCTAAGCAGTTCAGAGAATCGGTTGTTGGAAGAAATTACTGGCCTAATCCTGTAAGGAAGGCAGGAAGGAAACATTCTGGTGTTGCTTACAGAAACTGCCTCTCCGTTGACCCTAATTACATTCTTGGCAGGACTAGACTTCCTGTCTCAGGAACTTCTCTGGAGTTTTTTTTCCCTCCTTAGCTGGTACTTTGCTTGGTGGAGTGACCATTCAAAGTTACAATAGCACTGAAAAAAGTGACTTATGACCATTTTTCACACTTACAACAATTGCAGCATACCCACAGTCACGAGAGGCCAGGAGATTCGTGCCTCGATGTAAGTGATGTTGAGTTGGCTATGCCCAACCAGTCACATTACCACCAAGCCACACCCACCAACTAAGCCACACCCACAGAACTGGTTGTTAAAAAAATTGAATCCCACTACTGGGTATTTGTGATGTCCATGAATATAGATACTTTTATGGATATGTATGAAAGAGAGAGGGAAATGTTTTTTTTATAAAAAGTTTTTTTTTTAACAACAAACATAAACATAAAATAACAAATAAAACCTTCTTTCAGTTGTACAGTGTGTCGGTTGGTACAGGTTTTTTGTGCACAATATCTACAGTCTTTTCCTTTTAGGTTTACATTCATATAACATATTAACTTTCCATATCATATTTTATTATTGTTATGCCATCCTCAGGCTTTAATTTCAAATCCATATTATCCTTTAGAGCAATTCTCAATGCTTACTAATTTTTGTAATTTATTCCAAAACAATCTGTTGTAACATATCATTGCTATTGTATTACACTTCAATTTCCTACTTTTCTATCTAGCCATTGGTAGAACAAATCCCATATCTTATAATACTCTTTTTCTTCTTGCTCTGAGAGAGGGATGAGTATTCATTAATGCTGTAAATGATAGAGGTGATTCTATCACCTCAAATTACAAAAATATATGTTATATATTTGGACTTTAGAAGTTTTGGCAATGTCACACTCAGGATCCCTATGACAGGGTGAAATAAAAAAGTCAGATTGGCAGCAAGCTAGCATGATCCTAGCTTGGCTCATTTTGAGCAAAATAAAATGTAGGTCTTTAATTATACGGTTGAAATTCCAAACAGATTCTATTTTTAACTATTAGATGTCCTTGAGTCCCTCACTACAAATCTCTTCAATAAGCTTAGTAATTATGGGTTAGGAAGTTGGGTCATCTCATAAATGGCCAATTGGCCTAATGACAGGAAGTAAGGGGTAGAAGTAGACATAATGGTATTACTTGAAGAAGTATACCAGTTCTCATAGACTTTATGGTTATTATTATTATTTTTTTGTAGCTAAAATGGAGACAATTCTTATAGTAATTTTGTAGGACCATGTAAAAAAGTAAGGAATCACATTTCAAAAATGAAAAGCAGTTTCTCTTTCTGTCTGCCAAGGAAAATGTATATTTCTATAAAGGAAGAATTTAGTTTAAAAAAAAATAAAAGAAGTAAGCATTTAGGTATTGCATCCAAAAAGCTTCTTTGAGGTACATTTTTAGTTCACGTCTGGTGGGCATTTTATGTTAATGCCGAGTTTTCGCATGTCAATTTGCAAGAATCAATCCTGCCATGTTAATTTAGGATTATCTGTGCTATGGATAGATTCCAAATCTGACATTGCAATGGATTTGCAAGTTCTTCAACTAACCTAGTAATTAGGTCCTTCAAATTGTGTGAAAAGACCCATGATTTCTCCTCAACAAGATGGAAAATTATTAGGTGTTTTTCTATTTTTTTAATATATATATATTTATTTTAAGACAAACATACACAGACACTACATAAAAAAAAGAAAAACATAAAACCATCTTCCATTTTGTACATACAGTGTGTCAGTTGGTTTAGAATCTTTTGTGTGATCCTCTCATAATCATGTTCACAATTTATATCAATCTCACATTGTCAAACTAACATATGCTTATCTATTTATCAATTATTAATTATCCTGCTATTTATTCCATCAATATTATACTATGCTGTCATCCAATGGTTATATATGTCTACATTAAATTTTGTATCAGTCTATTAAACTTCTATAACAAAATTATCTATTCTGTTACTTTACCATGTCTTTATCCAACCATTGATAAAACCAATCCCATATCATATAAAATTGCTTGTCTTCTTGTTCTCTAATTTCAAATGTCAGTTTACTCATTTCAGCACAGTCCATAATTTTTTCATAACTTCCTCCTGCGTAGGTATTTTGTCATTTTTCCAGTTCTTTGCAAATACAATTCTAGCAGCTGTTAAAACATTTACAATCAAATATTTCAGTTCTTTATTGGATATGTCTGGTGCGACTCCCAATAAAAAGATCTCTGGTTTAAAGTCTATATGTTGTTTTATCATTTTTTCCAACCATGTGTGGATTTTAGTCCAACATTTCTTTGCATCTGAACATGTCCACCACATATGGTAATATGAACCAGGTATCTGATGACATTTCCAACATTTATCCGATTTGTTCTTAAATACTCTTGCAAGTCTCATCAGGGGTAGATGCCACCTGTAAAACATCTCATACAAATTTTCTTTATATGCAGTGACATTATCATTTTATAATTTTGAGACTACAATATTTGCCATTTTTCTAAATCAATCTCATATCCAAAACTTTCCCCCCAAAGCAATCATCATTTCTTTAACTTGTTCCTCCTCCAATTTAAATTCTAATAGATGTCCATAAAGTTTTTTTAATTACCTTTTCATCAGTACCCATCAAAATTTTATCTAAATCAGTCAATTTATCATAAATACCTTATGCTTTAGAGTCTTTATCAAACCTAGATTGTATTTGCAAATATGAAAACCAAATCATTTTTACACCTTGTTCTTCAAATGCTTGCATAGATTTAAGTTCACCCTTTTCATTCAATATCTCAGCATATCTAACTGTTTGTTCCTTTTTATATATTATTGGACAAGAAAAAGCTTTAATAGTTGATATCCATGTTGGAATTTTTAAGTAATATTGTCTTTTTATCGTCTCCTAGTTCAAAAACAATGCCTCTCAAATATAATGTCTTCTAAAATACCCCTGTGTTTTAGTTCCCTTATACCAGAGAAAGGCATGCCATCCCAACAGCAAGTCATGACCTTCTAAAGTCAATAATCTACTGCTCCTTAGTGTTATCCATTCCTTTACCCACATTAAACTTGTCACCTGGTAATATAGCTCCCACTGGGCAAGGCAAACCCTCCTCTTATTCTTGCATCTTGTAACAGTTTTAATTTTATTCTTGCTTTTTTTACCCTGCCAAATATATTTCAACACAATTCTATTTAAATCTTCAAAAAACTCTTTTCCTAGTCGAATAGGAATTGTCTGTGATAAATATAAAACTCTAGGCAATATATTCATCTTAATTGTAGATATTCTCCCAATCAATGATAGTTGCAGTTTTTCCCATTTTATCAAATCTGTCACAATCTGCTGTTTGAGTTTAACAAAGTTATCTTCCTTCAGTGTACTACATCTTGGTATAATATGTATCCCTAAATATTTAACCTTGTTTGTGACCTGTATTTGTAAAATTCCTTCCAACTCTTTCTTTCATCTTGCTAACATATTCTTTGTTAATACCTTTGTTTTGTCTTTATTTATTCTCAAACTTGCTACTTTTCCACATTCTTCTATTTTTCCTATTATTTTGGGTGATGTTTCCAATGAGTCTTCCAATATAAATATCAAGTCATCTGCAAAAGCTTGCAATTTATACTCCTCCTTTTAAATTTTCATTCCTTTTATTTCTTTTTCTTCTCTGATATTCCTATTCAAGACTTCCAATGTTAATACAAACAGCAGAGGCAACAATTGACAGCCTTGCCTTGTCCCTTTTCTTATATCTATGGATTCTGTTAATTCTCTATTCACCATCACCTTTGCAGTTTGTTCATGGTATATTTTTTCAATGGCTTGGATAAATTTTTTACCAAAGCCCATTTGTGTCAATTGCAATAAAATAAATCTCCAACTCACATTGTCAAAGGCTTTTTGTGCATCTAGAAACATCAAGGCCACTTGCTTCTCAGGGTGTGCTTCATAATATTCCAGAGTAGCCAAAATAATTCTCACATTGTCTTTGATTTGCAGAAATCCATTTTGATCAGTATGAATAAAATTATTTAAGTATCTCTTTAGTCTTTCTGCCAGAATTGAAGCAAATATTTTATAGTCTGAGTTAATAGAGATATAGGTCTATAATTATTAACTTGCTATAGGTCTGTACCTTCCTTCGGTATAAGTGTAATGTCTGCTTCTGACCATGTTTTTAGTATTCTTTTCTTCAACATAACTTCATTCATAACTTCTAAAAGATGAAGATTCAATATTTCTTGAAAAGTCTTGTAAAATTCTGCTGGCAAACCATCTGGACCTGGTGCTTTCTCAACATACTGTTTTTTTTTAGGCTTCTCTTAATTCCATCATTGTTATATTTCCTTCTAACTTTGTTTCAATATTTTTAGGTACCTGAGTTAGGTTCGCTTTCTGTAGATATTGCTTAATTTTTTCTTCCTGAATATTCTCTTGAAAGTACAGTTTTCTATAGTAGTCTTGTATAATTTTTTTCTTCTCCTCATTTCCATAGCAAACCTGTCCTTCTTTATTTATTAATTGACTAATCCTTCTTGCTTCTCTTTCCTTTTTCAGTTTATAAGCTAGCCATCTGCCTGGTTTGTTTGCATATTCAAAGTAATTCTGTTTGGCATTTTTAATTTTTTGTGCTAAATTGTTCCACTAGTCCCATTTTATGTTTAATTATACCCATTTTATTTTTAATATCTTTCTTTTGTGGGGCTTCTGTAAATATTTTTCCAATCTTTTATAATCATCCTCTAATGCCTTAAATGTCTTTTTCTGTTTTCTGTTTCTTTTCCTAGTATAATCTATTATCAAGCCTCTTGTGTAGGCGTTCATTGTGTCCCAGAGATTCTGTAAAGATGTATCCTCTTTTCTATTTTCTTTGAAGAAGAAAACAAGTTCTTTCTCTATTTTCTGTTTAAAGTCTTTTTCTTTTAATATCATATTATTTAAAGTCCTTCTAGATCTCCTCTTATATCCTTTCCAAATAACTGACACTGGATTATGATCTGCCCAAGTGCTTGTTTCTATTTCAATCTGTCATACATTAATTAGTCAATAATTATGCTCACATCCATATCATATCTATTCTAGACCAGGATGTATGCCTTTTTGAATAAAAAGTATAGCTTACTTTCTGCATTTCTCTCTCTCCGTGCATCTTTTAAGTTAAATTCCTCTAATATGGAAGGAAGGATTTTGGTAGTATCTTTCTAAATTTCTTTGTTGTTTTCTGTGTTTTATAATCCAACCGGTCATTAATTATTCCATTAAAATCTCCCATCATACAAATATTAACATAGTCCAATTCAATTATTTTCGTATGTAATTTTATGTAGAATTCTTTTTGTTTATCATTTGGGGCATTAATTGCAATTTGAAGTGTTTTAATGCTGTTATCCATTATTTCCACCATCAGAATCCTTCCATCATCATCTGTGTAGATTAGTTCTGCCAAAATTGTTTCTTTAATATATACCACACCTCTTTTTTTGGATTGTGCTAGCAATGTAAATAATTTCCCTAGTTTTCCTTGTTGATTCATGTTGTTTCATGTTGTTTTTCAATTCATATTCATGTTGTTTTTTTAATATGTACCTCTTGTGAGCAGATTATGTAAAATTTTAATTTTTCTAATTTGTGAAATACTTTCCTTCCTTTAGTAGCCAAATTAAGTCCATTTATGTTAATCAAATTCAATATTCTTTCATTTATGTTAAGCTTTATAAGAGGGTTTTATTGCTCTAGTAGATCTCAATTCTTTTTGTTCTCTGGGTTCATCGCCTACTACCCTTCTTCTTTTTCTTTTTCAATTACAACTATACACCCTCTTGAAATTCAATTAGTGACTCTTCCTTTCTTTCTTCTTCCTCCTTTCCTCTAAAGTATTCTAAGTAGAATAGCTCAGCTTTTTCAACTGTGTCAATTCTGTGTCTTTGTTCCTGCCAAGTGAAAATAAGGCCTTCTGGCATCAACCATTTGTAGTTTACTCCTCTTTTAAGTAACTCTTTGGTCAAGAATAAATATTCTCTTCTCTTCTCATCTCTCTTACTCTTCTTGGCATCTGTTTCAGGACCACAATTTATTTGTCTTTATATTTTAGTGTTTTCTCTCTTACCACCTGCAGTATCTGTGTCTTTATAATTTTCTTAGTAAATCTAATGTGAACCTCTTTTGGTCGTCTATTCCTTGTTGCATATCTTGTATAGACACGAAACACTTCATCCATCCCATCCATCATCTTTTCTTTGGTTATTTCCAGTGCTTCTGCCAATATTTCTGCCATTATTTCAGCAAGATTTTCATATTTTCCTTCTTCTATATTTTGAAATCTTAGATAAAATTCTGATTTGTCTATTTCCATCCTAATGGTTCACATCTGCCCATCTCAACATCACTCAATTGCATATCAATGTCTCCAATTTTCTTATCTTTTTGTATATCTTCTTCAATTTTTAAAAATCTGTCTTCATATTTCATCATCATCTGTTAAATAATTTCCACTTTCTCACCTGTCTTTTCAATTTTTTGCTCAATCTTCTGGATTCCTTGCATAATCATCTGTAATGTCACTTCCTTCTCTTTCTCTTTTTCCTGTTGTAATATTGTCTGTATAGATCATTGCCCTCCAGATGGTGAGGGGGTTGGTATCGAAGAAGCTGGAGCTGTTGTCTTTCTACTCATAATGCTTAATGTTAGGGATAACATTGTTCACCCTAACTGGTTTAGGTGAAATAATAACTATGAATCATAGTTAGTGTATGTTAGAGTGTATACAGCTTTAACTGTGAAATAGCAATTAAAGGAGTGGTTAAGAAAACAATATATAAGTAGCAAGACTACGGCTTGCTCTCTCTCTCTGGCTTTGATGATCCCTGATTACTGCTTGGAATCAAGACTGCATTGCTCGAACGGGAGAGACAACAAAGGACTGATTTATAAGTGAACTGACATAGGATATTCTACATGGACTTTGCTAACTGAATACCCCTGAATGGACTGACTACATGGTAAATGAATATTGGACTGTTATTTGACTATGCTATTAACTTATAATGGAATAAAATATATTCTTGATAGCACAAGCATATCTGTTATTTTTACTGTATGTTAATAAACATACAAGCTTAGCTCACTCATTTATCTGTGTGCCTATCTGACTAATGCTGCACATTCTGTTTAGCTTGTCTACCTAACCCTGGTTGGGGAACCCAGGCTTAACACTTATCTGTAAAGAAAGAGAGAGAAAAAAAAGAAAAAAAGAGGAAAAAAGAAAAAAAGGGGAAAAAAAGATGAGGGCAAACAGTTACCACTCCAAAGAAAAAAAGGAAAAAGAAAGTCTTCAGGCACTTGGATACTTTAATCCAATTAGTTACAATGGTAAATGTAAAAAGTAAAAAATCAACTATGAAAAAGGGAAAAAAGAGAAAGAGAAATATTCTATGTGTTCTTCTTAATAAAAAGAAAGTAAAAATAAAAGATTTACATTCTAGTTCCTGGTTTAAAAAATCAAAATCCAATTAAAGAGAGAAAAAAGCCCAACTAGTGGGGGTGGGTGGGTAGAAAGGGTAAAAAGTTAAAAGGTAAAAAGCAATTATAATATAAAACAAGTCTCTGCCGCCAAATATCCAAGGCTCATTGATAATCAGCTCAGAGTTTTTCAAGGTCACTTCAATCTTCTTTCTTTCAACTTCAACTCCAGACTCCAGCTATCTGTGCAAATGAGCACCTGAATAAATAAACTGCCATGCTCATCTCTATCTTTTCCAATACACAGCTCAGAGTCCTTGATTGTAACACAAACTAGTGAAAGAAAAAAGAAACAATGTATCCAAGCCTCTGGGTGGCAGTGCTACTTACTTTCCTTCACTTTCATTTTCCCCTCCTCAATCTACAGCCAGGAACTAAAAGAAAAAGAAGTAAAATCTCCCCCCCCCCTTTTTTTTTTTTAAAAGAGGGAAAAATAAATCCTAAATCAAGCAGAAGAGTCTTAATCAAAAAAGAATTTTCAAAAGGATTGTTTAAAAAAAGGAGAAAGAAATACAAACAGAAATAAAAAGATTTAAAAAGTACCAGTCCAGCTTAAAGTTAAACTGCTTTGCCAAGTTCAAAATTCCAATAAAAAAGGAAATAAAGAAAAAAAAAAACTTTCACTTTGACAATTAATAATGCAGCTTAAACTCTTTTCTCTTCACTTTTAGTCCACTTTAATTTTTTCAGGGTGTTCTCTCCAAGAAATAATAAGTAAAAGTTCATCTCACCAAACAGACACACTTTCTTCCAATCTCTTCTGTTCCAGAGCTGTCCCAGCTTCAGCAGCTTGGAAGGCTGCCTCTCCGCCGCCAGCAAAAAGGGCTTTCCCTGGATCAACCAGGGACTTTGTGATGTCCTTGGGATCAACAGGACATGCCCTTGTCAATCACCATCTCTACAGGATGGTTTAAGTCCATGGGGACCAGCAGCTGAGATATTGACGGCGATCTTGGAGGATCAAGATTGCTCATCCAACCACCATGACAACAGTTCTGTCCTCCTCCAGGTGTTTTACTATTGTTGAGAAAAACTCATGCCACTCAAAAGAAGCTGGGGTCAGAAATTATTACCATAAGATATCATTGCTCTTTTTTAAGTGAAAGTCACAAGGAGAAATTTGTGGTTCAAGAGCACAATTCTATTTTTCCTTTCCCATTCTAGGTGCAAATTCAAGTCTAAAATAATCTTATTAACTCAATGGAACTTAGATTGGCAACTTCGCAAAATAGCAGAGTCAATGGCTGTCTGTGGGGCTGAAACCTTTAAACTGCATCTGGAATGAAGCTTCAACTCAGTCTGGCTGACTTTCAGCACCAGTTTGATATAGTGACTAAGTCACCAGACCAGAAACTAGGACTCCAGGAGTTCAAGTCCCATCTTAGGCACAAAGGCATATAAACATTCTGGAGCAAATCACTTTCCCCCAACAGCAAGAGGAAACAACTTTCCTAAAACCTTGCCAAGAAAACTGCAAGGATTAATGTAACTCAATATAAACCACTTCAAACTTGATTTCAGAAAGTACGACTTCAGCAACAGAGTGGTCAATGCCTGGAATGCACTACCTGACTCTGTTGTTACATCCTATAACCCCCACTCCTTTAACCTCAGACTAACCACTATTGACCTCGCCCCATTCCCAAGAGGTCTGTAAGGGGTGTGCATAAGTGCACCATCTTGTCTACCGTCCCTGTCCTATTGTCTTCATTTATTTGTACCTATTTCCTGTATTCTTACTCATGTTTATACTTATATCTATTATTGTGTAAGTGATTGACAAATCAAATAAATAAAAATAAAATAAATAATCTAGGCAGTTGCCTCAAAAGTGAAAACACACCAAATCTTTTGCTCTTGTGATTCTTGTGGCAGCTGGGGAGGAGGAAATGAGACTGTGTTGTACTTTTTAAGCTGATATTCTTAAACTAAGAAAGAAAACCTTAGGTTGGGAAGATGGAGTTGTCTGGTGGCAGTCCAGCAATTACTTTTTGAATTTATGCAGATAGTCAACTTATGATCACAATTGAGCCCAAAATTTATATTGCTAAATGAGACATTTGTTAAGTGAGTTTTGCCCCATTTTATGACCTTTCTGGCCACATTTGTAAAGTGAATCATTGCAATTGTTAAGTTAGTGTGTCTGGTTTACCCTTGGCTTTGCTTGTTGGGAGATCACAAAAGATGATCACATAATCCCGGGACAACAAAACTGTGGTGATGCTTCAATGATCATAAGTGTGAAAAAATGATCATCAGTCACTTTTTTCAGTGATGTTCTAACTTTGAATGGTCACTAAATGAACTGTTGCAAGTCAAGGACTACTTGTATCTTCTTCGGTACCTAGAGCTTCATTTCTTAAAACTATGGAACTAAACCAGGGGTGTCAAAAATTGTGGCTCATGGGCCGGATGCATCACGTGCTGCCCATGCCCCCATTTTAGCAAAGGGGGGAAAAGTCACGATACGTCATGTGATGACAGTGTGATGATGCGAGTTGGACACCCCTAAACTAAACCATAGGATTACTTAGAATACATTTTAAAGCCTTGTCTAAATTTGTAGATTTCCAGATTTTGCATCAATGGTTCCAAGCAGGGTTGTATTAGAATCAAATTAATTAATTAATTATGAAACTAGTGAAACTAAAAGTGCTTATGGTTGACTGGACTGTGCCCCTATTTAACAATATAGTTGCATAGTTTCTAGGTTTTTTTTTATTTTCTTCTGCTTCCTATTTATGCTGTCATGTTTTGCTGTTTGTAGTAGTAATCATTTCAGTTGAGTTGTATATAAACAGTTCTCTTAAGTCTCTGCAGTTTTTATAGAGTGTTCTATACTTGACATTCTGCAACAGTTTGTACTTTAAATTAGTAAAGTTTTCTTTCTTAAAAAATACCAATCCGTCTTGGTATTGCTTCTATTTAAATTTAATGAACTGAAACCAGATCCCAAATTAGGATGTTATTTAAGCCATAGAATTTACAAACTCAAAGCAATAAATGCAAATTGGAGTATTACAAATATATTTTATAGAGTGAGTCCAACCATCTCACATTTACAGGGCCTTCTTGAATTCTCAGAAGATGGCACATCAATATAACACATACGCAAACACACACACACACACACACACTACAATCCCTATATGGGAGATGTCATGCATTTATTTTGGATCCACAGAATAAAAGAAAATCTTGTAAACCAGTAATATGTACATTTATATCATGATTTCAAACAGACAATAGACTGTATATTAGTTCAGTAGGCGTGTAAACAATGAATCCCACCCATGAATTTAATTTATGGAAGTTACCTGGGTTTTAATTGAAGTCATCCAACTCAGCCAATTCTTGTAACTCTGAACTCCACACCTTCAAATATTGTCCAATTAATTCTAATGAAATTTGGCATTCTATACTCACAAGCAATGAATATTTGAAGAATTCTGCTCCATTAAAGATACTTGTATGGGTTAGAAATCATGTCTGAATCTGCCCAAATCAGGGGTAACTGCAATTGCTATGACTGGAAAATCTGTGTACATAAAGAATTGTAATTGGGAAAAACAAGTCCCCAGATTTTATTTAAAATCAAACTGCACGATGATCCAATTTTTTTGTTTCCATAATGTACTGTTGCTCTGATGAATGGGTTTCAAAAAGTACAGGCTTTAGATTTACCCCAGACGAGGCCTTACTTTTTAATGTGAACCACAGAACCAAGTATATGAGTTCAAAACACAGTCAAGGGATGGGATTAGAAACAGACTGATTAATTTCCATTCCTCTCTTTTTTCCTTAGAAAAAGGAACTGTTAAAAACAGGCTCAGGATCAGGGACTACTATGTTAGTAATAAAAAAAATACACATAGAGCACCAGAACTTTAATGAAAATGCTTTCTTCTGCCTTTAATAATTTTGAAAAACTTAGTTCCATTCATTGCAAAAAGGTTAAGGATTAAGTTCCATTTGACTATTTCAAAGTCAATTTATTTTTGACAGAATTTAATAAAGTCAGGGTTTTCTCAAGAAGAATAACAATTCTGCTCATGGAAGAAAATGTATGCCTTTTCTTAATTGCCATTTTCACTTTCTGGCAAACAGCACAATACAGCTGACATGGGTTTTGAGGCAATTCTTCTGCCAAAATGCAGCTAATATTAGCACTGTATCCAGCCAGCATACTAAACTCATCCCTTATTTTCTTGCTTTATTTATGAGTATATATTTTTTGAAAATAATCACTTGATTTTCATCATAGTTTGAAACACAATTTAATGTTTAATTAATTTGTCTAGGAGAAAAAAGCATCATGCTGTTATGCTCTGCTACGAACAATTTTGCTAAGGTTAAAGTGCATGAATCCAGATAACCTTGAGATGGTAGTAAAGCCCATGTCCCACTGCACCAATGGATACAAAGAGGATGTAAAATGGACAAAAAAGCTTGCCAACCATTGGAAAATGCGATGCATCCGTTGTGTACTCACTGCATACGTGTTTCATACGCTCTATCCGTTAAATATCCGTCTACTGCTATTTCATCCCCTCAAAAAGTTTTGAGCTGCACAAAACTTTTTGAGCGGATGAACTTTCCGCCGCATACGATCTACATCCGCGACACATACGGGCAACAAACATTCTACGTCCGTTGTCATCTGTAGGATGTATCCTCTCGGCATCCTCTGGGCATCCCCTCAACTCACATCCACTGCAGCTGAAAGCGGAAAGAGGGAGGAAGCGAAAGGTACACGGAACGTCCACACAGCGTTAGTAGCATGGAAATAAAAAGGATGTAAGCGGATGCATCTCATATATAAAGCATTAAAATGGACAAAACGTTAGTATATGGGACGTATCTTGGATATTTAGGATGTCTGGAGTATGCCTACAGTCTGTGGAAGGACACCTAGCGGAAAACTGATATTTCCTATAAAAAGGGGGGAGGAAATCACCTAGATCTCACTATCAGTCCAGCAGCCATGGTGTACAGACATCTTCAACCTTGGTTTTGCTCTTCCACATCATCCATTGATCTCCACCATGGATAATCACACACTCCTTTTGGTAGCTGCCATCATTCAACACCAGAACCAAACCCTGTTCAGACTGTTTCACCTTTTCTATGCAAGGAGAAGAAGGAGACGTCCAAGAGCTGTGTGGGTCCGAAGATGGATCGGGAGAAGAATGGAGTTTGGACTGTATGACCAATTGATGATGGACCTGAGGAATGAAGACACTTGTGCATTCCAGCACTTCATGAAGATGTCACCAGCCATGTTTGATGAAATTGTGGAGCGTCTTGAGACCCAGGTTGACCAAGCAGAGCACCAACTTCCATCCCAGCCTGGACCCTGGACTGAAGGTCCCACCGACTGAAGATCCCATCCCACCGACTCTGCACCACCTGGCCTCTGGAACCACATACAGAAACATGCAGTATGCCTGGAGGGTGCCACACAACAGCATCAGCAAAATGGTCAGAGAAGTGCAGGCCATCATCGAAGAATACATGGAGGAGCTCCTCCAGTGCCCCACCACTGAAGAAGTCTGGAGGAAAGTTGCAGAGCAGTGGTATCAGAGGTGGAACTTTCCCCACAGTGTTGGAGCCATAGATGGGAAGCACTTGTCCTGCAAAGCTCCAGCCAACTCAGGGTCCTCTTATCAAAACTACAAGGGCTTCTTCAGTATCATCCTCTTTGCCATGGTTAATGCTGACTACAAGTTCATGTACATCAATGTTTCAGGCAACGGGTCTGCTTCAGATAGCCAGGTATACAACGCCAGTGACCTCAAGGATGGGCTGGAACGCAACCTCATCATGGGTTTTCCAGATCCAGACCCCATACCCAATGACATACAAGTTGTGCCCTAATTCATCGTGGGTGATGACGCCTTCTCCCTCAGAACCTACCTCATGAAGCCCTACACTTCCAGATACCTCAACCGTGAAGAGAGGATCTTCAACTACAGGCTGTCCAGGACAAGACGGGTGGTGGAGAACGCCTTTGGCATCCTGGCCAACAGGTTCCAGGTACTTCTCACCACCATGCAGCATCACCCACGGACTGTGAGGAGCATCGTGGAAGCTTGCTGCATCCTGCACAATCTCATGCGCACCTGCTACCCAGTGTTGCAGAACAGGCTTGTGGACTGTCAACAAGGCAATGGGGACATGGAGCCTGGGGAATGGAGGCAAGGATGAAACCTAATAGACACTGTGGATATACAAGGACCCAACAGAGCTTCACGTGAACGGAAGAAGAAGCGCAAGCTCCTGAAATACTGGTGCAACTCCCCAGTTGGAGCAGTGGAGTGGCAAGACCAGATGGTAGATGCTTAATGGATGCTTCCTTGAGCCTGTCTCATAACACTGATGAGATTGTGCCATGTATGTTGAGTGGTCCTACAATGAATAGGGCATTAATAAAGAGCTTTGTTTATTTTGAAATGTGTTGATCAATGAATAAATTGTTATTAACAATTAAGGGCCATATGTGTGGCAGCTGGGAGGGTGGACCATACAGTCCCACTATGCTTGCACTGGAGGTTTATCAATCCCGCAGCTATCCTTACCCATCCCACAACTATCCTTACCTATCCTACAGCTATCCTTACCCATCCCACAACTATCCTTACCTATCCCACAAGCATGAAAAGGCTTAACCCTTTTTTCAAAGTTTTCACCAACACTTTATCAAGTAAATAAAATGAACCAAGTGCGTGAAGCAAAGATAACCTTTATTAACAACTGTCGTAAGTAAACTGTATGACTTTATTAAAAAAGCAAAATGAACCAAGTAAAGTGTCTTTAAGCAAAGACAAGGTGAACAGGTAACAAGTCAGTCTCTGGCACTATGCTCAGTCACTCTGAGGCATGTCCATGGTCACAGCTGTCGAGCGGCCAGGAACTGTGGAGATGGCTGTGGCTGGAGTGCTGTTCTGAGGCACCATTGGGGTGCCTGGTCCCGAGAGTACAACAGGGGATGGTGTGTTCAGGAAGCTCTCAGAGAGCTGACTCAGTCCCGTGAGGTTGAGAGGCCCTTCCTCAAGGACCTGGGATGTCAGGCACAGTACTGAAGACAGATTTTCTGTTGAGGGGCTTGGCTGTGGGGTGGAGGAAGGAGAAGTGTAGTGGGGCTGTCTGGTCTGCAGCTGGGCGCAGTGAGGTGTCTGTGGCGTGCGATGTACCTGGGCCTGGACTGGGAAGGGCTGCCTCTGCTGTGGGAAGTCCTGGTACTCGTAGCCTTGGGAGGTGCTGTTGAAAGCCATGGAAGGGCTGTGACATCGCCTGGGGTG
>BLBF01000020.1:7039744-7106810 GCA_015471245.1 Laticauda colubrina | reverse complement strand
TATATATATATATATATATATATAGCTTGACGTCACTCATGTCGAGTGCCTGTGGTTGCCCGAGTCCTCTGCCAGCAAAAAGGGGCCCCCAAGCTCAGTTTTCGGCTGCAACTCAGTTTTCTGCAATGCTCTGCCAGCAAAAATGGAGCTCAGGAAGGCCGTCTGCAGTCCTACTGAGCTCTATTTTTGGTGGCAGAGGCACTACAGACAAGTCCTTGGCTGTTTCCAGGGTGACCCCATGGGCTGGATCTCAGCACCCTGTGGGCCATATCCGGTCCCCAGGCCTTGAGTTTGACACTCCTGGCCTAGACCACTGCAATATTTAATTGGCAATGGATGGTAATTATGAGTTTAGACAATGAAAATGTCAGATTTTACCATGCCATTGGCATGTCATTCTTTCACCCATTGCTAATCACCTTTGCCAAAGGCTCCCAGTTATGCTTTTATGGCACATATATTGTATGTATGTGTGTAACCAGATCAGCTTGTACTACGGATAGTGTGAGTGAACGGTCATGATGATGAATAGCAGCAGTGGTGCGTTAGTAGAATGTCACTGTGATATTGGCAGCAGTTTATTTATAGCACATGAGCCCAGTTAAGGATGGTCCATTTTAAACATTTAGACTTTCAGCAACTATTCAGTGATATTGTACTAACTGACTTAGAGTTTGGATTTAGAAATTAGAGTGGGCCCCATTTTAATACTCTTTCAGAAGGCTCTGAAGATGTGGTTCTGCCAGCAAACCAGGGGAACTTAGAACAGAATAGAGTCCATTAAATGGCTGGTATGAATGTGTGTGGTCACAAAGGTGGAGGGTTATTTTTTATTTTTATTATTTTTATTTCTTTTTTATTGTGCTTTTATGTCCTTGTAAGCAGCTTTGAGTTGCCATGTGCGAGTAAGCAGCAGTATAAATTTTCTAAATAAATTAATTTATACAATAAGGCAGGAAAAACAAGTGCCTTCTGATCTTAATAAAGTTTTTGTGTTAAGCGTCTTGTGGAAACCCAACCTCATTGTTATGGTTTAGGGATCAATGTTAAGTGAGAAAATGCATTCATTCATAAGTGTGTTCTGTAAAAGCAGCCATAAAGTTATTTGCATTGTTTTAACCTAGTCAAACTAACATTTTTTTTCCTCCCCGGACTCAGGCAGACATTTGTGAACTTTATCAACAATAAAGAAACATTTCTAAAGGTGACATTTAGAAAATCAAAATTGATTTAACACACTCCTCCTACTCCATTTATGAGGATTTTGACCTGAATATTTACAAGAAGCTTTAATCTGTATTTGGTGGTTTATGTGATAGATTATCTACAGCCAGAATTGTATTGTGTTATTGACGATTATACAGTATTTTCTGTAAGATTAAAAAACAGAATGATCAGTCCATGGAGACAGGAATTGATTTTATTAATAAAATGTATATTATTTTGTCTTTCAGGTGACAGTTAACAAACTTTGGTTTTTGAAAAGGAATTTCAAACAGCAAATTGTTGATTTTGAAATTTCTTTTACACATAATATGCTTGCATGCTTTAAAGCAGCTGAAAATGAGCTAGTGGGATCCGGTATCAATTAATTTAAAACAGATTTATGAAAGAAATAGTAACAAATATTTTTCAAGTCTTACATATATTATGAGAAATAAGTACAAAAGGATTTGTGTTAAATTAATGTCTATGTTTGACCACCCAGAAAAAAAAATCCTCAAAGCCAGGAAAAAATAAGATTACAAATTATAACTGCTAGAGTTTAAAAAAAAGTCTTAATGGATAGCAATTTTCTCATAGGTTGCTTGGCAACTAGGTAGAATCACATGACCTAGACTTATTTGCCACAATACAGCAAGAAGGCTACCTGAGCAGATTTAAGTTTTTACACTCTTGTATCTTCTGTGCTGGAAAGCAAATAGATTTCATCAATACAAATCCAGAATCTGAAGTTATAGTGCTGCATTGACTATATCCATCATTTGCAATGTAGTTTTTGCTTAAGTTAGCCAGGAGTACAGTACATAAATCCTTTCACTTGATCTACCACTATCTTTAACACCACCATGTTTGGTACAATAAATGGCAGTGATAGACATATTTTAAATCTGAAAGCTCTATTCATTTCTTCTTTTTATCCCTGGGCATTACGATATGCCCGAGAGGGTGGGGTGGGGGGAAAAGTCTATTGAACAGGGGCAAGAGTTTTTGTTCTGAAGTTTCAGAAGTAAACAATGACACTGATAGAATAAAAACTACACATTAGTTTGACAAATACAGGCACCGCTCATATATAATTTAACTATACCTAGCAAATGTGCCAGAAAGATCACTGGAGTAAGCACAGTACATAAATCATTGTGCAGAATCTACTTTTAATATCCAGATTGAAAAAAAAATTCTGAGAGTTTCAATTAGTCATTAATTATAGACTAGTTAGTTATATTATTGGAATTAATTCATTATACTCAAGGGCCCCTTGTGACATTACAGGAAAAGAACTGGCAGCCAGAAACAAGGTATGCTTTGTTCCTGAGCTATGGAAATATTGGAAGATGCATCCATAGACATACTATCCATGCTGCTACTTTTCTGCATATCAGCATTTACTCCAATGCTGAAGGCAACACCTTTAGTGGGGAATGAACCACAGAAATGGTCTCCTTCCATCTGGCTCACAACTTCGCACATTGTCAGAATACAGTACTAAGGACCTGTGCTAGAGCTACAGGGACTTTCCTCACATCTTTTGCACATTTAACAAGACACATTTTTTCCCCATGCCAACATAAAAAATAACCAACACCAAAACACAACTTGCTTATGTCTTGAAATGAGGTATGGCATCCCATGGGAGTATTTTAATGGGCCCTTGAGATCCTTCTTGGAATTCCTTATTGCAAGATAGTCCTAAGCAGGAAAGGGTGCTTGCTGCTCCTTTGTTTCCAGTTCTGCCTGGACCTGAGGTTTTGTCACTGACTTCAAATAACATAGCTCTCGAGATCAATATATACAAAGAGGGTACATGATAATATTACTAATCAGAAAAATATGGAGTGGGACTTCATTGGAAATTGCAGCTTTATTTTTCATAATACATACACGGTACTGAAATGTAATTTTGAAATTAGGATAAGGTAACAGCCAGTTGCAATTCAGGGATGCATGCAAGTTTTAGAAACAGACACTGGACAGCACTGTACTGTACACAGAATAATTACAGTTTATAAAACATATTTTCTTAGCACCTCTCATGTTGTAAAAAAAAAAGGAGCACCATTCAATTTTACAGCACCAAAAAATAAAAATAAAAGGGAAATGAGGTGATCGAAGAAGGATAGGACATTCATAAGATGAACTTGCCTGTCGGTGACACAGGGTCATTCATCATTTGCCAAATAAATTTAAGTCATGTGATTCTGCTCCAAAAAGGGCAGTGGGTGTTTTCTAAAGAAGACCTACATGTTTGGTGAAACTCATCATCTATTCCATTCTGAATTAAAACTTACACATGGCACAAGTGAATTGGTATGGTGACACCTGGCATATTTTTCTTCTTGAAGATTTGCTCTTTGCTCTAAACTTAACCAAGGAAACAGACTGGACCCACTTCAAAGCCAAACTTCTGATTTTGATCACCAAAGTCATTAATCATCACATCGAAGATAGGCAGTTGGTCAATTTTGGGAGTACTGATTTCCATAACAGTCTTTGCATAGCCTTTTCTTGACTGTAAAATAAAATAATAACATTCAATTAATATATTGGTTGCTGCAGTAAAGATCAGAAAGTTCTTAGATGGACTGTGTTTGTTCAAGGAGGTGGTTGTGCAGACTATAGCAATGGTTGAATTTAAAGAAGGAGTTTGTTCGGTTTGCGGGAATGAGACTCAGAGATCAGCATAACTTCAGCTCTTTTATTTAGTTCCGAAAGTCTGTTCTAACTAGGAGCCGTGGCAACTCTTTTTATAGAGAGCTGCTCGCGGCTAGTGTCCAATGACAGCTACTTGTTTTTCCCACTGCTTGAATTGGCCAATCATAGCCCTGCTATTATTGGCCAATCAGCATCGAGAAAAGTAGCCAATCAGCATCGGGTATTTGTTGTCCAATAGGAATAGCCTATTTGAAGTATGTTAATATGGAACAGTTAATCTCAAAAGTCCACCTAATAAGTTGGGAAAAATTTTGACTGAGATATTTCTTATGCATTTAAACCAAAATGGTAGTTTGCATCTTGACTGGATTTCCAAAAAAGTAGCAACTTAACAAGGTACTCCAGAGAACAGTCCAGGTGAATATAATTATCTATATTTATCATTGCCCATTCACTTGTCAGGGTAGTAACTAGGGTTAGATAAAGTGTCAAAAATCATCATGTAGGAAACAATGTATTGAAGATATATCACTTCTAGTCCAAGTCTGAACTAGCTTTTGAGGAATGAGGAAGGAAAGACTTTGCTTCATATCAAACTATTTCTGCCCACAGGAGAAAAGGAAGGGGTGGTATTGAATAAAGAAAAAAATGTCAAGGGTGGTTGGAACAAAAGAAAAGGAAAAGGGAAATGATTCTTTTAAATGCAAATTAATTCACAGAATTATAGAATGATAGAATCATGAGTTGGAAATATCTTGGAGCACTTTTAGTCTAAACCCTACCCAGGGTGGACAAATGACTCTCATGGTTGATTAGCTTCTGTTTGAAAAACCTCCTGTGGTGGAACAACCACAACTCCAGCAGTCAGGATGTTCCACTGCTTAATACCTCTCACAGTCAGCGAGGTATTGGAGGCTTTTAGTGCAGCTTTTACTCGAAGCCAAGCTGCACTAAAAGCCTCCAATATAGGAACACAGTGTTGCCAGCCAATCAAACCCACAAAACAGACAGAAGAAATCAGAAACACCAATCAAACAAACTCCAAGACCAATAAACACAGACCAAGATTCCCAACCAATCAGGATGGAGAAAAAACCATCCTGGGACAACAGTAGGCTAGCCTCAAATTTAAAACTAACGGCTGTGATAGCCTGACCCACACACACGAACTCAACACAGAAGCCTGATGATGGCAGATGAGATTCTGCCGAAACGTTGCTACAACTTTAAAAGCACAACTACAATGATGTGGGATGATACCCGAAGGAAGCTGAACAGCACACATGTAAGTACCCGCGAAAACTTTAAAATAAATACACACACACACACACACACACACACACACACACAGAGAGAGAGAGAGAGAGAGAGAGAGAGAGAGAGAGAAATGGACACATACATACACACACACACACACACACACACAAAAAAAATACAGAAGCCTGATACAGAAGCCTGATGATGGCAGATGAGAGTCTGCCGAAACGTTGCTACAACTTTAAAAGCACAACTATTATGATGTGGGAAAATACCTGAATAAAGCTGAATACCATACATACCATACACACACACACAGACACAGACACACACACTGCTTTTACTTCTATTTTCTGTTTTAAACTTGTTATATTAAAGTGTGCAAAGAGATCTTTCATTTGCAATATTACTGTTATTCATTTCTTATAGTACATGATAAAGTACAAATGTTTTCCATTTGCTATCTCCAATCTCTACTTTTTCCTCTAGTGACTTCCCTTGTCAATGCATTTACAGATGCCTGCTGTCTGATTGGGTTTTTTTCTTTTATTTGCCTTACATTATGGATTACATTCCCCCCCCCCCCCCGGTTTTACGGGGTTATTCTTAAAACAGACTGACGCTGAGAAGAATAAGGTACAAAAATGAAAGAATATGTTTAGAAAGAAACACATGTGGGCAAGAGAGATATTAAACTGACTTCATTTAAATCGGAAGCTCACCTAAAGCTGGAAAAAAAATGACCAACGGTTATACTTACTGCACAGCCATCATGAAGCACTTTGATGTACGGATTGTTGTCATAAGACATCTCTTCATCGTTTGACCCTAAGAACCTCAATGCTTTGTCATAGCTGTCAGAAGAGACGTCATGCCAGGCTACTGACTGATGACAGTTGTAAGTGAAGTTTTGTCGGGCAGAGGCACTTAGCAGTTTCAGGAATGTCATTTGTACCATGCTAATAGAAGTGCCTTCAGCATCCACATAAGAGAGCTAAGGAGGTTTAAAAAAAAAAGAAAGAAAGAAGGCAGGTTTGTAAACAGCTATATATAAACTTGCTCTTCAAAGTGCAAAACAAGATAACATGCAACAGCAAACCACATTAACTGGCCTCTTATAAATCAGCTGACATAAGCCTGTTTGTTGCCCCATTAAGAATGCAGTTAGGCAATGAATCAATAAAGATATTTCCTTTAAGCAAAGTTATATGATTATGCACCCAGTCTGCCTGTTATTATCTGAAGCTGAAAACCATTGCAAGCAATATGTGATAACCTTGTCCAGACAGCATTCTCCCAAGGACACAGTTTTAATTCTTAGTTAAATCTATGCTTGCTTGAGGTATCTCTGCTTTCCCACATAAAGAAGACCGGTTTCAAGTTTTCCTCTGTCGAAGGTCTATACAGAGTTCTGAATCGCTTATACTTTATAATAAAGATGATCATTAAGTTTTCTGAGTATGGAGGAGCCCTATGTAATTCATTACTTCATGAACCTAACAAATAAAAGTGTACTTAGCTATTTCTGCGCTATAGGAACAGAATCTCTGATCTAGATAAGTCTCTAAACTGAGGCAAATCAAGTAACTACCACCACTATATATATGTGGTGTGAACCAGAGATCAGTATGCAGTCAAGTTCCAGGTAGTCCTTGTCTTATGACTGATCATTTAGTGATCATCCAACACCGCAATGGACCTATCTTGGGGTACTTAGGACCTAGGTTAGAAATTTGGATGATCAAGGCCTACCCCTGCAGTCACATGACCAAATTTCAAGTGCTCAGCAACTATTGGTTTGCTTAACAACCATGGCATTTGCTTAATGACCGCTGCAAAAAAAGGTCAGAAAATTTATTCGTGATGATCCATTTTTTTTGACTGTCATGCTTTACAACTGATAGGCAGGCTCCATTTCTATCATAAGTCGAGGACTTATGGTGAAGTAAATATTGCTAGAAAAGAGCTCAAAGGCAGTCAGCTGTATAATTAATTTCAGAATGTTATATTAATAAAGGATCCAGAAGAGGACAGAAGAAACAATGCTTTTGTTTCTCATGGCACTTGAAAAACAGCCACAGTGGATGGCTGAGTTACTTTGGATGCAAGCTTTACAGTGACATAATCAAGATCTGATGATAAAAATATGTTTCTTCCCATCACTAAAGCAATGTGACATTCACTTACAAAATTGAACCCTTCGAAAAAAGTATATGAGAAATTTTCAAGGGATCGGCCCATTTTAACATATATGCTCATGTTAAAGACTTAAGTGAAAGATGGGGAGGAATTCTTTTTGAATCATATTTGAGTCACTTTTCTAAATTTGCCAGCATTACTTTTTGCTCAGATAAAAGATAGATTAGGAAAAAAAACCAACTACCAAAAATTGGATCTTTATTATCATAAACATCTGCAGAAATTGGATGGTGCAGATTAACACTGAAAACAAACAAAACTGGCATGACTGCCTGAAGTTAACCAGCAAGTGGTACCTGCTTTCCTACTCAGTCAAAGTGTACATTCTCTAAAGACAAGTAAATTATTTTGATACATGAAAATCTTATAAGCATGTTTTCCCATCTGTAAAACTATAATAACTAAATGAAAAAAACAATTTTCCACTCTTTTCTGACAGCTAAAGTTTTCTGTTTGAGGCAATAAATTCACAGTAGCCAATAGAAAATCAGATGGACTAGAAACATGAGGTTTTATTTATTTCTAGTCTAAATGTACAGTAGGTCATTCTTTAAAATCTTAGTGCATGGAAAAAGGTAATATGTTTTGGACATTATAGCTGTCACACAAAATGTTTTTGAAAGGCAGAAAAGAGGAATTCCCAGCATTTATTCCTCTAACGCAAGGCTGTAAAACTCGCGGCACACAAGCCAGATGCATCACGGGCTGGCCACACCCAAGCTCAGTTAAGTGAAGGGGGGAAAAGTTGTGATATGTCATGTGACAATGCCATGACGGTACAAGTTTGACACCCCTTCTCTAGTGTA
The DNA here is from genome assembly GCA_015471245.1 of Laticauda colubrina. Taxonomy (NCBI): domain Eukaryota; kingdom Metazoa; phylum Chordata; class Lepidosauria; order Squamata; family Elapidae; genus Laticauda; species Laticauda colubrina. The sequence goes on along the minus strand of BLBF01000020.1, from coordinate 7,098,672 downwards.
AAATGCACCCTGTCTCTAAACATGTGGTCCTTTGTCTAACTTGTCATGGCCCTTTGAAAGCGGTCATTGCAAAGTGCTACATTTTATGTTATCTCTCACAGCAAGGAAGGAAGGAAGGAAGGAAGGAAGGAAGGAAGGAAGGAAGGAAGGGGGTATTGATGCTCAGTTTGTTGTGATCTCACCCACTAGTTGCTTTAGTTTTACTTTCTATATACTCCCAGTGGATAACTTCTTTGTTATATTGATTTGACTAGAATTTAAACTGGACTAGAAAACTTGATAAATATTTCAAGCCTGATGATTTCTTATCTGCTCTAAGTCCTTGACAAAAGCTACAAATTAGTGGTAACTAAATATTAAATGCAAGGAAAAAAAAACAATTTAAATATTCCCAGTTTGTTTCCTGAAACATATTTTGCCTTACCTGAGAATTCTGAATCATTTATTCAGAAAATTAAAGGCCTATTTCTGCTCCTGAAAATGCAGGATGCCTAGAGTATCTCCATGCTGAAGCTCCCCACAACAGTCACTACTTGCATGCAGCACTTTGTGTGTTGCAAAAAAACAAGCAATATTTATTTCAGGATAACTTTTAGAAGATTTGTGCCTTTCAATTGGTATGCTAATTCTAAAGTAAAAAAAGAAACGATAATTTACCAGTTTGCCTCTTTTAAATTCACTAAACCAGGTTCCTGGATTTTCCTTTGGCCACGATGAAATCCTAAACTGTGAGGGAGGAAAGAAATCATGAGTGTTAATTATGTTAGCAAGAAATGAATGGGAATTAGCTGAGTTTTACATAAACACTGCAAAATTAATCTCTTTTTTAAAAAAATGGAAGAAAAAAAAAGCCTGGGCTTTCTGCCTAGTTGTAATTATATTTAGAGTTGTGCAGAGAAAATTGTATCAAGTTCTCAGATAACATATTAAATAACTAAATACATTAATTGGATTGTTCCAGCAAATCTGTGGGAAAGGGATTGTGCTTGCAGTCTTTGGCACTGGGTGAGCCCAGATGGCGTTTTACTCTCTTCAAATACATTTTGGTATTCTGTCAGTTGTTATCTTCTTGTGAGGCACAGAATGGACCATTAACAATGAGCAGAGATGAAGAGATGTCTTTAAAGACCTTTTTTTATCTCTGCACATTCAGTGTCTGAAAGGGAGACTTTCAGACTTTTTTGCAAATTCCTAGGACTTATTCATTGCTCCTGGCTTGTGTATGCTGATAGCTGCTCTGACTTATTTGACAAGAGTTATATAGGTAATCCTCATTTAATGACTGCTTGCTTGGTGCCCATTCAAAGTTACTTCTGCAAGTCATTTACAAGCCGATTCTGGAGTTCCAATGGCTGGCCTCCACCCCCATGGTCACATAACTGCATTTCAGTTGCTTGGCAACTGGGTTACCTTTCTGGCTGATTGCAGGGTTCCGCGGTCAAACAACCATGATTTATGATATTTTTGCATATGATTTAACTTTTTCAGGTAATTTTTGGCAAAAAACACTCATACAAATACATTGGCATAGCATTCAATTAATGACCATGGTGCTTGCTTCATGATTGCTGCAAAACAAGTCATAAAATTAATTCCAATCATGTGGGTGCCTTGACTTATGACTATCATGATTTATGAGGGAAATTCTGGCTCCATTACAGTAATAAGTCGAGGATTAAGCTACTCCAAATATAATGCACTATGAGAAGCAACAACATTTGATCTGATAATAGTGTATTCCAAACATGAGAATCCATGCGAAAGCAAATAAAAGATTTATCTAAGTCTAAGTTACTTGTTTAATTTTTTTGGTTATGATTGGAATATCCTCACTATGATGATCAATAATCCAAAAAATGCAATTTGGCACTATATTAACACTAATACTGTACTAACAAAGGGTAAATGGATCTACCCTTCCTAACAAATATGCGTAGTATAACTCAAATCTTTACCTGACATAATTCTTGGTTCAACCAAGCATAGAAATATATTTCAGATGTTTACATTAAGAAAAATAAGGTTTGAATATGTACATTTATCTGGTTGCTTTTTTGAAATAGCACAGTTAATCAAGCCAGATAAGAAAGGCACCTGCTAAGAAGGGTATGAAAAGATAAGAAAAAGAATTTTACAAATTATTTTCTTTATCCAAAACTTATATCAAGTGCTAACACAAATTAAAATATAGCTGCAGAATGAACAACTAATGGTGATTTTGTCACTAGTCTCTGAGATTTATATTCTTGCTTTCATTGTTAAAATTAATTTAATATACTTAAGTGCAATTTAATGTTTTTTTTCTACTACAAAATGTGCTGAATACTAAATACTGAATACTGAAAATTATTTTGTACACATATAAGTGGTCCTCAAGCTATGACCATAATTGAGCCTGGAATTATGGTTATTAAGTCTGCTGGTTGTTAAACAGGCCATCCCATGAACGATCTGATTTTTTTTTTTTTGCAATGGTCATTAAGCAACCATCATGGTCATTAAGCAAACTCGTCTACAATGGAAAGGGTTTTTTTGCTGGAAAACAGAATGCTAATTTCTAGCAAAAAAAAATAATAGATGTCTGTTGTGACTTATAAAGTAGCTGCAGAATTGTATCATGGCTATGAAAACACATTAGTAACAGGTATAAACTATTATCCAAAAGTCATAGGCATTAGACAATGGCCTGGGAAGATTCAGATCTTCCCTTGATTCAATTTTGTACTGGAATTAACTTATAAAAAAGGTTCATTCACAAAAAAGCAAAATAAAATAGTATCTTTGTTTGTTGATTTGTTTTAGCCATTATCTTGCTTCAAGCACGAACTATTTGCAAGAAGTACTGCTTTGGTACTTACTCCCTCTGATTTTTTATCTGGATAGATGCAAGTTTCTCCATCAGCTGTGAAGTTACAGTATACTTTGAAAGAGTCCCCGGTACACCCTTGGTTAGGATCAATCCAATACTCTCCTATTAAAAAACAAAATAAAAAGCAATCTCATTCATTTGATCGATTCCAAGGCTTAATTGCAGATTAAATGAATTGTTTTAAATAATAATCTTTATACCATATTATTGTGAAATTTTCTTGTTTCAAAAATTTTAATGTTTTGCAGAACTAATACACATTGGTATTAACAGCCCAGCAGGAACATCAAAATGAACGAACACGGTAACAAGCAGCACTTCATTTTAGACACACCAAGTTTATAAGAAGATAGACCTGAATTTTTCTTTACTTAATCTATATCAATTATATGACTGTGTAGTGGCAATGTAGAAGACCATTGTTATTTCAGGATCAGTGCCATACTTTGATTTCTCCTTCATATTAAGAAAAGTCTAGAAGTTTAAAGTTTATTCTGAGCTAAATCGCTTGGTGTTTTTACTCATTTACTGAATGAAGGAGAAGGGGAGGGGAAAGCTTCATGAAGCTTCAAAACTTTTCTTGCTGTGAAAATCTCATACTTTTGATTTTGATCCCAGAGTCACATGCTACCTAGTCGAAGTCAGATCTTGCAGTCTCCTGACCATAGCAGGACCATAGCATGAAGTCATGTTGTCAGGTTTTGATAAAAAATTGGGGTTGTTGTTTGTTGAGAGCTTCTACACAATGCCTATCATTGGGTGCTGGGGAAACTTGCTGTCCTTTGGGCATCTCTGCTATTGTTATTAAGGAGCTCCTGGCAACTTGTAAAAGATTTGGATATCATCTTGCTTGCTATGTACCTTTTTAATGTTTTGCTTTTAAATTTGTTTTCCTGAGTTAATAATAAAGCTTAAAATCCCTTTGTTTATTGGAGTGTTCATTGAATCCAAAAGAACCAACTGACCTGGGCATCTGATCACCTGCCCTTGGCAAAACAGAGCTATTGGAAAAATACCAGGCACAAGAATAATATGTACATAATAGATAAGAAACAAGAAATAATCCACATTTAAAAATAAACTTCAGCTCTCATAATGATCCCCTTTCAATGTGGAAAAAGAAAAGACAGTGAGTAAATATCTCTGATGTGCATACACACACACACATACACACACAAAAAATTTTTTGACATTGGAAAATAGTCATATTATTTCTTGAACTAGAACTGGCATCACCACAGAAAAAAAATGCAGTAGCTGTTTCATTGAATGTCTGAGACAGCCTAGGATGCATGAGACTATTCTTTAAAAGTCATCAAAATGTTTCGAGGACATAAATGTGTAAGACCGTACTATGAAACAAGAAAAGTTATATAAACTATTTTTGTTATTTTGCAGTAATGATTACAGATACAAAGTCTTCATTTTATACAGCAAGTTACATAACTCTTCAATTTTACCTCAAGGCTATCAAATTTTTACTATGTTTAGAATGAAAACAATAAGCTGTATAGTAAGGACATGCTACTACCCTGTAACTATTTTTCTTTCACTGATCATCTGTCCTCTCAAGCATACAGTTATGGTTCTAAGCCTGCCTGACATCTCCTATAGAAATCTTACAACTAAGAACCCTGATCAAAACAGGCATTTAAAGAGAAAAAGGAAGACAGATCATGTGAATTCACAGATGACCTTTTGCAGAATGATAGCTATAGGTAATAAACAACTTGTTTTTCTTCAATACAGTCTCACTGAATCACACTTTGAGTGAATAGTGTTCCTTGCTAAAATAAAACATTTTATTTTTTAATAATTTTATTAAACATTACAATTAAAAAGATAAAAAAGTAATAGAAACTAAAAAAATAGTAAAAGAGTGAAATGAAAAAAATAGAAGGTCCAGAAAAGAAAAAAAAAATAGAAAATAAGGTTATAAAGGGGGGAAAAGAAAAGAAATACAAAAATAAATTACTTTTCTTTTCATCACTAGCATAAACAATGTTAATTTTAAACAAGTATAGCTTTTCTTACAACAAATGATCGCTTCTTTTTATGTCTCATCCTCAAAGCTACCCCAGTTCAGTCCTGATCAGCAAAAAATCCTTTAAGACTTACCAGAGATACCTTGTTTTATTTTTACCTCAATCAAATAAAACAACTTTATATTCCTTCCTTTCAACTATCTTGATAATGACCTAGAGCACTCTTCATTTTTTCTTTGTCCACTCTCATAAAATTTGTCAAAGCTTTAGCAAGTGTCTTTTATAAGGAAAATAAAGGAAAATTATCCAGGTCTTTTGGTTTGTTTCTTGCACATGACTTTTAATAATGAAGACATCAGCAGGTTTTAGTTGTGTATCCAATGTAGCATCTTTTTCCATATCATCCCAAACATTCAATATCTGTCATTTTAAACTCCTTTTAAAGATCAGTCAGCCTTGTCCAGTGGAACTTGTTCCTCTTGCACAAGTTCATTTAAATGCAGTCTATCTATAGAGACTGGCATTCTTAAAATTAACTTCTAAGTCCATTGTTCACAATTGGCATTCAATATGTCCAATGTTAAAATGTTTTGCTCCATTCTGTATTAATAAATCATTTTAAATGTTCTTCTCCTTTAATTGTAATCTTTAGTTCCTTCTGTGTCCAACTTTCAAAGTCCCATGCTACAATATATTTTTTAAAAATAATGTAAAAAAATCATTTTCCCACAGGAATGTTTTTATAATTAATCTCCAAACTCTTATTTCAAATCCAACTGGACCTTAAATCCATTGTAACATTTCAAAAACAATGTTCTAATCATTTTGCTAAAAGAAAAAATAAGCCTTCAAACTTGTATTTAAGATTTCTTTCATTAAGAATTGAAAGGAATTCACTGAGTCCTGTAAATTTGTCAATCCAAAGATTCCAAACAATAAGTAACAGTTAACAAGCAATTTCCAAAAATGATTGAATGTCCATAAAAGCACCAAATGCAGTTTGAGCAAAGATGGCTTTTACTCATCTCTCAGAATTCTAAGTCTGCTGAAGACTGCTATCTTGCAGTCTTTTCACAAGAAGCAACCATTTGGAGCACTTGAAAACAATCTCAAGTCCTCTCCTTGTCCAGAGAGGAATTATGAAGAATCAGTCTATGATCTGCCATGATCATTAGTTCCACTTTATAGCCCTGTTTTCAGTTTACCATTTCTTCTCTGGAAGACCTTAACTAATAATGATATTGTTCTGCCAAATCCCACCTGCTTTTTGTCTTGATTGCAAGCCAGCAATGCAAAAACAGCATGTGGAACACAACAGTGATTTATCGAGAGCAGATAAAATAGTGCTTTATAAAAAGCTGCTGATGTTGAAGTGATACTTCACTTATTTCACCAGAGGCAAGTGCATGACTGATAATACATGTACATAGTCTTCCAGGCCTAACCCAAGAGACACTGAGATGCAGGAAGTCTTTCTTTTTTGATCCACCAAAGCATATATGCATCTGGAAAAGCTTAATATGTTATGAAAGCTAGGACTCACAGGACAGCCAATTTACACAAAGAACATTCCAACTCCAGTGAAAAAAAGGAAGTGAAATTAGACAGATTATTCAGAGGAGAATCCCTAGTCATGGCAGAATACCAGTTTGCATTGACATTTATTATAAAACAGTGCTCAGAATATATAGCACAGATCCTCTCAGAAGACAATAAATACTACTTTGAAAGTCAGTAACTGTAGATTTGAGGCAGCTACAACTTCAAAAAATTTCTTCATCAATGGAGACACCACCATGAACAGAGTTCACTGAGGGATTAAAAAAAACTTGTTCAGTTTCAAAAGTAACTTTACTCAGCATCAGCCTCCACAACACAACTTAGCCGTAAATTTGAAAAGACCAAAATGAAAAGCTTGACCAAAGTCTGACCACTTTCCAAAAGGCTCATGAATATTTCCACCCAGCCCCCTAGGCTAAAAGCCAGCGCAGAAGGGAAAATACTGAAAGCAGTTCTCAAATAGAGCAAATATTATCAAGGGTCTGATAAGAAACACCTGTGTGACTAAAGAAGATAATAAGGCCCGGTCCCACTGCACTTACGTATGCAAAGAGGATGTAAAACATTTTAAAAAGCTTGCCATCCGTTGGAAAACGCTATGCATCCGTTGTGTACTCACTGCATACGTGTTTCATATGCTCTATCCCTCGAGCATCCATCCACTGCGATTTCATCCGCGCAAGAAGTTTTGAGCTGCACAAAACTTTGTGAACGGATGAACTTTCCACCGCATATGATGTACATCCGTGACATATACGGGCAACAAACGTTTTATGTCCGTTATCATCCGTTAAACATCCACTGTATCCTCTCTGCATCCTCTGGCCATCCCCTCAACTCACATCCACTGTAGCTGAAAACGGAAAGAGGGAGGAAACAAAAGGTACACGGAACATCTACACAGCATTAGTAGCATGGAAATAGAAAGGATGTAAGCATATGCATCTCGTATATAAAGTATTAAAAACGGACAAAACATTTGTATCTGGGATGTATCGCGTATATTTAGGATGTCTGCAGTATGTCTAGAGTATGTAGAAGGACACCTAGCGGACAACCAATATTTTCCATAAAAAGGGGGAGAAAATCATCTGGATCTCAGTATGAGTCCAGCAGTATGAGTCCTCATCACCCTTGGTCTTGGTCTTCAACATCATCAATTGTTCTCCACCATGGATGATGACACAGTCCGTATGATAGCTGCGCTCATTCATCACCAGAACCAAAATCTCTTCAGACTGTATCAAGTTTTACAAAGAAGGAGAAGAAGGAGACATCCAAGAGCTGTGTGGGTCTGAGGATGGATCATGAGAAGAATGGAGTTTGGACTGTATGACCAGTTGATGGTGGAGCTGAGGAATGAAGACCCTTGTGCATTCCATCACTTCATGAGGATGCCAAAAGCCATGTTTGACTAACTTGTAGAGCATCTGAGACGCAGGTTGACCAAGCCTAGCACCAACTTCCATCCCAACCTGGACCCTGGACTGAAGGTGACACTGACTCTGCGGCACCTGGTCTCTGGAACAACATACAGAAACATTTAACATACATGGAGGGTGCCACACAACACCATCAGCAAAGTGGTCAGAGAAGTGGTACAGGCCATCATTGAAGAATACGTGGATGAGCTTCTCAGGTGCCCCACCACTGAACAAGGCTGGAGAAAACTTGCAGAAGACTGGTATCAGAGGTGGAGCTTTCCCCACACCATTGGAGCCATAGATGGGAAGCATGTGGCCTGCAAAGCTCCAGCCAACTCAGGGTCCACTTATTACAACTACAAGGGCTTCTTCAGTGTCATCCTCTTTGCCATGGTTGATGCTGACTACAAGTTCATCTACATCGATGCAGGTCAGCTTCAGGTGGCCAGGTATACAACACAAGTGACCTCAAGGATGGGCTGGAACGCAACCTCATCATGGGTTTTCCAGGTCCAGACCCCCGACCCAATGACACACAAGATGTGCCCTACTTCATCATTGGTGATGACGCGTTCTCCCTCAGAACCTACTTCATGAAGCTGTACAGTTCAAGATACTTCACCCGTAAAGAGAGGATCTTCAATTACAGGGCAAGACAGGTGGTGGAGAACGCCTTTGGCATCCTGACCAACAGGTTCCAGATACTTCTCACCACCATGCAGCATCACTCAGAGACTGTAAGGAGCATCGTGGAAGCTTGCTGCATCCTGCACAATCTCATGCGTACCCGCTACCCAGTGTGGCAGAACAGACTTGTCGACCATCAACAAAGGAATGGGGACATGGAGCCTGGTGAATGGAGGCAAGGACGTAACCTGATAGACACCGTGGATATACAAGGCCCCAACAGAGCTTCATGTGAAGGGAAAAAGCAACGCAACCTCCTGAAATACTGGTGCAACTCCCCAGCTGGAGCAGTGGAATGGCAAGACAGGATGATAGATGATTAATGGATACTTCCTTGAGGCTGCCGCATAACACTGATGAGATTGTGCCATGTATGTTGAGTGGTCCTACAATGAATAGGGCATTAATAAAGAGCTTTGTTTATTTTAAAATGTGTTGATCAATGAATAAATTGTTATTGATAATAAAGGTCCATATATGTGGCAGCTGGGATGGTGGACCATACAGTCCCACTATTGTTGCACGGGAGGTTTATCTATCCCACAACTATCCTTATCTATCCCACAAGCATGCAAAGGCTTAACCCTTTTTTCAAAGTTTTCACCAACACTTTATCAAGTAAATAAAATGAACCAAGTGTGTGAAGCAACGATAACCTTTATTAAGAACTGTCTTAAGTAAACTGTATGACTTTATTAAAAAAGCAAAATGAACCAAGTAAAGTGTCTTTAAGCAAAAATAAGGTGAACAGGTAACAACTCAATCTCTGGCACTATTCTCAGTCACTCTGAGGCATGTCCATGGTCTCAGCTGTCAAATGGCCAGGAACTGTAGAGGTGGCTGTGGCTGGAGTGCTGTTCTGAGGCACCATTGGGGTGCCTGGTCCCGAGAGTACAACAGGGGATGGTGTGTTCAGGAAGCTCTCAGAGAGCTGACTCAGTCCCGTGAGGTTGAGAGGCCCTTCCTCAAGGACCTGGGATGTCAGGCACAGTACTGAAGACAGATTTTCTGTTGAGGGGCTTGGCTGTGGGGTGGAGGAAGGAGAAGTGTAGTGGGGCTGTCTGGTCTGCAGCCGGGCATGGTGAGGTGTCTGTGGCGTGCGATGTACCTGGGCCTGGACTGGGAATGGCTGCCTCTGCTGTGGGAAGTCCTGGTACTTGTAGCCTTGGGAGGTGAGGTGCTGTTGAAAGCCATGGAAGGGCTGTGACATCGCCTGGGGTGGAGGAGCAGACCTGGAGTGGGTCGGAGCAGGTTCAGCTGGGCCTGGAGGGTGGTGCAGCAGTGCTGTGATTTTCTCCTTCATCACCTGGTACTGGGCTTCGGGAAGGTCCATGAGGGTCTGGCTCACGTACGTGATGAAGGGCTTGTGGTTAGAGGATGGCATATTGCTGTGGACCAGCTGAGAGAGAAGATCTGTGCTGGTCTTGATGGTGTCCCTGATCTCCAGCAGGACAGTGTGGCTCTGGCCCTCCAGTCTGTCTCTCTGCCTGCTTTCTGTGGAGGTGGAGCTGGGGGTGGGGGTGGTTGGTCTCTGGCTGCTGCTTCTTCTTGCTCCATTTGAGAACGGGGATCCTCCACGTCCTCTGGCTTGGGGAGTGCAGCTGTCAGGGGAGGTCTCTGCTGTGGGCCCCTCCAATGACAACTGCCTGGACACGATAGCTGTCTCCTGGCTGGAAGAGGAGTGGCTGTCTGTGGGCTGTCTGAGGGAGAGGGTTGACAGAGGGGCTGCTCCTTGGTGGCGGACCTCACCCTCCAGGAAGCTGCACTTGGCCATGACGTACATCTCCCGGTCAGTGAGATTGACAGCAGCTTGGCCAGATTTCTTCAGGTGCAGCTTGCCATACCAGGTGTGCATGTGCTTCCACCATCCCAGGAGTACATCTGCAGTGTAGCCCCGGCTCTCTGCCTTGTCTCTCCAGGCTGCCTGCTTTCTCTTGGTGTCGCGATAGAGCCTGTGGCCCTTTCTCCACAGGTACTCATTCTCCCTCAGCCATTCCAGCACCTCCTCCTCATGGTCCTTGGAAATGGAGTACTGTTTCCTCTCTCCCTTCTCCTTGTCTTGCCTCTTCCTCCATCTGGCAGGGGCTTCAGGGCCTTCAGCAGCAGGGCTTTGAGGGCCTTGGGGATGGTCCATCACAGCAGCAGCAGCACCAGCAGCACCACCAGCAGCAGAAACAGCAGCAGGAGAAGCACCACCACCAGCAGCAGGAGAAGCACCAGCAGCACCATCACCAGTAGTAGCAGAAGCACCAGCAGCTTCAGAGTCAGCAGCAGGGGGTGGGATGGTGGTTCTGTCCTTCTTGCCAGAGCTGGCAGGAGTAGGCACAGGCTTTCTCTTCTTCCCTGATTGACGAACCATGGTGTTCTTTCAAGATGTCTCTGGCAGTAGGTCTTTCCTCTGAATGGTGACTGCTTGTGAGCTGCATCCTTTTATATCCGCGGAGCTGACGCAATTCATCCTCTCCACATGCGCAGTGACCGCTTTGCATCTGCTACGCATCTGCTATGCATCCACTATGCATCCTATAGGTGTCCGTGATGCATCCGTGTCATCCGCTACGCATCCGCTCCTTCCACTACGCGTCTGCTTCACTATTCTCCCCCGGAAGCCCTGCAGATGTGTCATCTGCTTCCATCCGCTTCCATCCGCTAGGCTTTCTACGAACATCCACTTACCATCCTTGCTAGATACTACCCCCGTCCGTTCTTTTCCATTCCTTTCCATTTTTTTAATGCAAATTTGGGGCACTTTTGAGAGTTTTGAAATTTTGCTCATCCGCTGTGTCCTTTTTGCATACGTTTTGCATCCATCAGCCAGTGTGACCTAGCCTTAAGAAAGATGATTTTTGATGGGAAATATGCAGGAACTGTTACCTCAGCAAAACACTTTTCAACTTTTTTTCCCAGTCCAGAATGACCAGATAACATTCAAAAGTAACTCAGAGAGATTCAGAAGAAGGATGTGGAGGCACAGCATAACTGGACTTGCAAGATTCTGTTTTTGATATAACTAACCTCAGTAAAAGTACTTTTAGCCTTCCTGTGGAATGGAGTTTTTAGTCTAGTCATCTTGGCGGGGCTAACTGAAGAGTTCCTGTTAGAGGTTTAAGTCCAGATTCAGAATTAATATGTGCATGAAGCACAAGAGCATGGTGTTTCATGCTATTTTACAGAAGAGCAATGATTTAATGAGAGGAACATTTTTGCATGTAATAAGAAAAATATGAAACTAGAAAAAATGTGAACTAGTGAAACACTTCATTTACTGCTATTATATGCCAGAAACATTACTGATGCATTTCTGTATAAATCTAAACCAGTATTTTATATTTTTAAAGCAACAATGTGGGTATGTTTCAGGTAACCACAAACATTTTGATCCTCTGAACATATTTATGTTATAAAGACAAACCAATTAAGTAATATAGTTTGGTATAGTTCTAAAGTTATCTTCTAATTAACTTCTTAAAATAGGACAATGAACATATGACATGGATTTTGGAGAACTGGTATATACCAAAACTAATACAAGCAGAATGAAAGAACTGGTGTTAGCAGATCAGGATTTTGGAAAAGTTGTTTTTATGAGGCAATAGTAACCTACCATCTGGAAAATCTGGGTGACAGAGCTGCAGATCCTTGCAGGTTCGAGCTGGGTTGTTCTGAGTGCCAATTGGGTATTTCATATGTTCAATATCTTGTTTCAGAGAACTCAGTGAGCCAAAGATCTCTTCCATTCCATCAGTGTAATCTTCTGCAACAGATAACTTGGCATCTATGGATCTCTTGGACTTTTTGGAGGCTTGCATTGGCAACGGTTGAATAACCTCACCTGGAGGTCCCTGGGAACACCAAGACAATAGCTTTTCATTCCATTTTAAAAAATAATAATAATAATACAAATAACCAGAAGACTTGACCGAAGCTTAGAGTTTCAGATAAAGTTAGGAGGGAAAATGAAACTTTCATGAAAAACAAAATTACATCATGTTACATCATGAAATTATTATAAATAGATAAGTAATATACAAATAAATGCTTGTCCAACTAGAAATGTCATTCAGTTTATGAGAATTTTAGCAGCTAGGAAATATGGAAATATACAAACTAGCTACATTCTCTGACTATCAAAGGCTTAGTCTGGTGAAGAGAAAGAAATATGGTATATAATCCAAGTGAGCCAAAGAAAACAAACCTACTTTTACTGGTTCCACCAAACCAAAATCAAATCCATTGTTCTTTGCATGGATAAAACAGGCAGAAAGATTTTTGGGGGTATTGCACAGTCACTATTTTGTGTCTGCATGTGTACTCCTTTAATTATTCTTGACTCCTGATGAACTTTCTGGACTAGTCCTCACAGATTTATTGGCAAAATTTTCATTTTTTAAAAAAATGTAATTTTGCTAAAGACTATAATTACAATAATAAATATTAAAAATTAAAAGATAGTATAGAAAGAAATAGTAGAAAGTGCAGAAAAAGGAAAAAAGAAAGAAAAGAAACAAAAGAATAAAAAAGAGAAAAAATATAAAGTGATTTCCAAGTTTCAAACATATAAACAGTGCTAGTAACTCATCCCAACTCTTAAAATACAACAAATGAACTCTTCTTTCCATATCCCATCTCATATCTATAAACAAAACCATAAAGCATCATCAGTTTGGAGTCAGCAAAAGTCCATTACCAGAAATAGCAACATATCTGTTTTAACCTTAATCAAATAAACCTGCTTTCTATTTCTTCTTTTTACTTCTAACAGTCTCCTTTAGTGCAAATAATGTTTCAGAACTTTTTTTTTCTTTATTCTTCCTTTTCACAAGAGTCTTCAAAACTTTAAGAAGCCTCTTTTGTAAATCCAATATAGGAAAATGATCACTCTCTGGGTTTATTGTTTAATTATTAAGTTGCATCTTTCTTCAGTTCTGGTACAAAAGAGAACACTCTTAACTACTCATGTAGGTGGAAAGTTAATTACTCTGAACATTTTTGTTACATTCTTCTAGTATCTCCCCAATGGTAGAGGCTGTCTACCAATGTAATTTTTGCCCCTGGATTCATGCAAAACCGGAGCATAGTCATATTGCTGATCTTTATGTTATTCAACCATAGATTAAGCAAAATAAATACATACTCAGAGCACCAAGGGAAGAGAGCACCATGCATTTTTTCCCATAGCTATTATGCCCTTCATTGCTACACTCAACTTCAGTCATTTTTTGGGATAATTATCTTAATCTTCCCTGTCTCATTTTAAGTTGCATTGTCAAAAGCAAATATTTTATTTGACTAAAGTTTAAAAGTTTGGTTTGAAAGTGTCATCAGATATAACATTTGTTTTGTTTTTGTCTGATGGTGGGAGAATTTTGCTTCCCTTGTGAACCACCAGTAGGTTTCTTTTTAAAGCATTGTAAAAATTACACAATGCATTATATTATTCCAATACAGTGATATTTATACAGTATTGCTTAAAAACGATAAACACTCTAATGCTTAAATAGGTTAAGCCATTGAGAATATGATGAAATAAATATTATTTGTCTTACTTATTGTTTAAAATGTCACTTTTAATAAATGTAAGGATATTGGGCTGTTTCATCAAGAAGTGAACATAACGAGAAAGATGTTCTTACAATAAAGCACTCACTGAGGTTGTGCTGAAGTATTTGTTGTACAATAAAGGTTTTGGTCTTAAGCGAATTAGCTAGAATACAACACCACTACTCAGCTGTGTAGGGCATCAGTTGGCCTTAATCTGGTTCTGATATTATTGTATATAATTAAAAAATATCCACAGCATTGCTGGCTTTCTTAAAAACCTCCCTGCTTCAGCTTTCCTTGAAGATTATCAGGGGACAACCCCACACTTTAAAAGTCAGATGCTAATCTTCCTCTCACATTTTTAAAGGCTGTGGCTTGCACTCAACATCCATAATAGTATATTCAGTTTTGACCAACTCAAAAGCAGTCTTACTTACAGGAGGGCCGGGAGGGCCAGGTAAACCACCATCACCTTTTTGGCCACCAGGTCCCTATGAAGGAGTAGAATAGTACAATTTTAATAAACCTTTTAAATTGAAAAAGAATAGTGAGCCACACCAAGGCTGAAGGGGGGGGGGGTATCAGGAGCAGGAGAATCTCTGTGGAGGAACTTACCGATGAACCTTTAGAACCTTTGGGGCCTTGAGGACCCTATAGAAAAAATCATGACAGAGTTATACAAAAAAATTTTTTTGCAAAGGTGTCTACATAATGAACCAAAACAAGGTAAACTGAATATAGCTACTTACTGGTAAACCAGGAGGGCCTGGAGGACCAAGTGGGCCAGCTGGTCCAGGAATTCCCTAGAAAAAAGGATGTATTAAATCATTGCTGGTTATTACATAAAAAACACTATTACTGGGTGTGGAATTCTGGTAGTTGAGGTCCACCCATCTTAAATTTGCCAAGGTTAAGAACTAGATTTGTTAGAATTAGAGTTAGAATTCTTCATTGGTCTAGTGTGATTAGACACACAAGGAATTTGTCTCCGGTGCAAAACCTGTCAGTGTATCTACAACAATAGTGATAGATCAATTAAGAAACACTGTACTGTCTTTTCATTGGTAAGGCATATACAGATAATCTTTGACTTACCACCATTTGTTTAATGACTGTTTGAAGTTACGACTCATTAAAAAAAGTGACATATAGCCGGTTTTCACACTTATGACTACTGTAGCCTTCCCATGGTCACATGATGAAAATTCAGATGCTTGGCAACTGGCATGTATTTATGACAGTTCTACTGTGCCAGAGTCACTGATCACTATTTGTAACCTTCCCAACAGGCTTCCAACAAGCAAAATCAATGGAGAAAGCCAGATTTGCGTAACAACCACATGACTCACTTAACACCTGCCATGATTCACTCACTTTTGTCGTCAAAGGGTTGTAAAATGGGGCAAAACTCATTTAACAACTGCCTTGTTTAGCAAAGGAAATCTTTGGCTCAATTGCAATCATAAATGGAGGACTACCTGTAAATGTTTTTAACTTTTTTTTTAATTTGAAAGCAAAGAACATTTCAGTGAAAATCTCATAAGGTACGATATTCTCACTTTCAACTTAGATCAGAGGTGGGGCAAATATGGCCCCTTTATGACTTGTGGACTTCAACACCCAGAAATCCTGAGCCTGTATGGGGGCACAGCTGGCTTAGGAATTCTGGGAGTTGAAGTCCTCAAGCCATAAAAGGACTATAGTTGCCTTAGATACAAGGTACTGAAGGAGAGTAAGTATCCTGTCCTCCAAATGAAATTCTATCTCTGGCAGTCTGCAATCTCCCTAGCATCTCTATGTGTCAATTAAATGTGAAAAGACAGAAAAACTCCTCCCCGGGTGCCTTTTTCAGATGAGCAAGCAGCAGCAGTTAGGGAGATATCAAAGTAATAGAGAAATGCATAACAGAAAACCCAATTCTAAAACTCATCACCTCACAATAATTTATATCAAAACACCATGAAATGAACTTTAAAAGCATCCTGCAAATGATATAGAAAAAAAACTAAGGTGCTTTCGCAGGGGAAGAAAAATTGCCTGAAATTGGGGAACAGATGTTCAGTTCTTGATTTGTATTGATGTTGATATATAAAAGTAAAGAGATCTTAATCTGATAATTTCTATTTTACTACTGCACAGTAAAGTTTAAGAGAAAATGAGATCTCTAAAACTACCAGTCCGAGTTCATGGACTTTATTCCTAGGTGGATTAAAACATTAATATTCTTATGTAATTATTATAAAGTTAATAATAGAAAGAGATTTCATTTTAATCCATAAATCTAATTATGATGTCAAGGGGCACATCAATGCATAACAATAATGGAAAGCCAATGGAATTATATTACTAGAACAAGTAGGACAAATAACTGGAAAAATAAAGAAAAAGATTACATTTAGATCAGGAATGCAATGAATAGTCATAAGCAAATTTCAGTAAAATTAAAACCAGTTCTCAATTACCAGTTTTTGGCCATGTATTGCTTACTGGAATGAAGCTAACACTAGCTGAAGTGCTTTGGGATTTCTGGAATTATTAATGTTTTAATTTCACCGAAAGTACATCTTCAAACACTATATACACTGGATTAGTCACCTCTGTATTGATTTTGCATTTGGGAAATATTTTTCTTTTTCATTTTGCTGGTGTTTTCTTTATTTGCTTTTGTAACTTTTCTGTTTTTCTACAGTATTTTATCATAAATTTAATAAATGAACTTTTATAAATATATAATTAAAGTATCAATGAGAACTGGAAAGACCCAGGCCAAATTCACATAGTCTCCTTGTCCTACCACGAGGATGCTCCACTATAGAAATGACTATTTTTTTTATCCTGTCTCAAAAGTCTACATGTGGACAATATAGAGCATGTAATGTACATGAATGAAGTGGCCTGAAATGACACATTCTATGCACATAATGTCTCCAATTCATTCTACCAGTTTCTTATGAATTCATTCTGCCGGATTCTCCTCTGCCTGTTGTGATCTCCTGTCCTTCAGTTCCTCCATTGGATTGAGTTATACCCCAAGTTCCTATTGCTACTTTTTGGTTTTGTGAATGAACAATTGTTCTATCTAAAGATGCAGACTGTCCTGTTCATGGATTAATACATATAGCACTGTTTCTCATCAAAGGCCATTAACTGGATGTGTGGATATCCAGATCTGTAAAGCTCCAATCCATTTTACTGTTTGCTTTTTATTGTTTGATCTCCCTCAGCTTTTAAATGAAAATGTCCATGATGTCCTCTGTAGATGTTTCTAAAGGAAGCTTTAAAAAAAAAAAAAAAGCTAAGCATTCTTTTAAAAACAAAGCAGCTCCTTTTTTGCAGTTTTGAGAAATATACAGAGGACTTCCAAATGAAGATGAGGTTAAGGAGTTGGGCCTGATATGTTCCCATTATCATATGATATTATACTAAGCAACTTGTAACTGTGAATAATTTTGATATAACCATGAACAAATCTGAGGACAGAGAAATGCTATTTCAAGCTAGCATATGTGGCTTCAGAATCTACATAGCAGCCTTGCTTTTTGCTTGAAAAAGTGTATGATCCTTGTTCACCTTCACTTTCCAGTTCTGGAAAGTATTAACACTGGTATGCCAGTATTAATATTTTGAAAGTCAAAATAACTTTCCTGCTATGAAAACTAGGAGGGTTTGAGGATTTTTAGTGCATTTGCTTATCACTGTTACCAATTCACACTTCCTTTTATAGAAGGAACTCAAACTGCTTCTGCAATTTTATTACAATTTATATGCATAGACTATATATGGGACATACTTGCAATGTATTTTCTAAGGAAAACTCATTTTTTTAGGGATGGAGTGGGATATGAACTTTGTGTCTTGAAAACATAACAAGAAAGCACTGATTGGCTGGAACTTTGTTATGTTCTGCCATTGGTCAGAAAGGCTTATGATATGTAAAATTGAGCATCTCATTGGTCAAAGAGTTTTGATGGGTGGGACCTTGGAGGAGGGGCTTCTCAGCTGCTGCTTCCTGCCCTATGGAACATCTTACCTCCAGAGGCAAAGTGAATCTCACTCTTCCGGTTTTCTGGAAAAGTGTTAAGACTCAATTTTGCTAGTTAGCATGCAGCTCTAAAAGTATGATGCAGCCTGGAGATGTCTGGTAACTTGAGGACACTCCTGCTGCCTTGTTAATCTCTTAGCTTTTGAATGTAAAGCCCATGTCACACTGCACCAACGGATGCAAAGAGGATGTAAAACGGACAAAAAAGCTTGCCATCCATTGGTTAACGTGATGTACTTACTGCCTCTGTTTTGCTTCCTCTCTATCTGTCCAGCATCCGTTTATTGACGTTTCATCCGCTCAGAAAGTTTTGAGCTGCCCAAAACTTTTGAGGGGAAAATGTATCCAATGCATCTGTTCTGCATCCTCTAGGCATACGGGGGACATCCGTTCTGCATCCATTACGCATCTGCTATATCTGATAGGCATCCGCTGTGCGTCCGCACAACTCAAATCCGTTCCAGCGGTAAACGGACGCAGGGAGGAAGCAGAACGGATGCACAGCGTTAGTAGCACGGATGGAGAAAGGATGAAAGCGGATGCAGCTCATCCGCTCTGCATCCGCTCTGCATCCTCTACGCATCCGCTCTGCATCCTCTACGCATCCGCTCTGCATCCGCTCTGCATCCTCTACGCATCCGCTCTGCATCCTCTACGCATCCTCTACGCATCCTCTATACACCCGCTCTGCATCCTCTATACATCCGCTCTGCGTCCTCCCCACGTCCGTTCCTTTCCGTGTTATCCGTTCTGCTTATGCAAATTTTTGCCCCTTTTTAGAGCGGATAACAACGGATGGAACATTTTGCTCGTCCGTTGTGTCCTTTTTGCATCCGTTGGGCAGTGTGACATGGCCTTAACCTGATTTATTTTTACTTGTATTTTTTGACCTGTTTTAACTCTGCTTTTAAAGCTATTCTTTGATTTGTGTACTTATTTGGTTTTATTATGCTGTTACAAACTGCCCCTAATCACATATGTAGAAATTTAATAAATAAATGTCTAAATGGATCTGCACATAGTCAAAATAGCCCAGATTAATTTTAGCACATTTTATATAGATTGAGAAGTGTTGGGGACAGAAGAAATAGTTATTTGAAATGGATCACATACTTTTTGGGGGGTTCAATTTTTCAAAAGAAAATTGGAAGTCACATGCAGGTTTTTTAAGAAAAACTCAGCAAATTCGATGCTGTCCATTACAATGTAGAGTTTGCTTCAATGGATCTTGCAGGTCTGTTCATTGCTAAGTTTGTTTTTACTCCTAGTGCAAGGGTCTTTAAACTTGGCAAGTATAAGACTTGTGGACTTCAACTCCCAGAATTCCTGCACTAACAAGATTGGAGGAGGAATTCTGGGAGTTGAAATCCAGAAGTCTTGAAGCTGTCAAGTTTGAAGCCCTCTGCCCTAGTGTGATCCAGAAATTTTATTACTAAAACACTCTTCATTGGGCATTCCCATTTGTTTAAGTGTACAAAGCTTCCTGTTGATGGATGGAGTAAGCTGTCCATTTTTCCAATTACTTTTTGATCCTTGGTGCTCTCTTTAATTTCTGAAAATCTGCTCTGCAGAACCTGGACTCTGAAACAGGGAGGAATTCTTCCATTTATGCAAAAGTAAGCCTGAAGCCAATCTAGAATTATCTGACATGGGTGTAAAATAGCCAATTTACTAATGTTAAAGGCTGTGCAACAAGCTACTAACTTGGAGATAGCCTAAACAGTTATAGAAGTAAAAGGTAAAGAAAAAGATTTATCTGTGTGCAGTTTGTACTAACCGAATCTCCTTTTGATCCCGTAGATCCCTGTGTACCAGGCAGACCCCTGTCTCCCTTTTCTCCTTGTTCTCCTGGAGGTCCAATCAATCCAATCAATCCAGGATGCCCCTATAAGTAGATATAACAAAAATCTGACTTGCAGTCAAATATACAGCTGAAAGAATAGCATCCAGGGAAGTGATAATTATTATTTTTAGGCAATGATCTATGGAATAAGTATTACATGAGCTCTATATTAAAGATATATTTCCATGTACCTTTTCTCCTTTCGAACCAGGATCTCCTTTCAATCCTGGCAAGCCAGGGGGACCCTACAGATATTAAGAAAAATAACATGAAATAAAGATGCTGGTTATTTCTGAATCAAGTTCATCAAAGGTTCTGCATTTTCAGATGTAATCCCATCTTACAGCATTCAATGGCCAATGTCATCCAGAGTGCTACAAGGCACACAATAACCTTTAACAATATGCTCGTATAAGGAATTTATCTGAGTAATTCATTGGGCTAATGGCTGTGGTTTTTATCCTGCTTTACCTGACATTTATTGTTCTCTTTGTCATACTGAGCAGGCTTAAGAAGGTCACTTTATTTCAGTTCAGGCTGCTTTCCAGTTGGCTTCAGTCTGCAAAACTGTATGGAAACACAATCTGGCTGGAAATGGGTTTTATTAATTAATGTAATAATTATATCATTCTGATATCCATTTTTTTCTGGGGAGCTTAAAGTCACAAATGAGTTCCATGTTACAGGAAAAAGCAGCGCTAAGAAGGTTATAACTAACAATCTGTGGTGGCACAACATGCTGAGAATGCAGTATTGCAGGCTTAACTCATTGTTCGCTGTCAGGAGTTCAATTCTGATCTGCTCAGGGTTGACACAGCCTTCCATCCCTCCCAGGTCAGTAAAATGAGGAGCCAGATTGTTGGGGAAAATATGCTAACTCTGTAAACAGCTTACAGAGAGCTGTAAAGAGGTATATAAGTTTAAGTGCTATTGCTATTGCTTTGATTTCATTGTTGGCCATTTGTCTTAAGCATCTTTTCTTTCATTTGAAGTCTTTCAAAATCATTTGTCTGAGCACAGTGAGCTACCTTATTATTAGAGTAATAGCAAAGTGTATCATCTGCAACTATGACATTTAGAAGAAACCTTATAATTTTTTTTTAAAGTTAGTGCAATATATTTTTTTCTCTCTGACCTAAACAAAGCTGTAAGTCACATATATAACTCAACCCATTACAAGGTCTGGCCATGCTTATTGCTGGAATACAGTTGTTCAGTTTCAAGCTGAGAGAATGAGGTTTTAGAAAAATTATCCACTCCCAGGTTAGAGATAAATGAACAAAAATGTGTTATAATACTTCTTTTGCAATAGTTAAAAAGAAAATGCACATATTTATTTTTAGAATGCCAGCCCAATGTTACAGGGAGGGCAATTACAAGAGAAGGATGAAAATGGAAGATAATATGTGGAACCTATAAATAACCATAGAGTAATTTTTCATGTCATGCAACCTCAGTTATTTTCAAATGTATAGAAAGGATATCAAGTACGTAATATCAAAATATTCTAAACAGGTTTAGCAAAATAAAGCATCCATTTAGGGACTTATATCAAGCTGGAACTGAATTATTGCAACTAAATCTGAAAGAAGCAAGCATAGGACTGCAATATAAATCTCACTTAATGCAAGTGATAAGACTCACTTATGAGTAAGTAGGCATCAGAATATGTTATTAATTATTCATTGAACAGCTGCTTGCAGTGATGAGAAGGCTGTCAATGGTAGGGTAGGGGATAAAATATCTCAGGTTGTAATCCTTTACATACTTACACGTGAAGCCCAAAAGAACTTAATAGGATATCATTAAGAATAATTGTGTTAGGAATACATAGGTAATTCCAACTACGAACACTGAACATTTCTTCTTTTAGGTAGCAGTAGTTGCAAATACTCCAGGCAAATGTATAGTTCATGAAGATTACACATATATTCTCACCTGTGACACATTTGATATTCCTGCTTTACCTAAGGCTTTGTTCATAAATGGAATATACTAGATATAAACTGACGTTAACAACTATAGCAGCATATGGAACTTTAGGTAGGAATTAGTGAGTTTAAAAGCTAGATGTCTAATTATTAACATTAGGTTTTTTTATCCTAGTCAAACAAGGTTTGCAACGTTACTTCTGAAGACAGTTATAATGAGTAACATCTGAATTGACATTTGATTTAAAATCAGAAGTTTAAGAAGAACTCGGAGCACAAATGACTTCACGGTAATATGGATGAATTTTTGATGCCTCTGCTTTCTACTTCTGCTACTCAAGAATAAATCACAGATGATCAGTCTTAAAAAATATTGACTAGGACTTTGAAAACAAGCTATACTAGATGCTAAAAGAAACATGAACACTATTCTTGTTATATATGTTCAAAGCTTTTCAGGTAGTTATAATGCAGACGGCAATGTCTTTCTGTCATATGTTGATGTATAGAGAGTAACAAAGAGAAAAGCAGAACTTAAATCTGACAGTCTTTTAAAGGTTTATATCTTTGGATCCATGGCAAGCAAAAAGATGAAATGTACTGTGTTTCTCCAACAATATGCCCCCCCAATAGGAAGACCCAGCATGTTTTCTAGGCATAAAATGAAATTAAGCCTGCCCCCCCCAAATTTAGGCCTAGTTTAAAACATGTGAAATTGGGCGGGGGAAGGCGGGGGGGAACTTGCCATTAGGAGTGCCCGGCGGGGAGCTAAACCTCACTATCAGCTGCTCCTAACACCATGGTGGAGCACAGAGGGTTCCCTTACCCCTCCCTTACCCAGGTCAGCAGGCAGGCGGCATTGGCGTGGATGTCCGGCAGTGTTTCAGCCACTTCTCAGGCCGCCGTAGCTTCCACGGTTCCCACCGGTGCTGGCACCTCTCTCACCAGTGCCGTCTCCAACAACAGCGTCTGAGTCACTCCCGCTTTTCCCTCGTCCCAGTAACAGGAAAAAAAAAACATTTTCAGGTACCTCGGAGCATTGCGCGCTGCGTTTTGATTTAATCCCAAGCAGCTGGGTGGGCATGAGAAGAGCCGAGTGAGCATCTCTGCTGCTGCTACCCTTGGTGCTCCAGCCTCAGGCTCTGTACGTTTGCAAAAGTCCCAGTGCGCAGCCCGTTCCTGCATTCCAAGCGCCCAGGCTGAGCTGCAGCTGTACCTCTCTCACCAGCGCTGTCTCCAATAACAGTGGCAGCAGTGGCATGAACTGTGGAAGTGTTTCAGCTGCTTCTTGGGTGGGGGAGCCGCCTCCGTAACTTCTACGGTTCCTACTCCTACTGCTGCTGTTATTGGAGATGGTGCTGGCGAGAGAGGGACAGCTGCAGCTCGGCCTGGGTGGCTTGGAATGCAGGAATGGGCTGCTGCACCAGGACTTTTGCAAACTTGCAGAGCCTGAGGCTGGAGCACCAAGGGTAGCAGCAGCAGAGATGCTCATTCGGCTCTTCTCATGCCCACCCAGCTGCTCGGGATTAAACCAAAATGCAGCGCGCAGGTCTCCCAGGTACCTCAAAATCTTTTTTTTTTTTCCTGTTGTTCCGGGGACGGGGGAAAAGCGGGAGTGACTCAGATGCTGTTGTTGGAGACAGCACTGCTGTGCAGGGGGGTGGGGAAGAAATTAATTCACCCCTGAAAAGACGTCCTAGCCATTTTTGGGGGACTCAAAAAATAATAATAAGGCCCGGCCTTATTTTGTGAGAAACACGGTAGCAGAAAAATAATTTTAGCCTATGTTTTAAGACAGTTTCATTAAAAAAATACGTACCATGGGACCTGGTGGGCCATCTTGACCAGGGACTCCAGGTAAGCCTTGTTCTCCCTGCAAGAAGATATAAACCCAGCTTAATTTGGAAGAGCACATTATGAAAACTTGAACCAAGGGGGAAAAATGTTATGGTTGATGCACTCACCACAGGGCCAGGAATACCCCTAAGTCCTTCTGGGCCAGATTTTCCTGCAGGACCTTGAGGACCAACTGGGCCAGTTTTTCCCGGGGCACCCTCTGATCCAGCCTCACCCTATGACATAAATATCAGTGTGAATATTCATATACTGTTGTCCTGAATTATTTACAGATAAAGACAAAGTAAGCTGATAAGAATTCCACAGCCAATACAAGAAATAATCCTTTACCTGAGCAAAAGACAAGAAAAGTAACCATCGTTTTAGTCTACTTTAAACTCATTTTGTTTGTGCAGATGGATCAAAAGAAGAAAATTATGAACCTAAACTACTTGCTTCCATTTACAATGAGCCTTTTTTTCTTATATTAATGTTCCAGTGTTCCTATAGATTTCCATTTGTTTAGACCATGCTGCTTCCTTTTCTTCTGAAATGTCTAAAGATTTGGACTGAAATAATATTCACTCTTTTTTGGCAAACAGAATTTAATGCAAAAAAAAAGAAGAAATGGCAGATACAACCATACAGAAGATACAACCGTTACATGCTACCATTTGGATAAACAGACTATTAACAAGAGACAGTCTAGTAGAATAATGAGCCTCTCAGTTAATAGCTTCTAGGACTGAAAAGCTCTTGGGATCTGATTCCAAAAAGGTGTTTTGGAGAGCATGATAGAACATTACCTGCAGCTCCTTAACAAGCACCTTTTCCTAGGATTGTGTGGCTGCAGTGTGCAGTCACAACATGATTCTGAGAAAAGACGTTATTTAAAATTGAGACAGGTGCTGCTTTCTTCTTCTACATGATTTAAAACACCTGGCATTTTGGAACTGAAACTGAAGCATTTACAGTCCTAATAGGTAGTGTCTTATCTTGTCATAAAAGCTTCACCACTTCTTGACAAATCAATCACTCATCTTTTGGTCTTGATTTATGATTCATTTATTCACTTGTTTTTTCCGATTTGAGGTTGCCCAGCTTGCAAGTCTCTGGGAAGTTCACATTAAAAATAAGAATGATAAAACAGTAAGAATAAAGATCATGTGCCATCCAGAAGAAGTAAAGTAATGTTTATAGGGACTCCCATCATCCTAGCCCAAGCTTTAGGAGAAACAGCCAAATTTTCAATGACTTTTTGAGTATTATAAAGGAGGAAGTCATATGAATGTGTAGATGGGACGGAAGAAAGGTGTTCGTCTTATACTTAAAATATTTACCTTTGCTCCTTTTTCACCTTGTCTTCCTTCTGTACCAGCTGCTCCAGGAGGCCCCTGTCATAAAAGGAAAAAAAATGTGTATTAAGTATAATGAGATGAATTAGAATCAGACTTAATTCCTACTTCATGAAAAGATACATCTCTTCCATAGAAATCTTCACAGGGAATATTCTTCTGGAGGAGCAGAAAAAACTTTTGCAGATTTTGATCCACTATAGCCCTTGATTCACTTGAAAATCTCATCCAAAGTTAGAGATATTCTAGAGTAGGGATGGAGAATATTTCCAGCCAGAGGTCTCATTTTTTCCCTCTCTGAAATAATATGACTAACGAGATCAGAAATGGCAGGTTCCATTTTTCAACAGTTCCTATTTTGTTTAGCATTCTATGCTTGTCTAATGACTTGGGGTTTGTTAGCAAAAATCTACTCTTTCGGAGAGTTAAATGAAGACTAGTGTTTTAAGCTTCTCCATTTGGGCATCTGTTTTAATACTTAAAATCACTAACTGAAACTCTTAAAATTGTCAAGAAATGTTGTTGCCATTCACTCCATGATTGTGTTGGAAGCCACAAAAGGATCTTAGAGAGCTAAATAAAGACTTGCAGACTGAGCTCCTCCAAGATGGCTGCTGAATAATAAGAAGTTGTTTATCTCTTGCCGATAATCAACTGATTTTGCTGCCTAAGCTGTCTTTCTGGCAGTGCTGCTCCCTGGATTTGAATAGGGACATTTAGAAACGACCCAAGATGACTTTTGAAAGGCTATGGACACATTTGGGAAGGGGAGTCTTGAAGATCCCAGTTCCCTTTGGGAGTGACCAGAAATGCCAGCATTTTGGGTTTTCTTAAGTATACCCGGCTCTTAATTTCACTTTTTGAAATTTTTGCTTTTTTACTTTTGAAAGTAGACCGACTGGCTAAATTCTGATCTATTTCAATCCCCTGCTAGACTTTAGTTGTTCTCTTTTGTATTTTTCCTTTTGATTTATGCTGTTTTTCTAAATAATAAATAAATAAATATCTGGATTTTTGTAGCACTGCTCTTATAGATCTAGTACAGGGGTGTCAAACTCACAGCCCGCAGGCTGATGCGTCACCCATTGGCCATGTCCATGCCTGGTTTAGCAAAGGGAGGAAAAGTCATGTCACATGACGCCACCATGACAATGCGAGTTTGATACCCTTGCTCTAGTAGATGGACAGTTGTAGAATATGTGGTCACCTGTGTGTGAAGCGGTGGTGAGAGCAGAGAAGCAGATAAAACTCTGTAAGCCCTAGGTTGTGTGCTAAACAGCCTAGCTATATGTATTCCTGGGCAACTGACCATTCTTTGCAGAATGTTCAGAAAAGAAAAGTTGACGAAGTATCACTGAGTGAAAGAGAAAATATCCATTAATTTATCTGAATGTAAAATATGCACAATTGCCATCCCAGCAAAAAAAGGCAGGCATTTTCACATGAGGAAAATGATGATCTGTTTTTGTCAGTACACTGTCACCAAGATGTTTGTTTCTGCTGAGCTTGATGAGATTTTAGAGTCTTTAAAAAGCTACTTCTGTAAGATGCATGCATGCAAGCTAGAACAGTTCTGGTTCCTACTAAAGTTTAAAAGATAGCTTTATTTCGTTCTTTGTATGACATCGAGCAGAACTGTCAGGTCTAGTATTACAAGTCAGTAAATCATGTTTTAATGCTTAGCTTGTGTGTGTGAGTGTGTGTGTGTGTATTATATGGACCATATCTCCGAGTAGAGAAGTATGCAAAAGTACAGAGTTCTGGAAAAAACGGTAGAGGGAACAAACTGTTCACACAGCCCATTTCAAATAATAATAATTTAATGTGAGAACTGAAGCCTGAAACATGTTAAAAAGGGACTCTCGGTTTTTGTCCAGATGAGAAATTGGAAATGGTTGTGACTCTTTGTTACAGGTTCAACAGTAATATGAAATAAATGTACATAATCCAGATCCTCTAGACATTTAAGTGTGTTCCCATTTGCATTTTACACTGAAGGATGATACGTTTTTGCTTGTATCCCACCTTCATTAGTTTTACAAATAAGTCAAGGTGGTGAACATATCCAACACTACATCTTCCTTCTCCTACTTTCCCCACAAAAGCACTCCTGTGAGGTAAGTTGGGCTGAGAGAGTGACTGCCCAAGGTCACCCAGCCTGCTTTCATGGCATTGACTAAGGCAGGACTAGAACTCACAATCTCCTGTTTTCTAGCCAGGTGCCTTAATCACTAGGCCCAAATGACACATGCTTGATAATAAAATCATTCCCCTCACCAACACCACATATATTTCTATCTTGGAACTTTATAATGGATAGTCAGTATAATTTAGGCTAAGCTTAATAAACTTTTAAAATACCCACTATCATTTGTAAGACCATTCTGTGCACATAAAAGAACATAAAACCAAAAAAAAAAGAAAAGAAAATAGAAAAAAGAAAAAAGGAACAACATATATCACGTGTGTATCAACAAACTATAAACTCACAAAGTACTGTTTTCAGTTGCATTTGTGGTGACAACCCTAAGTTTACTGTGAATTGTATAAGAAGAGATTGTATTACAAGAGCACTGATAAGTTATTTCACTACATGAGACATACTTAAAGAAGCTTTGAAATGGTTAGGGCAAATGATCTAGGGGACAGGAGAAACAATACAAAACTTTATAATAAGTATAAATGTATTTCTTGCATAATCTAGGAATGCAGCTGCAACATCAATTAGCAGTGCTTAGGAACACTGTGATCGCTAAATTATAAATACAATGAATCATGATTGCCAAAACAAAGGGGAGGGGCTATATTCATTATCAAACAGTACCAATTCTGCACTGAATGCAGAGTTGGTAAATGAACGGCTCTTGTTAACCCTCATCAGTTGCCAGCATTGCACAGATGGAGCTTCTGAAAAAGAAAGATGGCTAATTGTTATTTATCTGTCTTTGCTATGCTTAGATTTTGTAGTGTGGAGGAAAATTTTAAGTAGCACAAAATACCTCGGCAATGAGAACATGGAATTAATCTCTTTCTCTCCCCGACCAAGTCTCCAAACTATGATCAAGTTGTACTGAAATTCAATGAATAAGCCTGGATAAGATACTCTTTTTCAGTTTGCCTATATCATAGAATATTTATAAGGATACCATGGGGGAAAACCACTGTTGTTGGAAGAAGGGTGAGAGAAAAATATAAAAGTTGTAATCAGTAGAATTACTCATTAAGAAGACTTGTGCATAAAAACAATGCCCACATAACCAGACTGGGAAATCATTTGTTGAGTGATTTGGCAAAGATGTATATCACACATGTGGGTAAGATAAGATTTGCTGGGTTTTCCCCCATGTTCTGTTTAGAGTGAAGAATTTTATATTAGAAATTTACACTACAGTTGCATAATTTCCAGCTCAAAATGGAGGGAAATTACACCACTGTTTTTTGGCAATCGAAAGAGATCCCACAAAAGAGAATGTAAGGATTACTGTGGTCTTGAGGCAGTTTCACAGATTACATTGATTCCTCTCTAATCATGTATGGTAGATCGTGATCATGTTTGTTATTTGCATCAGAAAATTGTTTTTTTCCAATTATTTTGCAACATTATCATACAAATCCAGATGTATACAACAAAGTCCACAGGAAACATTTTATAATGCAAAGGCTTACTTACATATGTGGGCTTCCTTTTGGGATTAACACATTTGTTCCATGAATTTATGATGTTATTTGACATGCTGATACGAAACCATTTATCAAACACATGTTGATAAATAGAAAAGTTGATACAGTGGATGGAGGCAACCTTTTCATGGTGCCCACTCTATGTTAATATCGTAAAATAGTTTATCTCCATCTCATTCCTCATCTTAAAGGCTTCTCTTGAAAACTTGTTCAAATGCTATTCAGAGTCATCTGTCAGCTGACTGAAAATATGCTTGTTTCAGAAAAAAAAGTCCCATTTATTGTGCCATTTATTATTTATAAGTGCATAAACATGATATGGTTATTTGTAAGGCTGAGAACACTCAGCAACTGTTTGCCATAATATTAGGTTTTTCTCTGTTATATTTTCAAGAAGACTAAAAGAGCTATTCTTCAATTTACAAGTCAGAGATATCTAGCTGAGGTTGCAAAATGGAATAAACCAAACCCAGGATAAATCACTGATAAGATTTTTCTCATTCTCCAGACTTTTTTTATATTATATCTGAAATGTATAAAATTTACTGGATCAAGAGCCAAATATTTTATATAGGATGGTCTGTTTTGTACAGAATCAAAATCCATTTTGAAAGACCACTAATTCTCTTGAATCCTGTACTGTATTCCAAAAAGCCCGAAATTCCTTGAAAATGTAACCTGGTTTTTTTCCAATAAGACAGGTAGTCCTTGACTTACAACCGTTCATTTAGGGACCATTCAAAGTTACAGTGGAACTGAAAAAAGTCACTTATGACCATTTTTCAGACATGACCATTGCAGCATCCCCAATAGTCACGTGATCAAAATTCAGAAGTTTTGTCAACTGACTCATATTTATGATGGTTGCAGTGCCCTGTGGTCATGTGATCACTTTTTGCAACCTTCCAAAAAGCATAGTCAATGGGGAAGCAGATTCACTTAACAATCATGTCAGTAACTTCATAACTGCAATGATTCGCTTAACAACTGTGGCAGAAAGGTCATAAAATGGGGCAAAATTTGCTTAATTGTCTCGATTAGCTACAGAAATTTTGGTCTGCGTTGTAGTTGTAAGTCGAGAATTACCTTTAATAGCAGTCTTCATCTTTTGGCAAAAGAAGTACCAGGACCAGGTAGAGAATAACTTACACCCAAGATGGCAAACCTTTTCCATGTTAAGTGCCCAAAGTGCGCACGTGTGTGCGCACATACTTGCATGCCTGCACCCATGATGCAATGCGCACATGACTTCCCTGCTCCCTGCACATGTACATTTGGCCCCCTGCACTCGCACTGCACATCCCTGCACACACATGCATCTCCCCCGCCATGCGCAGCAGATACCTGACAATCAGCTGGCTGGTGGGGGGGCGCATGCACATGCACAGTGGGGGTTTTCCGGGTGACCTCTCACGTGCTGGCAGAAGTGGCTCTGTGTGCCATGTCCCGCACACGTGCCTTCAGTTCACCATCATGGACCTCTACTGAAACAAATTCTTATCTTAAGAAGGAAAGAACTAAATTCCTATGTGTTTATCTCAAATATTGTAAATGAAATAAGTATATACAAATATTGCAAGAATTAGAGAGGAAGTCGGTAATTGAATATGAAAAAAGCTTATTGAAGATAAATATTGACTAGGTTTTGAAACCATCCAACTTACTGCTTTCTAACTTCTCTTTAGCAGTTTACTTTTTTGGAAGGCTGTTCAAAGCCATAATTATTGTTACCAAAGTATTGCAAAAACTGGCACTTTGCAATGGACTTTCCCAGACTGCTGGTTCCAGATATATTAGACCTACAAGACTCAAAATTCCTCAACAGGGATAGCCAAAATGTGGGAGTTACAGACCCAACAAATATAGATGGGCAGAGGAAAAGCATCTCTATGCTGCTATTTATCTGGATGATGGACTGCATAATTACATGGTCATTCCCAGAAGAGATGCAAAGAAGGATTCATTCCTGAATTGAGAAAATGCTGTTGTAAGAATAAAAAGCCAAGACTTACACATTTTCAAACATAATCAATATCTTTCCTTGATTTTCCTAGCAAGACAAATGAAGCTATGTTTGGGGTTTTATTAAAATAATATTTATTACTAGGCATGGTTAAAGCTGTAGATTAAAATACTATGTCAGGATTCCAGCATAGGAATGTTTTATGAGTTGTCATACTAATTATTATTAAACACTTCATATATATTTATTAATAAATTTGGCAGTCAATATGGAGTATCAGGATTTGTATTATTTTATATTATTAATGGTTCTTCTTTTTGTCCTGTACATAAAGTATCATGCTTTAGGAAATAATTTGAAAATGTAACAAGTAAAGCACCATCATCAGTTGCTGGGTAAACTGATAATTATAAGGAACATTGATGACCTAGGCAGTACCTAGGCAGTTTTGAATAGATTTCTGACTTTGATTAGTGTTTTGCAAGCCTAGATCCTGTTGTTTGTATTACTCTGTTTTGCAAATTAGCATTTTATTTAAGTCAAACCATTGTGATTCATTGAATATGATTAAAGAAACCATGGCTCAGCATGAGAGGATGAACAATGTCAGTGACTTGCTAAGATCCTGCATTAAAACTCATAATCACTTGGGAAATGATGATTGTATAACATTTCTCAAGCTAGGCTTAGATACAGAGCTGTCTTTCCTGTACTAAACGGGAAGTTTCAGAAAGGTAGAGTAAAGCATGGGCATAACCTCTCACACACATTTCTTCCTTTTTTCTGGAACATTAGTGCAAAACAGATTTCCTTATACAGCATTGAGCATATCACTTATAGATATAATCTAAAAACCACAACAAATTAATTTACCAGGTAATTTGAATGTGGGTCTATGCAAAAAAAATCTATTTCTGGATTTTAAAACAAAACATTAAAAGCCAAGAAGTGATGGAAGACATGTATTATTCTTTGCACTTTTCCTGTCTCTGCATTATTATTTTTTTACCAAACATAATTGCATACATCAGAGATCTGTTTATGGTAAAAATGTTACCAATTTCTAGAATAAGCCTGCAAGAACTGTGATTTCGAAGAACATTTTCATTTGAATCAAGAACTATTTTTACCCTTTGGCAACCTTTCAGGAACACACTGCAAAGGGATATAAAACATTTGCCCATTTACAGAGCATTAGCCTTTGCTCTCCTTAGCTTTCTCCTTAGAAAGGACTACCCATGTAAAAGCCTAGGATACAATTCCCTTTCCAGTCAGCAAAAAAAAAAATGTGAATTAGAAGCACAACTGCTTCTTAGAACCAATAGCACTATGTAAATCAGGCATTGCTTGGTCAATTCCAAGAAGCCTTAAACAGTCACATAATTTGGACTCGAAGAATCCCTTTCCTATTCTCTTCTAGCTTCCCCTCAACTTACATGACCTTAGGCTGGCCCAAAGGCTTTTTTGAATAAAGTTCCTATTACAGATGGTCCTTGACTCATGGCCATTTGTCATGACAGTGCAGAAAAAAAGTGAACTATGACCATTCCTAGCAGTTAGGACTATGGTAGGATCTCTGAGTAGCAAGTTAAGAATTTGGCAATCTGCAGGTATTTATGGTAGGTATATAAGTTGCAGTATCCTGGGGTCATGTGATTGCCATTTGTGATCTTCCCAGGAGGTTTCCAACAGGCAAAGATAACGAGGGAAGCCCAATTCACTCAATGACTACATGATTCACAAAACAACTGCAGTATGAAAGGTTGTAAAATGAGGCATGACTCTCCTTAACAAATGAATTGCTTAAGCCCATGTCACACTGAACCAAAGGATGCAAAGAGGATGTAAAACGGACAAAAAACCTTGCCATCTGTTCGAAAACGCGATGTACTCACTGCCTCTGTTTGGCTTCCTCTCTATCCGTCCAGCATCCATTTATGGACGTTTCATCCGCTCCGAAAGTTTTGGGCTGCCAAAAACTTTTGTGCGGAAAATGTATCCAGTTCGTCCATTCTGCATCCGCTACGCATCCATTACGCATCCGCTATATCCGCTAGGCATCCGCTAGGCATCCGCGCAACTCCATCCGCCCGGACGTGGGAAGGAAGCAGAACGGACGCAGAGCGGATGCAGAACAGATGCCTAGCAGATGCAGAATGGAAACAAAGCATTTAAAACAGAAAATATGTTCGCAGAGAGGACCTATCTCAGATATTAAGAATGTCTAGAGGATGCCTAGAGGATGCCTAGAGGATGCCTAGAGGATGCCTAGCGGAAAACCTATACTGCCTATAAAAAGGGGGAGCAACTCGCCTGCATCTCACTTTCAGAACAGGAGCCCAGCGGTGCAGACCTCTGCAGCCTTCATCTGACTCTTCCTCTTCCACAGCATCCAGTCATGTCCACCGTGGATTGTAACAAAGTCCTTTCAGCAGCCACCATCGTTCTGCAACAGTGCGAAGCCATCTGCAGGCTCTGTGAACACGACTGCAAGAAGAAAAGGAGCCACCCAAAAAGAGTCTGGGTCCGAAGATGGTTCACCAGAAGAGCAGAGGACGGACTGTACAACAAGCTGATGGTGGAGCTCAGGAGCGAAGACACTCGGACGTTCCAGAACTTCATGAGGATGCCTCCAGCCATGTTTGATGAAGTTGTGCAGCGCCTGACACCCAGGTTGACCAAGCAGAGCACCAACTTCCGGCCCAGCCTGGAACCTGGGCTCAAGGTGGCACTCACCGTGTGCCACCTGGCCTCAGGGACCACCTACAGGAGCATGCAGTATGGCTGGAGGGTGCCACCCAACACCATCAGCATTGTGGTCAGAGAAGTGGTGCAGGCCATCATCGAAGAATACAAGGAGGAGCTCCTCCAGTGCCCCTCCACTGAAGAAGGATGGAAGAAAGTTGCAGAGCAGTGGTATCAGAGGTGGAACTTACCCCACACTGTTGGAGCCACAGATGGCAACCACGTGGCCTGCAAAGCTCCAGCCAAGTCGGGGTCCACTTATTTCAACTACAAGGGCTTCTTCATCATCATCCTCTTCGCCATGGTTGATGCTGACTACAAGTTCACATACATCGATGCTTCAGGCAACGGGTCATCTTCAGATGCCCAGGTATACAACGCAAGTGACCTCAAGGGTGGGCTGGAACGCAACCTCAAGGTGGGCTTCCCAGATCCAGACCCCTGCCCAATGACACGCAAGATGTGCCCTACTTCATCGTGGGGGATGATGCCTTCTCCCTCACAACCGACCTCATGAAGCCCTACACCTCCAAATACCTCACCCGTGAAGAGAGGATCTTCAACTAGAGGCTGTCCAGGGCAAGGCGGGTGGTGGAGAATGCCTTTGGCATCCTGGCCAACAGGTTCCAGGTACTTCTCACCACCATGCAGCATCGCCCAGAGACCGTGAGGAGGATCATGGAAGCTTGCTACATCCTGCACAATCTCATGCGCACCCGCTACCCAGTCTTGCAGAACAGGCTTGTGGACCTCCAGAAAGGCAATGGGGACATGGAGCCTGGGAAAAGGAGGCAAGGGCGAAACCTGATAGACACTGAGGATGTGCAAGGCCCCAACAGAGCCTCACATGAAGGGAAGAAGCAGCGCAACCTCTTGAAACACTGGTGCAACTCCCCAGCTGGAGCGGTGGAGTGGCAAGACAGGATGATAGATGCTTAATGGATGCTTCCTTCGGCCTGTCTCATCACTCTGATGAGATTGTGCCATGTATGTTGAGTGGACCTACAATGATCAGGGCATTTAATAAAGAGTTGTGTTTGTGTTGACATGTGTGGATGATTATTACATTATTATTGATAATAAAGGGCCATAAGTGTGGCACCTGGGAGGGTGGACAATCCCATCCCACTATGCTTGCACTGGAGGTTTATCTATCCCACAGCTATTACCCATCCCAAAGGTATCCCTGCCCATCCCACAGCTATCTCAACCCATCCCACAGCTATCTTAACCCATCCCACAAGCATGCAAAGGCTTAAACCATTTCTAAAAGTTTCCAGCAAGACTTTACTAAAAAAAAGAAATGGAGGAAGTGTGTGAATCAAAACTAGACTTTATTAACAAGAAGCTATAAAACAAAAATGAGTCTCTGGCACTCCTCTTGGTCGCTCAGTCTCGGGGTGAAGGGTGCAGGTGCTGTGGAGGTGGCTGGTGCTGGAGTGCTTGTCATCAGCTCCTTCAGAAGCAGAAGCAGCAGAAGCCCCAGCCCCAGAAGAGCGAGACTGTGCTGCAGAAGCCCCAGCAGAACCAGAGTGAGGGCCAGGGGGCGGGATGGTAGCCCTGTCCCTCTTGCAAGGGCTGGCAGCAGATGGCTGAGGCTTGCTGTGCTTCCGCATGGTTGTGAGGTTGCTGGCTGGCAGGGAGGCTGGCAGGAACCAAGGCTGGCAGGAAGGCTGGCAGGAAGGCAGGCAGGCACCAAAGCTGGCAGGCAGGCAGGCACTAAGGCTGGCAGGAAGGCTGGCAGGAATGATGGCAGGGAGGCAGGCACCAAGTCTGGCAGGAAAGCTGGCAGGCAGGCAGGCACCAAGGCTTGCAGGAAGGCATGCAGCAAGGCTGGCAGGAAGACTGGCTGGCAGCAAGGCTAGCAGGGAGGCTGGCAGCAAGGCTGGCAGGGAGGCTGGCAGCAAGGCTTGCAGGCAGGCAGACAGCAAGGCTGGCAGCAAGGCTTGCAGGCAGGCATGCAGGCAGGGCAGGCAAGGCTGTCAATCTGTCCGGAAGCAGGTCTTTCCTTCCGAGCTGCTTCCCTTATATCCACGGGTCTGACACAATGCATCCTCCCCATATGCGCAATTAACGCTCGGCATCCGTTCGGCTTCTGCTGTGCATCTGCTAGGCTTCCGCTCTGTATCCGCTTCATCCGCTCTGCATCCGCTCTGCATTCGCTGTATCCGTTCCGCATCCGCTTTGCTGAGGTCCCCCGGAAGCCTAGAAGATGTGCCATCTGCTCCCATCCGTTTCCATCCACTGGGCTTCCGTTCCGCATCCGCTTTCCATCCGCCCTGCGTCCCCCCCCGTCCGTGTTATCCGCTCCGGTTATGCAAATTTTTGCCCTTTTGAGAACGGATAACAACGGATGGAACATTTTGCTCGTCCGTTGTGTCCGTTTTGCATCCGTTGGGCAGTGTGACAGGGCCTTAAGTATTGCAAAGCTCTTTTGCTCCCTGGCTCAAGAGATCCCCTGACCTTAATCCCAAATGCCCCACAAAAAAAAAAAAATAAGAAACAGCTTCCGAATGTCTTTAAAAAGAACAACTGGCATACTTCCTTTTATTGTCTTGGACTTGGATCTAACAAAAACATATTGGAAAAGAAATGCTTTGCCTTAACAGTAGCAAACTTAGTCATTGTTGAATCTTCAAGTGAGTCTTATTTCAATTCCTGCTGAAAAAGACAACTAAAGCCACTGTAATTGTTTCCAGCATTATAAATGTTCAGTAAATTGGTGGAACAAATAGATTATTGTGTAAAATAGATAAAACTAATTAAGCATGTCAGTTCACTCAAGCCTATTATATAGAATGGTTTATCACATTTTGCTAAATAGATTACAGCTTACATTTAGTGCTGCTGCATGTTGAAAAAAAATGTTAAAAATCAACTAATTGCCTGACAAATAAGGCTTAGATGTTCACATGCCTGCAGAGATTACTCAGGATGTGTATCTATTATTCTTCAAAAAGACTACTGATAGTAGGATAATTGCAGGCCTATCAACTTTTAGGATGTTCTTGAAACATTATTTTCTGAAGACATTACTTTTTATTTGGCACTAAACTTTAATTCATCTCATATCATGAGCTGACTTTAGGATAAATTCCATTTAAAACAATGCGTTGTAAATTAATGTCATCCAAACTGCACAATCATGTGAAGGGAAATACTTCCTTTTCCTTTCAGAATACTCCAAGCTGAACTGATTAAATTGTACCTCATTATGCACAAAATGGTTTAAAGGGACAACCTCCTTCCTCCTGTTAATCTCCAAACATCCCAAACATCCCAAAATACATACAAACATACATACATACAAACATATATATCCATCATATGTGCAGTAGAATCCAGCCTAACCAAATTAAATACAGATGAAGCTGACAGAATAAGACACCAGGTTACTCACATCCTATGCACAACAAAACCACCAAAAAGTAATTTGCAAAAAGATGAATTCAGAGCACTACAAACCCTGAAAAATGATAACAGCATAATAATACTCCCAGCAGACAAAGGAAATGGCACAGTAGTAATGGACAGAAAAGACTATGAAACAAAATTGACAGACCTACTCCAAGACTCCACATACAAACCTATAAACACAGACCCAACCACATATCTAGAAAAATTAACCAAGAAGAAAATTATAACCAGCCACATAAGCAAAGAAATCCAACAGACAATCATCCCAAGAGAAAAATCTTCTAGAATCTTCTAGAAAAATCCCCAAATTATACGGCCTCCCAAAAATACACAAAGAAGGCATACCTCTCAGGTAGTCAGCTCCATAGGAGCACCATTACAAAACCTAGATAAATACTTAAAACAATTACAGCCCCATGCTGAAACCGCAGCTTCATATGTACAAAACTCATACCACTTCTTAGAAATGATCAAAGATCTACACATAGAACAAGAAGATCTGCTTGTAAGTTTCGACGTGGTTTCACTATTCACTCAAGTCCCAATAAAAGAAACTCTTGAAATCATCAAAAATAAATACCAACCAGCTAAACACCTCATGGAACTAACAGAACACTGCCTAACCAACACATATTTCATATACAAAGGACAAAGATACAAGCAAATTGAAGGAGCCCCTATGGGATCACCACTGTCACCCGTCATTGCAAACCTGTTCATGGAAGAATTCGAATCCAGAGCCCTGGCTAATGCCACCCACAAACCCAAACTATGGCTAAGATACATCGATGACACATTTGTGATTTGGCCCCATGGAAAAGAAAACCTAAACAATTTCCTAACACACCTAAACAACACACACCCCAAAATCAAGTTCACCATGGAAACGGAAATAAACAAACAACTACCATTCCTAGATGTACTAATCTACAAAAGAACAGATGGCACACTGGGACACACCATATACCAAAAGATAACACACACCAACCGCTACCTCAATGCCCAATCCCACCACCACCCAGCACAGATAAATTCCGTGGCGAAAACACTAATTACCAGAACCAAACGCCTGGCAGATAAGACACATATAAAGACTGAACTATGCACCCTGACTGAAGTATTGACAGCCAATGGCTTCCAAAAAAACAAAATCACCAACTTGATCCACAAAAACACACCAAGACATAACAGAGACCTAGAAGACCAACAGACCTATGGAACAGCTGTCCTGCCCTACATAAGAGGTACTACAGATAAAATCAGTAAGATACTACACAGGCATCACATCAAGACTGCCTTCAAAACAGACAAAAAAATAGCAGCCATCCTTAGAAACCCCAAAGACAAAGTTGACCTGGAAAACCAAGGCATATACGAAGTTCCCTGTACATCATGCCCGGCCACATACATTGGGCAGACCAATAGAAGAATAAGTACCCGCCTGGATGAACACAAAAATGCAGTAAAAAAGCTGGAACACACATCCTCACTAGTCCAACACATGAAAACCACAGGTCACAATATCAACTTCGATGGCACCAAAACCCTAGCCAGTATAGAAAACCCCAACCACAGAAGCATGAATAGAAGAGATGATTCCACCAGACTGTCAATCATTTGGAAGCCTGCACTCTCAAATAGAAACAGACTCCCTCTGATACCTCCAGCTCAAACACACCCCAACCAGGTACCCAGATGAAACCTAGCTTCCTAATAGATAATAGCTTCCTAATAGATAATCCTTTCAGATTCCCCTGAAACGTTGCTACAACTTTAAAAGCACTACAATGACATGGGATAATACCCGAAGGAAGCTGAACAGCACACATGTAAATACCCGGGAAAACTTAAAAAAACACACATATATAAATACATACATATATACATACATACATGCATGCATACATACATATGTGTGTGTGTGTGTGTGCATGTTTTCTTAAGTTTTCGTGGGTACTTACATGTATGGTATTCAGCTTTGTTTGGGTATTTTCCCACATCATTATAGTTGTGCTTTTAAAGTTGTAGCAATGTTTCGGCAGAATCGCATCTGCCATTATCAGGCTTCTGTATTGTGTTTGTCTGTGAGTCAGACCTTCACAGCCGTTTCTGTTTCAAATCTGGTGCTAGCCGATACTATGTTAGAATGGTTTTTTCTTTGTCGTGATTGGTTGGGAGTCTTGGTCCATGTTTATTGGTCTTGGAGTTTGCTGTGTTCTACTTGATTGGTGTTTCCAATATCTTTTGTTTGTTTTGTAGCTTTTTTTGTCTTGATTGGCTGGCAACATTGTGTTTCCTGTACTGGAGGCTTTTAGTGCATCTTGACTCCGAGTAAATGGACGGCTATCATTTATTAGGAAGCTAGGTTTCATCTGGCTGCCTGGTGGGGGAGGGGTGTTGGAGGTATCAGCGGGAATCTGTTTGTGCCCATGTGTTTGCCTGGCTTGTGGTGTGGAGATCTTTCTATTTGAGAGTGCAGGCTTCCAAATGACTGACTGTCTGATGGAGTCATCTCTTCTATTCGTGCTTTCAGGTCTTTTTTCAATCTCTATGGCTTCTCTGATAATTCTGTAGCTGGGGTTTTCCATAGTGGCTTGGGTTTTGGTGCCATTGAAGTTGATGTTATGACCTGTGGCTTTCATGTGTTGGACTTGTGAGGAAGTGTGTTCCAGCTTTTTTACTGCATTTTTGCATTCATCTGGGCAGGTACTTATTCTTCTCTTGGTCTGTCCAATGTATGTGGCAGGGCATGATGCACAGGGGACTTCGTATATGCCTTGGTTTTCCAGGTGAATTTTATTTTTGGGGTTTCTTAGGATGGCTACTAATTTTCTGTCTATTTTGAAGGCAGTCCTGATGTGATGCTTATGTAGTATCTTACTGATTTTGTCTGTCGCATCTCTTATGTAGGGCAGGACAGCTGTTCTAAAGGTCTGTTCATCTTCTAGGTCTCCAGAATGGTTTTTTCTTCATCCTAATTGGTTGGGAGTCTTGGTCTGTGTTTCTTAGTCTTGGAGTTTGCTGTGTTCTGCTTGACTGGTGTTTCTAATATCTTCTGTCTGTTTTGTAGCTTTTTTTTTTTTTTGTCTTGATTAGCTGGCAATATTGTGTTTCCTGTTTTGGAGGCTTTTAGTGTGACTTGGCTCCGAGTAAACGGATGGGTATCATTTATTAGGAAGCTAGGTTTCATTTGTGTGCCTGGTTGGGGTGTGTTTGAGCTGGAGGTATTAGGGGGGGTCTGTTTGTGCCAGGTGTTTGCCTGGCTTGTGGTGTGGAGATTTTTTTGTTTGTGAGTGCAAGCTTCCAAATAATTAACAGTCTGGTGGAGTCAGCATGAATAGAAGAGATGACACCACCAGACTGTCAATTATTTGGAAGCCTGCACTCACAAACAAAAAAATATCCACACCACAAGCCAGGCAAACACCTGGGCACAAACAGACACCTCCCCCCATACCTCCAGCTTAAACACACCCCAACCAGGCACTCCGATGAAACCTAGCTTCCTAATAAATGATAGCCATCCATTTATTTGGAGCCAAGGTGCACTAAAAGCCTCCAATACAGGAAACACAATGTTGCTACAACTTTAAAAGCACAACTATAATGACGTGGGAAAATACCTGAACAAAGCTGAATACCATACATACATACATACATGCATACATACATACATACATACACACTGCTCAAAAAAGTAAAGGGAACACAAAAATAAGACATTCTAGATCTGAATGAATGAAATATTCTTCAATACTTCCTTTATTACATAATTGAATGTGCTGACAACAAAATCATATAAAAATTATCAATGGAAATCAAATTTAGCAACCCATGCAGGTCTGGATTTGGAGTTACACCCAAAATTAAAGTGGAAAAAAAAACACTACAGGTTGACCCAACTTTGATACAATGTCCTTAAAAAAGGTCAAAATGAGGCTCAGTAGTGTTTGTGGCCTCCACGTGCCTGTATGATCTCCCTACACCTGGGCATGCTCCTGATGAGGTGGCGGATGGTCTCCTGAGGATCTACTCCCATACCTGAACTAAGGCATCCCCCAACTCCTGGACAGTTTGTGGTGCAACGTGGCGTTGGTGGATGGAGTGAGACATGATGTCCCAGATGTGCTCAACTGGATTCACGTCTGGGGAACGGGAGGGCCAGTCCATAGCATCAATGCCTTCATCTTGCAGGAACTGTTGACACACTCTACATGAGGACACGCTGACATGCTGACACATGCGGTTTAGCATTGTCGTGCATTAGGAGGAACCCAGGGCCAACAGCACCAGCATATGGTCTCACAAGGGGTCTGAGGATCTCATCTCGGTATCTAATGGCAGCCAGGCTACCTCTGGCGAGCACATGGAGGGCTGTGTGGCCCCCTAAAGAAATGCCACCCCATACCATTACTGACCCACTGCCAATCCGGTCATGCTGGAGGATCTTGCAGTCAGCAGAACATTCTCCAGGGCATCTCCAGACCCTGTCACATCTGTCACATGTGCTCAGTGTGAGCCTCCTTTCAATTGTGAAGAGCACAGGGCACCAGTGGTGAATTTGCCAATCTTGGTGTTCTCTGGCTTATGCCAAACATCCTGCATGATGTTGGGCTGTGAGAACAACCCCCACCTGTGGATATTGGGTCCTCATGCCACCCTCATGGAGTCTGTTTCTGACCATTTGAGCAGCCAGATGCACATTTGTGACCCGCTGGAGGTCATTTTGCAGGGCTCTGGCAGTGCTCCTACTTTCCCTCCTTGCACAACGGTGAAGGTAGCGGTCCTGATGCTGGGTTGTTGCCCTCCTATGGCCTCCTCCATGTCTCCTGATGTACTGGCCTGTCTTCTGGTAGCATCTCCATTCTCTGGACACTACGCTGACAGACACAGCAAACCTTCTTGCCACAGCTCACACTGATGTGCCATCCTGGATGAGCTGCACTACCTGAGCCACTATCTGAGTAGTGCACTACCTGCACTACCTGAGTCTGCACTACCTGTGGGTTGTAGACTCCGTCTCATGCTACCACTAGAGTGAAATCACCACCAGCATTCAAAAGTGATCAAACTATCAGTCAGAAAGCATAGGAACTGAGAAGTGGTCTGTGGTCACCACCTGCAGAACCACTCCTTTTTTGGGGGTGTCTTGCCAACTGTCTCTGCTTTCCACCTGTTGTCTATTCCATTTGCACAACAGCATGTGAAATTGATTGTCAATCAGTGTTGCTACCAAAGTGGCCAGTTTGATTTCACAGAAGTGTGATTGACTTGGAGTTACATTGTGTTGTTTAAGTGTTCCCTTTATTTTTTTGAGCAGTGTAGATAGATAGCTAGATAGATAGCTAGATAGCTAGATAGCTAGATAGCTAGATAGCTAGATAGATAGATAGATAGATAGATAGATAGATAGATAGATAGATAGATGGATAGATAGATAGACTGACAGACATATATTCCGGATCTATAGGCATCTGGTTGAAGCCATAATGACATTATATGCAGCATAATGACATTACAGGTAGCTTTTGACTTAATGACTGATCACTTCGAGCAGGGGTGTCAAACTCAGAGCGTCACAGCGGTGTTATGTGATGTATTTGCTAAACCAGGCATGGCTTGGCCAGCATGTGACACATGTGGCCCAAGGGCCAGGAGTTTGACAGTTCTGGCTTAGAGACCATTCAAAGTTTTAACAGACCCTCCAAAACGTAGTTATGATCTGGTTCCAAAAACATTTCAATGATTGATTTCCTGATGGTCACATGCAAGGGTGGGATTCTCCCGGTTCAGGTGAACCCCTTGTTCCAATGATCACCTGGCTCTGAACTGGTTCGCTGTTTTGTTCAGCTGCAGTTGAAGATAAGCATTAGTTTTTTTTTTAATGCGGAGCACGTGCTTACCGAACCAGTTGTTATTCTGGTTGAATCACATATCTGGTCAGATGACTGCATTTTAGATGCTCAGCAATGCATTTATGGCCATATTCAGGATTCTGTGATCATGTGATCATGATTTTCAACATTTTGGCCAAAAACAGTTTACTTCTGGCTTTCAGCAAAAGTACTCCATAGTGATAATAAGGGGTTCACTTCATGACAGCAGATTCCCTTCATGACAGTCGTGATTCTCTTCACAACTACCACAGAAAAAGATTGTAAAATTAGGTTGGTCATGTGGGTGACCTGCTTTATGACCATCACAACTTGTGATCATAATATACAAGCTCCATCACCATTGTAAGTCAAGGACTACCTGTTTATCAATGACCCAAATAATGTAATTTATATTATTTAATGGATTTACATTACATTAGTCACCTTTTGACTGTAAATTAAGCTCAATATATGTTC
The DNA here is from genome assembly GCA_015471245.1 of Laticauda colubrina. Taxonomy (NCBI): domain Eukaryota; kingdom Metazoa; phylum Chordata; class Lepidosauria; order Squamata; family Elapidae; genus Laticauda; species Laticauda colubrina. Next base: position 7,055,440 of record BLBF01000020.1, on the reverse strand, counting down.
ACATCAACTACATGAAGATCTAAAAAAACAATTTGCTTCCTTACTCCCCTGCAAACCAACAGCACTACCTGTCATTTTGAAATGTTAGTAGTAGTCTTCAAATGTTCTGCAAAATATAGTGGGAAGGAAGATCCTAATATTAACTTTTTCCTTGGTATATGACACTGCTATTGATATTACTTATCGGATTACCTAATAGCCTGATTTGTTCCTCGAGTCTAGTGAGAAGTGAGATTATATTGTCTATAAATATGAGAAAATATTAGCAATGAGCAACACCATTAATTAATCAAGCTAGAAAAAAATCTGAATTTCCTTTATGGCAATCTCATCTTCTCTGGCTTGGGGACACACACAATCTATTTTTATTATTGTTATTATATTTGACATATGGTAGACTCTGGATAACTCAAAATATAAGAGTAAAACTTTAAAATACTATCAAACAATAAAGAATGTGACGAACAAAATGGTGAATCCAATTAAAATCATACACAGAATACATTCAACAAGAAGCTTCATTCATCCTTGCCAAAGCCTCAGAGGATAATGAATATCAATGATGAAAACAACTTTTGTAAATAAAGATATCACACAAGAATGAAGCGCACATCTGGCAATCTGACATGCATCAGGCATGGCAACTTATTATTTTACAATTCGAGTGCCTCAGGTTACAAAGTCAAATCTTAGCTTGTGCAGTAAAGCTATGTACAATGTATAATGCTCTGGTAATATTACATTAATAACTAGAGCATACAAAACATTTGCTAGACCAATACTCGAATACAGCTCATCAGCCTGAAAACCACATTCCATATTGATATTAACACAGTTGAGAAAGTCCAGAAATATTTTACAAGAAGATTTCTCCACTCCTCTACTCGTTGCAGAATACCTTATGCCACCAGACTTGAAATTCCAGACCTAGAAAACCTAGAACTACGCTGCCTTCGGTCCGATCTAAGTATTGGATATAAAATCATACATTGCAATGTCCTGTCAATGAAGACTTCAGCTTCAACTATAACAACACAAGAGCAAACAATAGATACAAACTCAAGGTTAATTGCACCAAACTTGACTGCAGGAAATACGACTTCATCAACAGAGTGGTCAATGTCTGGAATACTCTACCTGACTGTGGTTTTTTCACCAAACCCCAAAAACTTTAACCTTAGACTATCTATAATTGACTTCACCTCTTTCCTAAGAGGTCTGTAGGGGGCGTGCATAAGCGCACCAACGTGCCTACTGTCCCTGTCCTATTGTTTCATATATATAGATATATTTCTTATATGTATCCATGTATTCATAACTATATTTTACTTATACCTATTATCTTGTAAACAACTGACAAATAAAAATAAATAAATAAATAATGACTGTAGAATCTCTTTGTTCTTCACTTTGTGGCTGAAGGTGGAAGACATTTATTTGTTTCAATTTGGACAGGGATTTTAATTGTAGAACAGGCCTAGCAATTAAAATAGAATCTAAACTTAATGTAATACCCTGACTCATTTTAAAGCTTTTAATTACAGCTTGTGCTTTGAAAAATCAGAAAACAATGATAAATTAAGCAAATGTTTATTCTTCCTGCTTTTTTTCACCTAAAAATTTGTGGCTTTCCTCAAGAGTTTTTGTGGAAAGATAATGTGCCTCTCCTAATGGCCCTTTAAAGTGTTCTCTTCTTGTACGTATTCTCCCTCTTATTGTTCTTGTAATTAATTAAGTTTTGTGCTCCATAGTAACAATTACCATGCATCCATGATCATTTTCCCACTAGCAATTTATAATGTCATCCAGCCATTGTTGTGGCAATATATCATTAAAGAAATCACGCTTCCTATTGTCACAGCAATAGCTGTGTAATGCTTTAAATCACCAGTGCAGAAACATTTACATCTATATGAAACAACAAAGATTCACTTCAATGAAATGGGGCAAGCTGTAGAAGAATCCTAATTTGTTTGCTGAAATAAGGAAGACAATTGATTCACCTCCACAAAGCTGTTTCCCTGTCCTTGAAACATCTAAGGGCTATCCTATTGAACTATTGAAGCTTCTCTGCACCTTCTTCAAGAAGTGTCTGAAGAAGTGATTGCCTTCAGCCTTTGCTGAAATTGCCTAAATTGGAAGAGTTTTACTGTATATTGAGGGGAATCTGGATTAGGATTTGGTCCTTTCTTTTCTCTTGGTTTTCTCCTGCAATGCTTGTTGAAAAGTCAATGGAGATTCTCAGTCAGCAGGTCATGTAAGTCTCAAAGGTGTTTTTTCAAAAGGCAACTGGACTTTCTTTGTTTTTGCTTGAAGATGTTTCTCTTCACATTCAGAAAGCGTCATCAGTTCATGGATGAGAAGCGAAAACTTCTTCAAGGAAAAACAAAGAAAATTCAGCTTCCTTTTGAAAAAGCACCTGTGAGCTTGTTGAAAAGATTTCACTTATCTTTCTTCCATAGTTCCTCTAAGGAGAAGGCAGAGTAAAATACAAGCAGGCCAGACTGGAACAATATGATTAGGTTTTTAAGAGTTTTTGAAGTAAGATGACCATTGTTGCATTGTGAAGATGCTTCAAGGAGATCCTTTGAAGTTTCATCAAAGCAAAGCACTCTGTTGAGATTGCCAGAGGCAGTAGACACTGAAAGTAATATCTCACATTTAAAACAAACACACAAAAAGACAAAGCTGGCAGACAAAACATAAGAGGTCATGGATTATCACGACTGGAGATAATAAAATATTGTGGCATCTCAATGGTCTGCTTTGCATTAAGAATTTTGGTAAGAGACCTCGTAGTTTCTGGTATCTCATTATCTTTCAGAGGACCATTGAAAGGGAAATACATACAAGACATGAAGTGGTCCATGCAGGTTGAGCAGAACCGAAGTCATGTTGGATGACCCATTGAATTAAATAAGGAAGTGTGTCTCAAACTCAGTAGCTCTGCTAAATAAGAAAGTGTTCCAGTTTGTGCACAAGAGAAAAAAAAAGATAAGGCTAGAACAATGGGGAATTGTAATAAAGTGCTGCGATGTCAGAAACCGTGTAACTGCTTTTGCTAGATAGGGAACTAGTATGAACCTTCGAAACATATGTGTCAATTTGAAAACAGAAAGAATGTGAGTCAAGCCCTCGTACGAGGGGGCGGACAGTTAGGGTATAAAAATGCTGCCTGAATTTTGCTCTGTGTTCCTTCAATGCCTGAGGGAACCCGTCTCTGCAGACATGTGAATCAAACCTTGTTTTCCTTGGATCAACGAATCTTTTGGTGGTTTTTTATCTGCTTCCACCTCACAATTTGGTGCTCAACGTGGGCCCCGATGGAATTTCGACTGGAGAAAAGGGACTGGGTAAGTGTGGCACCACCGCCTCCCATTGTAGAGGGGCCCCTCCCTTGTCTCAGTTGGATCCCGGGGTAACTGCACTCAGCAGACGATCCTTGGAAACAAGAGAGAGACAAGCTGGCCTGACGCTCTGGGAGTGTCGTTGATCACCTGAAGTGGGGACGCCCACACTCCTTTCGTCTCTGGGAGACCAGGGGTGTATCAGGTGAGTTTGTTGCCTTTTGGGATAGAAGAAGGGATATACTGTCCTTAAACTCTGGGAATCCAGCGACTGCTGGAGGACAGTATAAATCCCTGAGTTGGGAATCTCTGGGAGATTGTTGGCGGGCAGCGTGGAGAATGGGAAAGGGACAAAGCAAGTGTGAGATGTTCCAAGAGGGAACGGGTATTGAGATAGAAAAGACCCTGAGAAGGCTGATTCCGACTGACTCCCCATTGGGTCAACTACTACAACAATGGTCATTGCCCCATCTGAGGACTTACACTCAGAGTCCAGAGAAAAAGAAAATGATCTACCTATGCCAATATAGCTGGCCGAAGTATCCCCTAGTAGAACCTGATTTTCCTTACCACTGGGATCCCGAAGGGAATACCAGCACGTACTGGATAACTCAGTTGAAAGAGTATATAGTGAAACACCGGATGAAGGAGCAAATACCCTATGTGGAGGTATGGTATCATGCTCACTTTGAAGGTCCAGTTCCACCAAAAACAGAAGTAGGGCAGTTTGTCAGCAAGGTGGAGGAAAGTGAAACTGAGGACTGGATGGGGAGACCACCGGCATCGGCTCCGGCAGTCCTGGCACCACCGCCCCTGCCGGCTCCAGTTGCCCAGGCTCCACCTCCACCTGCATATCCAGGACTCAGAAGGAAACAGGCTCAATTAAACAAGGACCGAGAGAATTTGCCTCTCGGAGGAAGGTCGGCCAATCCCATGTCGGCCTTCCCAGTCAGAGAAGTCCCAAATGGCATGAATGTGCAGGGGAATCCAGTCACCATTTTCGTGGCTGTCCCCATAAAATCTGCTGAGTTACGGGATCTGAAAAAGACCCTTCCGAAACTCCATGAGAATGCTCATGAAGTGGCGGAACAGTTGGAATTGTTTCTGGGGCCCAATGAATACACATACCAAGAACTGATGTATATTCTTGGATACCTTTTCACCCCCGAAGAGAGGAACCTCATTAGGAGGACAGCAATGGCTGCCTGGGATAGGAGACATGCAGGGCAACAGAGAGCAGTGGCTGCAGACACAAAGTTCCCCATAGCCGATCCAGATTGGAACATCAATAATAACGCTCATAGGGAGCGCATGAGAGATATGAAACGCATGATCATTGAAGAATTAAATTGGCCATCCCTCAAGAGAAAAACTTGATCAAAGCATTTGAAATAACACAAGGAAAGGATGAGTCCCCGGGGGATTTCTGTGCTCGGCTCCGTGAAGGGTTAACCAAGTACTCTGGAGTGGAGCCAGAAACCCCTGCCTTCGAGACTCTCCTGAAGATGCAATTCGTCACCAAAGCATGGCCAGACATCCCAAAAAAAAAAAAGATCCAGAAGACAGAGGGATGGACTGATTTGGGCATGACAGATTTGATGAGAGCAGCCCAACAAGTTTTTGTGAACCGAGACTCAGTTAAAACCAAACAGAATTCTCAGCTGATGGTAGCTGCTGTGCAAATGGCAGCCAAGAATGAAGTTAGGAAAAACAGGGAGACCCAGCTGTCAGATCCGAGGCCAAGGTGGAGAGATGAAAGATCTCCCAGCGGGAAGTGGAGACCCCCGGTTTGGCGAGGAGGTCCAGGGGGCAATCGAGGTGGTCGATTCCTACGGCTGTCCCAAAGTAGAACTTGCTTCAGATGCGGGAAAGAGGGACATTTTGCGCGCGAATGTCCCAAAACCCTGGAGGAACGAAGCTATGCCCTATACGATTAGGGAGGTTCCGGCTTGCCAAGAGGGACCCGCAGGGAGCCATTGGTAAATGTGTTAGTGGGTCCTGACCATCAGGAACGGCTGTTCCTGATCGACACCGGCACAAGCCGGACATCTGTATGCGATCCGGTAGAGGGAGCATGCAGGTCAAAGCAGACTTTAAAGGTGGTTGGGGTGAGTGGGAAATCCCAAGAGGTCAAGATTTTGGATGAGGTGAGATTGGAATTGAATGATGTGGTTCCTGAAACCGAAATATTGTATATTCCGGATTCAGGGGTGAACTTGCTAGGAAGAGACTTGTTGGATGTTTTTGGAATAGAATTGTGGGATAGAAGGAAGGAAGTTCACATGTGTATGTTAACAATGGAAGATGAGGAGAAGATATCATCAGATGTGTGGGCAGGAGGTGAAGGGGTTAGTAGAAAAAAAAAAGGTGAAATATTTGGGACATTACATTCAGCAGGGGGTGAGGTCCTTGGACCCTGAAAGGGTGAAGGGGATCATGAGCTTGGCTCCTCCCAGGAACAAGACAGAGGTGCGGAAAGCATTGGGATTATTGGGGTATCGTAGAATCTGGGTAGACCAATTCACAGTGTTGGCACAGTTTTTGTATAGAAAGTTGCCTGGAAAGGGAGAGCACATAGAATGAGAGGAGGGAGATAGTGAAAGGTGGGAAGAGCTGAAGAAGGCTTTGTCAACCACTCCGGTTTTAGCTTTGCCAAACCTGAAATTACCGTTTCATTTGTATGTGGCGGTGGCTCAGGGAACAGCAGTTGGAGTCCTTGCCCAAAAGAGGGGGGGACAGTACCAGCCGGTAGCCTTCCTAAGCAAGGGTTTGGAGCCGGTTGTGAAAGGATGGCCAGTTTGTGTTCAGGCTGTGGCAGCAACAGCGATGTTGGTGGTGAAGAGCAAAAAGTTAACCTTTGGGGGAGTTTTGGTGGTGCATTCACCTCATCAGGTCAACTCAGTGTTGAGCCAGCTGGCTACCACTTGGATGACCGAAGGGAGGATATTGAAGTATGAAACCATTTTGAGAACCAGTCCTGATGTGGTAATAGGGACAGACAAGAATCTAAATCCAGCAGAATTCTTGGAGGGGAGAAGGCAGGCGTGGGAACCGGAAGACCATGATTGTCTATTGCAAATGGATCTCATGACGAAGGTTAGAGAGGACTTGGAAGAGACTCCATTGGAAAAGGGAGAGAGGTGGTTTATAGATGGATCTAGCAGGGTGGAAAATGGAAAGCAAAAATCTGGGTTTGCAATAGTAACCAGGAAAGGTGAAGTAATAGAGAAAGGGTCACTCCCAGCTGCTCGGTCAGCCCAGAAATGTGAATTGCTTGCCCTGACCAGACCCTTGGAATTGGCTGAGGGGATGGAAGTAACGATTTGGTCTGATTCCAAGTATGCATGGGGGGTGGTGCACACGTTTGGGAAAATCTGGAGAGAAAGAGGGTATATCAAGGCAGATGGGAAGCAAATAGAGCAAGTGCAGTTAGTAGAGCAAGCCTTAGAGGCATTGCAATTCCCCAGCCGAGTATCAATTGCCCATGTGAACGCACATCAGAAGGGGAACACACCGGAGGTTGTGGGAAACCGATGGGCGGACAAATGGGCGAAGGAAGCTGCAGGGGAGATAGAGTTGGTAATGGTATCTATACCAATACTGAAAAAGGAGGACGAGAGGGAGGAATGAGAGCTAGAGAAAAAGGAAAAGTTGGAGTTGGAGAAAAAGGGATGTGTCAGAACCCCAGAAGGATGGAAGACGTCGGAGGGAGTCAAGGTGGTGTCACCCACTGTCATGAGGGGGATATTGGAGAAAGTTCATGAAGGAGGACATTGGGGAACGAAGGCCTTGGTCATGTCTGTTAAACCTCACTATTGGAGTCTGAGGATGTGGACTGTAGCTCAGAGCATCTGCTGGAAATGTTTGATTTGTTTGAAAGTAAATAAGAAAGCGGCACGTAAGAAAGAGATGGGAGGGTGACCCCAGTGGGTTGGCCTTTTCAGAGAGCACAAATTGATTTCACTGAGTTGCCAGAAAAGGGGGGTTGGAAAGAATCTTCCCTTAGCTCTGCTCAGGATCAGAACTTGTCCAAGGAAAGACCCAGGGGTTTCTCCCTTTGAAATGCTGATGGGGAGATCCTATTTGGCCAAACTAGGTAATCCCATACCAGAGTTCAGGGACTTGTTCCTTCGGAAATATTTGCTGGCACTGTCTCGGTCTTTGCTTTCTCTTCACAAACAGGGACTGTTGGTGCAACGACCACCTTTGGCTGGTAGCCAACACCCACACGAGGCTGGAGACTGGGTCCTGATAAAGACTTGGAGAAATGAAAAACTGCAACCTAGCTGGGAAGGTCCGTACCAGGTGCTACTGACGACTGAATCTGCAGTCCGTACTCGGGAAGGAGGCTGGATGCATTACAGCAGAGTCAAGAAAGCACCGGAACCTGAGAAACCTTGGAAGGCAATCCCAGTGGACAGTCAGCCACTAAAGATAACTTTGAAGAAATAGCCAGCATAAACCACCATGGAGATGTCGGCTGAACTCTGGAGGGGACTATTTGTTGCAACTATATTTACATTAATACATTAAAGAAGTTCACAATATGTTGGACCTGCAGGTGACTTGGGAACAGACTTGTGGGATGACAATGTGTTCATAAAGGATCTCAAGAAGGTCTCACATTCCTTGAACATCACCAATTGCTGGTTATGCATGCACATGTCAGGAAGAACAGGTGAACTGGAGTGGCACATGTACAATCGGGTATGTGATATAAACTTGATGGCCTTCCCCAAGGCCGGGCACATAATAAAAGAGACTCAGAATCTGGCCTTACCCGGAGACTCTGGACCCAAATCTCCCATGGTATAATAACACCATTGGGAGTAGCCATGAACTACTGAGATATATATATTCTAAATAACTTCACGGTAACAATGTTCAATGATACAATAAAGAATATTAAAATGATTAATACCGAGCTTTCTGAAGTAAGACAGGTTGCTCTACAAAATAGGTATGCTTTAGACATTGTATTAGCTACAAAAGGGTGTGTGTGTGCTCTGATTCATTCACATTGCTGTGTATACATCCATGATTTCCAACCCAATATTACAAAGACAGTAAAAGTAATGGAAGAATGTATTTGCTCTAATCCATTATCACAAAGAGGTTACTCCTCATTGCCAGACCTGTGGGGAGCACTGTGGTCTTGGCTTCCCAGTTCCACTTAGTTTAGATCTACCATAATGGGAATTATATTGATAATTATATGCTGTGTATTGTTGTCTTGTTGTATTCAGTGTCTCCCTGGTGCAATAACAACATGTGGGAAGATAGGGAAATCCTTGGGTTCAAGATTTGAGAAGAAGCAGGAAGCAGAACTTCTAATGATGTATCAGAGAGAAATCACTCTGAAAGAAGCAGAGGATCTGCTACTTGAGTTTGAGACAAGAGTGGAAAAAGAAAAAGGGGGGATTGTGAGCAGAACCAAAGTCATGTTGGATGGCCCATTGAATTAAATAAGAAAGTGTGTCTCAAACTCAGCAGCTCTGCTAAATAAGAAAGTGTTCCAGTTTGTGCGCAAGAGAAAAAAACACAAGATAAGGCTAGAACAATGGGGAATTGTAATAAAGTGCTGCAATGTCAGAAACCGTGTAACTGCTTTTGCTAGATAGGGAACTAGTATGAACCTTCGAAATATATGTGTCAATTTGAAAACAGAAAGAATGTGAGCCAAGCCCTCGTATGAGGGGGCGGACAGTTAGGGTATAAAAATGCTGCCTGGATTTTGCTCTGTGTTCCTTCAATGCCTGAGGGAACCCGTCTCTGCAGACACGTGAATAAAACCTTGTTTCCTTGGACCAACAAATCTTTTGGTGGTTTTTTTATCTGCTTCTACCTCACACAGGGAATCAGCTACTTTGCAACCATGGCAAAAAAAATGATTGGAACAAATGTCCCAGGAACATGTTTGGTGAGATTGACCTGCACTGTATGTGTGCAGTTAACATTTGGCATAATCAGGAATGCTCAAGCATTATACAAAGAAGGCAGATGCTGGCAGTATCAGCTAAGTTCATTTTACTGCCAGGAGGTCGTTGAGCATCACATTGTGCAGAAATATGATAATTTATGATACAATCAAATGAAAACTATTCTCAGTGTAGGAGAAAGAGGCATTATTTATTAGATTTTAATTGTTACCCTGGGTTGGCAAAGCACCAGAACCAAACAATGCTTAAAAGAAGAGAACATGCCCTAATGTCATAACCTGTTGATTAAAACTTGTTCCCCTCCCATTGTCTTATTAGAATTTTCCCCATAGACAAATCAGCTAAAGTTTCTGTTGATTAATATACTAATTAAATGGATCAAAGCCTGTTCCCTTAACTGAAATGAACAACAATTCACTAAACAAGCAACTGCCTTTTTTTTTTCTTTTTTAGTATGTCAGATCTAGGAAGAAAAAAAAAGATGGAGCAGGAGGAACTAAATTATCATTAATTTACACCGGGGTCTCCCAAAATATAAAATTGGATTATTCTCCATATATAATAGAAAGAAACAAATCGCTTTTCAAAGTACCGTTGATATTGTTATAATATAAAATGATTATTTATTATCACCCCTGCTGATGAACTTTATTTAAATGCAGTTACTGTGATAGAGGCACCAGAGAGGGTCTTCTGAGTACCTTTTCCCACTATGAATACCCAATTTTAATCAGCATGCATGGAAATTACTCATTTTCAAAATTAATCACAAACCTATGTTCGTAGTAAATGTAAACAAATGACACAAAGCAGCACATAATTTAGTACCCCGTAACCTATGCCTTTGAAAATATATCAAATATAAGAGTTTTCCACAAAAGTGAACCTAGATTAAGTTGATTTTTGTTACGTTAGAAATGCTAAAGGGAAGCTCTCCTGGCTAAATAAAACAACAGAATACCTGTTCATGAATTTGCTAATTGTGTTCCATTAATTTGCTGTGATTGGTGGCATGTAATGCCAATATACTGTATATTTATTGGAACTGTACTGGGGGAGGAGGGAAAGAACATGGAATAGATTATATTTTGCCTAATAGACAAACAGATATAACTGTCACGGCTATGCATTCCATATGCTGAACAAGGTTCAAAAACTTTTTGATTACAATTTGCCATGTGTTTGACAATCTATCTATTTCACTTCTCAGGGATGCAAGAATATCGGGTGAAAACCTGCTATAGGTAGGTTTCCTTTAGGAATTTTTCCTTCTGCTTATTTTTTGTTCAGGTTACTTGTATGTGGTTTCATAATTTGATAATGTAAGCTTGATGTAAGCATCAAGCTTACATTATCAAAAACAATGCTCAAAATATGTGTTTCATGAATTTAAATTATGATTTGGATAAATTTAAATTGTCAAGTTGTTCAAAGAAGTGCAAAATGTGGCAAGATAGCTGAATAGCTGGATTATGTGTATAAATGCGAAAGTTGCCAGATTTTCAGACACAAAAAAATTTTTTTTTTTCCTCCAGCACCTCTGCCTGTGTTGGGAGGCAATGTAGTGAAGTGTGAAATAGATTGTGCATGGTGTTACAAGTCAGATGAAATTTAGTATACTAAAAGCATAGCAATCTGGCAGACAGAAGAATCTTAGTAACAGATGGTGAAAACTGTTAAAATGGAAAAAAGGAGCTTTTCCACATATTAATAAGCCCTTGGGTCAATACAAATGAAAGAGTCTGCCTAAGTTGTTCCATCTATCCACCTAAATTGATAGCCTCCCCTCCAAATCCAACCATGTCGAAACAAAAAATAATGATGACAACAGTGACCCCCCCACCCCCACCCCCAAAAAAGTCATGTATAGAGAAATATGACTTACTCTCTTTCCAGGAGGGCCAGGGGGACCTGCTTCACCAGAAGGACCTGGTGGCCCCTAAAATGATAGAAAAATATCCAAATTACCCATTTTCAAATGTGATTGTTAAAAGATCCTGTGAATGATTTTATATATACACATGCACGCTCACGCACACACACACACACACACACGGCAATCAAAGCATGAGCCATCAACTGATACTGGATAAGAAAACCAGCAGTGTATATTAGGAAAATATAAGTTCATGGACTTGACTTATTCAGAAATATGAAAGGTCTCCTATTTAGGAAACTACCAAAGGTTGTATTAATGGCAACTTCTTACTCAAATACAGATAATCTTTGAGTTACAACCATTTGTTTAGTGACTGTGAAAGTCACGATGGTGCTGAAAAAGTCACGATGGTGCTGAAAAAGTGACTTGCAACCAGTCCTTGCACATATGACCATCGCAATATGTGATATGCAACTGTCATATACATGTGCACTATCCTGGACTCACATGGTCGCCATTTGTGACTTCCTGGCAGCTTCTGACAAGGAAGTCAATGGGGGATGCAAATTTGCTTAATGACTGTGATAAAAAAAAGGTTGTAAAATTGGAAACAGTCATGTGAGGACACACTTAATGACTACAATACTTAGTGATGGAGGTTCCAATCCCAATTTTGATCACAAGTTGAGAACTACCTGTTTTTATCCATTTTCCTCATGGATAAATAGGTAAAGTAAACAGACACAGATTCAATATGAGTTGTTTCAGAGAGAAGCTGTCAGTCTTCAAGATCTTCTGCTATTGCTTTGCATCTTTTCGACTGCCATAAGTAACGGGGGGGTGGAAAAGAGAGGTAGGAATAGTTGGGGAAGTGAGCTGGAGGAGTTACATTCGTCTGATGTATAAATGGAAGGGGGGAGCATAAAATAGAGTTAGGTTTCTATTTCTCGCTTAGCTTTCTTCTCTCTGCGCAACTGCAACCCGTTATCAAACTATGCCAAGGTCAACGGACAGAGGCCTCATCATCACTGAAGATGCCCACATGATCATATCCACAACTTCTAATTGAAAGTGTCATTTGAACTATTGGGGGTGGGAACATTTCCATCACTTTCTATATGTGAATTGCGCGCCTAAATTCTCAGATTCAGAATTCTTTGGTTGCTACCACTTCACTTTCAGTAAAAGATATCTTTTCTCTAAACTAAAGAGTCTAAGTATTTCTTTCCTGGATTTTGTATGGAGCTCCGCCTGACAGAAGCTTTCTGTCTTTTTCACACAGTCCTGATGTGATTAGAATATAATTGCTGACATCCTTAATTATTACAATACAATCAATTAATACAATGCAGTCAAAAGGATTATTCTTGCAAAGATATTACTTACGGGTTGGCCTGGATCGCCATCGTCACCTTTTTCCCCTCCTGTGCCATCAGTTCCCTAGGGAGGTAGAAAGAGAAAGAAAGAAAAGAAAGAGGATGAAAGAAAATAACATCCACCTAATTTATCTCCTTTTTGAATTGTACGTTCTACTTAGAAAGAAGACTTTCTTTTCAAGAACTGTGACAGACAGCAATAGTAATTCTATATAGTATTCTGTGTTTGCCTAAATAACTGTGATTTGCTTATTGTCCAAAAGAACCTCTCATAGAAACTTCTGCTTTACCTTAGCTGTAGAACTGCAATGTTTTTATACTTGATAACTTTCCCAAAAATCCAGTTCAATGTAATAATCAGGATACTGTACTGCAACAAGGAGACCAAGATTCAATTTTCTACTAAGCCAATGCAATCACAAGTTGGTATCAAGAAAGTCTCTGTGTCTCACTCATTGTACAGAATATGAAAATAATATTTAGACAAGCGTTACATTGAATCCTGGAAAGGAGCTGTGGAAAGAAACTTTCAATTTCAGTTCCATAAAGCAGTGTTTTGCTCAGAGCAAAGAGATGCAACGAAGTAAATTTCTCAGAATCAAAGTCTGTATCCGATATCGAATGAAGCCAGTGAGAGTTTCACTTCACCTGGTAAAGCAGTTTTATTTTCAAAATACTTACGGCTGGACCTGGTTCTCCAGGGGGTCCAGGATCACCAGGGAACCCAACAGGGCCCTACAGAAATTAAAAACACGACCATGAGGAAAAAGTAATTGCAAATAAGACATTTTTATTGATACATAGGCTCTGAGAAGATACAGCTTCTAAAACATAAATAAAATAATTCATACAATGCTCACAAGATAGTTTGGAATACAACTTGCATAAATCCAACAAGAGTGACCAGTTTAGAAATTTATGAAAATATTTGTTATTTATCGATTTATTAAATTTCTATGCTACCCTTCCCGCTGATACAGCAACTCTGTATACAACATATCTTCCTGACAGCACTCAGAATTGTTTTATAGAGAATTGAGAAAATAAAGTAAAGACATGAAATAGGACTTGATTAGTTATTATTAAGTCTTAATATATTGGGGGTGGGGGGAATAGTATCTTCACTCACTGGATTTCCCTTTGGACCATCATCACCTGGAGGTCCTTTAAGTCCAGGAGGTCCTGCTGCTCCAGGTGGCCCAGATTCACCTTTTTCACCTCTTTCACCTTTTGGACCCTGCAAAAAAGAAGAGTTTTTAATGGCTTAAAACAAGTAGTGGATAACAAAAAAATAATAATCTATAAACGAATATCAATCATGTTTTTATTGGAAGAATCTTTGAAGCAATATATTTTGAGCTGAGAAGTGAAGAAAGCACTCCAAAATTTTCTATTAGGATCTGATCAGAAAAGAAATTCATTTCTAGGGAGGTCTGAAAATGAACTGAAGTGCAAATGATTTGTAAATTAATGGTAGAATTCTTCATGATAAATCACTGAGCGAAAAGATTTTCTGAATGTATGTAGTATGCAGAAGTATGATGCTAATATTTAAGAGTCCCGTTCTATGATTAATGAAAACTGCTACCTCAAGAAGAATGGGACCATACACAATAGGTCTCTCCCATGAAGTATGAGTGTTATTGTGTGGAAAATGCAAATGGAACATAAATTTAGAGCTGTATGTCAAAAGTTAGAAGTAGTAATAGCACTTAGACTTATATACTGCTTCACAATGTTTTACAGCCTTCTCTAAGCGGTTTACAGAGTCAGCATATTGCCCCCAACAATTTGGGTCCTCATTTTACAGATCTTGGAAGAATGGAAGGATGAGTCAATCTTCAGCTGGTGAAAATTGAACTGCTGGCAGTCAGTAGAATTAGCCTGCAGTACTGCATTCTAACCACTGTGCCACCATGGCTCTAATTGAAAAATCTGTCCAAATAACTGGACAGTTATTATATATATAATATTATTATGGGTTTGGGCAAATAAGCCAAGATTATGATAGCCAATGAGTCTAATGCCAGTTCTCAAGATCAATATTTTTTTAAAAAAAGGCTCGGAGGTGATATGAGTCAGAAAAACAAGTAGAAAATGCAGACAGATATCACACAAATTGACCAACAGACATTGTTCCTTGATTTGATCTTCAAATTTAAAATTTTAAAAAAAGTCTGCATCAGACTTTTGCCATGTAGATCAAGTGGCAAATCGAACTCATTTCATCACTAAGAATCTCTGCATGGAAACACTAATTTTAATAAGAAACCTTTCCTGGCACATTTAAGGGTGTCATAAAGAAATTATCTGTACATTCTGGCAGAAAGAAACAGAACATATTACTATCTCAAAGTACTATAGAGAAGCTACAGTACAGTCACTTCTACAAAACCTACTGAAAGAAAAACTTACTGTTGTGCCACCTTCTCCAGGGGGCCCAGGGTTTCCAGCTTCTCCAGGCTCACCCTATGAATATTCAAAGGTAGAAGTAATACATTATATAGTGACTCTTGTCTTTCTTACTTCCATTTAATTTAATAGTTTGATTAAAATACCTTTTTGTTAAAGAGCAAATACTATTGTTTTAATACCACTCTTTTAATGAACTCTTCAATCTTAAAAAAAACAATCTTGAAGTAAATCCTTGAGAAATCAAGAAATGCTAAAAAAAAACTATTTCAAAATACCTGGTTAGAAATTATGTTAGGTATTCAGACTAGGAAAGATCAATAAATAAACACAGTGACAATAAATAACACGCTGACAGTTAACAAACTCTTCCTCTCTGGTCTCAAAAGCAAACATAGCAGCATTTATTAGTGATGATAGCTTGTCTGGCATATATAAACAATCTGTGAAAAGACAACATGCATACACCATTAAAGAAATGTTTAAGTTAATGTATTCACTAGCCCATAGTAAGAATTCCATGAAACCTATGATGAATGAGGAGTGATCAGTGAGCTTCCCTTGGCTTCATATGGAACCAGATCAATATTTATGACCTTCCTTGACTGATAACATAAATATATAATTTACTACCCATTTGTATGCTACAAGTCATTGACTGCAGTGAATACAATTTTGATAGATAGATAGATAGATAGATAGATAGATAGATAGATAGATAGATAGATAGATAGATAGATAGA
>BLBF01000020.1:6994780-7039734 GCA_015471245.1 Laticauda colubrina | reverse complement strand
AGATAGATAGATAGATAGATAGATAGATAGATAGATAGATAGATAGACAGACAGACAGACAGACTGACTGACTGACTGATAGAACATAGGTAGATAGGTAGATGATAGATGGAAGGATAGACAGAGAGATGATAGATAGATAGATAGATAGATAGATAGATAGATAGATAGATAGACAGACAGACAGACAGATCTATGAAATGAAGCATTATTGCACTGCTGTCATGGATATTTAATTAAATTATATTTATGTTGCAATACATGACTGTTATGCAGCTCAATTATTGGTTTACATTATGTTCCACAGCATTAAGGAACAACTATCTATTAATACCAGTCAGTTTACTGTTCAATCACTTATTTTTATACTTGTCTTTTTTTTAAAGTTGTAAAAGTTGTTTTTGTAAAAGTTGCAGTTTAAATTAAATTTCAGAATAGAAATAAGAATAATTCCATTATTTATTTATTATTCACATATACTGCATATAGCTGCTCGTCCATATACATAAGCTTAGAGCTGGATGCCTTTGAATCCATCTTGATTCCTGGCAACTGGACAAATCCTGGCAGTTTTCTTGGCAAGATTTCAGAAGTGTTTTGCTATTGTCTGCTTCCTAGGATTAAGGGAGTGTGACTGGCCCAAGATGACATCTGCTGATTTATATTTAAAGGGGAACTCATAGTCTCCTGGTTTCTAGCTTGACAGTTTAACCACCACACCAAATTATCCCACTCTCTTTATAGAAAGTCAATCATACATAGAAACTCTAATATAAAGTATATATGTCAGTATCTGGCATACCGCGAATGGAAGATCATTCTATAGAAATGTCTGCAGTATCTTCTGCCTTCCCACACAAGGACATTGGTTTATAGAATTGACCAATGTCATGGAACATAGTGGAATAGGCAGTCAATTATAATATGGAATATATTGAAAGAATTCTAAGGCTGTAGTTTTATTTTCCTGGAATAGCACCCCAAATATCACAGGATATACTGATTTTCCTATTGAATGGTGCAATGGCCAAGAGGTGGAGCTCTCACCTTACAATCAGGAAGTTTGAGTTCGATCCTTGGTAGAGGCAAATATTTTTCTCTGGGTACATTGAGACTAAATCTGCTGAATATAATTCCACATTGGCGACAGGAAGAGTTTCTGGCCAGTAAACACTCAGTTTCATTCACTTGGCCAGATTTCACCCCGCAAGGAATTAAGGGGTTGTTAAAAGAAAATTATATTAAATTTCGTATTCTAAAATCAGAAAGAGTATACAAGATTCTTCTGCCTTATCACTCTAAATGGTCTCTGAGAAATTTGAGGTTAGGAAAGCCCAAAACAGAGAAACAAATCCCAAACAAACAATGGAATGCCAAGGTCTTACAAGGTTAGTGGAAGAGTTACATCTCAGACTGGCTATGAAAGTGGAATTAGTTGCATAACAAGAGTGCAAGAATAGCATTTGGATCTAAATTATGAACCCCATACTTATTTCTACGTTGCATACATATAAAACTGTTATAATTAGAATCAGGTCATTCAGAGATAAAGCCTTATCTCCCTTTTGATTAGCAGGCAGAAGCCTTTTTTAAAAAAATTCTTCCTTGTGGAATTCCTTTTAACTGAAGATGCCAAGAGGCAGAAACTTTAATTAATGTATTCAAAGCATAACTTTTAAAAAAAAAGAAAACTTGGGCATTTTCCTGAAAAATGGCCTTTTAAGAAAACTAGGCTTCCCTCGCTAAGCCTACCTCCATTAGATCATATTTGAACCAAATGCATCCACACTGTCAACATCCAGTCCATTTCACAATATTTTAAAGCATGTACTTGGGGAGGGGGCATTGGTTTTTAAGTGATTAATGTGCATGTATAATATGGGTTGTTCAGAAGTATAACCTATTCTGAGAAAGACAGAAAGCATTAATGATTCAGCATGACCCTCGGTGGTTTTGCAGCAGCTATCTTTGGCCTCTATGATTGCATGAATAACAAAAGGAAACAACAGTCTAGTTAAACCTGCATAGCATTAACTAGAGGGGAAAAGAAAAAACCTTTGGATTTAAATGACTTTTAAAAAGAGGTGGAAATTATAATTTCCATCAGAATCTTTATGGAATATTGTAAAGTCCTGTGGTAGTTCTCAACGTTTTATCAACATCTTTAAGAACCTATATTACAAATGTAGCTGCTGTGTAGAAGAGGAATCTGGCAAAACAGTCTTCTTTAACATCAGTAGAGGAGTAAGACAGGGATGTATACTATTCACCATTCTGGTTTCTCCTTTAAATGGACTTCATTTTTCGGAGATAGACCCAGTTTTGGCATCTCATGGACAACAACTCATTTAACAAATTTAGACTGTGCAGATGGCATCGTATTGCTTGGTAAAACAAAGAGGTACTTGCAATAAATGCAAATTTAGACAATGAGGCCAACAAGATTGACTTGCATATAAATTTTGAGATGACCAAATTTATGCAAGTTGGACTTGCTCAGGACAATATGCCAATAACAGTCTGTGGCCTGGTTATTGGAACAAGTCCAACAATTTATTTATCTTAGTAGTATTATGCCTACGAATGGAGGACATAAACCATTGAATTAGAATGGCAGTGGTCATTTTCAACATATGCACCCAATATGGTCTACAGCAGCCATAAGGATTACCACAAAGATAAAACTCTTCAAGACTGTTTTTATACCAACTGCAATATATGCTTGTAAAACATGGAAGTGTATGATCAACATGATTAAATGGTTAAGCTCCTGTCACACTGCACCAACGGATGCAAGAGGATGTAAAATGGAGAAAAAAGCTTGCCATCCGTTGGTTAATGCTATGTACTCACTGCCTCCGTTTTGCTTCCTCGCTATCCGTCCAGCATCCATTTATGTACGTTTCATCCACTCAGAAAGTTTTGAGCTGCTCAAAACTTTTGCGTGGAAAATGTATCCAATTCGTCCGTTCTGCATCCGCTACGCATCCACTATGCATCCGTTCTGCATCCGTTACACATCCGCTATATCCGCTAGGCATCCGCTACGCATCCGCGCAACTCGCATCCGCTCGGACGCAGGGAGGAAGCGGAACGGACGCAGAATGGATGCCTAGCGGATGCAGCACGGAAACAAAGCATGTAAAATGAAAAAAACGTTCGCAGAGGGAACCTATCTCGGATATTAAGGATGTCTACAGGATGCCTAGAGGATGCCTAGAGGATGCCTAGAGGATGCAAAGGGACACCTATACTGACTATAAAAAGGGAGAGCAACACATCTGGATCTCACTTTCAGAACAGCAGCCCTGCGGTGCAGACCTCTGCAGCCTTCATCTGACTCTTGCTCTTCCACAGCATCCAGTCATGTCCACCATGGATCATAACAAAGTCCTTTTGGCAGCCACCATCGTTCTGCAACAGTGCGAAGCCATCTACAGGCTCTGTGAACTCTACCATGGGAAGAAAAAGAGGCGGCCAAGAAGCGTCTGGGTCCAAAAATGGATCGGGAGAAGAGCAAAGTACGGGCTGTACAAAAAGCTGATGGTGGAGCTCAGGAACGAAGACACTCGGGCATTCCAGAACTTCATGAGGATGCCTCCAGCCATATTTGACGAAGTTATGCAGCGGCTGACACCCAGGTTGACCAAGGCAAACACCAACTTCCGGCCCAGCCTGGAACCTGGCCTCAAGGTGGCACTCACTCTGTGCCACCTGGCCTCAAGGACCACCTATAGCAGCATGCAGTACGGGTGGAGGGTGCCACCCAACACCATCAGCATTGTGGTCAGAGAAGTGGTGCAGGCCATCATCGAAGAATACAAGGAGGAGCTCCTGCAGTGCCCCTCCACTGAAGAAGGATGGAAGAAAGTTGCAGAGCAGTGGTATCAGAAGTGGAACTTACCACAGAGGTGAGGAGTGGCAAGACAGGATGGTAGATGATTAATGGGTGCTTCCTTCAGCCTGTCTCATCACATGGATGAGATTGGGGCATGTATGTTGGGTGGGCCTACAATGAACAGGGCATTTAATAAAGAGTTGTGTTGATGTTGACATGTGTGGATGATTGATTACATTATTACTGATAAAAAAGGGCCATAGGTGTGGCACCTGGGAGGGTGGACCATACAGTCCCACTATGCTTGGACTGGAGGTTTATCTATCCCACAGCTATTACCCATCCCAAAGATATCCCTGCCCATCCCACAGGTATCCCTGCCCATCCCACAGGTATCCCTGCCCATCCCAAAGATATCCCTGCCCATCCCACAGGTATCCCTGCCCATCCCAAAGATATCCCTGCCCATCCCACTGCTATCTTAACCCATCCCACAAGCATGCAAAGGCTTAAACCATGTCTAAAAGTTTCCAGCAAGACTTTATGAAAAAAAAGAAATGAAGCAAGTGTGTGAATCAAAAATAGACTTTATTAACAACAAGCTATAAGACAAAAATGAGTCTCTGGCACTCCTCTTGGTTGCTCAGTCTCATGGGTGAAGGGTCCAGGTGCTGTGGAGGTGGCTGGTGCTGGAGTGCTTGTCATCAGCTCCTCCAGCAGCAGAAGCAGCAGAAGCCCCAGCCCCAGAAGAGCGAGCCCATGCTGCAGAAGCCCCAGCAGAACCAGAGTGAGGGCCAGGGGGCGGGATGGTAGGCCCATTCCTCTTGCCAGGGCTGGCAGCAGATGGCTGAGGCTTGCTGTGCTTCCGCATGGTTGTGGGGTTGCTGGCTGGCAGGGAGTCTGGCAGAAACCAAGGCTGGCAGGAAGGCTGGCAGGGAGGCAGGCACCAAGGCTGGCAGGAAGGCTGGCAGGCAGGCACCAAGGCTGGCAGGCAGGCAGGCACCAAGGCTGGCAGGAAGGCTGGCAGGCAAGCAGGCAGGCAGGCACCAAGGCTGGCAGGAAGGCTGGCACCAAGGCTGGCAGGAAGGCTGGCAGGAAGACAGGCACCAAGGCTGGCAGGAAGGCTGGCAGGCAGGCAGACACCAAGGCTGGCAGGCAGGCATGAACCAAGGCTGGCAGGCAGGCAGGCAACAAGGCTGGCAGGCAGGCAGGCAACAAGGCTGGCAGGCAGACTGGCTGGCAGGAAGGCTGGCAGGCAGGCAGACAGCAAGGCTGGCAGGGAGGCTGGCAGAGAGGCTGGCAGGGAGACTGGCAGCAAGGCTTGCAGGCAGACATGCAGGCAGGGCAGGCAAGGCAGTCAATCCGTCCGGCAGCAGGTCTTTCCTCTGAATGGCGACCTGCTTCCGAGCTGCTTCTGTTATATCCGCGGGGCTGACACAATGCATCCTCCCCGCATGCGCAATTAACGCTCGGCATCCGCTAGGCTTCCGCTGTGCATCCACTAGGCTTCTGCTGTGCATCCGCTTCATCCGTTCGGCGTCCGCTCTGCATCCGCTGTATCCGTTCCACATCTGCTTTGCTGAGGACCCCCGGAAGCCTAGTGGATGTGTCATCCACTTCCATTCGCTGGGCTTCCGTTCCGCATCCGCTTTGCATCTGCCCTGCGTCCTCCCCGCGTCCGTGTTATCCGCTCCGGTTATGCAAATTTTTGCCCCTTCTGAGAGCAGATAACAACGGATGTAACATTTTTCTCATCCGTTGTTCACGTTTTGCATCCGTTGGGCAGTGTGACAGGGCCTTTAAATGTTTTCCAACAATGTTACTTGAGAAAAATCCTCCACATCCTGTATCAGGACCACATCACTAATGAAGAGGTATTGCAAAGATCATATTTAGAACATCTATCAAGAACTATGATTGAATGTTGAATGTGATTTGTTGGC
Source organism: Laticauda colubrina (assembly GCA_015471245.1). NCBI lineage: Eukaryota > Metazoa > Chordata > Lepidosauria > Squamata > Elapidae > Laticauda > Laticauda colubrina. The sequence goes on along the minus strand of BLBF01000020.1, from coordinate 7,033,953 downwards.
CATATCTTACATCTGCTTAAAGTCCAGCATCCAAAAATTACTCTATGTTGGATACTTTAAGGAGGAATATCTATAGAGATTCTCAGTCATTTAGGTCATGGTTGTCCCAAAGGTGCTTTTTAAAGAGGCAACTGGACTTCCTTCTTTTTCTTTGAAGACATTTTGCTTCTCATCCAAGAAGCTTCTTCAGCTGTCAGAGAATGATGATGAGAAAAAAAACGTCTTCAAAGAAAAACTGAAAAGTCCAACTACTTCTTGAAAAAACATATTTGGAACTTTAGGGGGAAAGATAAAATGAAGCCAGTTTAAGAAAACTTGGCACCAAACATTTAAAGAAGATCTTAAGTTTATTAATGTCCCTTGGGATAATGCAGAAGATGCTGCAAATGATAGAAACCACTGGAAAACTTTTGCTGCCCAATGTGCTCCGCATTGATGATGATAGCACCTTCTTCTGTCATTTTTAAAATGTGATCAAGTGTTGCCTTGCATTTGGCAGTGAGTATACCAATTTTTTTTTTCTGTTTACATTGGACCATGAATTGTAATCTCTTGGATGATGAATATATAGCATGAGAGAAGCTTTACTGTAAAATAAGAGATGTTTCTGCAATAGCAGAATGGAAGGAGACAAAGAAATTGAAAATTTCTGTATGATTTTAAGGTGAGAGGAATATTCCTGGATAGTTGAACAAGTTCAATCCTTGAATTTTGTTGTAGCTTGGGTACCCACCACCCAAATATTTATATAGCTTCTAAAACTAGAAAGGATGATTCAAACATAAAGAGGATACTTTGTATACATCCATTTCCTTTGACACAATGCTAACAAGAAAGACATTTTGTTTGACGGGAATCTAGGAAAAGGAAGATAAAGTGATGAGGGTTGTAGAATCAATATCTTGCAATGGATGTCAACATTAGAGCAACAGAGCATTAAAAATAGATTGGAATGGGAAAGGTAAAATCTTTACTTACTTATTCTATAGACTTCTTAAAAATGAAGAACGATGGCATCCAGATTAAATAGCTGGTCCTTCTTCCGTGTTCTTTTGAACATGGAAGAAAAGGCCTGGAGCCTTTTGTCACCATGTCTGGCAATGATTAAATACTGATCCCTTACTTATATGATCTGCACCTTTGGTCAACGTTATTGCACAATGAAAGATCTGAACTGGAGGATAAAAAGTTAGATAGTCCTTCAAAAAGAATACAGGAAGAATTTATTTGATGCCAAATTTCAGACTTGAAAAGAAAGGAAAGTTCAAGGACTTCAACAAAGAAGACAAAGACAGTTTGGAAATCTTCACAAAGATTTATTGGAAATCTCGTTTATGAGTTTAAAAGACAAAGGAAAAAATGATTTCATTATAAGGGACTAGTTATTACTCTAGAATTATATCATGTTATTTTCAGTCATGTACACAGTCATGTAAACATTATGTGTGGAGTTAGAAATAAGAAATATCTATATGTCATCAGAAATATCTATATGTCAAACATATAGATAAGAAATATCTATATGTTTTGTATACAACAATTTGAATTTACAATGGCACTGAAAAAAGTGACTTTCAACTAGCCCTTGCACTTAGAATTGTTTCTACATCCTCATGGTCACATTATCAATATTTGCAACTGGCATGCATTTATGATGGCTGCAGGATCACTGCAGATCCTCCTCCTGGAGGATCACAAAATCACTTGTGACCTTCCCAGTGGGTTTTTGATAAGCAAAGTCAATGGGAAAGCCACATTAGCTTTCAACTGCTGCAAAAAAAATGTATAAGGTGGTGTATCTTACTTAATAATGGCAACATGTAGCAATGGAAGTTCCACTCCCAATTGTGGCCATTAGTCAAAGATTGCCTGTACTGTAATGCTTCTATAATACAAAAATTTAGTCCATATTTCATTACTAGCTCTATATCCATGCTTTGATACGAAACTATGTGATTGGGCTTACTTTTTGGGGAGGAAAGTAAAGGGAAAAAATTATGCCTCTGCCTACCAGCATCCATCGATATTCATCTGGCTAATGTCCTGTCACAGTGTATGAGAGAGTTGAGGGTTGTTTGAAAACAGAAGCAGTATTTGCTGTGTGAGCAAGAAGGAGACAGCAAGGAACCTGGGCATGGTTTAGCTCAACTGTTCTGTCCTAAGGCTGGTTGCTGCTGTGAAATTAGAACTGAAATTAGAATTGAAACTCCCCTCCTCCTCTCTTCTGCATTTGGAGAGATTTCTTTTCAGGTGGGGAGACGAGTAGAACTCCTTAGCATCAGAGTGTGTTAATAATAATATACGAAATACTAATGCTCTGATGGTCATTTTGAAAAAACCTTTCTTAATGGGCACCTAGAAGCCAAGAGGAACCTATGTGCCAAATTTCAGGTTTGTAGGCTTTATGGTTTTGGAGATTTTTTTTTTGATGATGCATGAGTGGTATTTCACTTTTATATATAAAGTATTCTTTCCAACTTAACATCCTGTGAATATGTCGATTCTATAAGTCTCAATATTCTTAACCAACTTTTTAAAGCCATATGGCCAGGAACTTAGCAATTATAATCCAAATTCACCTCCATAATGCCAGGATCATGAGGGTTGATGTGATCAGTCCCTCTGAATACATAGAGATAGATACAGAATGATTTCTCTTAGATTCTATAAATTTAAAAGCTACAATTTCAATTTCCAAGGTCCCAATTCTTGAGTGCAAATATTTAAAATACAAATAAAGGGAATCATGATGTAAGCATTCCCATATTTTCTTTTTTAAAACAAAGAAAACTAAGTTACATTTTAAAAGATTTGGGAAAGGGGGTAGCTTACAATGAAACAAGACAGGAAAGAAAGTTTCAAACCTATTTTTTGATAGATTCTAAATTTGACAAATTCAATTTTTAGACATGTTTTAGATTATATCTGCTGGTACAGTTTACTAGTTAATAGCACTATTCTTCAAATGTATTCTGACAGTGGCAACTTCACCCAAAATAGTATATTCAATTTGTTTTTATAAAGAAACAATTTTTCATAACCCCCCCAATTCTTTACATCGCCATCAAGATTACAATAATATTCAAATAATAATTCAACAAAGGTTAACTATAGTTAACTTTTTGACACTATAGTTTTGACACTGCCGCATCTACTGTACTGCCTTGGGATTTTATGTATAAAAAAGCAGTAATAATAATATGGCACCTGCCACATAACAAGCCAAATTTAACAATTATCGATAAGAAGTCTGGATAGTGGAGAGGGCAGTTCCCAGATTAGAAGAGAAACAACTGGAAGAAAAAAAATCACAAAATACGAAGATCTACAAATAGGAGTAGAACAACTATGAAAAAGAAAGCAAAGACAGTACCAACAGAAATGGGTGCCTTGGGTGCAATTCCAAAACATCTGGAGCACAATTTGAATACCATTGGGATTGACAAAATCACCACCAGTCAATTGCAATAACCTATATCCAGTTATGATACCTTTAACTTCATGAAACAAAAAATATCTGCCAAAGCCAGGTCCTTCAAAAGGTCTCCAAGGTGGACAAAAATGTTGAATCCAACCTAAACATTTGTTTGATTCAACAAAACATCTGTTGGTTCAACAAAATGTTGAACCCAACCTAAACATCTGTGCAACAATAATAATATATTTTGTCACAAACATCTAATGCACACAGCAAATCAAACCCCAGTCTATGGACACTTCTGGAACAAGATACTGATTAGATGCAATTTTATACATATGCCCTAAAGCAGTGGTCATCAACCTGGTTCCTACTGCCCACTAGTGGGTGTTCCAGCTTTCATGGTGGGCGGTAGTGGTTTTGTCCCCTACTTTATAAATCATCATTACTGTGGAACTGGTGGGCGGTTCGAGAAAAATTTACTACTAACAGAGAAACAAAAGTGGGTGGTAGGTATAAAAAGGTTCAAAAGTAGATATTTAGGATAATGTATTTTTGTTGAGAGGGATTTATGGACACGACAGTCCAGTCTCTTAGCAGAACATCAGAGGGATGATGTGTGTTTCCTATTCCCTAAGGCACAAAATGATTAAAAACATTCAATGTATTTTCTTACCTTCTGACCAACTCCTCCAACAGAGCCAGCTGAACCTGATGGACCTTGAGGACCCTTGAATGAGAAGAGTATTTAAGATGAGTCATGTTAATTATGCCTTAAACCACATACATGTATATATACATGCATAAACATCATCAAATGTTCATGTATTTCTTACATCTGATCCACTTGGACCTTGAGGGCCTCTAGGGCCAGGGGGACCTGGAGGGCCCTGCAAGAGAAAAAGCACAAACAAAATTATGAAATTATAAGTCTGATCCAAAGAGGAAGAGGAAGAGGAAATGGGAAAAGTAAGTTTAGCTTGCTCCTTATTTTGAACCACCTTTGGTGAATCAACTTTATAGGCAGGCTTAGAGGAGAAAGAACAACATCTTACCATTGGACCCACATCGCCATTTTCACCCTTTTCACCTGGGGGCCCAGGAAGACCCTAGTGATAAGAAACAGCAATAGAAATGCATAGTATAAATTATAGAATAGTTAAAATAACGGCATGTTATTTGTTATTTGAAACATTTTCTAACCTAACATTTGAGAAATCTAGATTTCCTTAGCATTTTTTACTTCCAAAGTTCTAAAGTGAGCGCATGAAATCATACAGAGAATGAGGCCTTTATCTTGTTTTCTTGTTGTAGTGTAGATGCATTGCATTTTGAATCTCATTTTACTCATTTTATTAACTGAATTTGCATAGCCAATTCATGAGAATGGCTCCTGAAGAACTTACCAACAAATGCCACAAGTTAAAATATAAAACACAAAACAATATTATTCTAAAAAGCAATTCAAGCACAGTTGTTTAAAGATGATCTCCATGATAAAAGAAACATTATTTGGAAGGCTCAAATGTATTTCCTGGCAGTGAATTATATGGTAGACTGGCAACAAGTTTCTTAAGTGAAGTACAACTATTGAAAAGTGCATCTATCCTGATACTTATCCCATATGATTTTTATCCAACCTTTATTACTTTATAAGTAACTGAAGGTGGTGAACACTCATAATGTTCCTTACTCCTCCACTAGTTTCTTACAGTAGCCCTGTGAGGTGGGTTGAACTAGGAGAAAGTGACTGCCCAAAGTCACCTTCCTAGCTGTCACCCAGACAACTTTCATGACTAAGACAGGATTAGAACCCACAGTCTCCTAGTATCTAGGCCAGCACTTTAACCACTACACTAAGCTAGCTACATACTTCTATTTGAGAGCAAAACAAATACTTTTCAGAAAATGGAAATAGTGTACTCAATCCGGATGCCCACATCATAAATCATAATTTTACATTTTGACTTTAAAATCTGCCAAAGCACTTATATAGCTGTCATATGTTCTGATTTCAATACTGTCAAACTTTTGTTGGATCTAATATTTAAGAGATCTTTTTTGCGAAAAACTCACCTTAATGGCTCAAGTTATATGTGACATGCTATTTTTTTTTTCATTTCTAAGATAATGCCCTTAGCCTTCTACACATACAAAGTCTTTTTACATCAAGCAATAAAACATTCACCTTTCAAATATGATAATTGTAGCTTTCAGTATCTTTATTAATGACAAAGGAATTCTCTCTTTTGATTTCTATAAAATGTTCAAAATTTTAAAATATAAATTTATTCTACCTTGTTTCTACATTTAATTTAGTATTGCCTTCAAGCACAAAGAAATTCTGGCATGATTCTCTTAATGTTTTTTGCAAGCATTTCCCCAAAATATAAGTATATTTTTCAAAAATTGAAGAACAGCACTGAAAATAAGTGGGAGAAATATAGAAACAGAAGGATAATTGCTTTTGGTAAGAACCTGCAAATTATGTTGATTAGTATTAACAGGTAAGGCAAATTCAAGTTGTTCCCACTCTTACTAAATATGCAAGAAGAGGAGGTTACATAACAATGGCTTTTTATAGACCATTTTTAACCTAATATATATGAGACAAACTTTTTTCCTGTTGTATCATTTGTCCAGCTCATTCCAATTATTTAGAAGTTGAACAGACTTTGCAGCATTTTTAAAAAAGAAACTATAAGAAATGGTGGTATGCATAATGAAATATATTAATTGATTATGAATAATGAAGAATTGTAGAATCAATAAAAGCTTGACTTATTACCAGTATCTAAAGATAATTTAATGGCAGGTGTTATGAATTATTTAAAGACACAGTAAACAGATGTTGATCACTGGGTGCATAGCACTGAATTCTGACATTCATGAGTTATGTTGCTCTTGAATTCATTCAGAACTTCAGATTATATGAACAGAAGCTGTCTTTCTTTTCCATTGACTGCAAGATTTATTGCTGTAGTCTTGAACAGTCTCTCAATGTGCACTAAATGCTTGCAACAGAGCTTTATAATGGGATGTTTTTCAGAGTGATACTTCAAGAATCAGGTTCAAATTGTTCACATTAAGCTCAAGTGCTAAAGTCAATAGAATTTAATCCCTTTTCCTATTTAAAAGACAAATTGGGCTTGAACTGAATATGCTTACAAAGGAAAATAGGGAAGTCCTGGCTCACTAGAATATTGGACAGGTTTATGCTTTAAGTTTTAAGTTGAAATTGTCACAGATTTCCAATAAAATAGTCAACAGAAAACTGGACCACAAAGCATAATATATGTTGTACCCATACATTGCAAATATAAGTCCTCCACGTATAGATATTTCTGAGGGAGGGGGAAGCTGGGAGATGTGCAGGGGTGGGATTCTACCAGTTCGCACCTATTTGCTAGAACCAGCTGTTAACATTCTGAGCAGTTTGGAGAACCGGTTGTTAGAAGAAATTACTGGCCTAATCCTGTAAGGAAGGCAGGAAGGAAACATTCTGGTGTTGTTTACAGAAACTGCCTCTCCATTAACCCTAATTACATTCTTGGTAGGATTAGACTTCCTGTCTCAGGAAGTCCTTCCTTCTCTGGAGTTTTTTTCCCTCCTTTGCTGGTATTTTGCTTGTGTGGAGTGACCATTTAAAGTTACAATGGCACTGAAAAAAGTGATTTATGACCATTTTTCACACTTACGACTGTTGCAGCATCCCCACAGTCATGAGAGGCCAGGCAAGGAGATGCGTGCCTCGATGTGAGTGATACTGAGTTGGCCACATTCAGCCAAAAACATGACCACCAAGCCATGTCCACCCAGTCACATGACTACCAAGCCACATGACTACCAAGCCACATCCACCACCTAAGCCATGCACACAGAACCGATTGTTAAAAATTTTGAATCCCATCCCTGGAGATATGTGTATATTGCATTTTTAGACATCAGTATCTCAGGAGTGAAAAGTTACATAGATGTCCTAAGAATTAGGACAATTGTGGTCACAATGCTTTGAATGAATCACTGCCTACAAATTACTTGCTTGCAGATGTGACTGTAGAAAAAGTAAAGAGCTTCCTACTGAAGATGCTAGAATCACATCAATTACTGTTTGCTGACATGACACACACTAACAACTAATCTAGCAGTTTGTTATTAAGATTTATTGAGCCATAAACCTGTCTCTTGTATCTCAAACTTAGATCCTCAATTAATATGAAAGTTTAATTTTTCAGTCTGTCAATAGTACCATTAAAATTATGGGAGAATAGATGTGTCTAAGGTTAAATATGTTAATTATTTTCAGATTTGTTCTCAAGCACAGTCTTGATATGCTCACACTCAAATATCCCCACTGTCAAAACCTCTCTTCTAATTTATGTTCTGAATAATTTGATGCTGGCATGTACTTTTTAAAAATTATCTTTTTTTATGTCACTTCAATTTATTATTGTTCATTTTTATTCTCTTTCTGTAAGAGGTTTCACCCCCTTGGAGAGGTGATTAAGAATACTGAATAAATATTTCAATTATTTTATTTTTGTTTTTAGGGAAAGTCTTTGGCCTTTTATAATGTGCTTTGGAAATAATGGCTTCATTGCACACCTGAGAAACTTTAATTCAACTGATCAGTTGTTCTTATATCAGCTATTACAACTATAAAATCCTTTAGATGTGAAAAGCTTGTACACCCCTATATGTATGATAGGAAGTCTTGCTGAAGGTCCTGTTGAGTTTTCTTATTATTTTTAGACTAAGAGATTGAACAATAAAAGATATAGAAAGAGGGACATCACATTTTATCAGATGAACAGCTAACAAGGTTCAGATATTCCAGGAAAAGACTTTAAAACAGCAACCTATTTATAAAAAGCTTAACATATAATCAATTGCAGTATTTATCACAGGCTTACTACTGAGATTGGAAAAAACACCTCTGCTATTAAATGATGTTTTAAAATAATGATTTGTATCATTGAAACCTTTTCTAGTATGTATGATTGCAAATGTATCATACAATGTGATGATAATTTGGATATATCGAGTAAAATTTGACATCAAGGAATATTCCTTATAAAGCCCATGTCACACTGAACCAACGGATGCAAAGAGGATGTAAAACGGACAAAAAAGCTTGCCATCCGTTCGAAAATGCGATGTACTCACTGCTTCCGTTTTCCTTCCTCTCTATCCGTCCAGCATCCGTTTATTGACGTTTCATCCGCTCCAAAAGTTTGCGGTTGCCAAAAACTTTTGCGCGGAAAATGTATCCAGTTCGTCCGTTCTGCATCCGCTACGCAATGGTTACGCATCCGCTAGGCATCTGCTGTGCAGCCACGCAACTCGCATCCGCTCGGACACAGGGAGGAAGTGGAACGGACGCGGAACGGATGCAGAACGGATGCAGAATGGATGCCAAGCAGAAACAAAGTGTTTAAAATGGAAAAAACGTTCGCAGAGGGGACCTATCTCGGATATTAAGGATGTCTACAGGATGCCTAGAGGATGCCTAGAGGATGCAAAGGGACACCTATACTGCCTATAAAAAGGGGGAGCAACTCATCTGCATCTCACTTTCAGACCAGCAGCCCACCTGTGCAGACCTCTGCAGCCTACATCTGACTCTTCCTCTTCCACAGCAACCAGTCATGTCCACCGTGGATCGTAACACAGTCCTTTTGGCAGCCGCCATCCTTCTGCAACAGTGCAAAGCCATCTATAGGCTCTGTGAACTCTACTACGGGAAGAAAAAGAGGTGGCCAAGAAGCATCTGGGTCTGAAAATGGATCGGGAGAAGAGCAGAGTACGGACTGTACAACAAGTTGATGGTGGAGCTCAGGAATGAAGACACTCATGCGTTCCAGAACTTCATGAGGATGCCTCCAGCCATGTTTGACAAAGTTGTGCAGCGGCTGACACCCAGGTTGACCAAGGCAAACACCAGCTTCCGGCCCAGCCTGGAACCTGGGCTCAAGGTGGCACTCACTCTGCACCACCTGGCCTCAGGGACCACCTACAAAAGCATGCAGTATGGCTGGAGAGTGCCACACAACACCATCAGCATTGTGGTCAGAGAAGTGGTGCAGGCCATCATCGAAAAATACAAGAAGGAGCTCCTCCAGTGCCCCTCCACTGAAGAAGGATGGAAGAAATTTGCAGAGCAGTGGTACAGAGGTGGAACTTTCCCCACACCATTGGAGCCATAGATGGCAAGCACGTGGCCTGCAAAGCTCCAGCCAAGTCAGGGTCCACTTATTTCAACTACAAGGGCTTCTTCAGCATCGTCCTCTTCGCCATGGTCGATGCTGACTACAAGTTCATGTACATCGATGCTTCAGGCTACGGCTCATCTTCAGATGCCCAGGTATACAACGCCAGTCACCTCAAGGAGAGGCTGGAAGGCAACCTCATCATGGGCTTCCCAGATCCAGAACCCCTGCCCAACGACACGCAAGATGTGCCCTACTTCATCATGGGGGATGACGCCTTCTCCCTCAGAACCTACCTCATGAAGCCCTACACCTCCAGACTCCTCACCCGTGAAGAGAGGATCTTCAACTACAGGCTGTCCAGGGCAGGGCGGGTGGTGGAGAGCGCCTTTGGCATCCTGGCCAACAGGTTCCAGGTACTTCTCACCACCATGCAGCATCACCCAGAGACCGTGAGGAGGATCGTGGAAGCTTGCTGCATCCTGCACAATCTCATGTGCACCCACTACCCAGTCTTGCAGAACAGGCTTGTGGACTGTCAACAAGGCAATGGGGACATGGAGCCTGGGGAATGGAGGCAAGGGCGAAACCTGATCGACACTCAGGATGTGCAAGGCCCCAACAGAGCCTCACGTAAAGGGAAGAAGCAGCGCAACCTCCTGAAACACTGGTGCAACTCCCCAGCTGGAGCAGTGGAGTGGCAAGACAGGATGGTAGATGCTTAATGGATGCTTCCTTCAGCCTGTCTCATCACACTGTTGAGATTGGGCCATGTATGTTGGGTGGGCCTACAATGAACAGGGCGTTTAATAAAGAGTTGTGTTTGTGTTGACATGTGTGGATCAATGCTTACATTGTTACTGATAAAAAAGGGCCATAGGTGTGGCACCTGGGAGGGTGGACCATACAGTCCCACTATGCTTGCACTGGAGGTTTATGTATCCCACAGCTATTAGCCATCACAAAGGTATTCCTGCTCATTCCACAGGTATCCCTGCCCACTCCACTGCTATCTTAACCCATCCCACAAGCATGCAAAGGCTTAAACCATTTCTAAAAGTTTCCACCAAGACTTTATTGAAAAAAAGAAATGAAGCAAGTGTGTGAATCAAAGATAAACTTTATTGAACAATAAGCTGTAACAGAAAAATGACCCAAGTCAAGTGTCCAAATAAAGTCCACAGGTAGCCAGCTACCCGGTCTCTGGCACTCTTATCTGTCACTCGGAGGTGTGCCCAGTCTCAGGGGTGTGCCCGGTCTCAGGGTCCAGGTGCTGGAGTGGTGGGTGGTGCTGGAGTGCCTGGCCCCGAGAGGACAACAGGGGACGGTGTGTTGAGGAAGGTGTCGGACATCTGGCTCAGCCATGTGATGCTGAGAGGTCCTTCCTCCATGCCATGGGGTGTCAGCCCCAGTACTGATGACAGATGTACTGAGGCCGGGCTTGGCTGTGGGGTGGAGGAAGGAGCAGTGTAGTGGGGCTGTCTGCTCTGCAGCTGGGTGAGGACTGTCATGGGTGGCATCATTGGCGTGGGTGGCATCGGTGGCATCAGTGGAACCGGTGGCAACAGTGCCGCCCGATGACTCTGTGCCTGGACTGGGAAGGGCTACTGCCTGTGCTGCTGAACCTCCTGGTAGCCGTAGCCTTGGTAGGTGAGGGCCTGTGGGAAGCCTTGGAATGGGAGGGACATCACCTGTGGTGGAGGTGGAGGATCAGACTTGGACTGGGTGGGAGCAGGTTCCTCTGGATCAGGAGGGTTGTGAAGCAGCTCGGTGATCCGCTCCTTCACCAGCTGGTACTGTGGATCCGCCATTTCCTTGAGGGTCTGGTTGACATAGGTGAGGAAGGGCTTGCGGTTGGAGGAGGGGGAGTCGGTGTGGACCAGCTGAGAGAGGAGATTTATGCTGGTGTGGATGGTGTCCCTGATCTCCAGCAGGACAGTGTGGCTCTGCCCCTCCTGCTGTCCGGATCTCTGCCTTTCTGCGAAGGTGGAGCTGGGGGGGGGTGGATGCGGCTAGGACTGTGGTGGACTCGATGTCTCCTTTCTCCCACCGCACCAGGGAGTCCTCCACGCACTCCACCATGCTTACACCTGTCCGCGGGTTCTCCGCCATGGCACGCTCCACAGAAACCTGCCTGGAGACAGGGACTGACTCTCGGCCGGAAGAGGACTGGCTCTCAGCAGGCTGCCGGAGAGAGAGGGTCCTGAGAGGGGCTGCTGGTGCACCTCGGTGGCGGACCTCACCCTCCAGGAAGCTGCACCTGGCCATGACATAGGTCTCTCTGTCTGTCAGCTTCACAGTGGCCTGGCCAGATTTCTTCAGGTGCAGCTTCCCATACCAGGTGTGCATGTGCTTCCACCAGCTGAGGAGCACCTCCGAAGTGTAACCCATACTCTTCGCCCTCTCTCTCCAAGCAGCCTGCTTCCACTTGGTGTCCCTGTACAGCCGGTGTCCCTCTCAGTCACAGATAGTCGTTGTCTCTCAGCCATTCCAGCACCTCATCCTCGTGCGCCTCTTCAATATAGTATTGCCTCCTCTCCCGTTGTCGCATACGCCTCTTCCTTCCTTTGGCAGGACCAGATGGGTCCTCATCAGAGGGGCTCCCAGGTAGTAGGGGCTGCTCCTCCACACCAGCAGCAGCAGCAGCAGCAGCACCAGCAGGATCATCATCATCATCATCATCATCATCATCCTCACCAGAAGGATCATGATCAGCATCATCATCATCATCATCATCATCAGCAGCAGCAGCAGCAGCAGAATCATCATCATCATCAGCAGCAGCAGCAGCGGTGGCAGCACCAGCAGGATCAGCAGCAGCAGGACCAGCAGGACCAGGATCAGCAGCAGTAGAGTAAGCACCAGCAGGGCCAGCAAGTCCAGGAGCACGAGCAGGACCAGGAACACAAGCAGGACGAGCAGGACGAGCAAGACCAGGAGCACAAGCAGGACGAGCAAGTCCAGGAGCACGAGCAGGATGAGCAGGTCCAGGAGCAGCTTCAACAGAGTAAGCACCAGCAGAAGCACCACCGCCAGGAGCAGCTTCAGCAGAAGCCCCAGCAGAAGCAGAGTCAGGGGCAGGGGGCGGGAGGTTCACCCTGTCCCTCTTGCCAGGGATGGCGGCAGGCTGCTGAGGCTTTCGCTTCCTCCCCATGGTTGTGGGGTTGCTGGCTGGCAGGGAGGCTGGCAGGCACCAAGGCTGGCAGGTAGGCTGGCAGGTAGGCTGGCAGAAAGCCTGGCAGGTAGGCTGGCAGGAAGCCTGGCAGGAAGGCAGGCAGGCAGGCACCAAGGCTGGCTGGAAGGCAGGCTGGCAGCAAGGCTGGCAGGCAGGCATGCAGGCCGGGCAGGCAAGGAACTCGAAGTGTCCAGCAGCAGGTCTTTCCTCGGAATGCTGGCCACGTGTGAGCTGCTTCCCTTCATATCCGGGGGGCTTACGCAATGCATCCCCCCCCGCATGCGCAATTAACGCTCGGCATCCGTTCTGCTTCTGCTGTGCATCCGTTAGGCTTCCGCTGTGCATCCGCTTCATCCGCTGTGCATCCGCTGTTCATCCGCTGTGCATCCGCTTCATCCGCTGTACATCCGCTGTATCCGTTCCACGTCCGCTTTGCTGAGGTCCCCCGGAAGCCTTGCGGATGTGCCATCCATTCTCATCCGCTTCCATCCGCTGGGCTTCCATTCCGCATCCGCTTTGCATCCGCCCTGCGTCTTCCCCGCGTCTGTGTTATCCACTCCGGTCATGCAAATTTTTGCCCCTTTTGAGAGTGGATAACAACGGATGGAACATTTTGCTCGTCCGCTGTGTCCTTTTTGCATCCGTTGGCCAGTGTGACATGGGCTTAACAAAAAGAATGGAACTGTATGCCATACATGATTTTTTTTGTTGCTATGCATTCTGCACAAACTCTTGAATGCTCGGTGGCCTTTTATTAGCACACTTGGGAACACTGGTCCAAAAATTATTTCAAAAGAAAATGAGATTGAAAGAAACTTTTTCAGCATTTGTTTAAAACACAGATTAATGAGTAGTTACCTTGCACACAATCACTACTAAATTAGACTTAAAATGTATACAACATTGTAAGTTATATAATTTACATATGCAGACAAAATTTGCACTATATTTCCATTGTGGAGCAGCTAAAAATGCTAAATTCATCAGTCATATTACTAAAATAGCAATTTCATTAGTATGCAACTTTTAAATTGTTGCATTTTTTTTAAAAAAATAATGTTTTAAAACATGTTTCCTTTCTTATCCAAAACATTTTAATACTTATTCTTAAATAGAAAAGTGTTCCAGATGTTGCACTGAACTGAATCAATTTTACACTGGAATGTATTTTACTTTGTAAAGTAGGCAGCAGATTGACTCATTAATTCCCTTCTGGAGCTTTGAAATGAAACAGCTGTGCCTGCAGAAAAAAATCCTGGGAAAGCCCTTGAATGATGAGGACTGCTTTTGTCTCCTATTTTTTTGTAGACATTCTGATGAGAGATCCAGTGTTTTGGGATGGCTTACCTATACTTCCACATCCGTAATAATCTTTGTAGCAGAGGATAATTATGATCCAAATCCAAAGAACTGAGTAGGCATCTCACTGTCTATGCTTTAGTTCATCTGCAATTCTAACAATTTTACAAGGTGATTTGGAATGATGATTTAAGGGTTTAAGGATGAGCCCTGGTGGCGCTGTGGTTTGAATGTAGTACTGAATGCTTCTTCTGCTGACTGCCGGCTGACTGCAATTTGGCAGTTCAAGTCTCAAGGCTGACTCAGCCTTCCATGCTTCCGAGGCGGGTAAATGAGGACCCAGATTGTTGGGGGCAATAGGATGATTCTGTAAACCACTTAGAGAGGGCTGGAAAGCACTGTGAAGTGGTATATAAGTCTAAGTATTATTGCTATTTATTTGTTGTCACTCTCAGCACTCTGTATTGTTTATTATGTAAAAGTACCCTTTATTTTTTACATATGCTCACTTTACAATAGATGAAAAAAAGATTAATATGTGCAGGAAGGATAATACAATAAAATATACCTGAAGGCCAATAGGTCCTGGAGGACCAGGAAAGCCTCGTGGACCTTCATCGCCTTTCTGTCCAAACATTCCTTGTTGTCCTCTTGGACCAGGCTCCCCATCACTTCCCTGTAAATTGAAATAGATATAACTGACTCAAAATGTAAAGTATGACCTAACAATTTCAGCTCCATTAATTGTGTAAAAAGTACAGGTCTAGAAAATGGGGGAGATTCTGAACCTAACTCTGTGAGCTATGAAAATATTTCATTGACTTCAGTTGCGCTGAGGCAGCTAAACCATATCCAAGATTGCTTTCTTTACTTAATTTCTTGCAAATGATTCCATAAATTCAACCATGGGAAATAAGCATTCGAAAAGAGTAAATAGTGAAGGAGTTCAGATGCTTATCACAGAAATATCAAAAGTACCATTTATTAGCCAAGAGCAGTTTGTCTTGCTTCGGGGGGGAAATGCTAAATACATGGATAATGATGCTGTCTTTCACAGTTATCTGAAATCGTTACAGAATTTTCTTGATTAGATATTACCCTGGAAAAGTCCTAAGGGACGCTATCCACAATATACATGTGGCTGATTCACAAAGACAGATTTTTAAATTAATGCAAAATTAAGCAGTGAGATATCTACAGTACATGAAACACCTGTACAATGTGTAAAGCTTTTGTGTTCAATGAAGAACCTTTGCCAAAAAAACGTGTTTTGCTTTTGCACCATCATACTAATGAACAAAGGAAGCAGAATGGCATTGATATAACCCTGAAGCTGACATAAACCTTGCAGGTATGTAGTATAGAGTCCTGGAAGATATTTGTTTGTTTGTCTGAATCCCAGGTTTTAGGCTGTGTAAATCATGTCTAAAGTTTTTCACAGAACAGTGAGATTTTTTTTATAAATACAAAAAGATCTGAAGAATTCATTCGCAATTTGTAACAAACAGGAAACTTACTGCTATTCCAGGAGCACCAATGGGACCCTGAAGACCAGGTGGTCCTGAAGGTCCCTGGAAGAAATCAAAAAGAGGGTAATGCTTGCATCTAAAATGAGATAAATAGAAGATCTATAGGATGGCTTTCTTGCATTATTCAAAGATAACATGCATTATCATATTTCTTTGAAGAGATGGAGCTTAACATTTATTACATTCATTGAAGCAGACCAATGTTCTGGAGTTGGGTTTTGGTTTTTTGTTCTTTTTTACATCTTCTCAATGCATCTGTCTTGCTTTTTTAATAAACAGGCTTTAGTATTCTAGCTTTTTAATTTACTCATTCATTTGCACCCTTCCTATCTTTGTCCTCAGCTGAAAGGGCAGAGATGTTTGCAGACAGCAAACACAGTCTTCTTCTTCTCAGATTTAAAGTATCAAATAAATTACACAAGAAGGAAAAAGGAAAGCAAATTCAACAGCTTAAGCTAAAGTTCAGCATGAAGAGTTAATGCAACCAGCTGGAAAGAAAGGGAGGGAAGGAACTGAAAAGAACTAATCTTTCAACAAAGATCTCCCTTTCCATATGGTCCATAATGTAGACTGACAGAAAGGGAATGATGACATCTTCACCCAACCTTTGAAATATTGGGCCAGAAATTAAATTAAACTTCTTCATATTGTTATAGGGTAAAGGGCATTATCACTAGTACTTGATCAAGCTTGAATAAATAAATAAAATTGAATTTTAAATGAGAATAATATATTACTATGCAGTAAATAAGCCTGAATAATATTATATTTATTTAAAATAAGATTTTATTTTATGACATATATTTCTTGAAAATAGTACTTCATGTTAACTTGTTTTTTAAAAAAGGTAAAACTAAAGATTTAAATTTAAATGCATCCAAATATCTTACAATCATATTAAAATGTGCTCATATTTACATGACGTTTATTGAGCAATGACAATTAAAATGACAATAATTTAGTAACAATTCCTGAAAATGAAAATGATTCATGTTAGATATCTGACTAAAAACATCCAAAATTTGTTCATTGATACATATTTTCCAAATATGGAAAATACATAAATTTCTTTTTCTATATTAACACAGTAATGCATATAATAAACACATACGGAAAAGAGAAAAGCAAGGCAGGAAGATTAAACATTATCATTTCAACAACAAATAAACTGTAAGAAAATATTTTAAATCCACTACATACTGTTTCAGCAACTATGTCACCAAAATGCCCAAGGTGACTGACAAAATTAAAAACATAATAAGGTATGCTGTCACCTAATATTTTAACATTCTGCACTATTGAAGACGATGTGAAATGCAGTGACAACAGATAAAATTATTGTTAAAAAAACAAATGATAAAGAGAAAAAAGGAGCCTCATGTATAAATAACAGTAATTAGCTATGGCAATCAAAATGCCCTTCAAAAATAAACAAAAGTTTTCACAATCTGTTAAATGTCAAAAACAAAGTAAGTCAAGATAGGAATTGGAAGTAAATTTAGTGGAATCCTTTTAGTGGAATCCTGGCAAGTAGAGTGTCATGTATAGTATTTATGAGTGTGACAAGCAGCATCCTATTTCTTGCTATAATAGGAGAAATTGCAGGGATAATCTGGGGGAGAGCTCCATCTCCATAACTCCAAAGTTCAGAAAGTCCAGCAATTATTGTTACTTCAACAGCAGGGAAAAGAACTAACTTTATTTGAGAAGCTGATCAACTACAAAGATCTCTTGGAATAGTGGTAGCCCTGTAGATACTTTCCTTGGGGTTTTTCTAAGCTTAGGAATATGTGCAACCCCAAAGGAGAAAAAGTAGTTTTGATCTGTCATATATAACAATAATCAAAAAGCATTATCAAGAAATATGAAGCCCCTTCTTTATTTTATTAATTAGAAATGTGAATTTTTCTGCAAAAAAATGGTATTTTTCCTGTTTGTTGAGAATACTGGTTTTTGATACATTTTTTCATGCATTTCCTTATGGCCAGACAATAAAAAAGCAATATAGTAAATGCAGTAGCTGGAGGTGGGGGGTGGAATTAGAAAAGACTTACATTTTCTCCCTTGTCACCTTTACTCCCTTTTTGACCTGGCTCTCCAATTTCACCCTGTAATCAAAAGAAAGGTATTACATCTCTCTTTAAAGGACCCATTTCTTTGTTAACAGTAGTCAATAGTGAACTACCTTCAAACTACCTTCTCTCTGACTATGAGTGGCAGCCTGAGGAGGGCAATTTTGTGTTGATCAATCACATTTTGGTATGAGAGATTTGGCGACATATTGCCCACTAAAGCTCAAAGTGCAGCATTCTTGCAATGAAATTTACTGTAACTCAATTTTATAATAAGGAAACTGCTACCTTTGTTTTACCCTCATGTCTCCTTCAATATAAAGTTACTGTAATTGTGATTGACCAAAGGACAGGTCCTTTCTTCTTTGTGTAAGCTTTTCATGATCAAAAACATCATATAAAAATATTAAGTTTGCATTCAGATGTTCCTCTCTCAAGATAGAAAAAAGTCTTGCTGCATATACATAATCCTCTCTTTAAGTTGTGAATAAGTGAAAAAATTAGTAATTAAAAATAGATTTCTACTTCATCTCAAATGACCATCTTTGAAGCATATCAAGATTCAATAAACCGTACTTTGAAGTTAGCTTGTTTGTTTCAAACCTGGAAGCTACATTTTCCCCATTTTGTATTAAATCAGAAAGGACGGTTCACTAAAAAGTAGTGTGCACCATTTTGGGGCATATTGAGAAGATAAACACATGGGTAAATGAGAAATATAACTCCTATTTTATCAATTCGAGGCCCATCCCTCCAACATCACCACCCTGCCCAAATATACGCAATCTTTTCACCTCCACTATCTGGTGCTTGCTCCCATCCCTTACATTGCTCCCATCCCTTAAATTAATCAGCTTTCTGTCTATCTAGCAGATCAATGGGAAAACATAGAATACATTATCTAACTGGCTCTCTGTTCTTGCTTTGTACTTCTATTTTTTTCACCAGAAACATGCATTTTGTAAAAGCCCATATGGCCTCCATGTAGCAGAAGTGGCAAATCCATTCCTCAGTATAATCATGGAGTATGGGGAGATAGTGGAGTGGATGGAGGAGCAAGATTTACATTGAAAAGAAGAAGAAAATCCCCAAATCCAGGAGATCTTCCTGATTAAAAACCACCTATCTTGCGATATTGGTGGAAAGTTTGCAAATTTGCTTTCAATACATTTTCTCTGCAGCAGGAGCTGAACAAATAGATCGTTCATTGAACTTCTAAAACTGCACAGAAACCCTAAGATGTTGTGACCACAGAGGAAAGTGCCATGTATCTGCCAACCCCCCCATGAAAGGAGTCTGAACATAATGTCTGAATAGTAATATAATTAAGTTTTTATCTGTGTAACGGGCAAAGCTATTACTGAAAGTTTGCCAATGAATAAAGAAGTAGCTGCTAATATATATGCATTGCGTAAGTTGCTGATAGGAAGGACTATCCAGCTGGACTTGCTATTAGTCTTTCCAAAACAACCGAA
Source organism: Laticauda colubrina (assembly GCA_015471245.1). Taxonomy (NCBI): domain Eukaryota; kingdom Metazoa; phylum Chordata; class Lepidosauria; order Squamata; family Elapidae; genus Laticauda; species Laticauda colubrina. The sequence continues at coordinate 7,014,776 of BLBF01000020.1, read as the reverse complement.
AAGAATATTAATAAGGTAGAAATACATGAGAAAGGGAACAGCTGTAAGGAAATATATTTTGCAACCAAGGTTAAATTATCTTCTCCCATGCATCATCTCTCCATGCTTAGCTTTGATGCAATCAGACTTTTAGAAGGCACCAGTTCAAAGAAGTTGTTGTAGTAAATGTCAAAAGAAACACAAAACAATAATCAACTGACCTTGTCACCATCTTCTCCAGGAGAACCGGCTGGTCCTGCAGGGCCAGGAAGACCCACAGGCCCCTGTATTCCATCACGTCCAGCTGGTCCCTGAGGACCTTTTTCACCCTGTTTCCAATAACAAGCCAACATTCATATTATTAGTGATAAGTAATTGGGAGTTCTAAAAGATGAAAGGTTTTTAAGATCTTAGTTCTTAGCTCAGAACTGTAAATTCTCACTTATATTGTTAAAATCATTTAATATTCTTACATATAATTCAATAAGTTTAATGGCTAATTTTTATTCAAAGTTATGCTGAGCATTAATTGTATTATTTTGGTACTTCTATTGTTCACTTGTAAATATTGTATTTCACCAATTTTTTTTGCTTTAGCCATCTAATGAGAAGGAAGGAATCGCTGGACAAGACCCTAGTGCTGGGAAAGATTGAGGGCAATAGAAGAAAATGATGACAGAGAATGAGGTGGTTGAATGGAGAGTCCCTGAAGTAGTAGGTGTGAGCTTAAATGGGCTCCAGAAGATGGTAGAGGACAGGAAGGCCTGGAGGAACGTTGTCCATGGGGCTGAGATGGGTTAGACATGACTTTGCAAATAACAGCAAGGCTTTTTTAATCCCTATTTTTTTTAAAAAAAAGAAAAATTGTAGTTCATTATGCAGAGTTAAAGGAAATAATACAGCAGTGGAACATACTAATATTCTGAATGTCACAACAATCTGGTGAACAAAGCTCTAAATGGAGGCCAGTCAGCAGCAGCCTTGTCAAGCTGACTTATTTTCAGATATTTCTACCAATCAGGTTTATACCAAAATCCTTTGAATCCGTTGTGAAATATTTTTAAGATTGGTTGAGAATAGTACTATGTTCCTTGGAATAGGTAAAACAAATGTGTTCAGAAATCAATGACAAAATAATAATAATAATAATAATGGATGGAAACTAACCAAGGAGAGAAGCAACCTAGAACTAAGAAGAAATTTCCCAACTGTGAGAACAATTAACCAGTAGAATAGCTTGTCTTCAGAAGTTATGAGTGCCCCATCTCTGGAGGCTTTTAAGAAGAAACTGGACAGTCCCTTCATTGAAACGGTATAGGGACTTCTGCTTGACCAGGGGGGCAGACTAGAAGACATCTAAGGTCCCTTCCAACTCTGTTATTTTATGATTCTATAAATGGTCTCTTTATAGTAATCTTTAGGATCTGGTAAAGTGACAGTTTTATGAATGAATGAGAAATGCACATAGGCATTGTTGTTGCTATTATTATTAATTATTATTATTTATTATCATAATTTATTTAGTGTTGTAAAGTGAAACATCACAAAAATGTTTTAGTGATGCTCCAATAGGGATTCCATTTAAATATTGAAGAATATTACATACCATATTACACGGGGTATATTAACCCTAACCTTAACCTTTATCAGTGGCACAGTGTTCGAAAACTCTCTATTCAATCCTACAAAGCTTGAGTAAAGCCAACTCCTTGAAAATGAGCTTTAAAAAACCCAACCCTATGAAGAATCTCTCTATTGTTTCAGAGAGAGATTCATTCCACAAAGAAAGGTGGAATCAAATGGATGTATTTTGCACCACTCTAGCTGAAATCTTATTTTAAAAGATTTACAAAACACAAGCATGTCAACCAGGTGCCAAAATACTGTGAGTTAAAGTATCCAAGAGGGAGGATTTGAAAGACAGGATGCACGACTGAAAATTCCTGTTGCTTTTTCAGCTACTGACTGTTTGTCTAAGACAGAGAAACAACCCCCCAAAAAAGCTAACAATAAATAACTTAAAGGAAGAATGGGAGTGTGTAGGAAAAATTCTAATCTGGATGTATTTTGTAGATTTTGTACTTGTACTTGCTTGATTATAATTGATTATAATTGTCCTAGCTGAATACGTGAGTGGCAAAGAACAGAATTTAAAATTGTTGTCTGGTTGTGATGAGAAACCTGTTTCCAGATTTCCTCAATTTTGTTCTTTAAGTCTTCCACAAGCTTTTATCCCTGGACCTATTTTAGCAAATTCAGTGACAGTATTCAGATTTACTCTCCTTGTTCATTCAGTCATGATAAGAACTCATACATATGAATTACAGAAATTAGGATGTCATACTGCAAAAGAGTTTAAGTAGCTTGGTAACCATTGTCTGCATTTCAGAATTTCAATTCATCTTTATGATATGTGCATTATAAATAACAGATCGGGAAATAGAAATAAGAATACAAATAACAGGGCTTCCTAAAGATTACAGACAGAAATCAAATTGAAAATATATGAAAGAATAAAAAAAACCTAGCCAAACAAAACAAATCCTGAATATCTTTTTTTCATATTTTTTAACTAATGTTACCCAAATGAAGCAGGTAATTCAATGTCAGTAAGAAAGGAGAGGGCATGAAATGGAGTATTCTGAAATAAAGCCAGGGGTGGTATTCTACCGATTCTGTCCACCTCTGTAGAACTGGTAGTTCTCCAGAGCAGCAGACAGAGAGTATACATAGAACTGGTTCTATGTCTGCTTTTCTTTTGGCCCACCCACCCACCCGGGCTCTTACTTGACCTTTATTTCCTGCTTTTTCAACTGCAGCTGCTTTGCGCAACACAGCTGCGATTGAAAAAGCAGGAAAAAAGGGCTTTTCCAACTGCTGCGCACCTGCATGCAGTGCTGCTCAGCTGTCTGGGCAGCTCAGCAAGTCATAAATTGCACTCTCGCGACTCGCATGCATGCACGTGCAATGCAGAGCAACAGAACCGGTAGTTATACTGGTCAGATCCCATCCCTGAATAAAGCACAGATGCCATGAAGACTGAACAGGAGCACTGCAACGTATTGTGGCAGGATTCATTTATATATAGAAATAGAGACGATGCATTTATTTCAGAAACAATGAATTGTACTTGAATTAAATGTGAACAATTAAGGAGTACGAAATAAAGCCATGTAAACGTCTCATTAACTTGAGCTCTATTGACCTCTTATGAATTCCAAGCTCTCTTCCTCCACTGATATGGGGCTATTGATATAATCTCCTACAATTTTTCATTGTACGAAATTTAAATATCTGCAAGAGAGTAGTCCTGACACATATGATCCTACCACTTTTTTAAAAAAATACTATGCTATCTAGTTCTCAGCCAATGGTATAGGACTAAGGGAACTCTTGACATGAAATATGTATGAAATTCATAGTGAAGGAAGATCATTTCTCCCAATTACATTAACCTGTCCCACCCAGTCAGGCAGGGAGGGCATGCTTTGGATTTCATCAAAGAATTGTGACTGATGAGATCTAGAAAGAGATCCTTCTCTGCCATTCACCTAGCCCTTAAGAACATATTACCCTCAGAAATGAACCAAGCTCATGTTCTTAGGATCTTCCAGAACAGCATTAAGACCTTTTGGTTCTGCATCAAGGTCTAAAAATATTATTTAACCCTGGGGATGGCTGGTGGATTAAGGGCCTTCCCACCACCTCATTTTGTTAATTTCTTAAGTGTGACTTTTTATTTTTTACTTGCAAATTGTAACCTTGTTTTTAACCCTGTCTTTAATCACATTTTTATATTATTTTATGATATTGTTAGTAAACTACCTAGAGTCACCTAGGTGAGAGGGTGGTGTAGAAATTTGATAAATTAATAAAAATAATAGCATTACAAACATTTATGAATTTATTCATAAATTGAATGAAGTAAAAACAATACTTGAAATGAAAACCAATTTTATGAGTAAAGATAATTTGAAAGTTTTGATCTAATTCAACCATATTTGTGTATTTACAGTTATGCCTTTTAGGCTTTTAAATAGTTCAGAGAAAGGTGTAATGTAATCTTCTCCATGATAATAATATTTGTACCTTCTGAATTTTTGACAAACGGACAGAAGCAAAAATGTCATTTGATTTGAGGGGATTTTTTTGGACAAACTTGTATCATAAAAACTGGAAGTTCCTTCATAAATGAGATTCAAACAGTTCATAAGTTGTTTAAGTTGTAAGATTTATATCAGAAAAGTAGATTTAACTGTAATATTTTAGCACCAGTCAAATAGTCATTTTTTTACACCCATGTATTACACCAGAATTATATAATTTTTAAAACATACTACCATTTTTCCTAAGCTGTTCTGTAAAGTAGTTTGATTTTCCTTAATTTCAGTGCTTGATGAGCCCTAGTTAATATTTTTTACTTATAAGATATATTGGAATTTTCTGTAAGCAAAAAAGAAAGATAATAGAAGTATACAGTTTTTAATTTGTATGGTACAATTTTAATAGTTACAATTAAGCCCTCATTTATCTTAATAGTGACACTGAATTTGTAATATAAGATTCACCTGAAGCACCTGTTATCTATTGAATTCTAAGAGTCTTTTTATCTATCAGTATACATTTTCACTTACAAACTATACACAATAGGAATAACTTTCATGAAATCTGATGTGGAAGGTTAAAAAAAATAAATGAGAAAGGGCACTAAAGTTTAAAACAAACCTACATTTTAACAAAATATTTCATAACCAAACATAGCCATTATTGTGTTCATAATTATGCTTAACTTCTTTCCCTAGGTTTTAAGGGTCTGATAAAGTGTACCAAACTGTCATAGAGTTTAATTAAATTTTTGCAGAACTCTGTTGTAAATACCGTAGAAAAGGAGTATGCCTGGCACATATGCAATAAAAAAGTGCTGGAGTGTGAAGAATTAACATTAGCAAATATGAAAGGTAATAAGTTTTGTAATATTGTAGTCTAACATGTGCTGTCTCTGGAATTACTTACCGGGCCTCCCTTTTCTCCTGCAGGGCCTGGGGGACCTTGGGGTCCAGGACGTCCTGGTAAACCAATCGGTCCTGCTGTACCTGCTGGGCCACGTTCACCAGAAGAACCCTTATATGTAAAGAAGAAGTAACTGTTTATTTTAGGACTGATGGAAACATTCATTCATTCATTCCTGCAAAGTGCCTAAAATTTTGGGACTTTTATGGCATTAGAACAAGGAATCGTCTTATATGAAATCATGAAACTTTTGAACCTACATCTTAGCACTGTCTTTTTTGGTTGCTAAAGTTGCCCGAGGGCATTCCTAAACTTCTAACTTGACAACCTGCCACACTAGAATAATTGGCATGGCATGAAATTCTGCAAAGGTTTTTATTTGTGGCAGTAAGTGCTTTGCATTTTAGGAAATCTTGACAGTCAAAAGCAAAATGAAATCACATAGTAAAAAAAATTAAACAAAGACAAACACTACAAATATAGCCATCAGAATCAGTACCTTTTCAACATAATTTTCTTTAAAAAAACACTTCTGAAAAATCAACATGAAAAACCACTGAATCCTATGACTGATTTCATATCATTCAAAAAGCAGTTCTATTAGAATTTATCAGGCAGTGAATGGTTGGAATATCTTAGAATTAGTTTCTACTTCCTACACAGGGACAGCTACATCTGCCACTCATGATTTTGTTGCTGCAGAAGATGACACTCACATATCTCAAAACTATAGAAGAATTCTGAAAATGTTTGTTAGAATATAGGCCCACTAAAAAGAATTCCACCCTACTTCTATGAAGAATATGCTAAAATTATAAATATTTGGTGTTCTGTCTGGAAATAAGGTGCGCGAGACCGGGTTCCAACAAACAACTCTTTATTCAAACAGTAAAGTGACTTGTAACGGAACGTTTGCCCAAGCCACGGCAGCCCTTCTTATAGCGGCTTGCTCGCAGCTTGTGGTCAATGACAGTTGTTTAAGTGTTCCCACCATCAAGCGGGCCAATCGAAATGGCGCTTAAGTAACCAATCTGAGAACGGCCTTTTCAACCAATCAGTTTAAGGTATTTGGAGTCTATCAAGTTCTATACACAACACCCCTTCCCCTTTGGTTTCGTCCAACGTGCGTAACATAATCACGCAGGTAGGTGGGGCTTCTGTGGGTCCTACTTGACCTGTGCAGCTCAGTCTCAGCATGGTCCTCAAGCGGTTCGGATGGGATTGCTCTCTCTCCGCGTCTTCTCCATGGAACCTCCTGGAAGGGTGAGTCAGCCTTGCCACTTCCGCATGAGTTTCTCAGGCTGGTTGAGGTGGCTCCGCCGCTCCCTCCTGGTTCATCTGGGCTGGTCGAGCTGGCCTGGCTGTCTCCTTCCAGGAAGGCCTTGCCTGGCTCTCCTGCTCCCAGACTTCTTCTCTGGAGGTCATCTATCGGTAAGCACTCTTTTTGTTTCATTTGAGTTTCTAGTTCAGGTTTGTGTAGTGATTGTTGTCTTGTTATTGGAGGTTCGTCTCTCCCTATTTTATTATTTTGTGTTTCCCCCACCCCCCAGTTGTTTTTGGCTCGTTTATTGGAGTTTGCGGCGGTAGTGTAGTGTTGTGTTCTAATGTGTGAGAGCGAAGCTGGTCAATGTGCCGCTTCCATGTTCTGCCATCATCGAGTGCAAGTTGGTATGACCGGGGTCCTGTGATTTGAGTAACTGTGGCTGGAAGCCATAATGGGTCCCCGGTAAGGTTTTTAGTGGAAACTAAATCGCTGATTTCAAAAGAGCGATATTTACTGGAGAAGTCAGGGGGTTTGTCCCAGGTATAGGTGGGGTATAGTCTATTGAGGTAGGAACACAATTTCCTACCCATGAGGAGTTCAGCTGGTTGTGCTAGGGGTGATATGTTGAATGGTTAATAATCTGTTAAGTTTATCTTGCACGTCCCCCGTGTCTATTTTTTCTAGGGCCTCCTTTAGTATAACCATGCGTTCAGCCAATCCATTTGAAACTGGATGAGCCAACGCTGTCAGGGCATGTCGGATGCCCTGTGCAGCCAAGTATTGCTCAAAAGCTAAAGCAGTAAACTGGGGCCCATTGTCTGAGACTATTACATCAGGCAGCCCATGCGTGGCAAAAAGTCTGTTTAACTGTTTCATGACTGCCTCGGTAGTAGTGGACACCATAAGAATAACCTCTAACCAGTTCAAGTAGGCGGCCACGATTACAAAATAGGTGTTCCCTTTTGTTGGCCCAGAAAAGTCAATATGCAGTCTCAACTATGGGCCTCTGGGAGTTTCCCATTCCATGACTGGTGCCAGTGGGGGGGTTGATTGATTTTTGGCAGTCATGGCATGTTGCCACCCATCGTTCAATGTCCTTGTCCAGCCCTGGCCACCAGATGTAACTCCTGGCCAGGGCTTTCATTTTGACTATGCCTGGGTGTCCCTTGTGCAACATGCACAACATTTCTTCCTGTAACTTTTCTGGGATTACCACCCTGTCCCCCCACAGTATACAGCCTTTTTCAATAGACAGTTCAGTCTGTTGGGAGCAAAAAGGTTTAAAAGTCTCGCCTCTGTTCTCATCCGGCTAGCCCTTATCTGCCCAATGCAGGATTCGAGCTGTCAGCGGGTCTTTCACGGTAGCTTTAGCGACATCTGCTGCGGTTAGTGGCAGATTCGGCCAGGACTCGATTTGGAGAGTGGAGACGTTATCTCCTTTAGCTCGTTGCTTTCTAAAAACATCAAAAAGCAATCAATGTACGACTCCCAATCTTCCTCGGCTGGGTTGAACGGTGCGGGCAGTGCATTGTTACCGGCCATCTCTGTCGCTCAGTTCTGGTTGCCGCGTGCTTCGGTCTCGCTCTTCTAGGATGATCCCACCCTCATCGCCAGTGTTCCGTCTGGAAATAAGGTGCGCGAGACCGAGTTCCAACAAACAACTCTTTATTCAAACAGTAAAGTGACTTGTAACGGAACGTTTGCCCAAGCTGCAGCAGCCCTTCTTATAGCGGCTTGCTTGTGGCTTGTGGCCAATGACAGTTGTTTAAGTGTTCCCACTGTTAGGCGGGCTAATCGGAATGGCGCTTAAGTAACCAATCCGAGAACAGCCTTTTTGGCCAATCAGTTTAAGGTATTTGGAGTCTCTCTCAGAGAAATACTCAAAATATCCGTTTTCCTAATAAAGCATATCTGAATATGTGTAAGGCAACATAATGGCCACGATGAAAAGCCAGCAATCACCTTAGAATTCTAGCAACTTAGGAGGGAGAGGGGAGAAGCTTATCCAACCAAAACCAAAGAGAGTTCGATTCTTTCTGGTTAAAAAGCCTTGGAGCTGAAAAAGAGAGATCAAGGGAAATTAAAGAGGTGCTAGAAGACATGAATGGAAGAGAATGCTGAAAACAGTTGTCTCAAAGGGAAATCTTGGAGTCAGGGATTAAAAGAACACCCAAGGGAGCTAATCTCCTCATGAAGTGAAGAGGTCTCTGTTTTGGAGGTAGGGAGGTTGGCCAGGTTCCATAGCATATGATGAGGAAAAAAATTACATCCATTGTAAAAAGTTTCACATTGGTTTCTTGGGGAATGGAGGTGAAGGACTGGAGTAAGAAATGAAAGTATGAATCTTTTGATTCTTCTTGTCTGCTCAGCGGTTTTTGATTTGCCGTGAGATATGAAAACCCAGGAATACTTTTTAATTACAAACTGTGTCAACTCAGAAGCACTAAACACATCCCATTTTGAAGAAAAAGACTTTAAAATTGTGATGCACATTCTGGTAACCTCCAGGTTTTAACAACTGCCTGTAGGGCAACTTTAGAAATTTCACTTAGCTTGGGACTTTCCAACCTGATTGGATGCTGAAAGAACTTAAGAAGATCCCTTTAGACTTCAGCTAAAAACATTGTTCTTGCTGCCCGTTTATACGAAGTATATTTAAAGCCTTACAGTATCTAGCTGGGGTCCACAGTACTCAAGAGAGCAATTATTTCTGAATGATTCTTTGTTCCAGTGGTGGGTTTCAAACAATTTTCCTATCGGTTCGGTTAACTGAACTGGTTCGCTCTCAGCTGATCCTCAGAGCTACTGCCCGAACCTGCCCAAATCAGTAGCATACCGCCCCTGCTTCGTTAAATCATTAAGATCATCTGAAGAAATTCACTGCAGTTGCTATATGTTATGGATTTGTCTTTAAACCTGGAACTGAGTTTTCTCTATAGCACCTTAAATTACTGAAATGTGCTTCATGTTGCGTTCACAGGAGTTACCTACCACTATACCTACTACAAATAAGTCAATAATTTTACAGCCCCCAAATTGGGTTTGGCTTATCAGCTTACCTAGGAGAATATATGGTAATATTTTCCAAAGTTAGAACTCACATATAAGCCTACCTGTGGATAAGCAGACCCTTGTATTTTTAATTAAAATACCACAAAAAATGTGCCATCTGCAGATAAGCCAATTTTGAGATTTTCTTTTTTCCTTTGGGATTTTTATGAGTACTAGATTGATTTATTTGTTAGATTTATGTCCCACATGTTGTCTTAGGAGCTCAAGATGGCATATGCAATACAATCTCTGTCTCTTTTTCTTCACATCAAAAACCTTGTCAATTCAGAGAGTGAGTATGACAGGTCCAAGGCCACTTTCAGTGGCCAAAGGTGAACATGAACCTGGGTCTCCCAATGTCAGTTTAATATCTTAACAACTATACCATACTGGTTTTCATTTTAGGAAGTCTTGATAAAGCAATACTTTCTTTAAGTACACTTACAATAAATAACATTTGTTTCCTGATTTGTTTTCTTTGACATAGCTGATTGAATGCTGAGAAAGATCAAACCAGAAACAAAACAACAAAGAATGAGGACCAATTTTAAATATTAACTTGGCATGATTCAAAAGCATATAAAATATTAATATTGCTTTGTTTTGATTGGGACTCCCAGAGAGTGAGAATTAAATTTCATAGCAATTACAGCCTTAGCCCATGGAGGTTGGCTTTTATGTTTTGTTAGCTATTCTGTTTTTTGGTGGAAAATGTGCATATGTTTAAGCTTTCAAAATCTGCAGAAGATATCCTAAACTTGAGGGGGGGAAAGGTTTGGGATTTATACTCTGATCTTGCTTTTGCATACTTCAATGAAGTTCTGAGAGTCTCCTAATAGAGAATCACAAAAGCATAGTGTATATCAATGTTCTTTAAAGGGATCCCCTCACAGGTTTCTGGAAAATCAAAACTATGTGCCACATTTTAAAGATATTTTCAAAAATTTAAAACAATGCCATTCTTTGCATGATTACTTTTATTTGTTTAAAAAATTCATAAAAAGACAGAAACCAGGGATTTTCTATTGCCGTAATAAGGAAAGGTGTCATCAGGATTTAAGCTGCCCTTCTCTTCAGATATTTCATTTCTGAGCTAATCCTCCACGCAGGAATGAATAGCAACTGGAATAGTTGGTTCTTTGTTAACAATTTGTTTCTCATTCCCACCCTAGCTGGCTGGGGAAACTCGGGAAAGTTTGAAGGGGAAATCTTCACCCACCTCTGGGTTTGGCTAACTGCAGAAAGGGAGAACAAAACCTTTTGAAGAATTTTCATCTCAGTCAATCTGTGGCAGGTGTTTAGAAGGCAACTGGTCAACTCCAACATTATTAAGGAGCCGCAGTGGTTAGAATGCAGTACCGTAGGCTACTTTTGCTGACTGCCAGCTTCCGGCAATTTGGTGGTTTGAGTCTCAGTGATTCAAGGTTGACTCATCTTTCCATCATTCCAAGGTCAGTAAAATGAGGATTCATATTGTTGGGGGCAATATGCTGACCTTGTAAACTGCTTAGAGAGGGCTGTAAAGCACCTTGAAGCAGTATATAAGTCTAAGTACTGTTACTATTGCTATTAAAAGGGCCAAAAAAGAGAGAAGGTTCCACACACCCAACACATAGTTAAAAAGATAAAATGCACACACACCCCTGAAATTCCCAAGCAACTCAATTTTCAACCTTGCTTGAGCTCATCCCTCCTGCAAGACTCCAACCATCATTCTCACCAAAAGATCCCAACATTCTTTCTCCTCAAATCCCTAATGGAACCCCTTTCTTTTTTTCACTATTGGCTCTCAGGAGTCATGTGACTCCCTAGGGGCACCTAAAACTGGTTTAGGGCCAGTTGCTGCCCACTACAACTATTCTAACATGAAGTGGTTTTAATATCAAACATCTATCCTCTGGAACCAAAGTCACCCATGTTAAAACACTGGGTTTTGAATAAGCAATAGGTAATCATCAGTATCATATCCTATAACAGACAGCAGTGATGGAAGGCAAAACTAGGCAAAACCATTGTTTTGACAAATAATGGCTATAATAGCAGTATGCTGATAAATGCCAGCTGTCAAACAGCTGATTGGCCTACAAGGTTTAGTTCTTTTCTCAAAGAGCCTGCAAAATTCCCGAAAATTTAACAATAGGTTCTTGTAAACTGGGAGGCATCAGCTCATGCACATTATTAAGATTCTTTTCAGTGATTGAAACTGCTAATCCGGGAAATCATTTTACATTTGGGAATAACACTACTGCCTGTAAAAAATGCATTTGCTTTGAGTTCCGATCCTGGCAATGCAGCTCAGAAAGGACCTGACTTTTGTTAGAGAGTCTTGCAATGCTAATGAAACAAAAAAAGGATGCAAAACTCATGGATGTCAGGGGACACCACTGACAATCGTGTTATTCTTTCTGCATACAATGCCAGAATGGGAATATTCTCCAAGGAGCAGTCATGTGACCTAAATCCTTCAGAATTCCACATAAATAATCTCATTTTCATCTTAAAAACACCACAGACAGATTTATTCTCAGAGATTTCTGTTTGTGAGAGATCTTTGGGACTCTCTAGGTAACATAATCAGTGCTAGTGATGTTGATGTTACTAGCACTGAGGATCAGAGGTGGTATTCAGCAGGTTCTGACCAGTTCTGGAGAACCGGTAACAGAAATTTTGAGTAGTTCAAAGAACCGACAAATACCACCTCTGACTGGAGATTTTAAAGTATCTTTCCCCTGCCATGCCCATGAAGCCAGACCCACAGAACCAGTAGTAAAAAAATTTGAATCCCACCATTGCTGAGGATGTTACCTAGTAAGGTAATGAAACATCTGCAAGAAAACAAGCAAGTTCAGAGAGCGCCAAGGATCCCTCATTTCAACCCTGAGCTACAAATATTCTCCTTTATTTCGGTATATAATTCAATGAGACATTACATGCTGCTCTAAATAAAAGGAAGATGCCTAAGCTGGCCAAGAAGAAAAGACAACTGCAAATACTCCCCCTGCAACATATTCCTTATAGGACCTTTGCACTGATTCTAGAAGAAAATCTCTGCTTGCCCCTCCCAGCTGCCATTTGTCTAGCAAAAGGCAGTTTGTAGTAAAGGATATTTGTGGGTAGAAATTACAGGAGGGAGAAAAGTAGGGTTTCCAACTGGAATTGACACAGATCTACAATCTGGAAGTGTACAGTAAGTCTGGATCAGGACAGTACAGCTTCTGTCCCCGTTTCCCCCCCCCCCCCCCAATTTTGGAACAAAAAAAAAAGGACAATTCAATTCACCTAATTTGTAATTTGGCCCTAATATGCACACATTTGGGAAACAAAAGAATGCAGGAGAGAATTCTCAACCAGTCTCTCTAATAGACCTTATGTTTTTCAATTTCTTCCCACTAGAGGAAGATCCTCCCTCCCCACCCCTTTTTTTTTTTTACCTTGAAATATCTAATAAACAAGAAAAAGCAATTTGCTCCCTGCAGCTAACAGCAGGTTTAACAGAGGCCAACACGCTTAAGTTTAGATTTTCATCTTTTTTTTATGGACTTGTTAGTTGCTGTAATTACTAGGAAACTGCTATTGACAAATATGAATGACACACGTTATCCATTTGTATAGTCTTTACAAGCATGTACAAGCACACATAGCAGCATGAAAGAAATGAGAAAGAAAAGAGATGGTGCATGTATATATACACACACTATGTGTATATATCAATATCTATCTATCTGTCTGTCTATTTATAGAGAGAGGGAGAGAGAGAGAGAGAGAGAGGAGAGAGAGAGAGAGAAATGAAATTAACGAAAAACGACATTGCAACATAAGCTGTGGACAAATCCTACTCACAATTGGACCAGGTGGACCTTGAGGACCTTCACCGCCTTTTAGACCTGATGCACCCTATTCAAAGTCAATTATTATTGTTATTGTTATTGTTATTGTTATTATTATTATTATTATTATTATTATTATTATCATTATCATTATTATTAACACAAAAACTGACAGTGTACACAGCAAATGAGATAACTATGCTGGGTTTCATATATGGGTTGTTTATTATTATTATTGCTGTTGTTGAGGATGATTTATATACACAAGACATTGCTACACATATTTTAAAACTTCTTTCTCTTGCCATTCATCTATTATGGGCTGATAATAAAATAAAATAATGAAATAAAATAAAATAATTAAAAATAAGATAAGATAAAATAAAATAATAAAAAATGAAATAATAAAAAATAAGATAATACAACAAAATAAATAAAACAAAATAAAAAATAATACATCTCTTTTCTGCCAATTCTTTTACTTTTATTAATATTCAGCTTAATGTATGATCGATATTGCCCACCTCCTGACAATCTCTTAACAGCCAATGAAGCCGACAAATGTTCAACAGATAATGTTTTATAGCAGTGGTCAAGATGGGGATGATCAGTTTGAGGCCTTCCTTGACAATGCACTTAAGAACCAGATATCACCAAATCTAGTCACCATGGCATCAATGTTCCTTCCCCTTCTTGGTGATAAACTCATTAGGGCCCCTCTAGTTTTACCTGAGTTCCTGGCAGGCCTCTTTCTCCTGGGAAACCCCGCAGTCCTGCAGGCCCATCTTTCCCAGAAATGCCTTGAGGACCTGGATCACCCTAGGAAAATAGAATAGTCTTTATTGAAAGTTGGCCACGAAAACCCAGATTTCAAAATGAAAACAAGCAGAACCGTCACTGCTTCATCACTTCATCAAAGAACCGTCACATACATTGCAACTCTAATAAACTTAAATCCTGAGAATTATGTCAGTACAGGACAGAATTTATGATATTTTAAAATGTGCTTCTGAATCAGGAATGATTTTTATGAGTAAACTTCATTAACTTGAACTAATTTTTATCACATTGGTAATTACAGGGAAGCTGCTATGTCATACTTCTTCTAGTTTATATTATACCAGGGTGAATCTTGTATTTTCAAATGCAGTACCTCAAAACCCTAAGCATTAAGCTTCCCCTTTAAAGTGTTTGGAGAAAACTGTAGCATAGTTAATTACATGGCAACCAGATGATTACCTAGTCTTTCCATTCAAAATCTTTGCTCTGTGAAAGGTCACGTGCTTGCTTGGTTTGAACATTTGAGACTTTTACAATGTAGACCTTCCATCTTGTTAAATTTAAGAGAGGAATGTATGTTATGGCAAGCGATACTTCACTTGTGCCAAAAAGCAATCCAATTTGTTTAGCAAATCTCCCTATGATCTTTATAGTTGTCTACCGAAAAAAAAAAGAAAAAGAAATGTACAGGATCACCAGGTTGGAAAGGATTATGGGAGCTGTTTATTTCAATTCACTGTTTAAATGCAGAAATTGTAAAGGAAGAATGCAGCTACAAATTCCGGACAAAGGTCTTGATGGCCAAGTACCGAATGCATTCCATAAGTCATTACATACATTTCCCTGTGTTTCTGAAAAGTGAACATATACCTTAGCGCCTTCTTTCCCTCCAGCACCAGGAAGTCCTTGTTCACCCGGTGGCCCTGGAGGTCCAGGGTGACCTCTTTCACCAATTGGACCTGTCTCCCCAGTTGGACCCTACATCCAAAAACATGGCATTAATTATTCCATTGTACAATATGCTATTTGTCACTTAAAATGTGTTTAATTTACTCATTAACCCATATTCCAATGTTGAACTCCCAAGTTCAAATGTGGTTGAATCGTCTGAGAATTAACATCCCTCCAATATAAATGGTACTCGGATAAGGTATTACCTTTTCCCTCCACTAGAAGGATAAGAAATGGCTTGACATATACTGCAGCTGGTCCTCAACGTACGACTTCAATTGAGCCGAACATTTATATTGCTAAGTGAGACACTTGTTAAGTGAGTTTTGCCCCATTTTACAACTTTTTAAAGCAAATCACTGCAGTTGTTAAGTTAGTAACATGATTGTTAAGTGAACCATGACTTCTCCTTTGAATGTCAGAGTATCACAAAAGGGGACCACATGATGTTGGACATTGCAACTGTGATAAATATGAGTCAGCTGCCAAGTGCTTGAATTTTGATTGCATAACCATTTGGATGCTGCAATGGTTGTGTCAGCCTCCAAGAATCCTTCTTCTACTTGTTCTCTTTCCAGCTGCCATAGAAACGGTGTGCGTGTGTGTGTGTGTGTAGAATAATTGGGCTTCGTGGGGGGAAGGGTGCTAGAGGATGAAGTTGGTGTATTGTAAAAGTTGGGATGCTTTCTGGATTATGCTTACTTGCTTACTGCACAGATGTAGCCTCTTATCTCTCTAGACCAAGGTCAATCGTCTTGGCATAACAGATGTGTGAAACGCCACTTGAAGATGCACCCACATGACATTCATTATACAAACCTCAGATTGGATGTCCAGTTTGAACTATTGAGGGTGGGAACATGGGATAACTTTCTATATGTGATTTTCGGGCCTATCGCCTCAGATCTTGTATTTCTTTTGATGCTGCCACTTCAAATTCAGTAAAAGTCATTTTCTCTATAACTATGGATTTTAAGGTTTTCTTTCTTGGATTTTAAATGGAGTTATACCTGACAGGTTGTAAATGTGAAAAACGGTCATAAGTCACTTTTCTCAGTGCCGTTAAAACTTTGCATGGTCACTAAATGAACTGTTGTAAGTCGAGGACCACCTGTATAAAGGATTAGAACACAAAGACTAGGAAAGGGAGAAATACAGGCAGTCCTCGACTTACAACAGATTGTTTAGTGACCGTTTGAAGTTACAACGGCACTGAAAAAAAGTGACTGACCCTTTTTTCATACTTACAACCATTGAAGCATCCCCGTAGTCATGTGATCTAAATTAAAACACTTGGCAACTGGTTTGTATTTAGGACAGTTGCAGTGTCCCGGGGTCATATGATCAACTTTTACAACAAGCACAGTCAACAGAGAAAGCAGATTCACTTAGTAACTGCGTTACCAACTCAACAACTGCAGTGATTCACATAAGTACTGTGGCAAGAAAGGTAATTAAATGGGGCCAAACTCACTTAAATAAATGTCCTACTTAGCAACAGAAATGTTGGGCTCAGTTCTGATGGTTAAGTCTAGGGCTATCTGAATGTAGTCAGCTTTCTCTACCTTATGCTCACTAGTTAGTTTAAAAAACTTTTCTTAGGGGTGACACTGCTGAGCTGCGAAGCTCTGAAGGGAGATAGATCTGCTTGCTTAACTTAGCCCTCAAGTCTACACTATTCCTATTCACCAAAAACCCCACTAACATGGTACATATGTCTTTTTGTGCAACCAGCAGGGGTGCAGCATGCTAGAATTGGCAAATAGAATATTGTTGTTAGTTGCAAAACAGAAACTTTGTGAAGATGGTGTGAAGAGTATAATTCCCATCAACTCTGAATACTGACTATGTTTATTTGAGATTATTAGATGTCCAATCAAATTATGAATATAAGTGAGTTAGTGCACACGAATATACTGTTTAAATTGTCTTGGGGAAAGCAGGCAGCGTAGTCTTAAGTACTCATGTACTCATTTTGAGCTAGAAATGGATATCTTCCATGACCTGATTGACTTCTCTCACTCACTTGTAGGTAAATTTCCTAAATATTGTGAGACAATCCAAATGTAACTCATTGCTCATAGGTATGCATTAGAAAAATAAGAACTGAGGATGACCTCTTCTAAAACATACTAAGCAGTCATTTTTTTGTGTGTATAAGGAAAACATTCAAAGAAAAATTCAAAGGAAATTGAACCTAGTGCTTTGCCACAAGAATTTTAATTATTGTTATTTGAACATTAAGCAGCCATCTGAAACATCAACATCGACTGACAATGATACAGTTGTTGATTTTTTGAAAACAATGAACAATGACCCATGTTTACGCCCCAAATTTGTTGTAAACATGGATGTGTGTCGCGGAATTCAGTTCAAAGATTACTTCTGGTGACAGAAGGCATCACGCTTAAAGAGCACAAAAAGAATATAAAGCTTGACATGGAAAACAAATGTAAGGGGATATTCAGGGATATTGGTATACAGCTGAGCTGAGACTTCATTTGTCTTTACAAACACAAACACAGCATGATCACACATTGCAAATTAAACAAAGCTTGGTCAATAAAAGAAGCAAGGAAAACAAAAAGATGATTCAGATAAAATTTACACTTAGTAAAACTCCTGCTGTCTCACTTAAATGAAGTGTTGTGGGGAAAAAAACCCCAAAGCTGTATGGTGTTTCACTGTTTCTCCTGTATTTAAACTGTTCCTGTCATGAAAGTGGATCAGGAAAAATAAGTGGAAATGTCTGGCTTCTAAAGCAGTGTTTCCAACCTGGAGCCTTTCAGAGTTGCTAGAACAATAGTTTCCAGAAATCTAGATAGGCCCAGCCAGTACTGTTCCAAACGTTATAGTCCCAATACAGTTGGACGACACCCAACTGGGAAGGCTATTTTAAAGGATAAAATGGTTGGTACAACTAAGTTTCTTATTCTTAATGTTCTGTATAAAATTGTATACTCCAAACTATGCAATCTGATTGGCTAAAATACTAAGCATTGGATTGGTTCACTAGGAACCAATGCAAAAGAACCGCTGAAAAGTGGCAAAGTTAAATAGCTGCCATTGGCTACAAGCCGGCAGGCAAGCCTGTATAAAAAGGCTGCCGCGGCTTCAGCCAAACTGTTCCGTTACCGTTGCTTACTTGAATAAAGACTTTGTTGTTGGAACCCGGCCTACCTCGCGTTTTTCCGGACGGAACACTTAACAATATCCTAAATTCAAAATACAAATAATCTCCTGCCACTATTCATTTTTCAGAAGCTCAGTTTGAGGAGACCCCATCAGTTCTGGAATAATTTCACCGTTACTACTGGAGTGCCCATTTGTTTATGCATTTATTAATTTTAAGCTCCTCTGAAATGAGCTCATTTATTTATAAAATGCTTGGATATTCTAATTTTGGAATCTGGGAAAGAAATATCATGTTCTTTGATGGCTTACTATGAAGTAAAGCTGTGAATTCCCCACACAAAATTATTCTGGATAACAATGACTAAGTCTCCAAATTTGATAAGACTGTTTCCAATCCATCTAATCTGAATTTGATTGGCAGAGAACAACTCTTTTTTCCCTCGCTGACTCGAAAAGTCTCCCACCTAAGTTTTGTATTTCCAGTTAAATCCTAAGGTTTTCTAGGAAAAAAAGGTATTTACTGCTGTTAAATCACACCAGAAATGAATTAACACCTTTGATATATTAAAATTTAAATATTTATTTAAGATGCCTCATTAGGGCTCTGCAAAGCTGCTTGGCTTCACGATGGTCACAGCAGATGCACAGTGGATATCACCATGGGGACAACTCAGTAGTCCTCACTTATCAACCATAATAGGGAGTAACAATTCCATCATTAAGCAGTATGGTCATTCAGGACAATGTTACATGACCCCAATAATTTACAATGTCAGTTCTAGATGTGGCTGTATTCTTTCAGACCAGGCAAATTCATATTGTATTTTAGAGATTCTGATAGTGGCAATCTGTTTATAGATTGTGAAGATCATAAACTGCCCTTGAGGTGTACTTGGAAATGAAATATAGAGTTGTTATAACAGTAGAGTTAAACACTTTGTTCTTTTAGAGCTCATTCTAATTCTAATTGCCATATTTTGGACAAACAGCAGCTCATTCCAATAATAATTCCCAGATGTTTTCCCTGGATTATACAACAAGAATGCAAGAAATCCTCTCAAAATAAATAGAGAGATAATTTTATCAAAATTTCTAAGTTTTTGTTTGACATTCCTTTGGCTTTTTTTCTCAGGAAAACCTCAACCTTTACTTGACATTTGTTTCCAACAAAACTAAAACTTAACCTACAATGATTTGTTCAAAGTTACTATGGTGCTGAACAAATAATAATGACAATTTTTCTCAGCATAATTTATGGCAGATGATTACTACTGCAGGGAGACCTCAGCGTACATCACACCTTGGCCTTCCTGAAAGAAAGTGGGTTATAAATTCAATCAGTCAATGATCACGTTTAAACAGCAACATTGTACCTGAGGTCCAACAACACCACCAGGGCCTGGTGGGCCTGTTTTCCCTTGAAAACCCTACAAAATAAAGCATACAACAGTTAGGCCTACTTGGGAACATTTCAGATCAGTATTAAAGGGAGGATGGGAAATCAGGGGTTTCTTTGAGGATTTGTATTTTCCGAGAATAAAGACTGCTACTTCAATTCAATGATTGCCGTGCCTGTTTAAATGTAAAATATTGAAGACTCTTTCAAAGAGCTATCATTTCCAATCATTCTGAGCGCAGCTACTCCAGTGGTATGGTTCAAAGGAGCAGATATTTTTCACAGACCAGATACTTTGTGAGAAAGCAATTACTGTAGATGCATAAATGACAATCCTTCAGTTCAACTCAGATACATGTGTTCAAAAGCCATCAGGCTGGCACAGCTATACTGAATATTTAAGTGTTTTTTTTAAAAAAATACTGTAGTAAAGCAACAGTCATTTATTCCTCTCCAGGGTGCACTTATGAACACAGCATAAATGTCTGGAAGAAGTAGCTTCTGTATGTACTCCTGCAAGGGGTGAGTCTTTTACACCCATAGAACAAGTACTAGTTTGTACAGGTGCTTCCATGTGTATAGCCCCCCCCCCCCCCCCCCCCC
>BLBF01000020.1:6895137-6994770 GCA_015471245.1 Laticauda colubrina | reverse complement strand
TACAGCTCTACTCTGTGAAAATATTTAGACACTTAAATTCAGTCCATGAAAGGCAACTGATTACTTTAAGACTGTGTTTCTTAAAATATAGTTTGAATATTTCTAAGCTACCCCTAAGATTCTCCTCAGGAGTCTGCCCAAAAAATCAAAATTATTTGGCAGATATTGAAGATACTTGCAAACATTTAGAATAATATCATTCTTCTCGTTATTAGTTTCTATTTGTTAAACTATAAGAATTTTTAATGATTTTTATTATTTTTTATGAAAAGAAATAGTTCATTTTTCTAATGGTTTAATATTGTTATTTTTACATGATTTCATAAATAAATATTCCACAAATGCATCCATTTAAATTCTTTTCAGAATGTGAATAATTTTTAAAAGTGGGAAGGGGTCCTGACTAAGAAGAAACATGGACTTGCAATAAGACATGGAATTAGTACCATAAATGACAGTCAATCAATCAATCAGTCAGTCAGTCAGTCAGTCAAATGGTTCCAGGAAATCCCAGAAGAGATATTTTTCAAAATCAAACTCTCTTCAATGACACCAATTTTTTTTAAAAAAAGATGAGACTATTTCCATAATAAGCATTTTAAAACAACAGAATGAAAACCTCCTTTCATCCCATCCAATTTTATAAATATGTCTTCAGAATGTACAAAATAAATAAATAAATCCATGAGGGGAAGGGGTAGGGAAAGGAGAGAATGAAAACTGTTCTGCCAAAATGTATAAGGAAAAAAGTGGATTTCTGAAAATCTGCATATTCCTACTTAAAACTTTCATTTGTTTTTTTTAAAGAGATAACTGTGAAAATAAGAAAGATAGATGTGTATATATTTATCCAGTCTGTGTTTAGATTGCTTTTTATAAATAAACTAGGAACTGTGGTAAATATTTTCTGTATGAATAGATAGGGTTGCATGAAATTTACTTTAAGAAAATTTCACACTTTTGCATTAAAACTCCTTCCATTATCTCTTAGAATGCTTTAAACTTTTAGCAATTTAATATGTTCCAAATTTGCCTTAAACCATTGCTTCAAGTAAAATCCAGGAGGACCTATAATTCTGCAATACTTGATATAAATACTATTGGAAATGCCACAGAAAGATGGATGTTTTCATACAGTACTGTGGTAAATCAATCATTTAAAGAAAGAGATCAACAATGCCAAAGAATGATAAATGTTTGGGGCTTTTTATTATTATTAAAGGGGAGGTGGACAGAAAAAGATTTCCTAAAGCATTTTTTTCTAAATGACAAATCCACTGTCTTGATCATTGTTCTATATATGGATTTGTAAATACTGCAACTCAATGATTCACCCCACATTATGACTTCCATGAACCAGTAATATGCTTGCATTTTCTTCTACATTTGCATAAAGTTTCTATTCCAATTAACAGAATAACCAAGTTGGAAGGGAACTTACAACTCCCCTGCTTTGGCAGGAAACCCTATACTATTTCAGACAAATGGTTGTCTAGTCTCTTTTTTAAAACCTCCAGAGTTGGAACACCCACAATTTCTTCAGGCAAGTCCTTCCATTTATTAATTGTTTTAACTGTCAGGAAATTTCTTCTTAGTTTTAGGTTGATTCTCTTCTTGATTAGTTTCTATACATTGCTTCTTGTTCTGCCTCCAAGTGATTTGGACAATAGGTTGACTCTTCTTTGTGGTAGCCCCTTCAATATTGGAACATTGCTATCACATCACCTCTAGTCCTTTTCATCAAACTAGACATACCCAATTTCTGCAATCATTCTTTGTATGTTTTAGCCTTCAGTCCCATAACCATCTTTGCTGTTCTCTTCTGTGCTCTTTCTAGAGTCTCAGCATTGTTTGTACATCGCGGCAACCAAAACTGGATGCAATATTTCAAGTATGGCTTTACCAAGGCATGATATCGTCACATTAACACTTCACATGATCTTGATTCTATCCCTCTGTTAATGCAGCCTAGGACTGCATTGCAGCTGCCAAAATTGACCTGTTTGGTTAAGTTTAGGGGCCAGAAAAAAGGAATTTGACAGTAGGCGATGGTATGAGAAACCTTCACTGTAAAGAGAAAGATGCAAAATGGCAGAGATAAAGTACTGTTTCCAGTGGAATACCATTAAGCATATTAGCACATACAATACATTCCTAAATGTTACTACCTTTGCAATGGAAAGTTGACAGGAAGGACTACCAGAGGAAGGAAGGAAAATAGGTAAAGAAGGAAAGAAATATATTTTGCTCAATCTGTTAATTGTTTTTTTCAGTAGTGATGACAGATATTTATTTCAGTTTCATGATGTTCTACCATGTCAGTTGCCAAACATCAAATGCTGCCTCAGAATGAAAGAAGATGTGATGTAGAGACAAATGCATTTTGTGATCAGAAGTAGCAATTCATGCACAAAGATGTTATTTCAGAAATGGTACCATATTTTTTACATATATCCCTATGCAAATACGCAAATCACCACATTTGCCTGAGTGATATCTTCTGATGTCCTCTTTTGCTTTTCCTTATTCCTTTGGATGGCTATGAGGCTGACATAAATGCAAACTTCTTGTAGTAAAGCCCATGTCACAATAAACCAACGGATGCAAAGAGGATGTAAAACGGACAAAAAACCTTGCCATCCGTTCGAAAACGCGATGTACTCACTGCCTCCGTTTTGCTTCCTCTCTATCCGTCCAGCATCCTTTTATTGACATTTCATCCGCTCCAAAAGTTTTGGGCTGCCTAAAACTTTTGCGCGGAAAATGTATCCAGTTCATCCGTTCTGCATCCGTTACGCATCCGTTACGCATCCACTATAACCGCTAGGCATCCGCGCAACTCACATCCGCCCGGACGCAGGGAGGAAGTGAAATGGACACAGAACGGATGCAGAACGGAGGCAGCACGGAAACAAAGCATTTAAAATGGAAAAAACGTTCGCAGAGGGGACCTATCTCGGATATTAAGGATGTTTAGAGGATACCTAGAGGATGCCTGGCAGAAAACCTATACTGCCTATAAAAAGGGGGAGCAACTCGCCTGCATCTCACTTTCAGAACAGCAGCCCAGCGGTGCAGACCTCTGCAGCCTTCATCTGCCTCTTGCTCTTCCACAGCATCCAGTCATGTGCCCGTGGATTGTAACAAAGTCCTTTCGGCAGCCACCATCATTCTGCAACAGTGCGAAGCCATCTGCAGGCTCTGTGAACTCTACTGGGAGAAGAAAAGGAGCCACCCAAAAAGAGTCTGGATCCGAAGATGGTTCGCCAGAAGAGCAGAGGACGGACTGTACAATAAGCTGATGGTGGAGCTCAGGAGCGAAGACACTCAGGCGTTCCAGAACTTCATGAGGATGCCTCCAGCCATGTTTGACAAAGTTGTGCAGCGGCTGACACCCAGGTTGACCAAGGCAAACACCAGCTTCCGGCCCAGCCTGGAACCTGGGCTCAAGGTGGCACTCACTCTGTGCCAACTGGCCTCAGGGACCTCCTATAGGAGCATGCAGTACAGCTGGAGGGTGCCATCCAACACCATCAGCATTGTGGTCAGAAAAGTGGTGCAGGCCATCATCGAAGAATACAAGGAGGAGCTCCTCCACTACCCCTCCACTGAAGAGGGATGGAAGAAAGTTGCAGAGCAGTGGTATCAGAAGTGGAACTTACGACACACCGTTGGAGCCATAGATGGCAAGCACGTGGCCTGCAAATCTCCAGCCAACTCGAGGTCCACTTATTTCAACTCCAAGGGCTTCTTAGGCATTATCCTCTTCGCCATGGTCAATGCTGATTACAAGTTTATGTGCATCGATGCTTCAGGCAACGGCTCATCTTCAGATGCCCAGGTATACAACGCCAGTCACCTCAAGGAGGAGCTGGAAGGTAACCTCATCGTGGGCTTCCCAGATCCAGAACCCCTGCCCAACGACACACAAGATGTGCCCTACTTCATCGTGGGGGATGATGCCTTCTCCCTCACAACCTACCTCATGAAGCCCTACACCTCCAGACCCCTCACCCGTGAAGAGAGGATCTTCAACTACAGGCTGTCCAGGGCAAGGTGGGTGGTGGAGAACACCTTTGGCATCCTGGCCAACAGGTTCCAGGTACTTCTCACCACCATGCAGCATTGCCCAGAGACCGTCAGGAGGATCATGGAAGCTTGCTGCATCCTGCACAATCTCATGCGTAACCGCTACCCAGTCTTGCAGAACAGGCTCGTGGACTTCCAGCAAGGCAATGGGGACATGGAGCCTGGGGAATGGAAGCAAGGGCGAAACCTGATAGACACTGAGGATGTGCAAGGCCCCAACAGAGCCTCACATGAAGCGAAGAAGCAGCGCAACCTCCTGAGACAATGGTGCAACTCCCCAGCTGGAGCAGTGGAGTGGCAAGACAGGATGGTAGATGCTTAATGGATGCTTCCTTCAGCCTGTCTCATCACACGGATGAGATTGGGCCATGTATGTTTGGTTGGCCTACAATG
Source organism: Laticauda colubrina (assembly GCA_015471245.1). Lineage (NCBI taxonomy): Eukaryota > Metazoa > Chordata > Lepidosauria > Squamata > Elapidae > Laticauda > Laticauda colubrina. Next base: position 6,990,288 of record BLBF01000020.1, on the reverse strand, counting down.
AACAGGGTGTTTAATAAAGAGTTGTGTTTATGTTGACATGTGCGGATAATTATTACATTATTATTGATAATAAAGGGCCGTAGGTGTGACATCTGGGAGGGTGGACCATACAGTCCCACTATGCTTGCACTGGAGGTTTATCTATCCCACAGCTATTACCCATCCCACAGGTATCCCTGCCCATCCCACAGCTATCACAACCCATCCCACAGCTATCTTAACCCATCCCACAAGCATGCAAAGGCTTAAACCATTTCTAAAAGTTTCCACTAAGACTTTATTAAAAAAAAAGAAATGAAGCAAATGTGTGAATCAAAAATAGACTTTATTAACAACAAGCTATAAGACAAAAATGAGTCTCTGGCACTCCTCTTGGTCGCTCAGTCTCAGGGGTGAAGGGTGCAGGTGCTGTGGAGGTGGCTGGTGCTGGAGTGCTTGTCATCAGCTCCTCCAGAAGCAGAAGCAGCAGAAGCGCCAGCCCCAGAAGAGCGAGCCCGTGCTGCAGAAGCCCCAGCAGAACCAGAGTGAGGGCCAGGGGGCGGGATGGTAGCCCTGTCCCTCTTGCCAGGGCTGTCAGCAGATGGCTGAGGCTTGCTGTGCTTCCGCATGGTTGTGGGGTTGCTGGCTGGCAGGGAGGCAGGCACCAAGACTGGCAGGAAGGCTGGCAGGGAGGCAGGCACCAAGGCTGGCAGGAAGGCTGGCACCAAGGCTGGCAGGAAGGCTGGCAGGGAGGCAGGCACCAAGGCTGGCAGGAAGGCTGGCAGGCAGGCAGGCACCAAGGCTGGCAGGAAGACATGAACCAAGGCTGGCAGGAAGGCAGGCAGCAAGGCTGGCAGGCAGACCGGCTGGCAGCAAGGCTTGCAGGCAGGCTTGCAGCAAGGCTTGCAGGCAGTCTGGCAGCAAGGCTGGCAGGGAGGCTGACAGCAAGGCTGGCAGGGAGGCTGGCAGCAAGGCTGGTAGCAAGGCTGGCAGGCAAACATGCAGGCAGGGCAGGCAAGGCAGTCGATGTGTCTGGCAGCAAGTCTTTCCTCTGAATGGCGACCTGCTTCCGAGCTGCTTCCGTTATATCCACGGGGCTGACGCAATGCATCCTCCCCGCATGCGCAATTAACACCAGGCATCCATTAGGCTTCCGCTCTGCATTCGCTGTGCATCCGCTGTGCATCCGCTTCATCCGTTCGGCATCCGCTCTGCATCCGCTCTGCATCCGCTCTTTCCGTTCCGCGTCTGCTTCGCTGAGGCCCCCCGGAAGCCCAGCGGTTGCGCCATCTGCTCCCATCCGCTTCTATCTGCTGGGCTTCTGTTCTGCATCCGCTTTCCATCCGCTCTGCATCCTCCCTGCATCCGTGTTATCCGCTCCGGTTATGCAAATTTTTGCCCCTTTTGAGAGCGGATAACAACGGATGGAACATTTTGCTCGTCCGCTGTGTCCTTTTTGCATCCGTTGGCCAGTGTGACATGGGCTTAAGAAGGGTTGCTGCATTTTTAAAGTCCTAAAAGAATCCAATTCTTCCTTTCATAATCCTGTACTCATTCAGTCTGGTACTCTCAATCTGGGGATGGGATGAAACACTTTTTTAAATATAAGACCACACTGGACCTTTGAATGGGGTCCCAGGGGGTCACATTCCAAAGCATACATTTGTTTTAATTTAATTCAGATTTAAATTAACTATAGTTTGTGTAATTATTTTCCTTTGTGACATCTATAGTTCCACTAGACAACTGGCAACCCATTGGGTCATTGTTTCAGAGATGTTTTCTTACTTAAACAGGGAAATAGAATCATCAAGGGCAGGCAAAAAAAACAGTGGGATTGGGAGCAGTTTCTACTTCTCACTGGCTTCCCCAACTGACTTTCCTTATGGGAAGCAGGCAGGGAGCATTGGAGATGATGATTTCATGACCACAGCTGAATGCCACAACTTTCCCAAATTTTAGTCCCATGGAAATCATGGGCCCCAGATTTTGGATGCATTCCATAAGTTCGCCCATTTGACGTACATTGTTTCTAAAACTGTTGCCTATAATCCACTGTTTCACTAAACTGAAGGTCACAAACAGACATGAGAGTTTAAGTAGCATATGGGAAGCAATTAATATAAGACTGGGGGGCACACAGTATTTTTGAGCTACAGAACTTAGTTTCTTGAAACAGCATTTCTGTGCATGATGGTAATTTTGTACTTTTAAAGGAGGTTGATTTTTAAGTTTTAAAATGCCTTTTATACATTTGGTTTTTAACATGCGGATTATACTCACTTGGTATATTATGCATTCATTCATTCATTTAGGAATATACACATAGTCATATACAAATATAAATATGCACCTGTGATTTTCCATTGACTTCAGCAGGGATAATTGTAATAAAATCAAGATTAATTAAAACAACATTTGCAACATGCAGCATAATTAGCATCAAAAATACATTTTGGTAGTACATCAGGATCACTTAAACTGAAAGCACTTTTTAACTGGTTTTCAAAATACCATTGAATGTGTTTTGAATTCACAACAATACTTTTGTATAACTTTAATTCTCAGACCTAAATTAATGAACACATTTGGATTCTTTCTCCATTTAACAGACACAGGTTACAGTAAATGGAGTGTGGAGAGGGCTACATTATGCAGTATAAATAATATGCTCACAGTTTCACCCCGTTGTCCTGGATGCCCAGGCAAGCCATCTTTCCCAGGTGGTCCCTGCAGTGGAAAACAAAATAAATGAAATGTCACTTCAAAAAAAATAAAAAAAGATCAGTTTGAGTTAGTCACCTTAGTGACACATCTGTGTTTCAAACTGGTTCTTCAAACTTACTGTCCTCTTACTGAGACAGTGGCTGTGCTTTGTTGATCTGGGCATGACCTTGGTTGATTTTCTGATAATGAGAAGTAAGAAATGGAAATCACACTCCTGTATCTTTGAAGAGTAAGTTAGAGAAAAATAAGTTTTCTTGCAGCTTGAACTAGAAGAGATCAAAATGCTGGAAGGTTTGGGGAATTTAGCTGATCTACAATCAGCAAGGACCTTCTCAAATTCTAGGAATCACTTTTGGGGGGCATTTAATGCCAGCTGTAGACAGTTATGTTGTATTCCAATATACTGTGCATTTATTTTTACACATAACACTAAAGTTATAGGGTTACCATAAATCTTTCTTACTTTATTCCTATACAAAGGAGATTAAACTCTACACCCTTTGATTTTTCATTAGGATAAAGGGACAGAACTTACAATGCTCTCTTATTTTCATACCACTGTGAATTTTCCCCTTCATTTTCTTTCTTCATTATGAATTTATGACTACAAATTTCATAGCAATCTCTCCAAAGGCAATGAAGAGTCTTAACAACACCAACATCATTTGTTTTCACTTATCTCTAAGCTTGATGTAATCTGTTTTTCCTTCCTTGCACATAAATACATGTAATTTTCACATAATGTGAAAATAAAGATGTCTACATTTATAGATGCAAGGAAAAGTTACTTTTAGAGATACGACTCAAAGAATTGGCAAGAAATTTGTGTTAAACACTTTTCATGCCAGCCATCTTGCCAAAACTTTCTTCCAAATTGTTATTCTCCCTCTGGGGAAGCAATTGTGTGCTTGAAATTGTAACTTTCATTCTGTAATGAAATGAAAGCTCCACAGATCCCTAAAGTGAAACTGGGAAATTCTGTTAATTATTCTCTCAATTAAAAAAAGGGAAGCAGAGCCTAACTATCATTTAGCAAAATGTAGTAACCATGCCAGATAACTGGTGTAGGATGTCATGAATAGACTGCAAAACGTTGGGTCATGTAATGTTGTACTTTCATTTCTGGTGAGTGAAGGGAGCACCTGTTTGATTTTAAATGTCAAATGCAAAAAATCTTGGCAATTTTTGGCACAATATACTATGAATTGATTTGTTGTTTGGAGATGCTAGAACATTTCAATACAATTTCAGCCTGGCTGTTGGCTAATCCTACTGCAATCCTGATCTACAACTAGAACTCAACAATGGATTCTTCTTCCCTAGGAGGTACATTACAGAAAAGCCAGCAATGCTTCTCACTGATTCGGATGGCACTGATCAATTCCACCAAGCTAAGTGGAGGCCTAAGCGCTCTGCAAACTAGTGCATTAGTTCAGTTAATGCTTTGGTTCCACTTATGAAAATAGCATTTTAAAGTCAATAATGCAGCTAGTATGAGTGGTGCAATCATTTTTGATGATAGCATGCCAAAAACAGATCACATAGTTTCCAATCCTTTTCATCATTTGGGGGTTGGGATTAATGTAAAAGAGATGGAGAGTGACCTCTAGTGGTGCTTGGATTCCTCTATGGAGAAAGCTACGCACTACACATTGGTGTATAATGGGAAGTTATCTGAGCATGCACATATTTAGAAGCAGCCTTTTAAGGAATAGCAAGAATCTGGAAAAAGGCATAGCTGCTATAGAAATTTAAAAAGCAGTGCTTTGTATGTATGTGTGTCAAGTCCCAAAACACCCAATCTGAAGGATTTGCAAAGGCCTAATAGATAATTCCCAATAATCAAGCTTTTCAAATTGTCTTTCATAAAGGCTTTACACAAAAACACAGCATTTTTAAAGACTTGCAGTGACATTGTAAAAGGTTTGTGGCATTAAAAAAAACAGCAAAGGACTTCAGCCACAGAACTAAAACTACCTCAAGAAAACAACATACATTTAAACATAACATTCATTAAGTCATTTATCCATTGTTTTTTTAATCTATTCAAAGACACATGTTCTCTGAGAAGATAGTAAAATAATTGCAGGCTGCCTACTTTTAATGTTTATCTCCATAGCTTTTGTGGCTTCTTTTTCAGGCATTTTCTATTTTGTTATCAGTTTACAGCAAGCACAATTTGTAAGCACATTATTCTACAGAACCATCCCTGCTTTATGTACTTTGCTACACAGAGAACTGTTCTGAGCTGATTTTGTGATGTTTAAATTCAGGTATTCATTTGAGAGTATACATTGGCCTTGGGCTTGTACCTCTACTGTTTGTGCTACTTTTGCTGATATTAGAAAAATTGGCTCACATTAAACTACTCATCCAGCTTTTCTGAATTGAATCTGGGACAGAAGGAAGGACTGGATACATCATAAACCATCATAAATATCAAGCAGCTCTGCTTTCAGAGGGAACAATTGTATTTAGTAATCTTCAATACTTAAGTCAGACAAAATGAAGCTGGATTAAAGGGCTTGGATGAGTTCGCACAATGCAGAAGTCTCATGCAGAATCAATATTTAGAGAATCTGGTGCATCATACAGAATCCTATTTAGACTAACAAAGTGTTGTAGAGTAACAGCAGGGTAGGATAGTCTCCACATGGGGTTTTCACAAATGATGCCTCTGAAGAAATATCATTAGGAGAGTTTGAATATATCTAAAGTGCTTGAGTAGGTATGAAGGTAGTTTTTCTTCTGAAACAGATCTCTGTTACTTGAAAAAAAAAAAATACACATACACACACACATTATGATAACAGTTATTTTATCCAAATCAGAAGGGAATACAGATGAAAACAGGCAAGTCCATGAAGAGAACTGGACGGACAAATTCTCTAATTCTGTTTCTGTTACCTTCTCAGTAGATCAGAATATTCTTACAATACATGTAATATGTTGATAAAAATGCTCAATAATCACTACCTATTTCAATCTTTTCCATCCTATGTTTATTTTAAGACAAATACTTACAGGAGGTCCCTTAGGTCCTGGAAATCCAACAGGTCCCTGGGGCCCTTGTGGTCCCTAAAATCAAAGAAACAAACCAAACAATTAGCATTAGTAGAACCATCATCACAATTTAGCACAAAGAACAGTCCAAATGTGTCAGACAAAACTGTGGTTCAGTAACAAAAAAATTAAGTGATTGTTTGGCCACTTGTAACATCACAACAGAGTAACAAGTACCTTGCCTGGGGAAACATCCCTTTCCCTAGTGTAAATACTGTACACAGACCACAATTCAAGACCATCTAGCAGTGTTTCAATATAAACAATTAGATTTCAGTGGAATGTCAGCTGCTCAGGTAAATATCAAACAAGGAAATTAATATCCAGTAAATAAATAAGGCACCCCAACTTAGTTTTGTGGGGCAAATTCATGCTTGCTTGGAAAAAAAATCTGGTGGCCAATGTAATGTTTATTCCCAGAGAATCAAATATTGCTGCAACCTAAAAGTAAATGTTTCAGTTCCTCCCCTATTAATTACAGATGTTTGATAGCACATATAAAAGAGAAAATTGGGGGGAGGGAAACCTTGATTTGTTTCCTTGAACCTGTCATCTATGGAAGTAACAGGAATTTTCACTGTAGACTGGACTTACAATGAAATACTCAACAAGAGCTGAATTACAACTGCCTCTTGCATCACAAGAAATATGTGTGGGATTATTAGGAAGAATTCTTTCTGTATACAGGAAGCAGAAAACCGGGCAAAACACAAGACACAGAATCCTGCTAATATGCGAATCTGTTTTATATAGTTTATGTTGAAACAGTTGTTTGCTCAGCCAGGATTTTATTGTGTGATCTTCAATTGTTGTACTCAACTCATAGGATTATTACTGAAAACAAATTAAGGTGCCAAAAATTGCTTACAAATGAAGAAGAATGCTTACCTGAAGTTAAAAAAAATCTTAAAAGAAATAACATCTGACGTTTTTGTCTTTATTACTTTGTTTTATACGCAGAGATTATGAATATATGTAGCCTCTATTTTGAAATGATAGCTGACTCTGTAAACAGCACTGGTTTATTATTACACATTGAATAAAAAAACTGAATACTATTGTTGCAACCAGCAAGTCTTCACTCTGGTCCTCTGTTTAAGTGGGATCCGGAGAAGCCTGATTGGCTGGACCGTTTGACAGCTCCGTATAAAAGGAGCTGTCAAATGGAATCAGCTGTCTATCTCTCTCTCAGCTGCTGCTGCAGCTGAGTTACAAGTTAGCAATAAAGCCTGTTAAGCTTTATATTGCGTCTGCCTCTTCTTCTAAGCGTGCCAAACCCAAAACTGGTGATGAGGATGGGATGCTGACGAACTAAGGCAATTCCTGAGGCAAAGAGAGAGAGCACCATATGGCTGAAATCACTACAAAAAGAGCTGTTACTAAGAGCTGTCACTAGAGCAGTCACTATCAAGCGAAGATATGACGACACTGCCAAATGTTCTACCTTTTCGGCCAACCTCCGAGATGTGGACATCGTATATCAATAGGTTCGAATGTGTCATGGATGCCGCCAACCTATCTGACCCCGTCCTAACAGGAAGAAAGCCTATTTCCTGAGTTTCTGTGGGGCTACCATTTTCAACATCGCCACCATGCTGCTGGCTCCTCAAACAGTCAAGGCTATTCCCTGGGAAGAACTACAAGAGGTGCTCGATAATCACTATGCACCGAAGTCATTGCGTATCGCCCACCGCTGTTAGAAATATAAGTCACCTAACAGGTATTTGGGTTGGAAATATATAAACCAGGATTATTTTAAAACTGTATCTTTAAGAAAATGCAAAAGTGTAATTGGGTGTGATTTCTCAAATGGCCATAACATGGAGCCAGAAACCTGGGTTATTTAGTCTTAATCTCAGAAGAGTGTGTGTCTCGGTGAGCCTCTCTGTTTCCTTCTGTTGCAGAATTTTTGCCATTCCTGTATTGACTGTTATTCTTGGATTTGATGTAAGTCTGATACTGAACTGTTTTTGACACTGGACTTTGTTATTGGATTATCTCTGGACTGAAAACTGACTGATCTTACCTGGGAATGACTTTGGACTGCTTGTTTGAACTTTGCTTAAATGTTTCTGGAAGTAAAAACCTACATTTATTGTACAGTGTATCTGTGTGCTGTGTGTATTATTCAAACACTATTCTCAATACGTCTCCCTGTATGCGTTCATTCTGCTAACAGGGAATTACCTCAACAGCCACCATGCATTCAGAAGAAGAAGCCAAGCAGAGGGTGAGTCCATAAGTGAATACATCACAGCTCTTCATTTAGCTGCCCTGCAATGCGGTTTCCGAGATCATCGAGATGATATGCTGCTGGACCAGCTCATCTGAAGGGTGAGAGACCTTTGACTACAATGACAGCTGCTGGCTAAAGGTGATCTCAACTTGAAGCAAGCCATCGAAGAAGCTCAAGCCGCTGAACTATCCAACTTATCCACAGCTAAAATACAAAAAACCAAGGAGTCTTCCTGGGGTACAATCCAGCGCTGCGGTCCACTACAAAGACACCTACTGCGAAGATGATGACTTCGAAGAGGAAGAAGCAATCAATTGCCTCTGGGCACCCCAACTGACGCAGATAATTTTTTTCCCTGCCAACAGGAAACAACTTACACCATAGCTGATTTGCCTCAGCTGTGGAGGAAACCATCTGAGAGCCACTTGCCGTTTTCGAAATGCTGTCTGCCTAAAGTGCAGTTTTCTTCTTTGAATAATTTCCAAATAGGAAAAACATGATTCAGTAGATAAGACGTCCTCAATTTAGTGTTTTCTAATTTAATATCTTTCTAATGCAACCTTGGCAGCTTTAAGATTTTGGTTGGGGAATTCTGGGAATTGAGGTCTACATATCCTAAAGTTTGTCAAGGTTGAGAAACATTGTTTTAATGGGTTAGACTTCCATAATTTTGGAATTGTTTTAATGGGTTGGACTTCCATATTTTTGGCCATATTGCTACTGTGGAAGTTGAAATTCAATATATTGGGATGGTATTGTGTTACTGAAGATTCCTGTAATAAAAAGAGATCTTTGACAAACTAGATATTTCATTTCAATTTTTTTCTGAATAGTCTTCTTTCTTCTTAAATATGTACTTGCTTATTTGTTATATCAAAAGTAGAATAATATTTATGCACACAAGCATGCTTATATTTTGGGTTTCATCTAAGAGATATGATAACAGTGTAAAAATAGTTCCCTTGTCCTAACTGAGAAGAAAATTGAATTCTGGGTAGATTTGATGCTGTTTTGACACATATCCACTGACAAATACGACAAGTGATTTATTGTCCTCTATTGGTTATTCTTTATGAGCGATACTGTGTAAAATAAATTCTTCAAAAATCTAGGATATTAATAGAGTTTTTTATTGACAAAATTTTCTGTTGATAGTGTGTATTCACTTGTATTTCACTTACATGAAAAAGATCATTATACATTATTATTTACGTGTGGATGTGTATTTGTAGAGACAGTATGTTTCTTAAATGCTGAGATATTATCAAAGCAACAAACACAAGTTGGATCTATGAATTGCTGCCCTCATACTTGTTTGGAAGGATTATAAACTTGACTTCACACATTTCAGTGATATACAACCTGAGCACATACAGTATATGCACTGTACCTCCCCTTTGTTTACTTTGGACAAATTGTGCAAACATCTGTCTTTCTGGAGAAGGCTAGATTTTTGTTCTTTCACTTTGTCTCTTCAGATCCTTCCAATCATTTCCATCCCCTGAACACATTCACTCTTCTTTCATATACATCTTTTGCAATTCATTCTTATTCATTATCTCTATAAGACTATTTCAACACACTTTCTTCATATCGGACACTCCCTTTTATATCCATCCATCCATTCATTTATTCTTACATTTTAATTTACTTATGTTTTTAATTAACTACTTCTAAGTTCATTGAGCTTATTTTTATGTTTCTCTTACGTAGTCAACTCTTATTTTCACAATACAAATTGGACAAAAGAACACCCTTCAATATGTTAAAATGGTGGAGGCAAGTGACTGGATTGATTGTTTACTTAAAAATTGAAGGTAGCATTTGTTCTCTGTCTCCCTGTTAGATTGCAAGCAGTCACTCTGTAGAAAATGGAATTTAATACCTAGCAATTGAACAAAAAAGTGCTTCAAATTTCAAGAATTATAAGCAGGTCTAAGCGGGCATTCAAGGACAGAGATCTCTGAGTCTGTAAACACATCTGCCAAGCTCCTGTCTGAAGAAATGCACCACGAACATACATTTAGATTAATTTGTGGCCAAAGACCACAAATATCAAATATCAAGTATGTGCAGTACAATAGAGTCCAATTGTGTCAGGTAGAAATAAAGGAAAACTAGGAAATTAAACAATTACTAAAATCAGGTTTCTTTTTTCTTTTTTTTTAAATGGTTGAGGCATGTGATTGCATTGATTGTTTACTTTAAAGTGAAGGTAGCATTTGTTCTCTCTGTCTCCCTGTTAGATTGCAAGCAATATGCCCGTGAAAAATGAAATGTAACACCTAACAGTTGAAAAAAAGTGCTTCAAAATAGATCATGAAGTGTATGTCTCTGTCAGAAATGAGATGATTAGGCATGGCTCTGCAGAACACGGTGGACAAACAAAGAAGCAGTCCCTGGAGCAGAAGGAAGGTCGCAAAAGCTATCTTAGAGAAAAACTGATGAAAACATACAGAGTCCAGACCTTTGAGGGGTGTAATAAAATAAAATAAAAACCTTATTTGGTTGTTGCATAGTGGCAGACATAACAGAAACATACACAGGTCTTGATGCTTTCTCAGAAGTGAAGCCATCCAGGATTGAGCACAGAAGTAAAGTAGCTGTAATATGTCCAAATGTCAAGTGGGATTATTGCAGTAGCATAATTATAAAACTACTATTAGCCTTATAGTGCATTCCTCCCTCAAAAGATGAATAAAGATCCCCTTGAAGTCACCTACCTGAGCCCACACGTAACAAGCCTTGTTCCTGTTGTGTGCAAATTTGCTAAGTACAGTGAAATGTAAAATTTCTCACTTGTGGAGTCTCACAGATTGAAACTGTGAAGTTGGGTGCTTTGGGGCAAAGTTTCAGATTGTATATGGGCAGCAATTGTCAGGCTTGTGTGGAAAAGCACCTGTTGCTTATTCTATAAGCTAGAAATATAGGTTAATATTAAAATGGGAGAAAATTCAATCTAATTGGTACTGACTGAGTTTCTGAGACATCTGTAGATTTCATGATTTCTTGGGACCCATTCAAGGTATGAAGTTCCTTGCAAGAGATAGCACCAGTGATGAAAAGCATCTTGATTAAATTTGCTTTTGGTTTAAAAAAACATTGCATTTTGTTTCTGATGGCAATAGCTGTCCAGAATAAAAGGTGTAAGCAGAGGTGGTATTCAAAGGTTCTGACTAATTCTGGAGAACCAGAAGTGGAAATTTTGAGTAGTTAAGAGAACCGGCAAATACCACCTCTGACTGGAGATTTCACAGTATTCTTCTCCTGCTATGCCCACCAAGCCATGCCCACAAAACCAGAAGTAAAAAAAATTGAATCCCACCACTGGGTGTAAGGCAGAGATAATGTTACAAAACCCTCATTAAGCAGAAACATTGTCCCTGAGAAATTTTAGAAGTATCAGTCTGAATAACAATGGGATTTCTTGATCCCATTGAGTGGGATCTGGATGGCTGAGGAAGGTCTAGGAAGCAAACAGGTAAGAGAGAACAAGTCTTGTTAAGCATTTGAACAGTCCCCATTTCTGGTAATTTGGCGTTACAGTTTTTGTCCAAACTTCAAAATCAAAGATAAAGTGGGAATAAAAGTTAGAAAATCCCACCCTCCAATGCTGCATCTCCTCAAAATTTGAAAAGGGGGTATGTATTAAAAAACTAGAGTTCAGCTTGAGAAGGTCCACCTGTATGGAAGTGCTACAGTTCCTTAGAAAATGCAATGCAGGCAGTTCAAAGGAACATTTTTTAAAAAAATTTCAGCATATTGATTGCTTTCGTGAAGCCAGTCAAATATAATTCTTCAGAATAAATTACCAGGCCATCCAAATAAATTCTATCACATAAGTGTCCAACCTGACATGAAAAATATTATTACTAAACATCATTAAGGCTGAAGGAGCAATGATTAAATGACAGAATATAATTCTGTGTTCAAATATTCTGTAATACATATTAAAGGCAATTAAATATTTGTTCAAATTAGTTTTTAGGATCCCCTAAAATTCAATTTAGTCAAAAAATGAAGCCATTTAAAAAGTTTAGAAATGGAAGGAAGGGGGAAGTGATCTGTAATAGTATTCAGAATGAAAAAATCGTTAACCACTCTTTAAAAATAATATTTCTTTTGACAAAAAATATGAGAGTACTTGCTGTGGATGCAGAACTAAGAATGACCCCTTCTGCAAAGTTGTTCAGGAAATTTCTTTAGACAGGCTAGTTCCTTTGAGGACATAGGATTCTGGCATTTACCAAGACTCTGACTTCCTAGAACCAAGTTAAAGTATATTGACATGATCTTTGGGATGGGATGATTCATAAGTTTTCTTTCTCCTCAAACTGTACTTGGCTACTAAGGCAAAAGAAAGTGATAGCAAGGGAAGGGAGTGCTCAGATTCTGCAAATAATTTTAAGTTTCTGAAAAATCACATCTAATGTCTTCTAGGTCTCGGTGGAAAAGTAGATTAACAATCTGAAGAAAGCCAAACAAAGAAATAAAGATTTTTAATGTCCAGAAATCAGCCCTGCCTTCTTAGCAAACACAGACATCACTGATGGCAGACTCTTACAATTATTATAAAGAATCTGCTACTAATGGTTTCTACTGTTACCACTGGGTCTACTGGGTGAACGAACAAGGCATAAGTGGATACAGTGGCAAAGTCTATATATTTTTTTTATCAAGGATTGGAGGTTTATTACAAAACCCAGTGTGAAGAGTATTAAAATCAAATATTGATACCCAATCTAATCTAATTGTTGGATGCATAATCAAACTCCTGAGAAAGCAGAGGTGGCTGTCTTACATACTACTTAAGAAGCCAGGACTGAGATGATTAGGGCATTTGCTTGCAAAATGCCCCTTTGTTCGGTATATAGCATTTAGTAAATACCTCAGAGCATAAAGATTTCTCTGTAAATTGCCTCCATCATTCTTCTTAAGGGGTGTCAAACTGGAGGATCTCAGGCCAGATGCTCCATGAAGAGAAAAAAAATGCTGTGAAATGTCATGCGATGGCCACGTGACACCGCAAGTTTGACATCTGTGTTGTGTAGTATTTAAGAAAATGACATTTTTCTCTAGTTCGCATTCATTCACTTTTTTACACATTCTTACCCAGAACTCATTCCTGGTTCTTTCAGTTTCACAATGCAAATTCTGTCAACTATACATTCTATTTCATACATACAATCTAGAGGACGCCAATGAATATTTTCTGACCACAGTATATTTCAGCCCTTTTGTTTGAATTAAGTCTACAACTTCATTATGCTCGTCAGCTCCATTTCATAAGATTAGGCTTCATCTTTATTCAGACCTGTATATCCCTCACTTTTTCTTACAAACATTTTTTCTTTTCTTTCTTTCCCTACAATATAAACAGATCTGACTAACAAATTTCATCCTCTTATCGTTCAAGTCATGTTTTTTTGTATGCCTCATCTGTAAATATATTATTTCTGCACAAAATAATAATAAAATAATATATAAACTGATAACATCATTTTCTGATATAATATAACCTGAACCCTTTTATTTGAGACCACGTTAGCCAAAGATTTTGGGAGCTGGCCCAAAACATCTGGACAATACAAAGCTCAGGAAAGACTGACACAAGCACATTGTTTGAGTTGACCAGCCCTATAAATCCATTACATACATAAATAAATTTTTGGGTAGTGCATCAACTATTCTCTGTCTCATCTATTACCTTCCCAGCAAATGTCAACAAGGATCATAAAATACGGAGATTATGACAAAGACTATAAAACTTCACAACATGCTGAAAACTGCCTTACAAGGTAGACACCATATTTTAAATAGACCTGTCTAATATATTCTCTGTGTAAATAAAAAGCTTTCCAGACCTTGGTGGTTAACAATCTTTTTTCAAATAGTCTTTTAGCAGAAGGGTGATGTTTACCTTTGGGTATTACTGTAAAATCATGCCCATTTCATTTTATGATTAAAATATATATTTCTGGAAAATCTTATATTGTTTTTCTACCACTCAAACAGGATGCAGTCAATTGAATACAGAATGGATGAAAGAAAAAGCTGTGATCATTTCATTGTTGTTGTTTTTTGTAAATGCTCAGCCTGCCAGCTGGAGCCTGCACTTGAGCATTGGAAGATAAACAAGGTGATGAAATTAATTCTGGAAGAAGTATTTCAATGGATCCTATAAATTTAAATGGCAAGGGGTGAACCAGATCCATGTTTGACATAGGCCTCCCTTGCCCTCTTTTGTTCTGGTTCACCTATAGGCAGACACCGAGAAAATGAAAGACATTAAAGAGGCTTCTATGAGCAAGCTCAGAAGGGCAATCTTGTTGGCAAGTGAAATTTTAAGGAGCTTCACTCAGATCAATTTCTTGGATGGATGGAGCTCAGAACAAGCTTTTTCCATTTTCATTTTCAGAAAAGTTTATAGGACGTAGCTAATGATTCAAGCTACAGATCCCAAAACACATTCTCAAATCTCAAACCAACTTAACAATCTATTTAAAATTGGATGACAAGGGCAAGAATTATTGGGGAGATGCAAAAGAATAAAGAAGTAGCATTGGAGGAATAAAGTTGCACCTCTTACTCCACTATTCAGATGTTCCATCTGACATTCTGTTTTTGAAGATTCAGGCAAGCCTTCCTCAACTCTGGCAATCACCCGATTCTGGGAGTAACTCCCAGAATTCCTTAGCTATCATTGATAATGTGGTATATTCTGTGAACTGAAGTCTAAAAGGCATTAAGCTGAGAAATTCTCTATGTCACAACATTTTTCAGGAAAAAAATACTACAGCTTAGAAATTTGTCCATAGAGATAGGACTATTAGTCCTCATATGTTGGGTTCTTCACCAAGCAACATATTTATGTGCAATCTTTGGAAAGTTCCCAAACGCATCCCAACATCTAGAAATATGTTCATTTCAGCAAATTGGTGTGTTTCCATTTGTGAATTGCAAACTAAACAAATTTCTCAATCATTGGTCTCTAATTTCTGCTGCTACCTTTTGCAACATCTGCCTATGATGAAAGACACAATAGACACTGACATAGCAATAAGCCATGAATCTCTTCCATGGTGGCACAATTCTTGCCTTGCAAGGGAAGAATCCACTCAGCAGAAAGGAAGCTAGGGTTTCAGATCCAATACAAGGGATCTAGAAAATGTCCCAAAAGTGTCTGCTTCTTTTGCTTTTCTAAAAGCAGATGTGAATACATTCCACTCACACAATTTCTCTCATTCACCACAATGAGGAGAAAAATCCTACTGCAAAACAACCGTTCTTTGAGATATAACGCTACTCAAATTAGTGCCATAGGCAGCACACAATAATTTGGGAATACTTGAGAAATACTGAGCCCAGAAAAAGGAAAATGAAATAGACATTATTCTTTGCCTACCCTTTCACCAGACGGACCAGGTGGGCCATCACCCCCAGCAGTGCCCTGGGGAAAAAAACACAATTTATTTAAAAATGAGATAGGCGTTTACCCCAAGACAAAAAGCTAAACTCAGAATTAGTTACTGAATTCTGTCAAAATTACTTTTGGTCCGGGTTTTCCAGTTGGACCTCTTGCACCTCTCGATCCACGTGGTCCCTGGGAAGTGGGAGAAAATATGTAATTAATATTTTTATTGAGCACTGTTGCATGGGAGAATATAAAGGGATAGATAATATAAAGTAAACCATAAGGTTGCGTGTTGAGTCCCTTACTTTACACTCTTTATGTGCATGACTGCATTCCCACTCACACTAGTAATACTATTACTAAATTTGCAGATGATACAACAGTGGTGGGACTCATCTCCAGGGGAGGAGGGGAGAATGAGTCTGCCTACCAAGATGAGGTAGACGAGTTGCTTTCATGGTGTGGAGACAATAACTTGGTCCTCAACCTCAATAAAACCAAGGAGCTTATAGTGGACTATGGAAGGAACAGATCACACATCCAGCCCTTGCTTATCAATGGAGACAGAGAGGAGCAAGTGGCCAGTTTTAAATTTCTGAGTGTTACCATAAAAGAGGACCTGACCTGGGGTGCCCACATTGCAGCACTTGTCAAAAGGGCCCAGCAGAGATTATACCACTTGAGACTTCTCAGAAAACAACAACTGAATGAAAAACTGTTGGTGACCTTCTACCGCTGCACCATAGAGAGTATCTTAACTTACTGCACCTGTGTATGATTTGCCAATTGCGCAATGGAAGATAGGACAGCACTCCAGAGGGTTAACATCATTGCCTAGAAGATCATTGGTTGCCGTCTCCCCTCTTTGGAAGAGCTTTATAGCTCCCGCTGCCTTAAGAAAGTTCAAAACATTCTCAAATATCGGTCTCATCCTGGGAATCCTTTTGTTGAACTATTACCATCTGGCAGATGGTACAGGATAATAAAAAAGGGCAAATAGGCTGAAAAACAGCATCTATCCAGGGCAATAACTCTATTGAATTCTACTGTATAGTACACTGAAGATGGTATTTAATTCACTGTTCAATGTGCAATGACAATAATGTAAACTAAATAAATACCACAGTTTCTGACCACAGTGTGGATACAATAAAAAAATGCATGCAATAATATCAAGGACAAATAATGCTATTAAACAGAGAGCTAAAAAAAAAATCATCGTACTTACTGTGGGTCCTCTTTGTCCTCTTGGACCTGGTTTGCCATGTAATCCCTGTCAACCAAAGTTCATGCAAATTAATCTGGGCTTTGGGGCAGATTATTTATTTACTTTATTTACTACGCTGCTACAACCAAAAAGATATTCACCAGCCCATTTTAGAAAGTACAAGTTAAAACAACCAAGGTAAACAAATGAAATAAAAACACAATAGCATAACCACAATACAGACCCTTAAAAATAAAGGAAAGATGGCAAGATAGTTCACGAGAAAGCTCTCCAAGATAGCTCAATCTTCCTGGAAAGAGGTTTTGCCACTTTGAAAAAGAAAAACAGAACTGTAATAATTCAAAAACTGGCTAGCAAAACTATCTCCTTTGCCTTTATATTTTAATACACAACATGTATTTTCATACTCTGATGGTAATTTGTCCTTATTTCTTTTGTTATCAGATAAAAAGTTTTGTTGAAGCTGTTCTTAATATTCTCTTTAGTTTTCTTTTTTCCTGTTCTATTAACTATTATTCTTGGCTGCTCAATTTGTCTATTTGAAAGATCTTCCTTTTGGAGGAATAATTTAAATCTCATTCCTCCACCTGAAATTCAAACCACATGAATTTTCACTCTTTCTTTCTCCAATGGGTACTGAATATATTACTGAAATGGCCAAATATGCCATTACGATAAAGAAAGAAATTCAGACCTTACTGCCTATGCGCTCTCATGGCCTTTAAAATGCTTCTCCATAAACTGCTCTGGCCTCATTTCCCTTGATATTCGTTTCAATGAAGCCAGCAAAGAACTTCATCAAAGACAGTGCGTGATCTTCCCTCTCTCAATATTGATTGGGAGTGCCTTAAATGAGTTGTGCAGGGTTGCCAATCCTTCTTTCATTTCAGCAAAACAGACAGCTACTTCAAAGCCCCTTCCTTTGCTACAATCCATTAAGGCTTCTCTTCTGAGAGGCCTCTTTTAATCAAGACCGTGATTGAAAATCCACAGAGTAAGCAAGCTGAACTGTGTTAGATCCATCTTCCAGGAGCAGAAGAAAATAATGTGCATGTCTACAGGTAGTCCTCGACTTACGACCACAACTGACCCCAAATTTTCTGTCGCTAAATGAGACCTTTGCTAAGTCATTTTTGCCCCAATTGTTAAATGATTCTGGTTTCCCCATTGACTTTGTTTATCAGAAGGCACCCAAAGGTGACTCTGGGACACTGCAACAGTCATATAAATATGAGCCATTTGCCAACCATCTGAATTTTTATTACGTTGATCACTGAGATGCTACAATGGTCGTAAGTGTGAAAAACGGTCATAAATCATTTTTTCAGTGGTGGTGTAACGGTCACCAAATGAACTGTTGTTAAGTTGAGGCCTACCTGTATAGGTGTGTGTGAAGAAAGGGCACCAGCAGAATTTAAGGAAGCAGAAATACTGACAATTGCAAATGAAAAGTGTCCCACTCTTAACCTGAAAAATCCCACTGCCACAGATAGAGCTCAGCTGGTAGGATGTATTTTTTTGTATAACTGATAATGTGTCACAATAAGGACAAAGATGGATATCGGGGTTGTGAATGCTATTAATACATTTGCTTCATGTTATGCAAATAGCAGCGGTGGGGAAACTTCCCAGTGCAACTTCTGGATTCGGAGGGGGGGCAGTCCCCCCCCCCATAGTGCCAGCATAAATTGCTCAGCTGAATCCAGCATTTGCATTTCAAAAGAAGACTCTCCCCCCCTCCCCACCCCCGTTCCTTTGAAGTGCAGGGCCTTTAAAATGCATGAAGAAGCTTCAGAAATACAGTCCGTTGTGGCAAGGAAAAACAAGTTCAGCCTCAGCTGACCTCTCCCCATTTGCCTAGCTCCATATTTTGCTTAGCTGCTCTGTGGCTTCCATTTGCATAATAACAAATTAGCACATTAACTGTATTCATAGAACTGACGTCTATTTCAATCTTGACTGTGATTATTTTGTCAGAACCAAGGCACCAATCTGGCTCTTAGCATGATGTAAACCTCTATTCAGCGAAGCATACAATGCTACCATTGTAATTAATAAAAGTTTCTAATTTTAACTTTAAAAAGTATCTTGGTAATTATGCTGAGTCTGTAAATCCTTGCAGGAGACAAAGACTCATAAAAGTAGCCCAGCAGGCAAGATATTTGAACCAAAGGTTCAATCTGTAGTTTCTTTCTTTCCTGGGTTTCCACTCAGTGCAAAAAGTTGTTATTCATTTAAATATATAGCCAAATGAAGGCCATTGTCCTTGATTTTCAAGTAACTGATCGAACCACAACTCAAAACACTCTACTTTTACTTGATTGATTCAAATTTGTACTTCCTCTCCGTATGAG
Source organism: Laticauda colubrina (assembly GCA_015471245.1). Classification (NCBI taxonomy): domain Eukaryota; kingdom Metazoa; phylum Chordata; class Lepidosauria; order Squamata; family Elapidae; genus Laticauda; species Laticauda colubrina. Next base: position 6,971,287 of record BLBF01000020.1, on the reverse strand, counting down.
GAGCCATTTCCTAAAATCATCTGGATTTAAGCTCTGAATGTCTGTAGTGTAGAGGGAAACGAGGTGAAAATGATGTTACATACTCTATGTCATAATGTCATTGTTTGCCATGAGTTACATGACATCACAATGCATGTAATGTCATGTGATTTCTATAAGATGCTTATAGTCATGTGAAGGGGAGGTCTGGTCTGGTCTATGTGTCTGTCTGTCTGTCTGTCTGTCTGTCCGTCCGTCCATCCATCCATCCATCCATCCATCCATCCATCCATCTATCCATCCATGCAATTACCTACCTACCTACCTATCTATCTACTCTATCTATCTTTATGTACTGTATATGCATACATGAATATGTATGCATCTACAGTACAGTATGTACTGTATGTTGCTATCTCTCTGTGTCAAATGAAATATAGCAACCAATATACAGAATAAGAATGACATTTGAAGAAAGTAAAAATATATCCACAAAAAGTTAATATAGTGCTATCTCATTCTTTTAACATTGTTATATCTAGCAATATAAGCCATCTATTGCTCCATCTTCTCAGCCTTACTACTATAACAATATGTATAAAATACATTTAGTTTCTTGATATTCTATTATGTAGGTACCTTAGAGTTTCTATTCTGTAGGTACCTTCCTACATAAGCAGGGAGTGGCTATTCTATCCAAGTTAATTACAGTTTGAATATTAGTGTTAAAACATAATTATTTTACTTTTTCTTCAAAATTAAATATAAAATTGGAAACAAAATGAAAAATAATGAAGAAAGAGTATACATCAAAATCCTAGTTTCATAATGAAGGTTTCAGTTTTAAGCTACATATATATAATAACACGGAGATTTTAGAATCAAGTGTGTGTGTGTATGTGTACACACACACGAGAAGAATGTGGATATATGTGTTCCATCAGAAAATTAATGGTTGGGTTTCCTGTCCCTTTGAAAATGAATAAGGAAAAAGAAGACAAAACCCCTACTACCGTTAAGGGGAGGGAGAAAGTCCTCAAAACTTCAACTTGTGTGACGTAGCCTCGTCTACTTTAAATTTCTCAATCTCTCCTCAGAAAGTTACATGTAACCCTTGACAACAAAACAGTTGCCCAGTTCTACCTTAAATTATAACTGAGAAATTTAATCTAGTGATAAATTGTAAAAAGGGGGGACTGGAGTTTCTTCCTACTCCCTTCTCTTCCTTCCCTATACTCCATCCGCCTTTATTATTAGATTTGTTACAAGAATAGGCATGTGCTAGATGCTTTTAAATTTGAACACTTTTATTACCCTTTGCATATACATGATATAACATTTATCCGTCTTTGAAGGATTAAGAGAATTCCATGTGGAGAAGGGAACCCCATTCTCCTAAAGATTAATTGTGCAAGTAATTAGGAATTCATGAGTCCCCTTTAGTTATAAATATCATTTTGCCAATTTATGTGGCAAGCAGTCCTCATATGGAACTCTGTATCCAGACATTTAAAGTGATAAATTTCATTCCCATTAAATAAAATGAAATGATAGGCAGATTAATGCCATGCATTACTTCAGTCTCACTTAATGGCACACTAAGCTACCATGAAGTATAACTGTCATCCCGTCTTTCCCCTTTGATGACTTTTGTGCAGCTCTATCACAAGCAATCAGCTACATCCAGCTGAGCTTTATGGCTACCAATGCTGTGAATTTTCGGCAATTCGCTTAGTTGGCATTATGAATGTATTCACCATCTTCAACAAAAGAGCAAAGTCTTGATATCTTATCTGTTTAAAAATGTTTTCTTTAGAGGATTATTCTATTTTTGAGCTGCAGACAAGTTGGCTTTTCAATGATAACATGGGGAGGGGGGAGGGGTTATTTCCCCAAAGCACATTATGAACATTAGTCTTCAGAAGAGCAATTTCTTACAGTCTCATCATGGGAATTGAATTTCCTTTTCAAACTCCATAATTATGAGCTGTGGTGGCGCAGTGGTTAGAGTGTAGTACTGCAGGCTAACTCACTGTTCACTCCAGGAGTTCGATTCTGAACGGCTCAAGGTGGACCCATCCTTCCATCCTTCCAAGGTCAGTAAAATGAGGACCCAGGTTGTCGGGGGCAATATGCCAACTCTGTAAATCGCTTAGACAGGGCTGTGAAGCACTGTGAAGCAGTATATAGGTCTAAGTGCTGTTGCTTATTGCTATCTACAAATATTCTTTGCATTTTATATATTTAATGATATACTCAGTTTGGCCATCCACTTATACTTTCATTTGCTTCAACTCCAGGGCCCTTCTATCAAACAATAACACCTTATTTGAACTCAGTGTCATGCCGTCTCACTGGAAGCACCTGAAACACTATGTCCCAACCCTCTAAATTGGCTTTTTGATCTGGCTATATTTCTCCAGGCATTTGGGTCAGATGGTTAGGCGACTTCTAGTGGATTTATTGCTTATTCTTGCAAGCTGGAGTACATCATGAGTCTTTCTGTGTTTTAATTCACCCAAAGACATTTGTATGCAATGGCCAGGTATATCAAACATACCAATCAATTAATCAATAAATCTTTTCACTAGATAGGTAGAGGAGGAACAAAAATAATACTGATTGTCTACGCTTGTGTACTCCCTGTTTCATACTTGGGAGGCCACTGAAAGCATAGCATGGTAGAATATAGAAAGCTGTCTTATATCAAGTCAAGCTATTCGTCAATTTATTCAATATCTCCATTACTGTCCAACCTGTGTCGTGACACCTCATTAAGCGGTATCTTTTAATGGGGAGCTACATTTGTGTATAGTAGGATTTCACGTTGCTTAAATTGCAGCCATAATGGATATGTACCACATTGATTTTTATTTTAAAAGCCTTGATAATCCTGAACTGCTATAATTTCATTTTTTTTCTTTACTTTGAGCAACATCCAACATAGGAAATGCTATAATATTGTACATTCCAATCTGTTTAATGTTCCCAAATTCATATTCCATATATTCATAACTTTATAGGTAAAATGCTATGACTTACCCTTCCTCCTTTCTCACCATTAGAACCTGGAAATCCAGGAAACCCAGTAGATCCCTGCAAAAAAAAAATACAAATGTACTTTTAATCAATATAAATATCTAGCAAACCTTTCATGTTGTATACTTTTGATAGATTATAATATTGTATCCTGAAGGTGATAACATATTTGATGAAACGTTCTTCTGTCCATTCAATTACAAAAAAAAATATTTAACTAAATCCACTGTTTTTAATAGCAAATGCATTCCACAGAGCTCAGACTGTTTCTCCCTGTTTCATACTTGGGAGGCCACTGAAAGTATAGCATGGTAGAATATAGAATGCTGTCTTATATCAAGTCAAGCTATTCGTCAATTTATTCAATATCTCCATTACTGTTCTCCAGATTTTGAGACAGAAATGTCTTATCTTCCTACTTGATCGTTTCAAAGATTTAATCTGGAACTTCCAGATGTAAACCACTTTTTATTATGAACTATATTTAAGTAACACAACATATAGTATCTTATTTAAGTCAGACAATCCAAACATAAAAATAGATATTAACAGTTTTCAGTTACTTACCATAATTGTTCAAGTCCAGAATGCAGTAAAGAATTAACAGTAAACTTATATATTTATTTTGAAAACAATGACATATCAAGCCACCATTCACGGAAAGAAGACACAGGAGTAGGAGTAGGAGTAGATGTGTGCCATTACAATAATTTGAATATAAAGCACAGCATACTTAACAGATAAATAAGTTAAGTATACACAAATACACAGAATACATAAATACAAATACACAGAAAACAGAGAACAAATGTCCCCATAATATTATATCATGGATTTTAATTTCATAATTGATTTAGCTTTACTGGAATTGTTAGAAAACTAATGTCTACAAAAAAGGGCAAGTGATGGAATATGTGTATGACACTGTGGCACAGGTAAAAAAAAAGTGATGTGTTTGTATATATCATGGTGGTTAGGGATGGACACCTACTAGAGCAAATATACTATCCATCTATATTATCATATTTTATAGTTTATTAATTGTGAGAGTTTTTTTAAGAAATAAAAAAAAGATTTTAAATTTTCTATAATATAATTTGAATGTGAATAGTATCTTAATTTCAATATATTGCATTACTTTAGGTACAGATATTGAAGGGAGGTGTATATACTATGTTTGTATATATACACACATATACATACATACACAAACATGTGTGTGTGTATATCTATCTATATACACACAAACATACAAAAACATATATGCATACATACATATACATATATGAACACAGACACACTTACAGTACATATAAATTCAAATTCACTTATACCTACATAATACTACATAAATACCACAAACGTAAAAAATGATACCTAATACATAATGTACTGCTTTGCTACTTTTGACTTCATTTTTATAACTATTTTGTTTATGGTTTATGGTTTTAAGTCAGTTTGAATCAGATTTGACTCCTTATAATCAGTAAAAAATACCACACAAGCTTCCTATTGTTGCATAATTATTTGAAGTCAGACTCAGTCATAACGGTAAAATTAATATGGTATCATTTAGACCTGAACATCAATAAAAATGTCAAAATAGTGATAGCTTTACAAGGAAAAATGCCTTTAAGGTGTCATTGCCATAATTATAAGCACAGCTGACCACTCCACTGATATTTCTATCACATGACATTTGTATTAATTATAATAATGGATTATAAGCAGTTTGCTTCCATAATGGGTAGACAGATGTTATTTAATGAAAGAAACTTAACTGGGCTTGAATGTGGAATTAATCGGGAAAATTAATAAAGAATATTTTTGCTCAGAAATTCATGCAAAATGTTCTATTCATATGAATGTGATATTTTCCTCCCATTAAAAGACTTCATATTATTTGATTTCTACATTTGAATATAGAAAAAAATATTCCGAAGAAATAGGAATAGATTCAGACTGAGAAAATAACGCTAAGTCATACTGAACAGGAACTGAATTTGTATACCATTTCCAAATCCTTATAGAAGACAAGGCAGAAGAAAGACTGATAGAAAAGCAGAACCTTGAGAAAATTTTAACTCAACAGTTTCCAGCCTGGAAAATAGTAGCGAGGGGCTATTCAATCGTGTTCTGGATTCCTTAATATGTTATTGAGATATACTACTGGAAGACTTTTTTATTGTGTCAATAATTTTTATTATTGTTATTCAAGTCAAGTGTGAATCAATTATAAGTAACAAACTCATATACATTCATTCACCTAAACAAATGTGCATGCACTATTAAATCTTAAATTACAAATTACATAAATCTTAAATTACCAATAATGTAGAAAATTTACCTTAGGGCCTTGTCTTCCTGGATATCCTGGCAAACCAGGAACACCAAGTTTACCCTATAATTAAAAAAACAAACATTAATTTTATGTACTTTTTCCAAATATCTTCATATTGTAACCAGCATTTATATGTAAACATCATTCTTATTGATTTGTAGCTGTTTGGATATGTCTATCTAGCCATAGATTAATCTATTTCTCTGTCTGTTTGTCCATCTATCCCATAGATACTGAATTTGTGAGGATCAGAAAAGACATTTATGAAAGATGGAATACATGAGACCTGCTCAGAGTAAGCCATAGAGAAAGAAAGGGTGGTTTTGGAGCATTTCAACATAAACAACATGCAGGAAAACAACAGGATAAAGATATTTAAAAATATTTATTAAGGAACATTACTCAAAATAAACAAAGTTTACTATATGAACTCGATCAGCTGACAGTACCCAAGAGAAAAATCAACAAAGGTAGTTTACTGGGACTGACCAAGCTTTATCAAACATCACAGAACTGGATGAAAACTGCAAGGTTTGGAGACATCACACAAAATGAGACATTGTGTCAGCTGGGCTTTTCCTTTGATTCTTCTGAAGTTCAAACCAAGTAAAATTAGATAGATTTCAAGGTGGGTTGTGTGTGGGGGTTGTGTGCGTGTATTATGTGAATGTGTGTTTATGTGTAAGAGAGAGAGAAATAGACAGACAGACATAAAGTGAAAGAAAGAGCACAGTACTTAAATTTTTTAAATCTGAAAACAAACATTAAAAGTTGTAATCCTGCATTTGCTTCCATTATCCTAGGGCTCTATATAAAAAAGAACAATAAATAGCACTGGAGATATTATAAATATTCTATATTATGACCTTCCTTAAATGTTTGAATATTTGCCTCTTTTTTTTAATTTATTGCATCAGTTATGACTATACTGTTTGTCAGTGCTGGGAATGGGACAGTAATACATTGGATAAGCAAAATTTGAATTAGAATATGTCTCAGTGTTTGTGGGAGAGTGGGGTGGTATGTTAGTATCTTCAGCCAAAGTAATATGAATGTATTAGAAATCAGAACAAATATCAAATAGAAATGTCATTGCTCAAAAACAATAAAGCTATTCTGAGCAGTGGAAGGAGAGTCAGTGATCCTTGAAGGTAAGAGTGGTAACCTTTCAGGCACCGAGGAAGCACACTTAACAATCCTGGAGATGACCACAATAGGAGGAGAATTATGCAAAATGAGCATGGCCATTTAACCTCACGTGAATTGGGCTATCTTTTCTGGGTTCAGGTAGTAGGAATTTGGTCACGAGCTCTTTTTCAAAATCACATCAAGTTTGGTTTTCTGGGCTTCCTTCTTCAAAAGGATGAGAAATTATATCAATGAGCTTTGGCAATTTTAGCTGGGAGCCACAAGAGACCCCCAGAATGTCAATCTCTATTCAAGGGTAGGGAGGGAAGAGGATGAGGAATGGGGTAATGTAGTGAATAGAAATTTTGGAAGTCCTTGCTTAGAAATTTTGGAAGTCCTTGATTACTGTGCTCCTGAGAGACAATAAATTAACTGTGTGGCCTTCTGTTTGTGATGTTTTGCAATCCTTCCCATCTTCTATTAGCCCCAGAAGGATGGAATTATGTACTGTTGAGGTTTTCCTTAAGCATGCCTCTGTTCTGCAAAGCACCTGGTTTCTCTGAGCAAAAAAAAATCTGACAGCATTATATTTTCTTCAAAAGTTATCTGTTTCTGAATTGATTATGTTGTCGCTCATGGAGTCAAATGTAATAGTCACATAATGCAAAAGTAAGGCAAACCCACTTGAGCAAGAGTCTTTTGTACTGTATTTTTTGTACTGTTACACTGCTTCTGTCCTCATAAAACACTTAACTAAGTCAATCACTAACAAATCAAATCTCCTTATCAATGATTCTAGAAATACATAATGAGAATACGGAATCCCTACCTTAATATCTGTTAAATCTTTGCACTGAGAAAATACTGGCAAAATTTCATTACTAGCCTCTTTAATACTGACTGTGCAAACAGGTGTTGTTTGGCCATTACTGCAAACCAGACTTCGGAAGATGTGCTATGCGCTGCCAAACCTTGGCAAGAATTCGACAATGGAGAAGTTTGCTTTTTCATCTGCACTTTCTCTTCAGTTCTTTTTGGGTATTTCAATGATACATCTAACTGGTTGGAGTTAATTTAACTCTTTGTATGATGGCATATTCGTTTGAGGTAATTTAACTCCCCAGTAGCTGATAGAGACAACTGAACCCTTTTGTGTGTTCCCATGACATACTTCTTCAATCCAGTTAAGCTTATTGAATGAATAAGGATCATTGTGCTGAAAGGAAAATATACTAAAATATGGAACAGTAGAAGACAGTAGAAGACACAAGCAGCAATGGCAAACTAGTATGGGATCAGGAAGAATTTGAGGGCCTAAGTAAATATTTCAACTTCCTGAACTCCTTTTTTTTTTACCCTGAAATATTCACTTTTCAAACTTTCAGAGGAGCAGTAGCTATGATGATGTTCCTGAGATCTTTAATATACAAATTATTAATATATGCAATAATTAGGATCTTCAGCAATGGACATAGTTATGATCCTTAAGAAGGATCATAGTAAGTAAGAAGTCAAGTAAGTAATCCTCAAGTAAGAAATTGTAAAAGCATTCTATTCAAGAGAAAAGGAAATGTGTCTTTAATACATTTTATACTAATGTAAAATATCTTAAATTTTAACAGGTTAACTTACCATTCTAGGTTTGCTGCTTTTCTTAGATTTTATGACTCATCAGACAATTATTTAAAAGATGAAATATGAAATATTATTGCTCATTCAAACTTGAATAAAATGATATTTAAAAAAATACTTTAACCAAGAATCATAGATTGGTGGTTTGAATATGTATTGCTGTTATAGATATTTTAAGAGCAAACAATCTAATATTATTTCTCAAATGTTTATGTTTGGGTAGAGTTATCAAATTCAATGAACTATGGCCTTTAGCCTACCTGGATTTTGTTTTACTTTCTCTCCAACTTGTTTATTATTTCAGTCCCTCTCCCAAAAAATTGAAACCCAAACAAAAACTTCCGGCTGAAAAAGTGACAGAAATACCGGATTCTAAGGCATGCCAAATAAGAAAATAGCTATAAATGAATCATGGACTTATAAATTTCAATAAGCTCAGTGCAATGACAGGAAAATTTGACAAGAAAACTTTCACGTCTGAAGAAGCTGAAGAGAACAAGAATTCAATAACTTGTCAAACTAAAGGGTGTTAAAATTATAATCACAGCAGTGTGAAGGGTGGAATAGTTGAAAGAAAGCAACAGAATTAACCAATAGTGATCTTTTAACTAATAAAAATGTGGAGAAAAAAAATTGGTTGGCTAGAGTGCACAAGTAGTCCAAAATTGTAGAGCTGGCTTCAGAAAATATAAAGCTTAGCACAAGCCTTTGTTGACAAAGAATGCAGAAAACAACAACAAAAGGTTGCCTTTTTTTTGTAATTTCAGAATAAAGGCAAGTAACAGAATTAGTGTACTAAAAGATCGATAAAAATGTTAAAAGCAAAGTGATAAATAATAATAATAATAAAGCTACAACTATGCAAGTTTTATATTTATTGTTCTCTTTGACAACAGGGTATACGTTCAACAGCCTGTGGTGAACAATGAACTGAATGGACCAATGTATTGCAATTACTAGTTATTCAATTTATAATCAAACTGAGCAAGAGACAGCAAAATGTTTTTGCTTACAGAAAAAAGCAAACATACTTTTAGAATGAATCAGTACTTATGTAGTACCATTTTCAAATCAAGAAAAATAATAGTTCTGTCGCACCATGTGTTTAAATCTGAGCATGACAACTTAAAGGATTATAGGGGGGGCAGAGAAAGGAATACATTAAAGGAATGTATCCATATTAATCCATATTTTGGATGCAGAGTACAGATTCTAGATGAATATTAAAAAGAAACCTTAAAAATGTTTTAATACGAAGAGTAATTTCATAGTGCAAGGTAGAAGAGCTGGATGTATTTGAAAGAAACACTTGATAGACATCTATCAGAGATATCTTAATTCTTTCACTGAACAGGGTATGGCCTCAACAGTTTCTTTCATCTCTAAGATGATATGATCCCTGCACAAGCTGTGGAGGAAGGAAAGACACAGATGGCTCAATAACCAATTTGTAACAACTTCATATAAAGATACACTCATGTAAACATTTGCAAAATTGCACTAACTCTAAGATATTTTTTTCTGCCCACACTCCTTTCTGTCGAATTCAGTATCTATCATAATACTTCTCTATCAAAGTAACACAATAGGAATTAATTTAGCTTGTGGGAGAAAGTGATGTTCATATTCCTGTGTTTTATGGAATTGGAATTTAATGAGAACTTAGTGATAACTTTCCAATTATGCTACCATTTATCCATAATTATAATAGTGGCGTTCTTTATTCATGACCTTTTTAACAGCTGGCAAGATGTCTTGAAACATTATAAGGATCATTAATTCCAAATAGCTCCCAACAGTTAAGTGAAGCTGAAAGGAATATTTTCTGGAATGAATGATCTGACTTTGAAAGTATTTTTTATGACAGATTATAAAGCTCTATAGCATCAAATTATAACCTTCCTTTCTCTTTTTTACATGGAAAGGGAATCACCTGGGGAGAGTCATTCGAAAGATTTTTATAAACAAGCCTGTCTTTGATCAGACCACAAATGCAATCAAGCAGAAATGTAGTTGAATAAAAGACTATCTACACACCAAGCAAAGAGAAAGGACACCTGGAAGTGATTTGGGAAAAGTGAAAGAATTTGCCTAAATGTACAGACATTAGATACAGAAACACAATCCAGGAATAGTCAATTGAGGGACTATTTCAGAAAGTGAAACAAAATATCGAGGAGACAAATTACTCTTGGTCCATAGCTCTACAACGTGATTCTTTTCTTTCCTTGATAAGAAACACTGGTTTGGAATGAGTGTTTTGGTTTTCCACTTTCCACCCTCCACTGGCATAACAGTTATCATATAAAAATGTGTTTTTTTTTTCATCCAGGGAAAAAGGGACTCATGTAATATAGGTTCTCATAACTCCAGTTTTGGTCAACACATTATAAAAAAATATTGAGATCCTAGAAAAAGTACAGAAAAGAGTAACCAGGATGATTAGGGGACTGGAGACTAAAACATATGAAGAACGGTTACAAGAACTGGGAATGGCTAGTCTAGTGAAGAGAAGGACCAGGGGAGAATGATAGCAGTCTTCCAGTATTTGAGGGGCTGCCACAGAGGAGAAGTGGTCAAGCTTTTTTCTAAAGCAACCCAAGGACAGACAAGGAATAATGGATGGAAACTGAACAAGGAGAGATTTAACCTGGAAATAAGGAGAAACTTTCTGATAATGAGAACAATCAACCAATGGAACAGCTTGCCCTCAGAAGTTGTGGGAGCGCCATCACTTGAGACTTTCAAGAGAGATTGGACTGCTATTTGTCAGAAATGGTGTAGAGCCTCCTGCTTGGGTGGGAGATTGGACTAGATGATCGACGAGGTCCCTTCCTACTCTGATTATCTGTTATCTGTTATAACTCCAAATATATGACAGATCTGAGATCCCCACATCATCTACATACACATTTCAAACATGACATAAATGTTTCCATATGTCTTTTATGCTTCAATTATTTCTGTCACATTCTTGCTAGTATAGTGCTGATTAATTCTCATAATAGAAATATCAAACTTTACTCACCTTTTCTCCAGCTTGGCCAGGGCCACCGGAGTCTCCTGTGGGACCTGCACGACCTTTGGGACCTTCAGGGCCATCTTCTCCTCGAGGACCAAGAGAACCAACTTCACCCTTAAAAATATTGAGTAAATAAAACAATAAAAATTAACCACCTGTCTCCACAATAAAAAAAAACACAATCCTGAACACTAATTTTTTAAAGCCCACCTACTGGACTCTCTCAAATTAAGTTCCTCCTAAAGCTTTCTAAAGACAATAGCTCGGGAGCCACCCCAGAAAGCAAAACAGTTGGCATACCTTTCTTTCTTTTCTATAACTTGATTAATCAGCATCCTCATTAGTTGTTCTGGCTAAAATCAGAAAGGTTGACGCTATTAATTAGAGCCAACCACTGTTGTGGTACAGGAAGAAATCCTCATTCAGTTTTTTCTTTTTTATTGCAGATGCCTCAAGATTTATTGTCTGAGCCATGGTGGCACATTGGTTAGAATGCAGTATTGCAGACTAATTCTGCTTGGTTGCCAGGAGTTCAGTTCTGATCATCTCAAGGTTGAGTTAGCCTTCCATCCTTCCAAGGTCAGTAAAATGAAGCTCCAGATTGTTGAGGGCAATATGCTGACTCTATAAACCTCTTAGAGATGGCTGAAAAGCACTATGAAGCAGTATGTAAGTTTAAGTGCTATTGCTATTAATCTTGACAGTGGTTTCAATCTGTTTTGATTAAATTTCATACATATTATTCAAGCTTGATCCATTTAAAAAATCACCTTGAAGATCCATTTTATACCAATAAATAAATAAATGAATACAGATAGCATAGAAAATGTTCTTGCTCAATAGTATCAACTGCATGCAACTTCGTAAAATATCAGCTTCTGTACTACATTAACAATATTGAATAACATAAAATAAATTGCTTTATTTTGTTATAAAGTTTTTGGAGGTTTTGAGATTTTCATATGATGATACTACTATTGTAAGAAGAAGCAACAAGCAATCTGAGATCTGTCAGAAGAGTACAAAATCTGACACATTCATACCAATAATGAGAATAATAAATCATAAATGTCTGGAGAATATTAAAAGCAATGCTTATGCAGGAGTAGCATACAGGAATGTATGTACAATGATTCCACTACTGTGTGTTGTCAATTTATAATTTAAATTACTTTAAGGTTACCTTCCAGCCAAGGTGAGACAATGTGGAACAATTAAACAGTAAATACCAGTATTAAATCAAATTTCAATGATTAATAAAGCATAAATAAAGCTTTAATGAAAAGTGAACCCATCCTCAGATTATAAAAATCAGAAGCCATGCAGCCCCATAAAATATATCTCTTAAGAAAAGTTCTCAAAAAGCAAGTGTTATCTTTTGATATTTCCAAAAGTTCTGCAGTAACACAGTAGAGATTACTAAAAGCTCTTATCAATCTACGGGGTAGGGATGGAGAGGAGGAATGGAGGATAGAGAAGTTCTAGTACAAAGCTTAAGCCATTGTCTTGCTAGCAAACACCACATGCATTCAGATTCTGTCTCCTAAACACTATCACCTACAAGTTCTTGATGGTGAAGGTCTTCTTTGGGCATTGAACTAGCCCAACAATCTAGGTAGTCCTTGATTTACAATTGTTTGTTTAATGACATTTTGAAGTGACAATGGCCATGGAAAAATTAACTTATAACCTATCCTCAAAGTTTTGACTGTCATGTGATCACAATTTGGGCACTTGACAGCTGGTATGCATTTACAATGGTTGTCGCTTCTTGTGTCATGGGACTGTGAGCTTCCCTGATGGCTTCTGACAAGGAAAATCAATTGGGGAAACCAGAATTGCTTAACAACCACATGATTCACTAACAATCAAGTGATTTGCTTAACATCTGAGGTAAAAATGATCATGAAATCAGATCTGGTCTCAAGATGACTTGCTTAACAACTATATTGCTTAGTGACCAATATTCCTGTCCCAATTATGGTCATAAACTAAGGAATACCTGTCCTGGGATTTATGACCATAATTGGGACAGGAATTTTGGTTACTAAGCAATGTAGTTGGTTTTGATTCAACCTGGTTTTGATTACATCCAATTATATTTGATTACTGAGGCCTTTGAGAGAAGGCGAATTAAAAGATTCTTCCTGTATAAGTATATGACTGAATAGATTTGTATGGTTCCTTAGCATTGGTATATTCTGCTATATTGTATTAAATTCATAGATGTTAAAATTTGTTAGTTATCGTGTTGCTTTACTCCTATTTACACATGGCAGGATAGTCAATTCCTTAGTCAATTGATGACCAGAGCAACATAGAAACTAATTATTTAAAATCTAATAGAGTCCTTTCCTTTTTGGGGAATGAGAAAAGTCTTCTGAAGAATCAATCATATATTCATAATACAGTAATTTTCATTCATGAAGATCTCTATGTGTTCAACTGAGACTAAAAAATATCCTGAATGGATGAAGTGATAATGAAAGTTCCCTTTATCAATTTAAGTCCAATTCCTCAATAGATCTAAAGAGGTAAGTAATACTTACTCTATCGCCCTTAAGGCCCATATCACCTTTAAATCCAGGGAAGCCATCTTCACCCTATATTTTTGTAGTGAGAAAAGGAAATATAATATAATTCCTTAAGAAATCAGAATGGAAGTTGTTAAAGAATTTGGATAAATTAATATAATGCATATGACAACCATAGCTATTTTCAAATCAAGCCTTTTTTATAGACATAGACTACCATAATATAGCTGTTTTGCTGTAAGTCACAATAATTTACATTACTAAAGTTGGATCATAATACACCAAATTACTGCAATATGGCAATTTCTGTATCAAAAAAAAATGTCACAGCTGAATTGAATTACTTTTCAGCTTTAAAAAAAGAAGAATGAATAATGAGAAAGGTGCTTAAGGCAATAGGGACATTCATTTCTTAATTCATCAATGAGCTCTTCATTATAACGTTACTTTTCCTTATTAAATTTCCTCCTTATATTTCCAGCTTTAAAAGTGTTGGGATTTTTTCCCATCAGATATTTCACATTCAAAAGTCAATTGGAATATAACCCAAAGATGCTACTACTGATTAAAGGCTGATCAACACAGCCATATTTTACTTGTTGCAATGATACAGTAACCACAACATATCGGCACCTGGAAAGTTCAAAAAACAGTATTTCCAAGTCATCCAGTCAATGAAATCTGGCATTTGATCTATTTCAGAATGAGTTTGTTCTGTTGACAGTCTTTGTTTCTTTTCTTTTTTTTAATGTTATCTTTTCTGATGCTGGAGGATGAACCAGGAATCATTGGGACCAAACACTAGAATGCTTCTGTTATACACTGCTCAAAAAAATAAAGGGAACACAAAAATAAGACATCCTAGATCTGAATGAATGAAATATTCTCATTAAATACTTTGTCCATTACACAGTTGAACGTGCTGACAACAAAATTACACAAAAATTATCAATGAAAATCAAATTTAGCAACCATGGAGATCTGGATTTGGAGTTACACTCAAAATTAAAGTGGAAAAAAACACTACAGGCTGACCAACTTTGATGTAATGTCCTCAAAAAAAGTCAAAATGAAGCTCAGTAGTGTGTGTGGCCTCTACGTGCCTGTATGACCTCCCTATAATGCCTGGGCATGCTCCTGGTGAGGTGGCGGATGGTGTCCTGAGGGATCTCCTCCCATACTTGGACTAAAGCATCCCCCAACTCCTGGACAGTCTGTGGTGCAACATGGCATTGATGGATGGAGCGAGACATGATGTCCCAGATGTGCTCAGCTGGATTCAGGTCTGGGGAACAGGCGGGCCAGGCCATAGCATCAATGCCTTTGCCTTGCAGGAACTGCTCACACACCCCAGCCACATGAGATCTAGCATTGTCTTGCATTAGGAGGAACCCAGGGCCAACAGCACCAGCATATGGTCTCACAAGGGGTCTGAAGATCTCATCTTGGTACCTAATGGCAATCAGGCTATATCTGGCAAGCATTTGGAGGGCTGTGCGGCCCCCTAAAGAAATGTCACCCCATACCATTACTGACCCACTGCCAAACCGGTCGTGCTGGATGATGTTGCAGGCAGCAGAATGCTCTCCATGGCATCTCCAGACCCTGTCATGTCTGTCACATGTGCTTAGTGTGAACCTGCTTTCATCTGTGAAGAGCACAGGGTGCCAGTGGTGAATTTGCCAATCTTGGTGTTCTCTGGCAAATGCCAAATGTCCTGCATGGTGTTGGGCTGTAAGCACAACCCCCACCTGTGGACGTTGGGCCCTCATACCATCCTCATGGAGTCTGTTTCTGACCGTTTGAGCAGCCACATGCACATTTGTGACCCGCTGGAGGTCATTTTGCAGGGCTCTGCCAATGCTCCTCCTGTCCCTCCTTGCACAAAGGCGAAGGTAGTGGTCCTGATGCTGGGTTGTTGCCCTTCTACATCCTCCTCCATGTCTCCTGATGTACTGGCCTGTCTCCTGGTAGCGCCTCCATACTCTGGACACTACGCTTACAGACACAGCAAACCTTCTTGCCACAGTTGATGTGCCATCCTGGATGAGCTGCATTACCGTCTCATGCTACCACTAGAGTGAAAGCACCACCAGCATTCAAAAGTGACCAAACTATCAGCCAGAAAGCATAGGAACTGAGAAGTGGTCTGTGGTCACCACCTGCAGAACCACTCCTTTATTGGAGATGTCTTGCTAACTGCCTATGCTTTCCACCTGTTGTCTATTCCATTTGCACAACAGCATGTGAAATTGATTGTCAATCAGTGTTGCTACCTAAGTGGACAGTTTGATTTCACAGAAGTGTGATTGACTTGGAGTTACATTATGTTGTTTAAGTGTTCCCTTTATTTTTTTGAGCAGTGTATGTTAATTGTATTATGAGTCTTGGCAAATATTTTCTAGGATTCCTTAGTAGGCTGCTTTCTATGTGTTCACATTTGAATATTACCAGACATAATTAGTATCTCCCAAATTAGAACATGAATATATCCTTTTTCTAACTTCTCTGAATTTTGCCAAGCAGTTCTTAGATCAAACACACAGAGTAAGAGTTAAATTTAAAGAAGTGGAAGTTAAATTTTATAAATTTTCCTGAGTACAAAAACAACAATAATCGCATGTCAAATTTTGTAAAGTTAAAAAAATACTCTAGATATATTTATTACATAGTTATTGCACTCCAGAAGTATATACCAATTGATCTTTGGGGGGAAATGCAAATTTTGTAGAATATGAAAATTTGTGCATTCCTGTTTCTGACATTTTTGTCATGTTCATAGAGTCGCGTTAATATTTAATGCAATTATAGATGCTATAAATAATATTTCAAAAATCAGGAATCCTGGGAAATGTAGTTTCCAGCAATAATGATGCTAGAATTATTGGCCATTAATTAATTTAAGGAATGGAACTTTCATTTAAAAAAAATATATATTGGTTTTACAAGTAAAAACACATCGACAACACATACACAATTGAAAAAGCAGAAAAGAGGGAGAGAGAAAAAAGGATGGAAAACAATTAAAAACATTCTCATTTCCAACAGTTTGTAAGATCTTTTCTTCCCTTAATTTATGCCATATACGCACCATTGTCTTTACATGTGTTTGCATATCACTCATATAAGTTTATCTTACTCTTTTTTGCCTTGTAATGTAAAATCTATCTTTGTTCTAACCAATTATACCAACTGTTCCAGCTATTATAATATATTGAGGTATCCTTATTTTTTAGTGCTTGGGTTAGTCTATCCATTTCTGTGCAGTTGGAATTTTTTTGGATAATCATCTCCCCTGTAGATATATGGGAGTGCTTCCAACCTTGGGCATAAGCTAATCTGGCCGCTGTTAGTATATGTATTGTTATATACTTCGCTTTTTTTGATAGCTGTTTATCAAAAATCCCTAACAGGAAGGATTCTGGTTTATACTCAATCTGTTCTTTTGTTATATCTTCCAACCAATTTCTGATTTTCTGCCGGTATTTTTGGGCTTCTGTACAAGACCACCACATATGAAAAGAGGTTCCCTCTTTTTTTTTGCATTTCCAGCACTTCGGACTCATATTGGGGTGCATCTTCGCCAATCTCGAAGGAGGAAGATGCCATCTGTAGA
Organism: Laticauda colubrina; assembly: GCA_015471245.1. NCBI lineage: Eukaryota > Metazoa > Chordata > Lepidosauria > Squamata > Elapidae > Laticauda > Laticauda colubrina. The sequence goes on along the minus strand of BLBF01000020.1, from coordinate 6,953,996 downwards.
ACATTTTATAAGCGTTTTCTTTATATACTGCGGATTTTGTAATCTTATTTTTTCTACCCCACACCTTTTCCTATTCTATTAAAGTGATACTACGACCTCATTCCTACTCCAGGCTATCATATTCCCTTTGACTGTTTCTTCTTCTAATTCTACTTCTAATAAATAATTATAAAATTTAGTTATATTTTTTGTCTGGTCCTAATAAAATTTTGTCTAATTGCTGTTGTTTATTGTTAATTCCAAATTCTTTCCTATGCTGTTTGTATCTACTATGGATTTGGAGGTATACCCACTGATCAATTTTAAATCCCCGCTCTTGCAATTCTTGTTACGATTTCCAATTTCCTTGTATATCCAATAAATCCTTGTATTTAATCATTTTAGTAATATCCAAATTGTTTGGGTGGATCATCGCCTCCACTGTCAATATCCAAATCGGTACTTTTGGATAGTGTTTTTTCCGTATTTTTTTCCCAATTAGTTAATAATGAGTCTCTAATTAAGTGTCTATGGAAATATTTCTGACTGACTTTCCCTACATCCCATAAAAGCATGCCACCCCCTCTGCAGATCATGGCCTTTTAAGAATAGAATTCTCTTATTAATTAAATTCACCCACTCTTTTAGCCATACTAAAGAGGCAGCAATATAATACAATTCCCAATTTGGAAGTGCCAAGCCTCCCCTGCTCTTCAAATCCTGCGTTGCCTTTAAATTACTCTAGATTTTTTCCCTTGTCAAATAAATTTCAGAGTTGTTTGTTAAGTTCTTCAAAAAAAATTTCATGTAATTTGTTTGGGATTGTCTGAAATAAGCATAAAAATTTTGGAAGAATACTCATTTTAACGGCAGCAATCCCACCCAATAATGAGAGTTGAAATCTGCCCCATGATTCTAAATCTTTCTTTACCTGTAGCAACAGTTTGTCATAATTATTTTCTTTAAGTGTCTTGCAATGTGCTGTCAATCATATTCCTAAATATTTAACTTTCTTTGTCACTTGTATTCCCATAGTTTCTTCTAAATCTTTTTTCTGTCTTTCTGTTAAAATTGTAGTCATTAATTTTGTTTTCTTCCTATTAATTTTGAGTCCTGCTACCGCTCCAAATTGTTCTAGTTCATTTATCAATTTTTGTCCTCTTTCTATTGGTTCCTCAATAAAAAAGACCACATCATGGGCAAATGCTTGCAACTTGTATTCTTCTTTCTTAACCTTTAATCCTTTTATCTCTGAATTCTGCCTAATTCGTATTAATAGTGTTTCTAATGAGAATGTGAAGAGCAGGGGTGAGAGTGGGCAACCTTGTCTGACTCCTTTTTCTATTTTTATTGGGTGAGTATATTCCCCATTTACTATAATATTGGCCTGTTGTGAATCATAAATAATCATTATAATATTTTCAAATTTAGTGCCTAAATTCATATTATAAGTTTTTTGAATTAGAAATTGCCAATTTAAATTGTCAAAGGCCTTTTCTGCATCTAGAAACATAAGTGCAATTTGTTTTTCGGGGTGGGCTTCATAAAATTCTAAAACATCTTCTACTGTTCTTAAATTATTCCTTATCTGTCTGGTTGGAAGAAATCCATTTTGATCTTCATGTACATATAGATTTAAAATTTGTTTTAATCTATTTGCTATTATGGAGGTGAATATTTTGTAGTTGGTGTTGAGCAGTGAAATTGGCCTATAGTAGTTAATATGTCTGGGATCAGATTCCTCCTTCGGGATCAACGAAATCAATGCTCCCCTCCATGAGTCTGGCATCCTGGCTACTAATAAGACATCGTTAAAAACTTTCATCATAAGAGGTCCAATTTGTTCTGCAATTACTTTGTATAGCTCTCCCGGAATCCTGTCTGGCCCTGAAGCTTTATTATTTTTCTGATTCTCTATTGCTGATTTCAGTTCGGACCAAGTAATGTCTTTATTTAATAATTCTACCATTTCTTCCCCAATTACTTTATCTTTAATTTCATCTAAGTAATTTCTTATTTTAACCTCATTAACTTCTTCCTTTTTATATAGCTCTTCAAAATATTTATGTACAATTTCTTTTTTCTGTTTTATCTCTTGTTGTGTGTCGCTGTTTCCATCTATTAGTTGGTATATCAGTCTCTTTTCTTTCTTTTTTTTTAGTTTGTAAGATAACCATCTTCCTGGCTTATTAGCATGCTCAAAGTAAGTTTGTCTAGTCATGTTCAAATTTATAATCATTTTCTCTTGATCAATTAAATTCAATTTATGTTTAGCAGTTATGATCTGATTTTGCACTCTTGAGTCCTTTGGGGTCTTCTGTAATTGAATTTCTAATTCCTTAATTTGTTGTTGTAATTTATTTTGCTGGGCATGCTTTTCTTTATTCCTCCTAGCATTATAAGAAATTATTGTACCTCTTATTTTCTGCTTTCATTGTATCCCAAATGTTTTGTTTCGTGGTTTCGCTATTATCATTTTCCTTTAAGAAATAATTTAATTCCTCCTTAAGTTTATCAGTATTATTGTTTTTCTCTTATTAAATGGGTATTTAATGTCCATCTTTTCTTGGGTTTCTTCCTACCTTTCCATATTATCTGAATGGGATTATGATCTGCCCACTCATTCGGTAAAATGTCTATTCCTTTTATCTCATTTGCGATTTCCCCATTCATCCATGCCATGTCAATTCGTGTCCATATTTGATGTGGATTAGAGTAGAATGTAAATTGTTTTTTCTCGGGGTATAATCTTCTCCATAAATCCACCAAATTTAATTCCTTCATCATTTCCTTACATATCTTAGGGAGCTCTCTCTTCCCCTTTTTTTCATCCCTCCATTACTATGGTCTTTCTGATAATCAGCAATAGAGTTGAAATCTCCTATGATGCAGACATTTCTTTTTTCAAATCCTATTATTTTTCAATATAAATGATTAAAAAAACTCTTTCTGGTCTTCAATTGGAGCATAAATTACCACTAATAGGATTGAAACAGCATTAATCCAGATCTGTAAAACAAAGATTCTTCCCTCAGAATCTGACCATACTAACTTTGATTTCAAATCCTCTTTAACATATATTGCAATCCCATTTTTTTTCCTCTGTATCAGCTGGTGCAGTAAATAGTTTCCCTAATTTCAGGCAATCTAAGAGTCTTTTATCTACTTTCCTTATGTGAATTTCCTGTAGGCATATTATATCAGCATTTTGTTCAATTAATTTAGTTAATATTCTTTTCCTTTTTATTGTCGAATTTAAGCCATTTATGTTAATTGATAAGAGTTTCTTTTCTTCTTACATTTAGTTCTGTTTCGCTCTTTGCCTTATAATAACTCTGGTTTCTTGTTGGGGTGTAGTTTCTTCTCTCTCTTGGTGTAAGTAGGTAGTCCCTTGGTTTCTTAAGGTTCCCTCTTTTTTGTTTCTGTAGTAACTTTGGTCTTCTTGTGAGTTTATTTCCAATTCCTCCTTACTGCTTTGGTCGTCCTGGCCTACTAGTTGTTCATATAATTCTTGGGCCCTTTCCATAGAATCTATTTTAATTCTCCTTTCTTTCCATGAGACTAACATCCCTTCTGGGATTAACCATTTAAATAAAATTCTTTTTTTATTTAAGTAGGTTGCTAAAAATTTGTAATCTCTTCTTGTTTCCCTTACTCATCTTCGGATTTGCTTGAGAATCAGAATTTCTTTGCCTTTATACATAATTGTTCTGTCCCTGGACATCCTAAATATAATATCACGAATACTCCTTCTCGCAAAGCGTATATGGACTTCTCTCGGGCATTTATGGCATCTCGCATAGTTAGTGTTGACTCTATAAACTTCATTGAATTCCTTTAATATATCATCTTTATCCTTGTCCAATAATCCAGCCAATATTTCCACCATTAATTGTTCCAAATCTTCTTCCTTGGATTCCTCTACATTTTGGAATCTCAAGTATGTAGCCACCTTGCCCATCTCTAGGAAGACTAATGAGTCTTCCATTTCTTTGCTCACATTTTTTAATTCTTTGTCTACCCTTTCTAATTTCTTTTCGGTTTGTTCAGTCCTTTTCTTTACTTCTTTTATTGTTGCTTCATTTTTCTCCAAGGCCTGTTGTAGAATTCCAATCTTATCCTCTACTTTAGAGATATCCGCTTTCATCTCTGCTTTTAATTTCTCCATCTCCTCTTTTAATTTGTTAATATCTGCTCTTGTCTTGCTATGATTTTTTATCGTTTTCTCTTGTAGTTTCGTCATCGATTCCTGTAAGATTAGCAAAATTGTTTGAATGTTGGCATTTGAGACATTAGCTTGTTTTTCTGCTGGCAGAGTTTCTTCTATAGTTTTTTGAACCATGGGCGAAGCTGTTGCCAATGTAGTTGTTAATGTTGGGGTAGCCTTCCTTCCGGTTTTCAAAGTTATAGTAGTTGTAGAGGTCATTTCTTTTAATATTTGTTTATGTTGTTGAATTATATTAATTATGTTATCCCAGATTACCATTCAGTATTATAACCCCAATGTTAGAATTGACCAATGTCTAATTGCTTTATCCATCTTTCTACTGAATAGCTGTATCCTTAGTTACTGGAATATGTATAAATGTATTTTTTCAAATCCTAATTCTAATTCAAATATATAATTTTATAGGGTCTATATTCAACTTCTATGCAACACTATACAACACAATGCAACAATCTATATGATAGATATATATAATAAATATAATAAATATATAATAAATAGTATATCCAGTCCAACTAAGTTTAAGTTTTGAATTTGGTAGTAATGTAAATATAAATGTGTTTTTATCTTACCTTATCTAACTTTATTTTAAATATTAAATATTGTTAATATTCTTAAACACAGATAATCTTAAACAAAAGCAAAGTTATTTTCATCCCAGATAGGCTAATTATATTGTTTTCCCTGTATATCTCATCTAAATGTAACTATCTCTATTATTAATAATGTAATCAAATAAATTAATTCAAATATTTAACAATTCAAATACTTAATCTAATACAGCAACCAATACTCCTTCCCTCAAAAGACAAATTCATAATCGTTATAAAGAGAAGACAGAAAAGGAGAAATAACACCAGAAAATAAGTAAATAATAAGTAAATAATAAGTAAATAAAGGGGAAGGAAAAGAATTAAGCAAATTTATGCAAAAAAGAAGGATAGCAATAGGAAAAGGGAAAAAGGGATTTTTAAGATCAGATTTTAGTTCTCCATCTCTGGTTGGAATTTTTTTTTTTCCCCTCTTCAAACATACCTGGAGTGGGGAGGTAAAAAGTGCTGAATAATAGCTACAATTAATCCGTTTGAATCTTCTAATTTACTTTTTTAAAAACGTTCCTATATTCAATTTCTTGATTTCCTTCGAGTACAACCACCTCCTCAAATAGGATAGTATTCTCCCAAAGTTCTATTGAAAGATCTGTTAAACAGTTGATATTAGACATAATGTTAACAGTACTTTCTCAGTTTCTAAGCATCTCGTATAGCGCCTCGCTGTCTCTTCTTCATCAGCCTCAGTCCTCTTCTCGTCCTCACTTCAATAAAGTTTATCAAAAGGAAGTTTGTCAAAGTAACAATGAAATAAAGTGTTCCGATTCCTCCCCAACTATTAGAGTCTTTCTTAACAATAATTTCCAAACCGCGAAAACTTCCCTTTCAATTGTTGTAATCCACACTTTCACTTCAGTCTGCCAAACCTTTTCGCCCACGTTTGTCTCACCTCTGCCTTTTAGCCGCTTTCTTTTCAGGCTTCTGACAGACACTTGTACAGGAGTCTATAACTTGCCAATATTCCTCCTCACCATTAAATTCCCTGTGCCACACTTTTCTCTGACGATCTCACAAACTGTCACATACTCGCTTTTTTGCTTCAGGGGCAGTCTGGACTTAGAGCCGCCTTTGATAAGAGGCTAATCTTGCTCGTTGGGCTCTGGAGGGCTCCTCTTCGCTGCAGGGGGGTTGCCTTCCCCACACTGCAGCCCAAGTATCCCCCACACTGACACGAATCTCTCCAGGATTCGAGCATCCTCTAAGAATCACGCCAACCGCAAGAAGAGATTAATCGAAACTGCAGACGGGCTTCTGCACCTCTGTTCATCCTTGCCTTGCCACCAGAAGTCGGAACTTTCCTTATGCACCACATCAAAGTAGTCAGGAACTTTATCCCTACAAATTATTCTAATTGTCCTATATAAGTAGCTCATAAAAGACCACTGATCTACATGGAAAAGCCTAAATTCCTAACCCTGGAGACTGTTCTTTTACTATTATTTGATTTTCCAATAGCCATACTGAGAAATAGTACCACACACCAAAAGAATTGAAAACACCTAGCAAATTTGATTAATAATTATATACAACATATATATAATTATTAAAACATATTTACTAATCCTCCAACAGATTGTGTTCAACTGTTAAACTCACTCTCATTCATAAACAATTATCACATTTTCTGTGGGAGATGAGCAGGCTGAGCCCGAGGGAGGAGATAAATATGTCATCAGTCTTGAATCCTTTCATGGCCACAAGAGATTTAAGTCCAGCCCATCTTGAATTCCACTGACTCTTGTCCACTGCCTATTTGCTTTGACCATTAGTAGTTCAGATTCTTATAGACAGCTTAACCTTGTAATAAACCTTTACGTTCATCTGAACTGTCTGGATTTCTTGATTTCTCACACTTGGCATTTCCTATTTTGAAAGAAGTTCAAGAAATTTTTTGCTGAAACCATTGGGCCATATGAAGACATTTCAAGAGGGTACTCTGTCACCATATAATAATTTTTCATCTAAATATAATAGGCATTATTTTCACTTGAATTTTCCCATTTAGTTGGGGTGGTTATTTTGCAATAGAATGTAAATAACAAATTACCTTTTCACCTTTGCCACCCTTTAGCCCTCGGACGCCATCAGCACCCTATGGAAAAATATAGATGACAATGGCCAAGGGACCAGATTAGCAAAAATTAATGCCAGGTTGATTGTTTATCAAATATAAACATAATGTTAGCCATACCTTTACACCACGGGGACCAGGATAGCCAACTGGTCCTTGATGACCTGCAGGACCCTAGAAGACATTGAATTTTATTTACATTATATTATGTGAAGTTTAAACAGAATACACATACTATGACAACACATACGATGATACCCATTTACTTTTCAAAGGTATCCGCATCTGCTGTTTTGAACATGGTTTCTTAATATAATGTACATCGTTCAATCATAAATATTCAGAAATGTGTTAATTTAAGGCAATTGCGATCGACTTACAATCATTCACTGTTTGAAATCCCAACACCACTGAAAAAAATGGCATGACCTGTTTTCACATATAGGACCACTGTAGCATCCCAATGTTGATGTGATCAAAATGTGGGTGTTTGACAAATGGCATGGGTTTATTACAGCTGCAGTGATCACAAATGGTAACTTTCCCAGCCAGCTTCCAACAAGCAAAATTAATGAAGAAGCCAGCTTTGCTTTAACTGTTTCATGCTTCACCTAAAAACTGCAGTTATTGGCTTAGTGACTGTGGCAAAAAAATATCGTAAAGGGGGCACAACTCATTTAACAACTGTCTTGCTCATCAACAGAAATTTTGGGATCCATTGTGGTCATAAATTGAGAACTTCCTGTGTATTGCATCAACCAAGAAGCCCAAATTGTGAATGGGTACGTAAGAGCAGACAACTGAGGAATTTAGTAAAACTTGTACTAAGAAAGGCTTTTCAAGTGGGAAATAAATATGGAATTTTAAACCAAAGCTACAGTGAACTGTGCCATGCAAATCCATATAAATTGAATGATAAATTATGTAGCTATTTGGGATAATTTTGTACATTTCATATACCCAATTTTTAAAAATCACATCAAATAAATCTTTATTTATACTAATTTATGAGCATTAGGAAATACTATTATAGTATTGGGCATGTTATCTTTAGTTCCTATATTTTTACAGAAAGACACATATGAACTGATTCTCCTTTTTTACTTATGCTAGGATACATTTCCAAATTAGGACTATCATTTACAGTTTTGGAAGCATTAATTCCTCAAGAGAAAATTAAAAGTAACTCATTGGCTGCAATGTTTTTCTTCTTCTTTTAACTTATATACATTTGGATGGAGGTCAGAAATGAAGTCATTGGAGGAAGAAATAATTATTATATAACTCATACACAAATAACTAAATAGGGTAGTTCTAACCTGGACTGAGAACCCACATACTTCCTTTTACATACACAAGAGGGCCAATTGACCATTACATAAACAGCATGTTATATGACCAAAGAAACAAAAAAAATTGTAATTGCTTAATATTTTACTCCTTAATCTAGCAGATATTAGAAACATTGTTTCTAATTAGGGGAGGGAAAACATTATTTTCTCTCTCTCTCTCTCTCTCTCTCTCTCTCTCTCTCTCTCTCTCTCTTTCTCTCTCTCTCTCTCTGTGTGTGTGTGTGTGTGTGTGTTACAGAAGACCACTTAGAATTTTAGATAGTCAAAAGTTGGGTAGAAAAACAATGCTGGATAAAAAAGAATTATGGAATTAAAGGAACCATCTGCACTCTGCTGAACCATGACTGTCATATTACTGTGCTGCATAGTTAGATGACAGATGTTCCCCGCCATGTTTTTAATGTGGTAATCTGTAAAAACATTATCTTTCAAACCTGTTGGTGCATGCTATTGTGAATAATGTGATACCTTGGTACTCAACTGCTTTGAAACTCATCAAATTTGGTACTCAATGCATTTTGGTGTGAAAATTTTGTCTCAATATTTATCGTTTATTTAGTTCTCAATGCACAAGCTAGAACTTGCTGGTGTCAGTTGCCATTATTTCTTAGAGGAAAGATCTGTTTGGTACTCATCATTTTTGGCACTCATTGCACCAATTAAGGACTAATACCGAGGTACCACTGTAGTTCAATACAGGTCCAGGCTTCTGTCTACCATACCCAGCTCAACTAGCAGTGTTAACTTAAAACCAGTTCACTGGATATTAACTATCTGTGAATGTGACATGAACTTGGACAATATAGCCTGGCCAACATAAAGTTGTTGAGTAATAATTTAAATTTCACTTCATTTGAAGTTATAAAAGTTTGCTTCACTGAAACTAATTTAAAATGGAAGAACAAGTGGGATGCTTGGTCGGAATAGAATGAAAAATCATTCTGATTTTTTTCTTTATTATTTTATTCAATTTATTTGCTGCCCATTTCATATCAAAATGACTCTGGGCAGATGTATTGCCTAATTTATTAAGAATTTATCGAGTTATTTCCTTATTGAATTTATTGACAGAAGCATTGGGAAAACTAGGTTATTCTAGAGAACAGTATAAGTAGTATGGAATTACCATCATCATCATTTATAGTCAATAACCAAAACAGTACAGAAAATATTATCTTTTTCCCACCACTTTTATGCTGAACATTTTCCTTTTATCTTTAAATAAATAATATCCAGTTGATGAATTTATTTATAACTTTTGTTTTTTGTTAACCACTCTCAGATAGTGCAAAAGAATTGCATGGAAGAAATTAAATAAATAAATATTTTTCAGCAGAAGAGAAAAGTTTGTGAAAAGCTATATTCCAGTGATGATAGTTCTAATGGACTAAGATATCAATCACAGTTTATTTAACATAGTTCCATATCTGTCACTCTTTTCTAATTACAACCCACTCATACATGCACACTTTTTACAGCAAAAAAATAAATATATAGTATAAAATATAAACATACCGTGTCACCTTTCTCTCCAGACTGCCCTTCTTTGCCTGGATGACCCTATTAACAAAATATATTTAGGGGAGGAGAAATGCTTAGTGTGCAAATACCATACAAATAGATTCATTCCTATTCTCAAACAATATTTTATTTTTTTTAGTATTTTCATTATTCTAAAAACGCTTTGCCAACTTGAAGTTTAAAAACACATTGCCAACCTTCTCCTCTTACAAAACTTGGCATCTATTATCTGATTAGAGACAGACAAATTCTACCAAATTTCTACGAATGATTATTTTCAGGATCTTCTAAGAAGGATTCACAGTCTAAAACTGACATTGGTTTAGTGAATGGTGTGAAGCAATGAAGTCATTAAGGTCTTTGGACAATCTGGTAGATAATAGTTATTGTTTTTATTACCTGTTGCTTCTTCTAAGTACATGCTAGACTTTGGCCTCAAAATCTCACTTTAATGACATCACTCAAAAAAGCACCAGAAGAATTCATTTGATTCATCAGGTCAAAACTCAACATATCAGAAATATTTTACTTCCCCAGAATGGCTAACCAGAGCTGTCCTCTTGACATTCTCTTTCATATGAATGGAAAATTCAATTTTATTGTCTGAGCAAATTATCTTTAATAACCTCCAGCTGAGTCTATGTACCATGGTTTTGATGGGGGAACACAGCCATAGGATTGAATTCCCTCCACAACAAACATTGTGTGTGCATAACATAAGGAACAGGGCTTTGATCATATATCTTGATTTTTGCCTTGTTTCACAACTACTCTTAAACTTACCTAGGCCATTTCTACAGCTTGGAATAATGAATTCTATATGTAAATAACTTAACATGAATAATCACTTAAATTAAACTGCCCTGAATCTAGGAAAGGTATTATGGAATTTGGGGTGAAGGCAAAATTAGCTTTTAAAATAGGAACTCTGTGGTATTATTTATAGGAGAACATAAGGTTATTTAGAAACAAGTTGTTTAGTTGTCTTTCCTGCCAAATGTTTAATCTGGAACCAGATAACATGACAAAAATTATTTCCTACTCCTACTCTTCTTTTAATACACAGGAAAGTGGGAAACACAGAATGAAATACACCTTGTTGCAAACATTTTTCACCCTTTTATTTGTTTGATTGTTACATATGGGCTGGGGAGGCTGCTGTAGAGCTTCCTCTGAATATAAATTATTAGTTGTCACTAGGAAAAAAGAAAATTGAATGGGGGTGGAGGGAAGCAGATTTTGGTGAATATCACATTTCCCGTAATATATAATGCTAGGCTACAAACAAATTAAACTCATAAAATAATTCAAAATAATAACTGGCATAATCCAGCTCTATACAGATACCAGCATACCATGAGGCTGTTCTTGCTACATTAATAACACAAGCATCTAGAGATTGTCTTCAAAAGTATAAATTAGTATTGACAATATATCAAACCAACAAAGATGCTCTTTTATTTTTGATCCAAATATTTTTAAAGGTAATGGAAAAGCAAGTAAAACACTGGAAGTATTTCTCCATTTGATGTGTTTTCTCTGGAAGATAGGAATTGATTATTTTTATCTGTCACCCAACATTACACTAAACTACACCATTAAAGTTATGGCACAATAAGATGAAAGAAAACAGTAATAGAAATATTTTACTGCCAGTGCAAATCAATAGCCTGAACACTTTCCCACTGGGTTAAATCCACATGCAAGTTAAGAGCATAATAAATCTTCAGCTTTGTTGTCCATCTCCAAATGAAAGAATTAGATTCAGTGTGTGATTTAGGTTGTTATCTTACATAGTTACTTAGAAGCAAAATTAAATTAGATTTACTTTTGAGAAAAAATGTACCACTGTACTAGGGTTGCATCATCCTACTCATTCCATTTTTCTCTGTTCTTTTAATACCCACTTTAAGGTAAATATTTCATCCAACCTGTAACTCAGCTCTGTTCTGATCTTTTTCTGTTTATAAGTGCAATAATAAAATGATTGCTATCGTGGCAATATATACATGTCACTCCTACTCTCAGTTACCTAGAAGTAAATCTCACTGAATTCAGTGGGATTTATTTTCAAGAGATCAGAGGATGATTGCACTGTACCCATTATTATCTTCGGAGAAATCTACAAAGTCTAGTTGACAGGCTGAGAATCAATAAAAAGAATTTTCAACACATTGAGACTAAAATAACCTGGGGAAAGTAATGACAGCAGAACTGGCATAAATTCTATATTATGTTGAAGCAAAAACATATATTAAATCAGGGCTGATTTAACACAGATGTGCTACTCTTCAGATGCATTAAACTCCTATCAAGCCATCAGCACAGATTTTGCAACTGATATGAGTTGTAGGCTAGTGTGTCTTCAGGGCATCAGTCCAGGCAAGTCTGTACAAAATAATGATGGCATATATTTAAGCACAGATCTTAAACTTTTGTTCCTCTTCTCTTCCTTTATGAGAGAGACAGGGGCAGGATAACCTTTTCTGCTTGTATACCATACTCTCAGACACTGTAATCTCTTTAAATTATTGCAGAAATAAAGGTATTCTCAAATAAATATAGTTGGTGTGCCAACTGTAACAAATTGGTTTTATTTGTGTATCTACCTGCTTTTGCAAGATGCCTAATCAAGCAGTGTAAAATTGAAGATGGCAGTTAATATAGTCCAATAGTCATAAGTGAAGCCAAACAAAGATTTAATAATCTATTCTTGCTTATCTGAGGAGGATTGTGTGTATATGTTTAGTTCTCTTTTGTTAAATTCTCATCATGGGCTGGATAAATAATCACAGGAACTGGTGGTACAAAGTTTGTCAAGAGTATTGCTAATAATATGTCTAGTATTTTTTAACTTGTTGGATAACAGTCTAAACCATAATGGATTAACTTGTAACTGCCATGCAATGAAGCCAACCACTAGATTAATTGGTGTAATACAGCCAGCTCTTTCTGGCATTGGCTCTACTTCATATATGCAAATCATAAGATTCACTATGGTATTAAGCTTTGGAATTTTGAGTATCTGATTTCACAAATTGTGCATTGTCCACATTTGTTTATGGGGAGAGGTAAAGAGAATACTGAAAATATGGTTATGCACTGTAGAGAACAATTGCTATGATTTGTATCAATACATCATCATCTGAATGAAAATAATAATGTATGTCTATGGAGATTCTCAGTCATCTAGGTCATGGTTGCCCCAAGGGTGCTTTTTCAAAAGGCAGTTGGACTTTGTTTTTCCTTGAAGACATTTTGCTTCTCATCCAAGAAGCTTCTTCAGACAACATATTCTGAAGAATATGTCATTTGTGTTATGTGATTGCCCAACTAACACAAATTAAAAAATCTACATCACAGTACAATGAGATTATGATGTGTGGGATATCACCATGGATTTTACTGAATCCCTGGATCTAAATAATTATTATCCATCATGTGAGTTCAATGCAAACCCAACTTTGGTTTGCTAAACACATTTCTATCTATGTTAGGGGTCTTTAAACTTGACAGCTTTAAGACTTCTGGACTTCAACTCCCAGAATTCCTCCTCCAGTCATGTTAGCTCAGTTAGCTTGAAGTCCCTTGATCTTTGTGATAATCATTTTGTTTTTAATAAAGATGCTCTAGCTCATAAAAGCAGAATCATTTTGAAATTATTTTTTTACCATTGGAATGAAAAATACCACAATGATTAGAACTGAAAAGCTATGAGTTCAACTTTACATCAAAAAAAAAAAAAATGAAACATTTTTACTGACAGAGCAGTTTATTTAATTTAAAAAATTATTTTTTTCCCTAAAGCTTTTATTGTGTTAATTTCCAGTATTTTGTATCTGTCCTACACAGGTCAGGCAACTAAATGCATTTTTTAAAAAAAATTCAGTGCCAGTGCAATTTCTCATCTATCATTTCAATGACCTTTTTTATAAAAAAAAAATAAAGGCTTAGATGAGAAATGTGGATCAGGCTGAAATAACAAAACTGGATAAGCTTTAGATGTTCTGCTTCAAGCTATTGGTATGCAACTTCCTTGTTGAAATTAATGAGTATAGCACTGAAAAATGATTTTTAACCCAAAATATAAAATGGACTAAATTACATATCACTTACAGGAGGGCCATCAGTACCAGGAAGTCCTGCCAGACCAGGTTTGCCCTGAGGTCCCTGGAGACAGAAATGAAAAAAGATTTTTGAAAAACCAAAGTTAAAGTAGATTGGCATGCTGCCAATGTTTGCAAGTCAATGATTATTCTTGAATCAAAATCAAAATTCCATCAGGAAGAAGAAACCAAATAGCACTTCAGTGTTGAAGACTAGTTAGAGCATTTTGAAGTTTGCATCCAGCTGAAAGATTGGGAATACATCATTTGGATGGGATGGTCTGAACTTAATATTGTGACATGATTTTTTTTCAAAATCACTTTCACATTTCTTTTATCAGTTACATTATGTACACCCCATTTTTTATCCAAGTATAATGAATAAATATTGGAAATGTGGCAAATTTTAACAGTTGTGAGTAGGAGTGAATGGCAAGACTCTCAAATAAATTGGCATATCTGCAAACAATATTCATTTATTCCATTTTTGGATAAATAAAAATGAATATTTTTTGTATTTATCAACATTCAGATGTTTCCAAGCTATTATTCATGTTTTCTTAACATTCACAGGTGAGTACTATCATTTTTTAAAAATATTACAAGTATAAATACAATTGTGAAATGGTGGGATAAAACAGACAATCTCAAAAAAAAAAAAAAACCCACATGGGGACATAGCTTCAATAAGACCTAAAAGAAATGTTGTTGTTTTTTTTAATTGTGATTGCAGGAAAAGATGCAGCTACTTTAAAGGTTTGCAATCTTATTTGAATAATTTTTTTTTAATCAAATATCTTTTTTTAATCAGATCTATTGTCATGTGATTGGAACAAGAAGCTTTGGGTGATACGTAACTTGAAACTGACATTATTGTTGTGTCAGTAAAACTAGCATTTCGTTAGCATTTATACTCTGTTACGAAGCTGCACAGCTGTGAGATCTGGAGCTGGCAAAGTGGAAATGAGGAGCCTGGGGCCAAACATGGCCATACTGTAAATACAGGCCAGGTGCACAAGACCAGCTGAAGGGAAGGGAGAAAGAAAGAAGAGAGAGAGGAGACTGCAAGTAGTCTATTACAAAAGGGTAGTAGAAAGAAGCTCATGGTTTTTTACTCTAGGGCACACATATATAGAGATCTAGTTTCTCAGCCTTTGTAGAAGTTCTCTTCATCAGAACAAAGGTTGCTTGTATTTGCAATTTATCTACTCAAGCCCCAGAGTCCCCTAACATCGATTGGAGTCAGACAGTGCCAGGGCAACGTCTGATAATAGTTACAAAGGAATGGTGAATTGATGCTGCAGTAGATATCATATGTGTTTGAAAGAATGGTCTTCACATGTATTGCAATCAAACTATTCTCATAAATCTAACATAATCTTTTCAATTTAATAAGGGTTTTGTTTTGTCTTTTTGCTTTCAGGTAAAAGTCACTAGCAGAAGATAAGCCAATCAATGGTTACTAACCAAGCAGGATATATTTTATTTTCATTATCTTCATTAGCACATCTTTCAGTATGTAATGGTGTGTGGGAATGACCTTAGGAGGAAGAGGGGGGTTATGCTGCCTTTAATCAAGTAAGAGAGGGCACAGCCTCCAGCTGCATGATGGACAGAGAAAGAAACTCAGAAAGAAACTCCCTCCAACTTATCAGGCTATAAAAGAAACAGGTGAGAGATATGAACTATCAGGCTTGCAAGATTCCGTTCATGTAGGCTTAGGGTAAAGTAGAATTAGCTCATCTGGCTGTGTTTCCTGTATGGTCTACCTGTAAAAGCTGACACCCTATCATGATCCCTACTGTGCTTATGTTCAGCTTATCGGTTTCCAAGATCTTTTTGCCACCATGAAGTTGACTAATTGAGCAAGGTACTTTTTATGCCCTCAAACTTGTGAGGAAATGCATCTTGTAAACAAGTTACTTTTTAGAAATGAAATGAATTGAAATGAAAGAATTTAAACATGAATTCAGAGGTTAACAGAATATACCTAGTATTGATCACAATATGGATCAAAGATACAACTCTATTGTCATAACTGGCTTGGAATGAGAAGGTCTTATTGATGCAGTGTGGTCCCTTTTATTATATTGCAACTTCATTTCATTTCTGTCCTAGAGAAGATATCTCATATGTGGAGGCTTTTTCTGAGATCTGGTCATCTGATTTTTAGAGTTTTACTTCAGCAAAAAATCTTCAAAGATAAAGGAAATTCCCTATAGCGCTTAGTGCTCTACCGTGACAATCACAGAGAATGAAGATGAAGAGCAAAATCTTCATCTGCATCACCACTTAGAATGCTTGGCTAAAGATGACTGGCCAAAGAACACAAAGAATGGGAGAGGAAGGAAAAGAAATAGGCTATAATTGATATAGTGGAAAATTAGTCCACGCAGAAACTATCTTGAAGTTGACTATGGAGATTTTCAGCCATTCAGGTCATGGTTGTCCCAAAAGTGCTTTTTCAAAAGGAAACTGGACTTGTTTTTCCCCTTGAAGATGTTTCACTTCTCATCCAAAAAGCTCCTCCAGCTCTGAAGCTTGATGTGCCTCAGCTTCTTCAGCTCTGAATTTTGATGTTGCTCAGTGCAGATTAATAATGCCTCATGGAAAAGCATCTGAGAGTATTTCCTTAGAACATTGATATCCTGGGGCCAGGGAAGTCTGCCAGAATCTACCTCTCTGCCTCATCTTCATGAAACTGATAGGAGCCAAAGGCCATTTCAGGCATTCCATGTACAAATGTCATCTCTATGAGAAATAGATGTGGTTAGAAATGCTCCTCCTAGCAGCACAAACACCTTATAAGGACAAGTTCTAAATGACATAAAGAACCCAAAGAACCTAGATGATTTTTAAGAGCAAGCAAAGGAGCTCAAGCTTTACTGCTTATACAGGCTTCACTGTCCCTTCAATATAAAAAGGAAATTATATTCCAAGGACCTGTTGTAATTATTCTTTAACATAAGGCTGAGTTTTAATTGCTATTTTGACTTCAAGTGTCATTGACTCCACTTCAAATGTCATCGATCCCATAAGACATTGATTCCAGAAAAAAGACATCATGGTGTACAAAGTCACAGAGACAAATGTGGTTTAGAAAACAATTTAAAAAAAAAACATGCTTGAGGCCTAGGAAACAAAGAAAGCGTGACAAATAAGCTGAGATTGACTTGACCCTATTTCACTGGAGTCTAATAGGAAAGGAAAACTCAAGTCAGGAGTTCAAGATTGTGTATTATATCTATATTAATAAGATAGAGCTATAGCCAAACTTGTGGGATATGACTCCTAACTTGGCCTACCTCAAAGGGTTTACATACAGGTGACAAAGCTGAAGAAGTGGAAATTTGCACTTTCAAACATAGAAAATGACACTTACTCTGAAATTGTAAATTCAAGCTAAGTAGAAAACAGGACAATGTAAAACAAATATGTATTCATGCTACCAAGCTGCAGGATTTCTCTCCTCTCTCCTCACACAGTATATATAAATAAGGTTAGAGGTCATAAGAAAAGTATCAGTGCATCCCAAGAAACTGGGCTGTTGGCTGAAATTTATTTTAGAAAAAAAGAAACCAGGTCACATCTTAGGAAAGCAGAGATTTTGCTGCTGATTATTCAGCAAAGAAATATTCCTTACTTTTTCACCTGGAACGCCAATTGGACCTTGTGGACCTGGCAGCCCCTGTGGAAAACATGAAAAAAAAAACCATAAGAAATGTAAACAGCCACAGAAATACTTTCTCTAGAGCTGTATCATTAAAAAGAATTCTTTCCTCAGAGTCCCCCTTTTAATGAAACACAAGAGTTAGAGAAAACAAGATAATTATAAGAACTTTCACACTTCACAAGTCTCCTGGAAACAGGGTTGCCATATGATCCACGATGAAACTCTTATATTATTGCTATTCTTGTTGGTATTTACAAAATCCAAACCAGTTTCTCTTCCCACCAACCCCTCTCCTCCAAAAAAAACCTAATTATATTTGGAAGATTTGTGAAAAGGTAATGTAAGTTTCTGGGTGTTCCCATAAAAGAGGTGGGGTGCTCATATTGCAGCATTTTCAGGGCCCAGGAGAGATTATTCTACCTGACTTCTCAGAAAACAACTGAATGAAAAACTGGTGACCTTCTACCGCTGCACCAAAGAGAATATCTTTACTGCACCTCTGTATGGTTTGCCAATTGCACAGTGGCAGATAGGAAAGCACTCCAGAGGGTTAACGTCATTGCCCAGATGATCATTGGTTGCTCTCTCCCCTCTTTGGAAGGGCCTTATAGCTCCAGCTGCCTTAAGAAAGCTCAAAACATTCTCAAAGATCCAGCTCATCCTGGGAACCCTTTTTTGAACTATTACCATCTGGCAGACGGTACAGAATAATAAAAACAAGGACAAATAGACTGAAGGACAGCTTTTTTCCCAGGGCAGTATCTCTTTTGAATTCCGCTGTATAGTGCAGTGTTAGTGTGGTGCTGGGGGGTTTCGGTTCAATGTGTGGAGGGTGAAGGATGTGTGTTTGTATTTATTTTCATGCTCATGTTGTGCACTGAAGATGGTGTTTGACTTCGCTGTATGAGGTGCAATGACAATAAAGTAAAGTAAACTAAAACTAAAAAAATATTCCTTTTTATACGAGGATCATTTTTAAGATAAGGGAAGTAAGGGCATATGGAACCAGGGAAATGCATATTAAAACTTTTCATATCTGACTCTCCTGAATGTTTTCTTAATGGCAAAAGCTATCAAGCAAGGGCTTACCTGTGGACCTGGGTTACCTTGCTGCCCAGGTGGTCCTGGTTCCCCTTGTGGACCCTGTTTTATAATGAATGCACAAGAGATTATTAATTTCTTCATGATTTCTTTTCAGCACTTGAAAAATACTTTGGAGTTTACAGAAAAGGTGAAGGGATTCTGTACTGATTTCCCCTCTGCACTTTTGTGTTCCATGGAGACTTCAAATCATAATTGGCAGTATAGCTTGATTAATTTGTGTTCTCTTTAGCACCCCAACTGGTGTGGGATAGAAAGAGAGAGAATACTCATACTAAAGATAACATTCAGTTTTTATCCACAATATTTGGGGAACATTCAAATAAATTTAAAACACTGAAGACATGATTAGGAGGATTATCAACTTGTAGGTTGCTATTTTGGATTTATTTGAAAAAAAATTATTTGCCTCAGCTACCCAAAGAGAAAAAAATTTAATTTACATACCAGGTTTCCTTTTGGGCCTGGTGGTCCATCAATACCTGGGATTCCCTACATAAAAACAAACAAACCAGAAAAACTAATGTAGGTCACCACCATGTTCAAAAGAAAATTCAAAATATAAGGTATTTCTTTTTGAAATACATACAGGTTGTCCTGGTAGTCCTGGAGTTCCTCTTGGACCCAATAACCCTCGTGGACCCTGTGAGGAAAAAAATATTGCTTAGGATTCGTTTTTTGGTTCACAGAATGCACTTTTTAAAATGTAACTAAAAGGCTTTCTGTAATACCCAAAGAAAATGGCAATAGTAAACAGCTTGATAGCTAATTATTGTCAATCACTGAGATAAAGAACTTGATCTGCTTCTTTGGATTTAAAGCATTTCCTTTTTCCTTGGCAAGGTGCAAATATTTGTGACAAATATTCTCAAAAATTGGTCTGTGGACCATTAACAATCTATATAACTTCACTACATTCATCAGCCAGGGATCTTGCAGTGCTGGTTTTTACATGTATGCTGAACAGCCCCAATTTCCAATTCACAAAAGCCAGTTGATAATTAAGAAAAAAAAATTACTAAAAGCTAGTCCACTGAAATCTACAAGTGATAATACTATTACCATGTTTTCCCCAAAATAAGACACAACCAGAAAATAAGCCCTAGCATGACTTTTCAGGATGCTTGTAATATAAGCCCTACCCCCCAAAATAAGCCCCAAGATTGTCAGCCAGATGGATGCATTTAGTGCTGTATTTCCCCCAAAATAAGGCCTAGTTGGAAAATAAGCCCTAATGCATCTTTTGTAGCAAAAATTAATATAAGTCTTATTTTGGGGGAATTACGGTACCTATGTGAGAAATCTGACAACACTGAGTAGGTCTTGAATGAGGCTACCTATTGTAAATCTGTATATATACAGTGCTAAGTGGAATTTTGATCTTATGTAAGCATATCAGCAGGAATGCATAAGGAATGCAATGATCAATTATGAGCCCAAAACACACATTGTGTTAGAAAGAAGTTCCCTGAGGATGGGCTCTAGTATAAGTCAGAATACTTGGAAAATTAAACTTCTAGTCCTGATGACCGACCCAGATTGAATCCTGCAACATTATCCTAGGATAGTGATGGCTAACCTTTTCATCCTCCTGTGCCAAAAGTGCACGTGCGCACCAGCACCCATAAGGAAATGCACATAGGGGCCCCCATGCACCCTGTGCATGTGCACGGAACCCCCCATATGTGCCACACATTTCTGTGCATGTGCGCATGTCTCCTGCACACGCCCCGCTCCCTGCACATGGCAGTTACCCAACAATCAGCTGGTGGATGGGTGGCGAGCGCACTTGCGCAGTAGACCTGCTCTGGGGCGATGGCTCGCGTGCCAGCGGAGATGGCTCTGCATGCCACTTCCAGCATGCATGCCATAGGTTCGCCATCACAGTCCTAGGACATGTAT
This sequence comes from Laticauda colubrina, assembly GCA_015471245.1. Taxonomy (NCBI): domain Eukaryota; kingdom Metazoa; phylum Chordata; class Lepidosauria; order Squamata; family Elapidae; genus Laticauda; species Laticauda colubrina. The sequence goes on along the minus strand of BLBF01000020.1, from coordinate 6,933,452 downwards.
ATTTCTCTTCATTTGTGACAGTTATCAATATACAAAATGGGATTTTTATGAAGATCTCATCCCACCTGCTTATTACTAAGACATTTCTACTATAAAATATTCTTGGCTAGCAAATTATGTAACATAATTAATGAGCTAAGGGAATATTTAATTCTGGTGTACAGGTAGTCCTTGACTTACAACCATAATTTAGCCCAAAATTTCTGTTGTTAAGTGAGACATTTGTTAAGTGAGTTTTGCTCCATTTTAGGACCCTTCTTGCCACAGTTGTTAAGGGAATTACTAAGTTGTTAAGGGAATTACCACAGTTGTTAAGGATAAGTTACTAAGACAGTTGTTAAATAAATCTGGGTTCCCGATTGATTTTCCTTCTCAGATGGTCACAAAGGTTGATCACATGACCTTGGGACACAGCAACGATTATAAGTATAAACCAGTAGCCAAGCATCTGAATTTTGATCACATTGTCATGGGGATGCTACAAAGTTTGTAAGTGTGGAAAATGGTCATAAGTCACTTTTTTCAATGTTATTGTAACTTTGAACGATCACTAAATTAAGTGTTGTAAGTCAAGGACCATGTGTACTTTTTGTACAAAATTGAATTTAAAATGAGCAGGAAAGCATACATGACAAAAATACAACAATCCTTATCTTAGTTTGTCAAACAATATGAACATCAAAACTCCTAAAGATAAAAAAGTGCACAAGTCGATATGTGTTTAACTGAGTGTTCCACACTTCTATTAATTGTTTATTTAGTTGTCCATGTTGTCCACCTTCCATTAGGAATTTTATTTTGTTTAACCTTTTAACTTAAAAAGAAATAATATCAACAAATGAACATAAGCATACAATGTCAGAAACAGACCATCATGTGAGAAAAATATGAGGAAATAAAGAAAAGAGTGTAATTTTAGCCTAGCAAAAATATATATAACAAAATCAAAAGGACCATTGTTAGTTTTCTGAATTCACAACTGGCCCCTAATAATAATCAAAAACTGTTTCAGCCCTGCTAGTTAGAACATATATTGGAAAGGACCAAACTAGTCTCCTTAATCCAATAAATCAATTCTAAATTGTCATTACTTGTTCTCAATCCTTAAACAGGATTATATAAATGAATTGGTTCCAAATAAGGTATCTTTAACAGAAATTTCCCAATTATTTATTTTGGAAGAACAGTAACACATTCCTCTTTTAGATACATGTATTTATAACTATGGAAGCCCATTTTGTTCAGTGATTAAAGACGCTGGACTAAAAATCAGGAAACTGAATTTTTGTCCTGCCTTAGGCATAGTGACTTAGAGCCAGGCCCTATCTCTCTCACAACCTAGGAAGGAGGCAAGGTCAAACCAGGGGCGGGATTCTACCAGTTCGCACTTATTTGCTAGAACCAGTTGTTAATATTCGAAGCAGTTCAGAAAAATGGTTGTTAGAAAAAATTACTGGTCTAACCCTGTAAGGAAGGCAGGAAGGAAACATTCTGGTGTTGCTTACAGAAACTGCCTCTCCGTTAACCCTTATTACATTCTTGGTAGGACTAGACTTCCTGTCTCAGGAACTTCTCTGGAGTTTTTTTCCCCTCCTTTGCTGGTACTTTGCTTGTGTTTAGTGACCATTCACAGTTATAATGGCACTGAAAAAAGTGACTTATGACCATTTTTCACACTTATGATTGTTGCAGCATCCCCACAGTCATGAGAGGCCAGGCGAGGACATGCGTGCCTTGATGAGTGATATTGAGTTGGCCATGCCCAGCCAATAACATGACCACAAAGCCATGTCTACCCAGTCACATGACCACCAAGCCATGCCCATCAACTAAGCCATGCCAACAGAACTGATTAAAAAAATTGAATCCCACCCCTGGGTCAAACCACTTCCAAAAGAAACTGCATGGATTTGTCCATAATAGTCATCAGAAGCCAAGACTGACTCAAAGGTATAAATATACATTTACAACTATATATAGTAATGTGATTTCAGAGCTTCAAAAAAGTATATAGTTTAAACTGAAAATTAAGGGATCCAAATTCCAAAGATGCCATTTTGAGAGCAATTTGAAAAGCCACTAATTGCTAATCTTTTTTTTTCAAATCAAAGTCTTTGAAATTTTGAACTTTTTTCCTTCTCCAAACAGAAAGACATGGGTAGTGTGAGTTCCCTTTCCTAGTCCACCTTGAAGATTCTGGGATCAACAGAAAGGCACCATACAAGTTACTCACTTTCATCCAGAATCATTTTAATTTAAAAAAAAATCCTCATATTGAACAGCATATCCCTACATGCAAAAGTACATACATAAGAACTTTAGAATCAAGAGGGAAAATAATTTATATTCGTTGTTGCATACATGTCTTAATCCAAATTCTTTAGAGTATGCCATGTATATGATGAAATAGTTTTCTTCTTTGACAGCCAAATTCACCCTAAATTAAATAATGAAGTGGAGGAAAAAATGGTCATGAATATTCATAAATAAAAATATAGTTATATCAATAAGAAAGGAAATAGCATTAGTTTACTTCAACAAGGACCAAAGAACTCTTTATGAACAAGTCAGATGTCAACCCTGAATTTATCAGGTGAATTTGTTCCCTAATTATATTTGATTCCAAAATGGTACCCTGGACAGACTATGGTATATATTTTTTTTCAGAAGCAAATAGATTCACAACAAAAGCAATCATAATTCCTGAACAAAGAGAAAGCTTTGCTTACAGATTCACCTGGAAGGCCTCTTGGTCCAATCTCACCATCTTCTCCCTTATTTCAAGAAAGACAACATTGAAAGGGGATTAACTGTGAAAGAAACATTTTCTTTAAACTTGTATTTTGCAGGTGAAAAACAGAAGGAACACTTTGAATGACATACTCTCATTCCATCTTCCCCAGGAGCACCAGGAGGCCCTTGTGGTCCACGATCTCCCTGAAGAAAATAATAATAATAATAAAATCACATTTTGAGGAAAAAGATTAAAAAATGTATGCTGATGCACATGTTTGAGCTTTATGCTGGCATGTCAGGACATGGCTCTGCTAAAAAGACACAGATCTCTACATTTTATATCACCCTGCAAATGCTTCTATTGAAGGCTGGATTCAAAGTATTGGCCATAATTCAACACAAGAGTAAAATATGTAACATATAAAAGTAAAATATAATCCATTGAAATGAAAAGGTTGAAACCTGCCTAATCCTGCACTAGATAGTAGACAATATTTATTCATTGTCTTACAAACAAAACACAATTCTCAGTATGATGCATAGCTTTCCACATTTGCCATCCCTGCTTATTGGAAGTTTAGAAATATGAACAAACTTTCTATGGAACCAAAATAGTTTAGCATTTCATGAGAAAAGCAGAGGTATGTTATACCTATATGTTCAGCACTTAATGACAACATCAATAAATGACTGATATATAATAGTTTACTACAAATCACAGATTAAAGCATCAAATCAAATCACAATTTAGTATACTAGTTCATGCGTCCTTTCTGTTTTCTAGTACACCTACGATGCAGGACAGGGAAAATTATGTCTATGTTTTTTTTAATCACAGTTTGCGATATCATCCAACTACAGAATCTATGGTTAATCACTTTCATGGAAGGTTAAATGCTGAATTAACAGGGGAAGCAATATTTGATAGAGGAGAACCAGCCCACATTCAGTGTGATTCATCCTCAATATCTCAACTATGCTTTTTCCTGGTATTCAGTTATTAATTTCTAATTAAATGCTGAAATATTAAGCAAAGTTCCTTCTGCAAGATGACAGTTATGTTCCCTAGACAGCAAAAAATTGTGTCTCAATTCAAATCAAAAGCCTTTGGATCACATGCACATATACACACACTATATATATAAACACACACAAATATACATATGAATGCACGCTCATATATTTCATACACACACACATGCATACATGCACAATAAATAATCTAAATGCATGCACACATTTCAAATTTGCAATTCATACTTAACCTCTCATAAAAGCTTGATTATTTGAAATTTCAGATTGCAAAGGCAGGTTTTCCATAAGTTAATTTTCCATTTTTTAAATCTATTGTAACTTGTGTGTATAGAAAGATTCTAATATTGAGACTGTTGTTTTCAGATGCAGAAAACAAGTTCGCAAGAAATTAGTATCAAAGATGACATTAAATATGCAAGGAACATATTGATAAAATAGCCAATCATTTATCTAGCCATGGCAAACATATTCTCAATAACAGGATCATAAGAGGCATGAACGAAGTTAATAAACAATGAGTGAGAAGAGTCACAATCTCACTTTACTTCTTATTTGTAGGAAACTTTGAATAATTGGATCTTTCGGCAGCCAGAATGAGTAGAAAAAATATATGCTTCCTATATGAATGTAAAAATTAAAATTATGTTTTGGCTCAGAAACTTTTCAAAATACCTTAAAAATATAATTTGTGACCTATACATCTAGATTAAAAAATATCAATGCTTATTTTGCATTAAAAGTACATATTTTCATTTTCTTACAGATTTTTGAAAAAAAATGTATAATAATATGCAAACAGTGTTCTCAGATTGTGAATCAACACATGTAAAAACACCATGAACAAAAACAGACTGGCTGAGATTTTTTTCCTGTATACATTTTTGTAGGCAAAATGTTTATCACATATTTCAAGGATAAAATAATCTAAAAGTATATTTCGTATCAAGCTTCTCAAATGAGATAGTTCTATACATTTTCAAGAGGTCTTTCACTTTGTGAGTTAGATGTAGAATTCCTGTATGTTTAACTGACCAAGAAGCTCCATTTCAAGTGATGAGAATAAAAATATGAAAGCTATATACAGTATAAGCTGTGCAATATATATTACTTTTCAATTACTTAGTTCCCTCTGCTAGAAGACAAGAATACATAGATCAAGGCAAGATAGGATTCGTGTGGCCAGGCTGACTAGAAATTCTGGAAGTTGTAATCCAATGGGCTGTAAAAACCTGCCACCATCTATGGTTCAACAAAGCCAGAAGTAAATGAACCACATTATAGTTTAGTGCAGGGATATCAAACTCTATTTCATTGAAGACTGCATCAGGGTTGTATTTGACCTTGGGGGGCTGGGGTGGGTGTGGCCAGGGTGGACATGGCCAACTTGATGTCACTAGTATGATCAAATGCTAGTTTTGCTAGTAGTTTGTTTTGCTAGCACTCTGCCCATGAAAACAACTTGGCAGGGTCATGCATGTATCCATTTTTGCTGGCAGATGCACTGCAGGCCAGTCCTTCACTATTTCCCCACGGGTCAGATCAAAACACTCCATGAGCCAACCCGGCCTGCGTGCCTTGAGTTTGACATCCCTGGTTTAATGTAACATATGAAAAACTCTAAAAATCTGTCAATAATGTAGCTAAAGTAATTAATTTGTCATTCTAGCCATTCTAGCCATTGTCTATCCACTGCAGGACAAGGGTCTCTTCTGCATGTTTCCAACCAATCCACTCTTGAGCTTTCTTTTGCCTGCAATACTTGCTGATGTCATCACTCCATCTTATTTTAAGTCTCTTTTTTGAGTGCTTTTTATCAAGTGGAATCCATTCTATGACTGCCTTAGTCCATCAGTTCCTGCTATATACAGCTCAAAATTTCAATTGAATTGAAATTTCATAATTGTATTATTGGCTCTGAAATACCCCAAGAATCCTTAGAGAGGGATTGATATACAGGGACTTAGCTAAAATGTGTCCCTATCAACTTAGCATACAAATCATCCTTTTTTCCAATTATAGACATACATATCATTAAAAAAAGACAGTGGAGAGAAGCAAAGTATGCTTGCTATCATAGTATTCAAAATTTCACATCAATTTTGCTGCTGCTGCTGCTGCTACTACTACTGCTACTGTTGCTGCTGCTACTACTACTACACTGTTATGGTAATTAATCTTTGGTGAGATTAAAAGCCTTTGAGGCTGGTTGGTAGCTCAACAGCTTGAGTCCTAACCAGGGATCTAGGAACTGTTCAGGTAGTGTCAGTGGATATAAGCTGTTCCAAGTAGGGTGGTTTTTTGATAAATTCAGAATTTCCAAATAGTGAGGTAGCCCTTTAAGCCCATGTCACACTGCACCAACGGATGGAAAGAGGATGTAAAATGGAGAGAAACACTTGCCATCCGTTGGTTAACGTGATGCTTCCATTCTGTACTCACTGCGTCCGTTTTTCATCCTCTCTATCCATCCAGCATCCGTCGACTGAGATTCCATCCGCTCAAAAAGTTTTGAGCTGCTCAAAACTTTTTGAGCGGAAAATGTATCCAACGCGTCAGTTCTGCATCCGCAACGCATACGGGAAACATCCGTTCTATATCCGTCGTCATCCGTTACACATCCCCTATATCCGCTAGGCATCCGCTGCATATCCGCACAACTCAAATCCGCTCCAGCGGAAAACGGACACAGGGAGGAAGCGAAATGGATGGGGAACGGACACAAAGCGTTAGTAGCATGGACGGAGTAAGGATGAAAGCGGATGCAGCTCACATACAAAGCATCAAAACGGAAAAAACGTTTGCAGAGGGGACGTATCTCGGATATTTAGGATGTCTAGAGGATGCCTAGAGGTTGCAAAGGGACACCGAGCGGAAAACCTATATTTCCTATAAAAAGGGGGAGGAACTCACCTGGATCTCACTTTCAGTCCAGCAGCCTGGCTGTGCAGACCTTTTCAGCCTTCATCTGGCTCTTGCTCTTCCACAGCATCCAGTCATCTCCACCATGGATCGTAACACACTCCTTTTGGTAGCCACCATCGTTCTGCAACAGTGCAAAGCCATTTACAGGCTCTTTCACCTTTTTTTACGGGAAGAAAAGGAGGCGACCAAGAAGTTTCTGGGTCTGAAGATGGATCGGGAGAAGAGCAGAGTCCGGACTGTACAACAAGCTCATGGTGGAGCTGAGGAATGAAGACACTCGTGCATTCCAGAACCTCATGAGGATGCCTCCAGCCATGTTTGATGAAGTTGTGCAGCGGCTGACACCCAGGTTGACCAAGCAGAGCACCAATTTCCGGCCCAGCCTGGACTCTGGGCTCAAGGTGGCACTGACTCTGCACCACCTGGCCTCAGGGACCACGTACAGGAGCATGCAGTACAGCTGGAGGGTGCCACACAACACCATCAGCATTGTGGTCAGAGAAGTGGTGCAGGCCATCATCGAAGAATACCTGGAGGAGCTCCTCCAGTGCCCCTCCACTGAAGAAGGCTGGAAGAAAGTTGCAGAGCAGTGGTATCAGAAGTGGAACTTCCCACACACCGTTGGAGCCATAGATGGGAAGCACGTGGCCTGCAAAGCTCCAGCCAACTCAGGGTCCACTTATTTCAACTACAAGGGCTTCTTCAGCATCATCCTCTTCGCCATGGTCAATGCTGACTACAAGTTCATGTACATCGATGCTTCAGGCAACGGGTCATCTTCAGATGCCCAGGTATACAACGCCAGTCACTTCAAGGAGGGGCTGGAATGCAATCTGCAAGCCTTGGTAGGTGAGGGCCTGTGGAAAGCCTTGGAAGGTCAGTGACATCACCTGGGGTGGAGGAGCAGACCTGGAGTGGGTGGGAGCAGGTTCAGCTTGGTCTGGAGGGTTGTGAAGAAGATCAGTGATCCTGTCCTTCACCACCTGGTACTGTGGTTCCGACATGTTCATGAGGGTCTGGTTGACGTAGGTGAGGAAGGGCTTGCGGTTGGAGGATGGAACATCGGTGTGTACCAGCTGAGAGAGGAGATCTACGCTGCTTCTGATGGTGTCCCTGATCTCCAGCAGGACAGTGTGGCTCTGCCCCTCCTGTCTGCCCCTCTGCCTTTCTGTGGAGGTGGAGCTGGGGGTGGATGTGGGTTGGTCTGTGGTGGAAGTGCCCTCTCCTTGCTCCCACTGTGTCAGGGGGTCCTCCACACGCTCCGCCATGGGTAGTATAACTGTCAGGGGGTTCTCCATCGTGCGACGCTCCACAGATACCTGCCTGGACACAGGAGCTGACTCTTAGCCAGAAGAGGACTGGCTCTCTGCGGGCTGCCTGAGAGAGAGGGTTGTCAGAGGGGCTGCTCCTCGGTGGTGGATCTCACCCTCCAAGAAGCTGCACTTGGCCATCACGTAGATCTCTCGGTCCGTCAGCTTGACCATGGCCTGGCCAGATTTCTTGAGGTGCAGCTTCCCGTACCAGGTGTGCATGTGCTTCCACCAGCCGAGGAGCACCCCTGAAGTGTAGCCCAGTCTCTCCGCCTTCTCTCTCCAAGCAGCCTGCTTCCTTTTGGTGTCTCGATAGAGCCTGTGTTCCTTCTGCCACAGATACTCGTTCTTCCTCAGCCATTCCAGCACCTCATCCTCATGTTCCTCTTCGATTGAGTATTGCCTCCTCTCCCGTTCATGCGTCTGCCTCTTCCTCCCTCTGGCAGGGCCATATGGGCCCTCATCAGAGGGGCTTCGAGGTTGTAGGGGCTGCTCCTCCACACTACCACCACCACCAACAGCAGCAGCATCAACAGTAGCAGCAAAAGCAGGACCAGCAGGACCAGCAGCAGCAGCACCACCACCAGCACCACCAGCACCACCAGCAGAATGAGGAGCAGCAGCAACAGAGTAAGCACCAGCAGTGCCAGCAGCACCAGCAGCACCAGCAGGACCAGGAACATCAGCAGGACCAGGAGCACCAGGAGCACCAGCAGAACCAGGAGCAGCGCCAGCAGAGTGAGCACCATCAGAAGCCCCAGCACCAGGAGCAGTGTCATCAGAGTAAGCACCAGCAGAAGCACCAGCACCAGGAGGAGCACCAGCAGAAGCTCCAGCACCAGAAGAGTGAGCCCGAGCAGCAGAAGCCCCAGCAGAAGCAGAATCAGGGCCAGGGGGTGGGATGGTGGCCCTGTCCCTCTTGCCAGGTCTGCCAGCAGATGGCTGAGGCTTTCTCTTCTTCCCCATGGTTGTTGGGTTGTTGGGTTGTTGGCTTGCTGTCTGGCTGGCTGGCTGGAGCTGTGTCTGGCAGCAGGTCTTTCCTCTGAATGGTGACCTGCTTGCAAGCTGCTTCCTTTTATATCCGCGGGGCTGACGCAATGCATCCTCCCCGCATGCGCAGTGAACACTGTGCAACCGCTAGGCTTCCGCTCGGCTTCCGCTCTGGATCTGCTTCATCCGCTCGGCATCCGCTCGGCATCCGCTCTTTCCGCTGTGCTTCCGCTTCGCTGTGCTCCCCCGGAAGCCCTGCAGATGTGCCATCTGCTCCCATCCGCTTCCATCCGTTAGGCTTCCGTGGAGCATCCGCTTTCCATCCTCGCTACGTCCTCTCCCTGTCCGTTCCTTTCCGTTGTTGTCCGCTCTGTTTATGCAAATTTGGGGCACTTTTGAGAGCGGATAACAACGGATGGAACATTTTCTTGTCCGCTGTGGTCCTTTTTACAAACGTTTTGCATCCGGCAGCCAATGTGACAGGGCCTTTAGGTATTGCTCCAAGGGCTCCAATTACAACTGGGATAACACACAATTTCTTTTTCCAAAGTCACTCAACTTCAAATTGTAAGTCCTGCTATTATTATTACTATCATTACCATTATTATTATTATTGTTGTTGCTGCTGTTGCTATTATTATTATTATAATATTATAATATTGCTATTATTATTATTATTATTATTATTATTATTATTATTATTATTGTTGTAATTTACTGTTTGCTTAACTCTGATGGACTCTAATATAGAGTGTAACACAGTATTAAAAATTGAAATCTTGAATTTTTCAAGAATTGAGCTAAAACTATTTTAGGATAATTAAAAAAAAACCACAAAGAGGTATTTCTAAAGTAGGAAATAAGAGAATATTGTAATGGGTCAGCCTGACTGAAACTGTGATAATCCCATTGATTGTAGACATCAAGAATTTAAATTGAATTGAATTTAATACTTTATTGACTTTATTGTGATTAGATACACAAGGAATTTTTCTCTAGTACAGAAACTTTCAGTGTATATGCAAAGCAACAGAGAAAATAATAATAGCAATAAAGAGGGGAAGTAAAGAATTAAGCGTGTTTCTGAATTAAAAAGTCCTCCCATGTAAAAGCTTCATAAATGATAATAGAGACAGACAGATGGTACACAAATAGGACAGTACATATACCATTATAATTCAAAGATGTTTATCTTTTATTCCCAAATTGCCATACTGAAGAAACACCTGTCGTGTGTGGGGAACAGCAGAATGGAACAGTTATCAATTACTTTCTATAGATTTTTTTTCCTAAGTGGATCAATACGTAGACTTGTGATATATCAGCTTGTCATTTTTAAAATGTGAGTTTAAAATATGTGCATATTTTATTGTGTAATTTCATATCTTCCCATTGCTAGCATAGGCAAGGCTTCTGAATACAGAATTCACCTGTGTTTCATGAGGGTATGATTATCCTGGTTTTAACATTTATAAAACTCAAGTTGAAAAATAACCATAACGTAAAGTATAAGTGGATGTGACAGTGCAAATAGTCATCTATAAATGGAAACAATATAAAGAAAAGTACCCACGATTTTAAGGAAATGGACACTTAAAGGTCACACAGTTGTTAGCTCAGCCAAAGTGGCTCACACAAAGATGGAGATGGAATTGTGGGAATATTTATCAGCCATGGAAAAGATTCCTAGAGTGAAATATTTAAGTAGCACAATCGTGATTAATGCACAGTGCCCTCTGCTGACCATTTATTTCATTGATTTGATTTTCCAATAACTGCACATCTTATTCAAGATGTTTTCTACCTTATATACTCTACAAATTAAATATTGATACACACGCTAGTGTCAGTGACATGGGCAAAGGTGTTCATGAAATATAAATAGTTAATAAAAAGCTGATAAGATAGGGGCTAACATGATCCAAATTATCATTATATAAACATTTTCAGAGTAAAAATAAGTTATTTACTGGGGGGGAGTGGGACTTGTTTGTCACATACAAAATTCCACTTGATAAAAATGGATATGCTTTTTTTTCCCAAGCACTTGTGGGTTAGCTTGTTAAATTACATTTCCCCAAATGCATTTTGTAATGTCTTTGCACCATTATATCCTATATTGTACGCATGAAGCCTCCTTATGTCAATCTTATGGAGATTGACATAAATTCACAGTTAGAACTGGGAAAATTTATATTATGGGTTCCTTTTATGTGTTTTTTTTAACTGCTTGTGCATATACCACAATATGAGTGAAATGAGTTGACTTTCTGTTTTTTATTTATTTATTTATTTTTATTTATTTATTTTTGTCAATTGCTTACAAGATAATAGGTATAAGTAAAAACATAGCTATGAATACATGGATACATATAAGAAAAATAAAAAAAATAAAAGAAACAATAGGACAGAGACGGTTGGCACGTTGGTGTGCTTATGCACGCCCTCTACATACCTCTTAGGAAAGAGGTGAGGTCAATAGTAGACAGTCTAAAGTTAAAGTTTTTGGGGTTTGGGGAAGAAACCACAGAGTCAGGTAGAGTATTCCAGACACTGAACACTCTGTTGCTGAAGTTGTATTTTCTGCAATCAAGTTTGGTGCGATTAACCTTGAGTTTGTATCTATTGTTTGCTCTTGTGTTTTTATGGTTGAAGCTGAAGTATTCATTGACAGGTAGGACATTTCAATGTATGATTTTTATATACCATACTTAGATCGGACCAAAGATGGCATAGTTCTAGGTTTTCTAAGTCTAGAATTTCAAGTCTGGTGGCATAAGGTATTCTACAACGAATAGAGGAGTGGAGAACTCTTCTTCTGAAATATTTCTGGGCTTTCTCAACTGTGTCAATATGAGATACAAAATGTGGGTTCCCGACTGATGAGTATTGGTCTAGCAAATGTTTTGTATGCTCTAGTTATTAGTGTAATATTACCACAGAAAAAGCTACGTAAGATTAGGTTAACAACTCCTAACGCCTTTTTGGCTATGTAGTTACAGTGGGCTCTAGCAGGGACATTTACAGGGACATTTACTGCTGACCAAAAGGATGGAAGTATAAGTGATCCATCCTTATACTGACAATCCATAGAAGAAGAAATAATGTAAGTCAGGATTTTTTAAGCTATATTCCACAAAAACTGAGGGATCTGCAAGAACTTGATAGGATTTTATGAGAGATTACAGAGAAAAAAAAGTTTTCTTGAATGCAACCTTTTTTCTATCACTAGAGTTTTGCCTCGTAATCAAGGATTCTGGAGGTTTTTTTGCCCCTCAACTAACTAATTTAACAAATTCTTTAAAAGCTTGAAAACGTCTGATCTGAGCTACCACTTTAATGTACAGCAGTATTACTGACTTCAGAGAAGAGATATTTCATCCTGGCTAATGAAAACCTGCAGACATATTCAAAGTCTACATCCCATACTTATTAATTTACTATCTGTTTGATTTCCATCTCATAACCAGGCATAAATCTCACTCACTCAATGGCAGTTACAACTGAATAAATAAACATATGTAAAACATATAAACATATTGAAATCATATGGTTTCTGGAAAATGTCACAATTGTTTTGGACAATTCCAGATGTAGTTTTAATGTACCCACATTTTTAGATAAAGAAACGTGTATTTTTCTTACCCTGTGTCCTTTTTCACCTGGTAGTCCAGGAAGCCCATCAAAACCTCTGTCGCCCTAATAGGAATAACAATAATAACAATAACAGTGTGAACAATTCATTCTCACATTTTATAATAGTCTTGATAATTCTATTATACATCTATTTTACTGATGGATACTTTTGCCCTAAAACTGAACATTATTTGGAATTGCAACTAACAATCACCCTAAGGATAGTACTTGTAAAACATAATTGGAAAGAGAAAGAACATTTTCTTGGTTTAGGATAAAAAATTCAAATTCTGGAAGGATACACTTCAAACGAAACAGCAGGAGGATTTTTTTTCTTTTCTTTGGAGCAAAAGACTTCTAAACATCTTCTCCCTTTTGGTTTGCAGACTTGGAGAAGCTACTTGTTCTGTATATAGAATAGTAGACTCCTAACACAGGATTCTGATTGGCTAAAAAACCTGAATGGGGATTGGTTCAATAGGAACCAATCCAAGAAACCGCTCAAAAGGCGGCAAAACTAAATACCTGTCATTGGCTAAAAGCCGGCAGGCAAATCTCGATAAAAATGTTGCCGTGGCTTGAGCCAATGTTCCGTTTTCCCACTGCTGTAAATAATAAAGACTTTATTGTTGAAAACCGGTCTACCTAGTGTTTTTCCGGACAGAACACTGGCGACGAGGGTGGGATCATCTTAAACGCGAGACTGAGCACGCGGCGACAAATAAAACTAGACAAAGTTTTGGCAAGAAATAACGCGCCGCCCGCACCCTTCAATCCCAATGAAGAGGATTGGGAATCCTACGTAGACCGTTTCCAGATGTATTTGGAAAGTAACGAGATGGAAGAGATCTCAGACCAGCGTAAGAGAGCTGTTTTCTTGACACACTGCAGGCCCACAATCTTCAAGATGGCCAAGGCTTTGGCGAAGCCCCGAGATGTGAAGCAATTGACTTGGCCAGAGCTCCAAAGAATACTAAAGGCTCACTATGCACCGGTAGTATCAAACCTAATAAAGCGGCACAAGTTCTACCAAAGAGACCAGAAAGAAGGCAAGACCATCGCTGATTTTGTGGCAGCCCTCCGACAAATAAGGGGAGTGTGCGAATTTCTAAATTTAGATGAGGCGATGCGGGATCGAGTAATACTGGGTTTAAGAGACTCTAATATACAGAGCAAACTACTAAATAAACCCAACATAACAGTAGCCGAAGCCATCGCCGAAGCCACAGCCGCTGAAGCCGCGAAAAAATCAGCGGTCAAAATGAAATAGATGAACACGAACAACGATGAAACGAGCTTGGACAGAGGGAAGAAACAATTCCCCACCACCACTCACCACGAGGATATTGACGAGACGTCAGAATCCGGGGAGGAAGACGACGAAGTCCACCGCCTATATGCCAACAAGAAAGGGCACGAAAAAAAGAATTGGTGGGAATGCGCCGGCTGTGGAGGAAACCATCCTCGGGCCAATTGCAGATTTCTTGATGCCATCTGCAGGGCTTGCAAGAAAAGAGGGCATATCGAGAAAGTCTGCAGGAACAAAAATAATTACAGCCCAAACAGACGCAGAAACTCCCCCGCACAAACTGAGCCAAAACAAATTGAGAGAAAGTGGCAGCAGAACAAGCGAGCCACTAACCGAGAGAAAGCACATCAGACTTTCACTATCGGAAGCGCTCAGACGGAAAACGGGAAGAAAGTAAAAATAATCGTAAAAATAGAAGGCAGCCCCTGCGAAATGGAGGTAGACTCTGGGTCTTTTTTATCAATGGTATAATGGGACACCATCAAACAACTGGTCCCAGATATCAAACTCAAAGAACTCCAGAGACAAAAATTAACGCTGAAGGACTACCAAGGAAACCGAATTCCTGTGGTAGGCCTAGGACATTTCCGAGTTGCCTACAAACAACATGTTGAAGTACTACCATTGACAATAGTCGACCGAGACCGACCAAGCCTCCTGGGCATCGAATGGTTCGCACCATTGGGCATCGGGATGACCAGAGTAGACGGGGTGGCCGCAACTGACTGGGAAGAAAGCCTGATCCAAGAGTTCCAGGATGTTTTCGACGGCTCCCTAGGCAGGTATCGGGGGACCCCAATTTCCTTTAGTCTAGACCCCCAGGTAGCCCCTAGAAGACTAAAGGCCAGACGAGTTCCTTTTGCTCTGAAAGCAAAAATAGAGGAACAACTAAATAAATTAATAGACCAAGGGGTTTTAGAACCTGTGGACCATGCTAAGTGGGAAACACTGATCGTAACACCAATTAAACCAGACAGGTCGGTTCGAATCTACAAGGCTACCCTGAACCACGCATTGCAACAAAGCGCATACCCGGTGCCAGTCGTACAACACTTATTACATTCTCTTGGGGGAGGAAAAGTTTTCGCTAAACTAGATCTAGCTCAAGCTTACCAACAGCTCCCAGTAGACCCATTAACGGCTGAAGCACAAACTATAGTGACCCACAAAGGGGCATTCAAGTGCAGCAGACTCCAATTTGGAGTGAGTGTAGCCCCAGGCATTTTCCAGAGCCTCATGAAACGCCTATTAAATGGTATAAAAGGGGTCGTACCATATTTCGACGATGTCCTAATTTCGGCCAAAGATGCGACCCAACTAAAAAAAAAACTAAAAGTACTAACTAAATTCAGAGAATCTGGCCTAAAAGTAAAAAAAGAAAAATGCTGTTTAATGACTGATCGCGTCGAATTCCTGGGCTACTTAATAGACGGAGAGGGTATACACCCTACTGACAAAAAAGTCAAAGCTATTAAAGATGCACCAGAACCAAGGAACAAAACTGAACTACAGGCATTTTTGGGACAAATAAATTTTTATAACGTGTTCCTACCCCACAAAGCGACAATAGCAGAACCATTACACTGATTACTGGATAAAAAAACAATTTGGACTTGGGGTTATAGAGAAAAGAAAGCCTTCCAAAAAATAAAAAACTTATTAACATCAAACACCATTCTTATCCAGTTTAGTAACACACTTCCATTGACGGTGACCTGCGATGCCTCACCGTTTGGAGTCAGTGCCATCTTGAGCCACCAATTGCCAGATGGGAGAGAGGCACCTGTCGCATACTATTCAAAGACTCTGTCTAAAACCGAGCGTAATTATAGCCAATTGGACAGAGAGGCCCTGGCAATCGTCGCCGGAGTGAAACGCTTCCACGAATATCTATATGGAAGAACATTTTTTATTGTAACGGACCATAAACCGCTACTGGGAATTTTGGCGGGAAACAAGCCAACACCGAACATTTTGTCCCCGCAAATGACTAGATGGTCAGAATTCCTGGCAGCCTACTCGTATACTCTGACACATCGCCCCGGGAAACAAATTTCCCATGCAGACGCGTTGAGCAGAGCACCATTACCGAATATAGAGGAAGACCCGGCGCCGACAATGAACACCTTGCAGATAGAAACATGCCCCAATCTACCCATAGCTGCAAATGATGTCGCCAGAGCCACTGCAAAAGACCCATTGACTGCCCGTATACTGAACTGGGTAGGTAAAGGCTGACCGGAAAATAAAAAAACTGAGAACTTTAAACCTTTCCGGACCAGACAAACCGAACTCTCGATTCAAAAGGGTTGTTTGTTGTGGGGTGATCGGGTAATTATTCCCTCCAAATTACAAATTAAGGTACTGGGTGTGTTTCACGAAGGCCACCCTGGAATTGTTAAAATGAAAAGCCTTGCTAGAAGCTATGCCTGGTGGCCGGGTATAGACAGAGACATCGAATACTGGGTAAATTCTTGCAACAAATGCCAAAGAACCAGACCTTCCCCACCAAAAGCACCCATAAGGGACTGGGAAACCCCACGGGGCCCCTGGTCATGAATTCACATTGACTTTGCGGGTCCCACTAAGGGGCATACTTTCCTAATTGTCGTAGATGCATACTCGAATTGGCTGGAGGTTAAAATTATGCCATCTACGACAACAGAAATCATTATTAAACAACTTGGCAAACTTTTTGCAACCCATGGCCTGCCGGACGTCCTAGTGTCCGACAACGGGCCACAATTAACAAGTATCCAATTCGAACAATACTTAGCCTCCCTAGGTATTAGACATGCCCTGACCGCGCTGGCCCACCCGGCTGCAAACAGTAGGGCAGAGAGAATGGTCAGGTTTACCAAAGAAGGGTTAGAAAAAATGGACAGTGGGGATGTCCAAGAAAAAATAAATCGCCTACTCACCCTCCAGCATATTACACCAGGCACGATAACAAACAAAAGCCCAGCTGAATTACGAATGGGGAGAAATCTAGACAGATTGCATCTAGACAGATTGCACCCAAACTATATGCCAGAAACCCCCCCCGACTCCTCCACCCGTTTCAGAACATTTGAAATAGGCGACCTAGTCTATGCAAGAAATTTTACCGGGGACCCATTATGGCTTCCAGGTACAATAACACAAATTACAGGCCCCCGGTCCCACTGACTAACCATAGACGACGGCAGGGAATGGAAGCGGCACATAGACCAGCTTCGGTCCTGAAACATAGAAAGAAGTACAAACACACAACCACAAATATTAAAAAACGATGAAAATCAAACCAGGGAGGGGGGGGAAATACAAGAAAATATTAAAGAAAATATTCTGTGTTTAAATTAAACACAGAATATGATGACAAACAAAAAGAGCAAAAAAAAGACTTACAGTTAGAAGAAAGTTGCGACAAAAGTCCACTCGAAGGGGCCAGCCAGGCCAGCTCGACCTGCCCGGAGAAACCAGGAGGGAGCGGCAAAACCGCCGGCCTAAGAAACTCAGGCGGCAGTAAAATGGCTGACTCACCCTTCCAGGCGGTTCCATGGAGAAGGACCACAACCCCATCCGAACCGGTCGAAGTCTTCAGCAGGAATGAACCGCGCAAGTCCAGTCGAGTCAAAAGAAGCCCCACCTACCTGTGCGACTACGTCACCACGTAGGACTAAACCAAGAGGGGAGGGGTGTTCTGTATATAGAATAGTAGACTCCTAACACAGGATTCTGATTGGCTAAAAAACCTGAATGGGGATTGGTTCAATAGGAACCAATCCAAGAAACCGCTCAAAAGGCGCCAAAACTAAATACCTGTCATTGGCTACAAGCCGGCAGGCAAATCCCTATAAATAGGCTGCCGCAGCTTGAGCCAATGTTCCGTTTTCCCACTGCTGTAAATAATAAAGACTTTATTGTTGGAACCCGGTCTACCTCGCGTTTTTCCGGATGGAACACTACTGTTCAGATGACCAAGAAACATCTCTTTTCATTTCCAGGCATTCATTCATTCAGAAGGAAAGTACATCATGAAGTGACTTTATTTCTGATATACTGTAAAGAACAAGTGACATCATACAATAGCCATACTCCATCCAAAGGTTTTCCCTAAAGTTAAACTGGCTTCCTCTATTTGTTAAGGCCTGCTAGCCATGAAGATGCACCACTGTCTGCAAAAATGGAGCAACAGCTGTGTTAGGAGGAGCCTCTGTGGCGCAGTGATTAGAGTGCAGTACTGCAAGCTACTTCTGCAGCCATCTGCCTACAATTTGGCAGTTCAATTCCCACCAGGGTCAAGGTTGATTCAGCCTGCCATCCTTCCGAGGTGGGTAAAA
The DNA here is from genome assembly GCA_015471245.1 of Laticauda colubrina. NCBI lineage: Eukaryota > Metazoa > Chordata > Lepidosauria > Squamata > Elapidae > Laticauda > Laticauda colubrina. Next base: position 6,915,192 of record BLBF01000020.1, on the reverse strand, counting down.
TGAGGACCCAAATTGTTGGGGGCAATATGCTGACTCTGTCAACCACTTAGAGAGAGCTGTAAAGCACTATAAAGCGGTATAGAAGTCTAAGTGCTATTGCCATTGCTACTAGAGCTACAGTACTTCCATTTCATACATAATTCCTTACTCTGCTCTGCAAAGTCAGTCACATTCAATCATATAATGGTACAAAAAGAAAATACCTGGTTTCTAACAGAAATCTGGACATTATAACAGCCTCTAGATAATCAAAGTCCAGAATTACTAACCTTAGAACCTGTCTCTCCTGGTATTCCTCTTGCTCCATCTGCACCAGGACGACCCTGGGGGGGGGGGGGGGAATGCACATCACAAAATTAAAAAAATAATAATTACATCCTATAATTCTAGGTCCTTTTTATCAAAATGACCATTTTAAAGCATCAAAACTTACTCTTTTACCAGATTTTCCAGGCAGACCAGGTGGACCTTGAACGCCCCGAGGACCCTGAAAATATATGCATATGTAAGTGGCAGATGCAGTACACACACACACACACACAAAACCATTTTCTGCTACATTGCATCAAGAACATCATGAGGAGATTCTCCTTCATTATAACCCATCTCAAAAACTAAGTCTTTAATTGATGTCACCTAAAGGACCAATAAAAATGATTTCAGATTGATTTCAAACCAAATGAAGAGTAATCACGTGAAGTCCTTGGTCCTCGCCAATCTTGGTTGTTTGCTGGCAGGTTTTTCATTATCCAACTAGGTAGGTGAGATCAATCTCTCTGAAAGTACCAAGGATTCCATTGTTCAACTCAGAGCTACATCTGTTCTCTTCCATTGGAAGAATAACCAGTTTGCAAAATTCTTCCAATATTTTTGATATTGAAAGGTTAAAAAGAAAGACTTTTCCATAGCCTTGAACACCCTTAAAATATGGTTCTTTAAACTGTACAAAATAAGTGCTTGCTAAGAAGCTGAGGGGAACCAGATTCTATTAAACAATGGATTAAGAAAACAATACCATATGGATTGATTAGATCCATTGTGTCTCTCCAGATCTGTGTCTGTCCAGGCATAAATCTCTCATTCTCTCTTCTGTGATGGCACCACAGATTTTAAATTAAAGTCTTTGCTGAACTGTTGACATTTAATATTTAAAACCAGATTTCCTTCATTATACCATATATCCAGCTGTACAGTTTGAAGGAGTAGACAAGACAAGCTTCATTTTCTATCACATTTGCTTTTTTTAAAAGGACATTAATTCTTGAAGATTTTTATCAAATGCCAGTAAGTTATTGTTTTTTAAATAAATTCTCTTATATCCATACTATAAATCACTGTTTCTCAATCTTGGCAAGTTTAGTATGTGTGAACGTCAACTCCCAGAATTCCTTAGTCAGCATGGGAAGTGCACACATCTTTAAGTTGTTAAGTCTGCGAAACACTGCTATAAATATTCTACCTATTGTTTTGCTATATTTCTACAACCCTTCCTATGTGCCCAGATCTCAAAGCTGGTTACAATGCAGTTTTCTAATAGGAATAAGCAACCAATTTAAGTTTTTTACATCCCAAAAATGTATTCCATGTTTGCAATTATGGAAATATGTTTTGAACAAGCAGAAGATCTGCAAAAATATCATTAGATCCATCAGGGGACAATACCACAGGCAACACAAAATACTTGGATCCTATTTGTATTTTTATGGGAGAAAGACAAAAATAAACTAGTAGAAAGTACAAACTAAGATAGTAGCAAGGAACATTTGTATGAGGGTTGGTAGAGAACAGAAATCATTAGTTCTCTGCAAACGTAAGTCCCATAAACAGGAAATATTGTTACAAAGGCATATCAGGTAAACCAAACAAAACAAAAAGCATTGTTGTTCTGTTGTGGGGAGCTATTAAAATTGAGTGTATGTTTATGCAACTAAATTAATGTACAATGTTTTGGGAAAGATAAGAATGAAGAAATATAAAAACAATTAAATTGAATGTTTGAAGTCAGAAGGTTTCAGTTTAAGTGGAGGATTGAATGCAGTGATACTACTGATATCAGATTACACCTGGATTTAAAGACAAATTGCCTTATGAAACAATTATTTCAGTTACTGGGACCACTCCAGCAGTTCTCTGGGACTAAAATTGAGGGACCCCATTACAAACCTACCATTTGCATTTGTTTCTTCATTACTGATAGATTCTTACCTGAGGTCCTGGATCTCCACCGTCACCTTTGATACCAGATGAGCCAGGACTTCCCTACACCAAAGGAAAGATGCCCAAGAGGATACTGTTTTAGTTCAATCTGACTCACATTTTGACACAGAAAAATAAATACTTTTGTATTGCTGATTATGATTGTGATGGACATGTTCACATAAAACTGGTTCATAATTTTATTTACTCCAGCCATTATCTTAAACCTAAAATTTACTGTCCAAGAATAAATATATTTAAAGATGCTGGTCAACCCACTTCTAGTCTCAATAATAAATTGAGGGCATCTCTACATGGATTTCATCACCAATCTCAGTTCCCATCCCTGTAATTTCATACTGGTAGGCAGTCACCTCTATTTTCAATTTGCAGTGCTGGAGCTGACAGGCTGTTGTTCACTGTCTCCCAGTTATATGTTTTAAGATTTCTCCACCACACCAATGACATGAACATGGTACAAACTGATATTTGAGTTCTCAAGACCCATGTAAGGACAATCATGGGCCATTGTAAAGATAGTTCTAAAGATTTAGAGAATAACAGTGGTGGCTCTGGTTCCATGGAAGAATCCTGAAATTCTTCAGTTTCACTCCCTTAGACTTCAAGCAGATACCTGAGAAATCCCAACAAAGTCACCGTTCTTTCTTTCATGCTACCTCCTTGCCCCCTTTTTAAATAAAAAGAGAAATTAACGAGATAGGGAGTGGGCAGCATGCTACAAGATCCTGTCATCAGTGTCAAAACAATCCTTCCAACTCTGTTGGTGAAAATATGTGCAACATTTCCTGACAGGACTGATGTAATATGATTCTGCATAGGAAAAACTATTCCATATTCAAGGACATGCCCAATGGGAAACTCTCCACACTAGTAAGAGCTCTATCCTGCTTGTTCTTCCCTTTAAAGTCTTAGTGAGATTTTCCTCTCTTTTGGAGAAGGCAGATCTGTCCATCTGTCTGTCCGTCTGCCTGTGTATTCATCTATCACAGGGTATTCTGGGCAGTACACAAACATTAAAAATGACAAGCAAGGAGTTTTGGGCTGAAATACAAGCCTCCAAACTTAATAAAAAGGTAGCCAATTCAGCCTAAAAAGAAATAAAGTCAGGGATAGGTGAACGAGAAATTTAAGGGTAGATGGTAAGAGTGAGGTCACCTTCATTTATATTCCAAAATGTTAAATATTATGCCTTGGATCTCCAGAAACATTCTAAGTTAGAAAAGTAGCATTTTTAAAAAGAGAAATTACTCTTGGACTGGGGGTGTTTTTGCTAGGGGAGGGGAGGGGAGTAGTAGAGTAGAGCAAAATAAAGATTGGGAGAAGAAAAAAAGACTTTTGCTTAAATTTTCTAAATTAGATAAATATAGTTGGATTTCTCCAGCTTAAGTGGAAAATGGTTCAGGTAACTATTTAATGCAATCCCCAATTCACACTAAGCCCTGATTCAGAATTTAAATTCTGGCTTCTAGTCTACTTACTTCAAAGTTACTGAAATCAGCAACACTGATTAAATATTGCATTTAGATGTTTTTATTGCATCACTGAGCTCTGCAGAATGTGTGGCTTGCTAATTCACAAGTGTGATCCTACTCCCTGATAATGCTCCTGTATGTCATCAGCCAGAAGTGAGAACTTTTCCAATACAGTAATATCTCTTGTCTGCAAACTGGCTACAACCTCATTCCAAAAGGAAAATATATTCTATTGAAAACAGGAGATAAACAATGGCAGCAGCAGTGAAATAACTCCACATAACCCTTTTTAGTGACAGATGACAGAGTGGTTCTCCAGCTGCAAGACACCTTCAGATATTTGTTACTTGTGGTGATCTTCTCTATCAGCAGCAATCTACAAAATCATTCTGATAATCTGGCAAGGAAGCACTTAATGGAAGCAGAAGGACCAGTTTTATTATGTTTTATCCTACAAATCACAGAGACAAGAATGAGCTAATTGTAGAGTTATCTGGGCCAAAGGATATGAATCAAAACTATGCAGCTGGGGAATAGTTAACCACAATGTTTCATTTTACTCTTCTTATCCTACCCTAGAGAAGGGTAGTAATACTTTTTTTCTTGCAGAATTTATAGTTTGGAGCATAATAAGTGGTCTTTGTATAATGATTCCTTTGCATTCCCTTCAACTCATCCCTTCTTATCTGTGCCTCTCCCATTCCTCTTCTATGTTTTATCTATGACAGGTGCTTTGGCAGGCCTTCCCTACTTTCATTTCAGTTGTTCATTTATTGGATTTAAAATATTCTGCTAGTGGATGGCAGCCTGTAAATTAACAAATAATGCTATACTTTCCAGACTAGCTGTGCTGAGCATACACAAAATAAAAAGCTAGAGGAACCTAATTCCACATCACCATATCCCAGAGGTTTTTGGTTGGGGATTTTGAAATGAACAAACTATATTTGGGGATTTCTAAAACAACCTATCTTTTGGGACTTTGCCTTGCTTGTAAACAGGTGACTATTACAAATGCTTACTATGGGGGCCTTGCAGACAATTAATTGCTGACATATCCTTTCCTCCCACTATTACTGCTACTTCTTTTTGGAAGAATAGTTTTCATTTCACTGCTGACAGACACTTGCATGAGAAAATGCAAGAATCTGTCAAGCAAGACATTTTCCAAAAGAAGGTATCTTCTCAATGGCAGATCATAACTCTCCACTCATTAATTTTTTTACAAACTGACCCACTTCCATTTTCTAAATCTCCTTCACTCCAGAAAGAAAAGAATTGAAGGCCTTTTTGAGGCCTTGATTGGTAGAAAAATCAGTTGTCTATTGCAAAATATGGAGCTTGGGACTAGAGACCATGAGAAAGAGTCATTGAGGTCCACACTGTAAGGACTCTTCTTTACTTAATCAACAGAGTAAATATTTCCCATCACAACTGCTATCAAAAATGTCAATTATTTTACCAAGCTTTCTGTCCTTCACAAGTTTCCAACTGTAGTTTTTGCAGTGAGGGAATTGTAAAAATATTTAAAAGTGGGCTTGTTTTCATGGACAAAAAAAAAGTTTGACTTATTTTTTATCAAGAAAACTACAGCATATGTTCAAATGTAATTCCCACTACAGAGTTGTCAGATTACTCATATAATCTTGAGGCATCTCCAGCACTGCTTGATATCATAACAAAACCTACTTTTTTGTTATTGTGAAATACAAAGAACATAACTCTCTTGTTTCCTCAACAATAAATAGCAATGCCTTTATCCAAAGGATTCAGGTTTTCATTGTACTTATCATTCAATCTGCACAGCTGACAAAAAAGTTCATGTTTACAATATATTTTCAGCACACATCCCTGAAACCTGAGTTCTCTTGGCCATGTTGGACATCAGCTATCTAATTACCAATTAACATGGCCTTTGGGAATTATGGCAACTGGGACAGTCCAGAATAGGGTTGTCAAAATCATGGCCTGCAGGCCAGATGCGTCACGCACTGGCCATGCCTACACCTGTTTAGCAAAGTGGGGGGATACATCACATGATGACACCATGACAATGTGAGTTTGATATCCCTGGTCCAGAACATGTAAAGAATTCTGGGCTAAAGAACAGCTAACACTTTTCTTCTAATGATCTGTCACAGGAGCCCCTAAGATGACTGTGTTGGCTAACCTGCTTTTGCAAATCAGGGAAACAGCACACTACATTAGGAACTAAATATATCCTTTCATTCTGAATAGCATACTTCCTCTTGACCTTTATCTCTAAGTGGTTTTCTACCTTGGTGTAATTACTGAGGTTCCTCAGAAGACTACTAGGTTTATGCAAAGTCTGTAATCTTGGTTGTAATAAGTATCATTTTATATTGTTGTAAATACACATGGATAGCTTGGAAAGAGATAGTAACTGCTTAACTGCAGCATTTAAATGAATCATTTTGATTATCTCTGTCAGCAGAGTATCCATTTCTTAAAAGAGGAAGCCATCATTAGAAGAAAATTGCCCAGGTAATTTAACAACTGCAGAGCTCCTGTTCTGCTTTTGTCATTTAAACTTTTAAAATGCTGGCAAATGTCAAATCTCTATCCAGTGAGTCTATCATATAGAGGTCGGCAATTTTGCTCTGCTTGTTTTCCAAACTAGACAACTGGGACATTCTCTTTTAAACAGAATGTCATTTTAAACTTCAGGCTGAAATCAAAATAGCCAGTGGTCTTCTCATTAAATACTGTATTTAAACAAACTTAAAAATTAGAGAGGGGGGAACCTTCTATTTTGTAATAGGAAATAAAGTTCTAAATCATTTTTCCCAGTACAAATAAGACAAAAATGGAGGACATTAACCCTTCAAAAAATGCATAAATGGTACAAATTCCACGGGGACAAATAAGCATATTGAGAAATACGTTAATCATCAAATGAAAAAAAAAAAAGTTTATCAAGAAAGCCTGTGTCCAGGTCAGGGTATGTTGGATTCCAGTAAAGGACCATATGGAAACTACCTAGTCTTGCAGCTGAACCTCATTTTAGCCTTGATTATGGGGCCACACCCTTTATTGCAACCTGGTGATGGAGGTTAATTTAGGAGTATGCAGAAATGTCCAGTTTTATCTTTTAGTAATTGGCAACTTCTTAGTATCTGTTGTCTCAGGCAGACATTTCATTCTGCTTAATGTATGGCTGGGCAGCTCAGAAACCATATAAACCTCTGTCACACAATTTCAAAATCCCCATAAGTTACAGGTGAAACTCGAAAAATTAGAATATCACATGAAAGTTCATTTATTTCAGTAATGCAACTTAAAAGGTGAAATTAATATATGAGATAGACTCATTACATGCAAAACAAGATAGTTCAAGCCATGATTTGTCATAATTGTGATGATTATGGCTTACAGCTCATGAAAACCCCAAATCCACAATCTCAGAAAATTAGAATATTGTGAAGAGGTTCAATATTCTAGGCTCAAAGTGTCCCACTCTAATTAAGCCACAACACCTGCAAAGGGTTTCTGAGCCTTCAAATGGTCTCTCGGTCTGCTTCTGTAGGAATCACAATCATGGGAAAGACTGCTGACCTGACAGTTGTGCAGAAAACCATCACTGACCCTCCATAAGAAGGGAAAGCCTCAAAAGGTAATTGCCAAAGAAGTTGGATGTTCCCAAAGTGCTGTGTCAAAGCACATTAATAGAAAGTTATGGGGAAGGGAAAAGTGTGGAAGAAAAAGGTGCACAAGCATCAGGGATGACCGCAGCCTGGAGAGGATTGTCAGAAAAAGGCCATTCAAAAGTGTTGGGGACTTTCACAAGGAGTGGACTGAGGCTGAAGTCAGTGCATCAAGAGCCACCACACACAGACGGATCCTGGACATGGGCTTCAAATGTTGTATTCCTCTTGTCAAACCGCTCCTGAACAACAAACAACGTCAGAAGTGTCTTACCTGGGCTAAAGAAAAACAGATCTGATCTGTTACTCAGTGGTCCAAAGTCCTCTTTTCTGATGAGAGCAACTTTTGCATCTCATTTGGAAACCAAGGACCCAGAGTCTGAAGGAGGAATGGAGAGGTCCACACTGCAAGATGCTTGAAATCCAGTGTGAAGTTTCCACAGTCTGTGTTGATTTGAGGAGCCATGTCATTTGCTGGTGTTGGTCCACTGTACTTCATTAAGTCCAGGGTCAACGCAGCCGTCTACCAGGAGATTTTGGAGCACTTCATGCTTCCTTCTGCAGATGAGCTTTATGGGGATGCTGACTTCATTTTCCAGCAGGACTTGAAACCTGCCCACATTGTCAAAAGCACCAAAACCTGGTTCAATGACTGTGGGATTACTGTGCTTGATTGGCCAGCAGACTCGCCTGACCTGAACCCCAAAGAATCTATGGGGCATTGGCAAGAGAAAGATGAGACACATGAGACTGAACAATGCAGAAGAGCTGAAGGCCACTATTGAAGCATCCTGGTCTTCCATGACACCTCAGCAGTGCCACAGGCCATTAACTTCCACGCCACACCACATTGAGGCAGTAATTGCTGCAAAAGGGGCCCAAACCAAGTACTGAGTACATATGCATGCTTATACTTTTCAGAGTTAGATATTGTTCTATGTACAATCCTTGTTTTATTGATTGCATGTAATATTCTAATTTTCTGAGATTGTGGATTTGGGGTTTTCATGAGCTGTAAGCCATAATCATCTCAATTATGACACATCACGGCTTGAACTATCCTGCTTTGCATGCAATGAGTCTATCTCATATGTTAGTTTCATCTTTTAAGTTGCATTACTGAAATAAATGAACTTTTGCACAATATTCTAATTTTTTGAATTTCACCTGTATGCTCTCCAAACCCATCTGACAAAACGCTAAACAACAGAAGAGTGATTTCCAAACAAATTTCAATGGAAAACAAATGTAAAGGACATATAAACCATCAGAACAGCCAATAATAATTTTTAAAAGCAAACACAAACAAACCCATGCGTAATTGAAAATCTTAGCTCATTCACTCATGTAACGTTGCACAATTACATCCCCCTTTGCAGTCAATCACTGCCTAGTTTTGTTTTGCAGCGTGCTTTCTTGCTTCTAAAAAGTTGCCTGTCACAAAAACTTAATGTTAGGGACAGTTCCTAGACCAGGGTGTCAAACTCAATTTCAATGAGTGCCGCATCAGGGTTGTGTTTGACCTCGAGGGTCCAGATAGGCATGGCTGAGGTGGGAGTAGCCAGGGTGGGTGTGGCCAGCTTGACATCACTTGTGCCAGGGGGCACCTGTGGTGGCCCGGGCAGGACTGGGAGAATCCTCCTGCAGCCATCTGCCAGCAAAAATAGAGGCCAGGAGTTACATTTTCAGCCACGACAGCCTCCTGCAGCCCTCTGCCAAAGAAAATGGAGCCTGAGAGGGCTACATGTGACCCTTCCAAGCTCCATTTTCACTTGCAGAGGCACCACGGGCCAGCCCTTCACTATTTCTAGGGTGGTCTCTTGGGCCAGATGGAAGCACCCCACAGGCTGGATCCGCCCCATAGGCCTTGAGTTTGACACCCCTGTCTTAGACAGACAGACAAGTAAATCACTCTTTTTAAAACCCCAGCCAATTAAATGGCATTGCAACTGAGACAAATCATTTATGAACCACAACTCTGGATAACAATTGTTTTCCATACCACAGGACCAGGTCTTCCAGTAAGTCCCATCGGACCGGGGGGACCTCTCATTGCAATCTGTAATGTAAACAAAAATAAATATTTAACTTGCTAAACTACTCATAACTTCCAACAAATGGGACAGTTGTCATTGATAATTAACTGTTTAATTATGAAAACATTGTTTAGCCTTACTACATTTTATAAGGAAAGATTGCAATGCATCATGACTCTGGCATGATATAGATAAAATGCCAAAATCTTGGATCCTACAAAAAATAGGAGGCAATGTCCCTTATGAAAAACTGGGTAAGATAAACACACCTATTATCTAATCCCTCTTCTCAAGAAGTTTGGAAAAAGGGTGAATTTTTCTCCACCAAACCTTCATAGAACCTGTAAAAGATGTCTAGTTTGATCATGAAAAAAAGTATTTGAAAAGTGCTGGTATCTGTTTCTGAAAAGGACCCCCCCAATAAAAAAGAAAGTATGTGCAGAACATTTTCTGCAAATAGTACTCAGTACATTTATGCTTGTTTTTGTTACCTGTAGATAATAAGGGAGATGACTTGACTGAGATATGCAAGTGCTATGATCTAGGCTAAAGGGGCTAAAGCAGCTTTTAAATGTAGAATGTTCTATTAACACATGGAAGTGATTCTTTTAGACACCTGAACCTGAATTCACTAAACTATAAGAACGAGAAACAGCACAACAAGACTTTCAAAATTTGAGTTATGACAGTAATGGAGCCTGCTCATCACTGTCATAATACAGGACTGTCGTAAATTAGAGATCTCGTGTGACCAACCAGATTTTACAATCTATTTTGTGGTGGATAAGAGAACACTGCAGTTTTAAGGGAAGTATGGGCTGGTTTTGCCAAAAACTGGAATTAAAGGATGGCCATTATAAAACATGGCCACAGGACCACAGGATGTTGTAAACAGCTGGAAATGTGGTCCAACTGCCAAGTACCTGAAGTATAGCCAGGTGACTGTGGCAGGGAAGGCTGATTGAGAGAATTTTGAATCTAAGTGCCCCCATCCATTGTAATTTTGAATGGCTGCCAAGCTACCAGTCATAAGTAAAGGACTATCTGTGTCAAATCAGGAGATTCAGGCAGTTAAAATGAGAATAAAGGTTTATTGCAAGTTTAAGCTCTCTTCAAATATTTGACCAACTAGCAGTCAAGGAAAATGCATGGGAGATAAGAGAGGCATTCAAGGTGGGCTGGACTTAAATCTCTTGCAGGTGTGCTGGAACTTACGATTTATGACTTGTTTGACCCCTCCCTCAGGCTGACCCTGGTCATCTCCTAGAACCTGTACTATAGCCAATGTTTGCAGAATTGGTCCTTGTCTGGATTATCTAAGGGGGCTGACATTTTCCCACCCTACGGCAGGAGCAGGAAAGGCAGGTCTCAATGCAGGTCTCTGCAATGCAGTTTCCACATCTAGTCACTTCCATTGTAGCTCTATTCATTTTCAGTTCTGGTTTCACTCATGTCAGAAGGCAGATCACAGCATGTTTTGAACAATGAGAAACAAAGCCCTTGAAAAGGGGTGGGTGGAAGGGGTAAGGTGTTCCAGCTTTGCTTTGGTCTGCACCCCAACTTACCCTGGCCTGCTGAAGAATAGCTTGAGCTTGAGCCTCCTGAGGTGAGATTGCTGGGCCCTTCTCACCACCCCCACTAAAGCGGAACTGTACAGAAAAAAATCAAAATGAAAAATTCAGAATTAACCTCAATTCATTTATCTCTATTCATTAATGAAATATTTTTCATTAAAATCTTTAAGAACATTTCTTTGATATCATAGTGTTTTATATAGATAGTTTTTAGGTTGTATTTTATCACAAATTTTATTTTTTTATTTTTATAACATTCATCATTACTAAAAAAACCAGCATTACTGCTGGTGGCAAATGGATCGCTCATTCCGAATGGGTTAACCTTAAATAAACTAATTTATACAAAATATTTGTTTATTACTACATTTATATACTGCCCAACTCACTGTTTTGATAAAATTTGAATTAGATCATTTTAATATGGCATCGTTCCAAGATCTAAAGCTTTCCATGCTTTTGATGACAATGAATGAGGAGCTGCAGCCCAAGCTTTCTTTGGCTTGCTGTTTAATCTCCAGTTCTGCCTTAAAAATTATCAAGGAGATGTTTTCAATGCAAATATTACTGAGAACTATAGCTTGCCATGTCTTTGGCACTTTTAATTAGAGATCAAGGTCATTTTTCATATGAAGAAGTCCCTCTCAATAAGAATGTAGGCCTAAGAAATATAAGTTTCCTCTCCTCCATCATTGGTGCTCAGTTAAGTTTTAGAAGATGTCAACCCAGAATAGGCTTATCTAAAAGTTCAACTAGAATTAATTCAGTCCTAGGAATTTTAACACTATCATCATAAATACATCCTCAAAAAAAGTTGCTTTTGTAATTAATTAAAGTCACAAATCTAATCACTCATGAGCTCAGAAATGTATTTAATTAGTATGTATCGAAAGTTCAGGCAACAGACCTGTTGAAATTACCTTTTAACACAAATCTGGCCATTTTATGGCCTCCAGGCCCTATCCAGCCCTTTGGGCCATGAAGGGCTATGTGAGGTCATTCAGAAATTAGAAATCAAAAGTAAATAAGTGTGCCATGGGGGACAAGAGAAGAAGTGAATTTGGATCTGGCTACGTACAATCACCATACATTTCTTCACTCAGCTGGGGTCTAGGACAATTTGCCACAGCCAACTCGCCACAGCCATCTTGCCAACTCACTGTGGGACAATTCACTGTGGCCAATTCACCGTGGGACAACTTGCCATGGACAGGTCCACACAGGATAGCTCAATGTGATAAATGTTATCCATCACTATTTCTTTGACATTATTTCCATTGAGAAAAATGGAAATAATATCAAAGAAACAGTGGTGGATAACATTTATTGTGTTGAGTTATCCCACATGGAAATTACCTGGGGTAAGTTGCCCGCAGCAAGTGGTTATCCTGTAGTGAATTGGCTGCAATGAGATGACTGTGGTAAGTTGGCTATGACAAGATGGCCATGGATATGACCGATGTGACATGGCTGGGATGAATTGTCCCATTCTGTGCAAGAGGGTGAGGAAAGCGTACTTTTCTGCACCTGTGCAGAGTTTGCCCCTCACCTGCAGCAGCCTGATGAGTTGAGGTAAAGGAGTTTGAGGATATCAAATCAGGTTACATTGGATTGGCCTTTTCCAGTTTCTCATCTGACCCTTTGGGGAAATTAATTGCCCACCTCTGTTTCAACATGAACAACAGAAATAAAGAGTTCTTTCAAAACCTGTTCTATATGCTTGTCTAGAATGGTGAAAGGAGTGCAGTTCCATTTTCATTAGGAACGCCCTGTTGTCTGTTATTTCAGGAGTGAGTAACGAGCATCCCTTTTGTGGTTCTCCAACAACCTAAGACTATGCCAGCGCAATCTGGCCATTTCCCTCATTTCACTGGAACAATCTCAGGCCATTGTACAGTTTGGAGTAAAATGTCACTTTGCTCCATCAAGGATATCATTATTTCACTTGATATAAGCCCATGGTCTTCCTGAAGAGCAGCAGGCAACATCAAGAACATCAACATCATTCCCAAACCACTACCTACTTCAATGCTATTTGAATGAACAATGCGGCAAAAAAGAGACAATCATTTCTAGAATAAATCACTATCTTTTGATTTTAGTAGAACTTGGGACAAAATTTATAATGCTAGCTTTGTTTCCTGGCTTGAAATGTCAGTTCAGGAATTAGCTCTTTAATTGGTCACTTCTATTATCTAACTTTTAAGAATTTTCCAACAGCCAGGACTTATTCAGAGGTGGTATTCAGCAGGTTCTGACCAGTTCTGGGGAACCGATAGCGGAAAAATTTAGTAGTTCAGACAACCGGCAAATACCACCTCTGACTGGCCCCACTCCCATCTGTTCTCTGATTGGCTGGGTCCTCTTTTGTTGCTCTGCACAGGAGAACAGAGCTGGAAAGCAGGTTAGTGGGGTGGGGTGGGGAGGGAATGGGATTTTGCAGTAACCTTCCCCCAGGAGTAGGGTGGGAATGGAGATTTTGCAGTATTCTTCCCTGCCCTGCCCACCAAGCTATACTCATCAAGCCACGCCCACAGAACTGGGGAATCGAATCCCACCACTGACCTTGATGATCTATTAAGAGAAATATTAATAGTTAATCATACTGCATTGAATTCTTATTTGTCCTTTGAAAATGTAACCTTTGTAAAGCAAGTAAGACTTACTGGTAACATTAACATGGTGCCCGGGGGTCCAGGTAAGCCATCAGCCCCTGGAAGACCAGAACGTCCTGGTGGACCCTAAGGTCAAAACAAAGATTCAGGAAATTAGAAACATCTTAGAGCATGTTTAATTACTACAGTGGCAAATCGAACAGGAGAATGATTTAAATCCCATCTTATGTTCATTTCATCTTATTTTCTGTAGTTTTTTAATTAAAATTTCCATAACAGCGTGTGTGTGTGTGTGTGTGTTTGTGTGTGTGTGTGTGTGTGTATTTGTGCATGTTTCTTTTAATGCACACTGCTGTCTACATTTTCCTTTTCATTTCATATGTGGATTCCAGGAACATGTATACTTTGTGAGTACTTTCCCACATATAAGCATACTTTTGTCTACATCTTGTTCTGATACAGTATATGCCTTTTTGTGTTTCCTTCTTTAAAATATTTTTTTGTTTGGCTTTTAAAATTGTGAAATATATGGCAACATTTATTAATGTGTTTTCTGGTTGAAATCTGGGTTCAGGAAATACAATCTAAGAATGTTTACGCTCAAGCATTTCTTACATTTTTATATTAAAAAAATGGATGCTAATAGATTTCTCAATTGTTATGAACCACAAGAATAAAATGCACATATGCTTAAGAGAAAAAGCATCTCAAAACAATTAGGAATAACTTCCTAGAAGAAGTTGGCAAGCCATTATTAGAAACAGCTGACTAGTCTTTCTTTAATGTTCATGAAGGTAATGTTAAAAGGTCTATGTTCTGAGGATACTTTTTTATTCCTTAATTTATTAAACCAGCACTGCAGGCATGTGCTAGTGTACAGATTAAAAATCAAATTATACTCACAAATACATAATCAAAGCTTCCCTAATCACTTCAGTTGTTAGCTATATGCACATACATCATCATATCCTAAATGGATTTCATTGGCACTGCACACAACATTGTTACACAGCTCTTCAAACTAGCTACAGGTAGTCCTTAACTTACAACCACAATTTGAGCCCAACATTTATGTGGGAAATTTGTTAAATGAGTTGTGCCCATTTTACAACTTTTCTTGCCACTGTTTGTTAAATGAATTACTACAGTTGTTAAATTAGTAACACAGCTCTTAAATGAATCTGCTTGTCTTTTGCAATGGGTGATCACATGATCCCTGGACACAACAACTGTCATAAATGTGAGTCAGTTGTCAAGCATCTGAATGTAAATCAGGTGACCATATGGAGGGTACAATGGTTTTAAGTGTGAAAAATGGTCATAAGTCACTTTTTAAAGCGCTGTTGTAATTTCAAATGGCACGTGGAGGATTAAGGCTCACTAGTGCCCTAAGCACTGACAATTCTTGGTGCCCTCCTCCTGTACAAACGAAGCCAAGCTTAGGCTAAATGAAAGCTTTTGTGGTGTCCCCTTTGGGCCTGGTGCCCTAAACACATGCTTAGTCTGCTTAATGGTTAATACATCACTGCAAATGGCCACTAAGTGAGCTGTTGTAAGTCAAGGACCACTATGCACAATACGGAATTTTGAGGAGAAAATAAACTCAGCTAGGATCTTCTTTGCAACAATAAGCATCAAGTACATACATCAGTATGAATATACAGCTCCTGGAGACACATTCAGAATACAAAACTACAGTGTTAAACAGCATGGCAAGGGTGAGATTAGCAATGATTTATCTCCTGTGTGCCTTCAACATCTAGCATAAGGTGACCTAGTATTTATTTCTTCTTTGTCTGAAAAAGTTGTCGGCAAGGATTCCAGAAACTTTCTAAATGTCTAGGCATCATAAATTAATAAAATATTGTTTTCTCAGATTGCACAATAATGGTTTCAGTTGCCAAAGACCAGTAATTATCTGAGCTGCCTTGCTTTTGATGTTGCCATTTCAATCCAATTTTACATTTGATAAATTGGTGAACTGTTGCAGAAATAACATTACATAGGCATGTGGTTTTATGCCAATAATATCCAAAGATCTATGCAATTCTGACCTTAAAAGTATCTGTTATTGGAAATCTCAAAATGCTCCAATGCAATTACAGCACACAGAAGACAAAGCAAAGAAGGGACATAATGGGAGCAAGACTGGTGCAGACTTACCATGCTAAAAATATTTGTGGTTAATATTTAAAGATTAAGTGGGAAATCAGGAAGGGCAAACGGATTAACCCGTACTGATCTGTTGTATCAGAAGGCTAATAACAAGGCCTTAGATATCTCTTATCTCAAGAGATGTGAACAGTTATCCTTCAGATGTAATAGCAAGCAAAATAAACAGACGGAGAAAGCCAGCTACATTTCCAGTTCATCCACCTGTTATCACTAAAAGTCACCCAGAAATAACAAGACATCTGCTGATCTGACTTGGGCAATCCATTAAAGCTAGATAATGGAAATTGTCTTCCGACTTTCATTTGCACCACTGATAACAACATTTTCCTTTACGTTCAGTCACCCTGAACACACTCAATAATGTGGACTTGTTTTGGGGAGACCTGAAGAAACCGAAGCCTTCAGGATATCCCATCTCCTTCACCAACTCTATGAGATGACCTTTAGGTGGCAGAATTTAGACCCAAGGCTCTGCATATCCTATCTGCACAGTGACAAAAAGGATTTAACCCTATCCTAGAGAACCTCTAAAAATCTCATTATTTCTCATTAGAAGAGTATCAGATTTGACCTGAAATAGATCAGCTAAAACTCTTGAATTCCTTATGGCAAGGAAAATATTTTATTTATATAATGATTTTGCAAAACACAAGAGTATTCCTTTAAGCTACAGTAAGAAATTACAAAACCATTGTGTGTCCTTAAGAATTGTTTACATCCCCAGCCATTCAATCTGGCATGCTTGGGCTGCACATTTGCAATCCATGGAGACTTACTTACCCTATCACCGGGGTCACCAGGAGGACCAATGGGGCCTTGCATACCAGAGGGGCCCGAAAGACCCTATAAAAGAAATATATAGATTATAGTTATCCTAAATAATTTTTTACGACAATGATTAGGAGCAATTTTGATCCAAGGACTGGCAAAATATATGGTTGCCCATCAGAAACAAAACAGGTAGATAAACGACACCATTTCCTAATGGAACAATCTGTACTCAGCAGAAATTTATGTTATACATGTATGAGCCCTGAAGCAGTCATGCAAATATCATTGTTAATAGTATCATTCATTTTATTTAAATTATATTTTGAAAGCATATACTTACTGGGGGTCCTGGAGGTCCTGGAGGTCCTTCAATAAGCATTCCCTAAGGAAGGTGAGAAATGTATTGCTTATTATGTATTTAATGTATAAATGTCAAATATGTAGCATTTATTCTAGCAAGTGTGAATGGCATAAAATGAATCATAATTTGTAAAATGTTTTGGGCTGCATTATTTCCTCCCCTGCGTTAAACTTTGTAAGAATCAATGGTCCAGGGAAGGTGAATTAGGCTTCTTTAAGCTTTCTATATAACTTTTCACCTGGTCGGGCTTCATCCTAGTTCTGCCTACTTTGTCAGAGTGGTGTGTTTGTAATGCAGCTGCCACCACTTAGTTTGCTAGAGACCAATTGACCTGGCCTCCCTTCAGATTTTCTGCGTGGGGTCAATAGGGCTCCCTAAAAACTCTCTTAACTGGGTTGAAAAAATAAAGCTTACAACAACTGAGGTTATTCCTCAGGCCACCCAGCTTCAAAGGAGGATGCTAGAAGCTATTCCATTCCCTACTGTTGGGAATAGTTTGAAGAAATATAAAAATAGATTCATAAAGTCCTCCAAAGTTCAATAAATACTATAATTATGACTGAAAAATATTAACTAAATAGTGATTGATGATTAATTGAGAATAACTAAAGAAGGTCAGTATCAACTACCCAACAAAATAAAAATATCAGATGGAGTTCAACTCAAAACTACAGCAATCTGTTCAGAAGTCTATGGAAGAACTTCCTGAAGTCTCATTATCTTGCAGGCCCCAAAACACAGAATATTAGAAACAGGGAACTCTGAAACCATAGTTTAGGTTTTAATTCTTTTTCCAAAAAGCAAGGAAAATATGAGGGTTCTTGAACAGAGTTACAGGCATCCAATTCCCAAGATATATAGGTCTCTGTTAACCTTTTCTACCTTATGGTGATTCCATATCAAGCCTTCAGTGTCTAAATCTACAACCATTAAAGAGATTTATTCACCATTGAAAGCTTCAATTTATTTCAGTATTTCCAAAGTTGTCATTGAATTCCCTGCCAATATTGCACATGTTATATTTTTTCATACCTCTCTGCTACTCTCTATTCCCCCATATGCTATTGATTTGGTGCCAATTTTCTGTTCTTAAGTAGAGATTATTTTTCTATTAAGAGCAGTCTTTCTCAGTTTAGCTTATTCCAGGTGAAATGCAACTTCAATGCCCCCAAATTCCCAACAAATCTAGACATGTTGAATGAGAAGTCTGAGATTTGTTGCCCTAAATGGACTAACATGAAAAATGATTTGGGACTCTGATTTAAATGATTCTAGCCAACTTCCAACATCACAGAACTAGGCAAATTCAGAATTATCTACATTCTCTGAGGATATGGTTCAAAGAGTAAACACAGGTGAGACATCATAATTGCAGAGCTTCCATAACTTGACCTCTTGAGTAATCATATGCAATCTGAATTACATGGTGATTAAAAGATCTCTAATCCTACATCATGGAGTGGTTTCTAAATGTCTTGTTTCCTTTAGGTTTTTTTTAAAAAAAGACCCTAAAATGAAATTAGTTCTTGGTGTAGATAAAAATGTCCATGAAAATCATCACCATGTTAAATTCAACCTTTGTTACAAACCTGCCAGTAACCTCACATGCTCCATATATTGTTTATTAAATGGTTCCCAAGAAATATTATAAACTCTTGTGTTTTTGACCAGCAGAAACCAATTGTTATTTTAATGGGGCAATGATATCAAAGGAAGAGACATAGCCAAATTTTGCAGCTTATTTTTGGGAGAAATTTAGAGTTTTATATGCAATATGGGCCACTAACTGAAACAAAAGCTAAACACCATATTTTCATCCTTATTTTAGAAGAAATACCCCCCCAAAAAAATCACCATTGTGAATTGGCAATTTGTCACTGGTTTTCAGTGGTGTGATGTTGTGGTTACAAACAGGTTAGATTACAGCTAGGACCAAAGCCCACTTGTTGCCCTGCCTTAGGCAAGCATTGAATGGAGGATCCAAACTTTCGATGAACTACTTTAGAAAAATATGATTTTTGCATAATTCTGGGGAAAGGAAATCTTTTTGTATAAAAAAACAAAAGAGTCACAGAACGAAACCTACAATTATCATGATACCTTTATTTGTATATACTAGGTAGTTCTTAAATCTTTCACTACAGCAACACAATAGCAAATACAAAATAAATATCAAAGGAAAAACACTTCATTCATATATGATCTTTATTCCAAATAGAAACCTAATCAAATATGTTGATTTTGCTTCTTGAAATAAATATGTCTAGCAGCTCCGTCATAACCACTGCTTTTCAACACAAATGTTATAGAAGTTAAGTAAAAACCAGATGCCTTTTTGCTTTAGTAATACTTTATGATGTTTCAGAAGCTCTTCATAATTTTATTGGTTTATTAAGATGGTATTAGCATTGTTTCCTCAGCCTAATAGAAAAGGATCTAGCACAGGGCTGGAGAAACAGTGGCCCTTTTATGATTTGTTGATTTCAACTGCCAGAATTTCTGAGCCAATCATGCTCAGTCATGCTGGCTCGGGAATTCTGGGAGTTGAAGTCCACTAGTCACAAAGCCTACATTGTTCCTCACCCCTGATCTAGCATGTGCCACAGAAGATGGTTTAACATAACCTGGGGAGACGGACATTGGAGTATTTTTTTAAAAACCAAAGTTTATTCTTGATGTGAATTCAATTTTGGGTGATATATTTTATAGTCTGCCATCATCTAAGCTAGCAGCAATATCTTATTACTATGCTCCTGCTAAAGGAGATAGTGAAAATAACTATTGCCAGAAGCGGTAATTTTGACAAGAGATGGAAAGGGACATTTAAAAAATTGAGAAACAGCGGCAAATTGGAAGAAAACTCTCACAGATAGAAAAGTACAGCATTTACGATCCACTCTCATCAAATTCATTCCCACAAAAAGATGATTCAGAATAATGATCAAGCCCCTCAGCTGATGCTTCCTGCTTTTCCCAGACTTATCTTTGAACAGTTGGTAGAACAATAAACAGCTGAGACACCTGAAACATCTTGGAAGCATGAAATGCCCACTTATGGAAAAGTGTGTGTGGGGGGGGGATGTAGCCTACTAGTGGGCTTCACAAATTTTAGCAACAGGTTCTGTTTTGTTCGGAAAACACACGAGGTAGACCGGGTTCCAACAACAAA
>BLBF01000020.1:6861506-6895127 GCA_015471245.1 Laticauda colubrina | reverse complement strand
CCAATCAGAATGGTAGATTTGGAGTCATCCACTTTACATACAGAACAGGTTCTCTGCCCAGTTGCTGGGTGGGCATGGTCATTGTGGGCCTAGTCGGCCTCCTGCACCATGGCGACTGGGGTGGTGGTGGTGTTTTTGCCCTTCCCAGGCTCCAGAAGCTTTCCTCGAGCTTCCAGGAGGGTAATAACGGCCTCCCCAGGCTCTGGAGGCTCTCTGAAAACCAGAAATGGGCCCATTTCTGGCCTTCCCGAACTTCTGGGAGGATCGGTTTTTTTACGCTCCCTGAGCCTCTGCACATGCTCTGCACTTACTACATCCAAAACAGGCCACCTGCGGACTCCTGTGAGAGGCGGAGTGGGATTTGGGGGTTCTCTGAACTACACAGAATCTTAGCTAGGGGCTCTCCTGACCCCCTGTGAACCCCCAGCAACCCACTCCTGCCTACAAGGCTACCTACGTGAAGTGGCATTCTTAAACATGCCTTAAATAATGCAATAATGGAGGTCCAAGCCTTAAAGACAAATCCACTGATTCAAAACTGATGTCAATCAGGCAGTTATAAAAAAGATGTTGAGACTCTAGAAAAAGTAGAGAGAAGAGCAACCAGGATGATTAGGGGACTGGAGGCTAAAACATACATCGCAGGAACTGGGCTTGGCTAGTCTAGTAAAGAGAAGGACCAGGGGAGACAGGATAGCAGTCTTCCACTATTTGAGGGGCTTCCACAGAGAAGAGGGGGTCAAACTATTTTCTAAAGCGCCTGTAGGCCAGACAAGGAATAATGGATGGAAACTGAACAAGGAAGATTTAACCTGGAAATAAGAAGAAACTTTCTGACAGGGAGAACAATCAACCAATGGAACAGCTTGTCTTCTGAAGTTGATTGGACTGCCATTTGTCAGAAATGGTGTAGGGTCTCCCGCTTGGGCGAGGGGTTGGACTAGATGACCTACAAGGTCCCTTCCAACTCTGATTATGTGTTATCTGTTACCAGTTCCCCCCAGTGCTCTTTTACAAAGAAAATTTGTTTTGGCAAAAAGAGGAGAAAGAGCACTGGGAATGTTAGATTGGGTTTATTTTAAAAATCTAAATAAAACTTCCAGGGAAAAGAAAAAGGGAAATCTCAAAAGGAAATGAAGAGGGACACATCCAGATCCAAAGCAAGAATTGGATACCTACATAATAGTATATTAAAAATCTAAGCATAGTATATAAATATAATTGTGATGAAGTAACATGTACTAAAACTGAGAAAGAGCTATAAATGGTTTCTTTGTCTAAATTTCATAATACATTAAAAATTGAAATACTGTTGTATTAACAATTTATGGATATACATTTAGTTTTTACAAATGTTGCTCATTTATTCATTATTCTATATTTTTTCTGATTTTATTAACACTGCTCTATTTTAATTACATTTCCTATGTTCTAGTTTTATACTTGCCTGTATATTTATATAATATATAAAATTTTATTATCATTTTATATAATATTTATAATAGCATACTCACTGGTTCAATGACAGCTGCTTCTCCTTTCTGTCCTTTTTCTCCATATACCTGATGACCATTCACCTATGGAAGCAATGCACAATTCCATAAGGGCATAGGTAACAACAACAGAAAGGGCTTGAGGAATAGTCAAAAATGCCAAATTCATCTGGCTGACAGTGCAAAAAACAGTAATATTTAATAAGACTTAAATACTTTGTCTCAGAACTTTCTGAGAGTCTTAGAATTTATTGGTTTTTCCTTAGATCTTCACAAAACTGAAAACCAAAGCATGCCATGAACCTGAATACTTCGATCTGTTCTTAATTTGTGAGTTCCTGAATTCCATGGGAGATGAATATGCTGCTTTATATCAATATAAGCTTCTACCCTGCCTTAACTGCACTGACAGAAACTCAATCCTATCTGGAGTTGCCTGGGACAGAACTTTGAATAGCTGCATATAAAGTGTGTGATGTACTATTGATCAACAAAGTAGTCCCCCATATTAACAAACGGATAAACAAAATAGCTTAGCAGAATCCATCCAAACCAACAGCTCTGATACAAACACCCACTGAATGCAGTACTTTTCGATGTAGAATCTGTTTGCTTACTTCCTGCACATTAATATTAACAGTGGAGGTGCAGTCTGTGCTACAAAGATCTCATAATAATGTTTTCTCCTTAAAAAAGAATCCTGAAAACCACTTTTCTAAGAGGTAAATCCATGATTTTCTGATAGTCTATGACTATCAACATTTTTTGTTCTCTAGATTCCAAAATGTTTGTGGCAGGCTGATTTTTTTGGGCTGTGGTTTGTGCACAGGCTTAACTTTATTTAATGAAGGAGTTGTGGGAATTAAGCAGTCATAAACACAAATGGTTTGGAAATACAAATTGTATATTCAGCCATTTGTGCATGAGGAAGCAGAAATCCACTTATTTACAGTCTTGCTTACTTACAAGAAGCCCTCACCTGATGGGCACAATTGAGCCCAACATTTCCATTGACAAGCAAGGCAGTTGTTAAGTGAATTGCGCTCTATTTTATGACCTTTTTTGTCACAACGGTTAAGCAAATCATCACAGTTGTTAAGTGACTCATGCAGTCATTAAGCGAATCTGGCTTTCCCAACAACTTTGTTTGTGGGAAGCCAGCCAGGAAGGTTATAAATGGTGATCACAAGACAACAAAACATGTGAATTGGATGAAGAACTCCCAAATTCAGAGTTCTATGTTCATACTAGGTTATTTTTTTTGAAAATTGATTTTTTAACCATGTCATTTTTATGAGAGTATATACACAGGTGCTCGCTTAACAAGCACTTATGTCATGACCGTTCAAAATTACAACAGATCCAAAAATGTTACTTACAATCCATCCTTGAAGTTATGTTTGTCATGCTTGAAAACTGGCTCACATGTACAATCAGTTGCAATGTCCCGTGGTCATGTGACCACAATTTGCAACAGTTTTTTGCTGGTGTTTTGGCAAAAATCACCAATTGGAGAATGGAGATTCATTTAACACCTCATGACTTCCTCAACAACCACATAATTCTCATCATAACTCATCATAACTGTGGTGACTGCCTTGAGATTGTCATAAAAATAGTTGTGGAATCAAGTCAGGACTCATGATATCCCACTCAATGACTGCGATGCCTTATGACCAAAATCCTGACCTCAATTATGGTTGTTAACTTGTAAATATTTTTTTTCCATTTTCCATCTCTGATTAAATGATAGAAAATATTTTTATCATAAAAAGGACACCGATAAAAAAACTGTTAGCCATTAAAGCCATCTTTGATTACTATCTCAGGTGTATCCAACTTACAGTTGTTTCTGTGATATCAGTCTCTGCTGGAACTCCAGGCCCAAACTCCTCATTAGTAGAACTGGTTGGCTTCTCTTCATATTCTTTATATTCATAAAAATCATATTCGCCTAAATCTCCATCTACCACAACTTCAGCTTCGCTGTGGTCTACTCCTCTGTTTCCATAATCTGTTTCCTCATTATTTTTAGTCTTTGAATTATAATCCTCTCCCGTTATGTATTCTTCAGTAAATACTTCTTCAACAGGAAGTTGCTATTCATATCAGCAGTTGAGGTTTGGAGGAATAGGATGAATATGTGGATTATAGTTAGTAAAGCAATGTAAGCATTTTGCAGATTTTAATATTATGGTTTGCAAACTAAAACATCTTTTAACTTATTTCTGAAAAACTCAGAAACCAGTTTTTCAGAGTTATTAAAAGAATGCTCCAAAATACATAGTTATCTGCAATGAAATTAGTTCTTTTGAAGATTGATACTTTATCATTTATGCATATATTAAATGAAATCCTGTGTAGACTGCGTAGATTGATGTAGTTAGATTATTCAGGTATGCCATTCCTAAAACATAACTATAGTAGTGTCTCTCTATGTGTTTATTTACCAGAATTACTTCTTAGTTTTTATGCTTGGCTTCACACATATTAATGTCAGTAACAGTGTTCAAAATACATACCAAGCTATAATGAAATATTGATTAATGCTACATAACTATCATATTTTTATGTCCTAAAATGACTTGCCAAGTGTTTTAAAGGTTCCTCTGAAGAAAATAGGGTAGAGTTGTTCCAGAAGACAGGATAATAAATGATGAATTTAAGTTACCAGGAAGTAGATTTTAGCTGGCAGCAAGGGAAAAAAATGTAATGGTAAGAATTATCCAAAATGGAGTAGACTGCTCTAAGATGCAGAGGCCCCTTCTTCATTAGAGATGAATAGAAGGGAAGTTGCAGTAATGGATTCCCATACTAGAAGGACTTGGACTAGATAATCTGCAGGACCCTGTCCAATCTACATTAAGATTTTTTTTAAAAAAAATCCATGCGTACTTAAAGCAGAACAGATGAAAGCTAAGTCTTTTTATCTGAATGCACTGTTTTGCAAAATGTTAAGTTTATCCAAGTTCAATTTTATATCCTTAATAAAGAAAACATTGTTCAACATTGATTGAACATAAAAAGCCACTATTATGGAAGTTACCAACTCTGAAAGTTCTGATTGAGAGCTGTGTGAAACCAAGCATTAAACTGTTAAGCACTAGCATTAGTTATATAGCATTTTCTTCAATATGCAGAGAAGTTAGCATTTAGAATAAGACCAATCAAGCCCCACAATAAATGTATCTGCTTTAGCAGAATCCAAAAACTTTAGAAATTATTGCTTAAAATCTCTTTTTTTTCCCAGCAGGGCAATATTTATGAATCACAGTACCCACATTCATAAATATTAGCTGATTATGGACATTCAGAAATGAGCAGATATCAGCCATAGAAAGTTTAAGGCTAATTTTCAATAAAGCTTTTGATTCATAGCCTAAAGCAAGATACATTTAGAAATCAGTGCATATTTTTCAAATGCAGCTGAATTGTAAATTCTGGAGGTATAGAAACAAATATTCCTAACCAGGAAATGAGAACCGTACTTGACAAAAGTTATGTGTATTGGTGCCCTTACTGAACTAGGAACCAAAGCAGAAGACATCCAGATGCTTATCTTCATGGTGTTGTGAATCTAGATTTCATAATTACAACTACTTCATTTTCACTCAATATTTGGTATAAATGAGACTGTAATCTAAATGTGAATAAATTGACTCTCACTACGGTTTTTTTTCTCTCTTAAGTAGGGGTCTCAACTGGAGCACATCTTATCTATAATGACTACTGGAAAAAAAAAACCCACCTAATACTTACTTTCATGCCACTGAAATCAGAACTGTGGGCAATGTCTTACATCTTTCTTAAAAATCCTTGAGTTTTGCTTGGCTATTATTGAATGTTTTCATGACATTCAAAAACATATGCAATTGCATTCCTACAGAAAATAGGAATCTCTTGAAGTCATTTCTCAGGTAGACTGAATGTGACTATGAAATACCACAAAACTGGATCTCTGGTGTATAACTTTAGTCTTTAACTGTTTTCTTAAATGACATTATTTTATTTATTTATTAGATTTTTCACCCTGCCTTTATTACTTTGTGGGTTATTCAAGGAGGCAAACATATATAATCCTCCTTCCTAGTCCTATTTTCTCCACAACAAGCATGTGAGGTGGGTTAGGCTAAGAAAGAATGACTGGCCCAAAGGAGCTTTCATGCCTAAGGCAAGATTAGAATTCACAGTCTCCTGGTTACTGGATCGGTGCCTTAACCACTACACCAAACTGGTTTTCCGGTTAGCTGATAATGACATGGTAATTTTTTTCTTTAACTGATGAAAATCTTTGAAATAGCCATGTCTTTATATTCCTTGATTCTTTATTACCTCATTTCGTCTAGTGGTCTGAATAGGAATCGCAGTCTGGTAAGCTTCAGTTCCATAGTCAACTTCACCCACATTGTACTCATGATATTCATCAACAATGTTGGCCTAATGCAAAAGGAAAAAAGTACAAAGTTAACAGGCAGGGGGAAAAGGCAAACACTTAAGAAGAATTTCTGTTTAGCGAATTAAAAATATTAGCCAGGGGTGTTTTCATCTACAAAGGGGTTACTGGTTGTCATCATCACAGATCTTCCAAACTCAATCTAGGAGAGATCTTGATTTTTTCTGAGCTACTTTTACCCCTATTTTGCCTTTGGCTGCAGCTCGAGAGCTTTTCTTCTTCTTGGATGGCAGTGTTTCAGATTTTTTGAGTTTGAGCTTTTGGGGATTGTTGTTTGAGCTAGCGATCCCTGTCTTCTTCTTCTTCTTTGGGGCTTTGTTCTTTTTCTGAAAAAGGGGGTGAAAGATGGAATGGGAGAACAAAAACAAACAACAGAGGGAGAACAGTAAGACATGAAAGACATCAGGACAAGCAAAGGATGACAAATAATGATTTCCTGTCAATTGCCCTGGCTGCCCCTGTTGAATTAAAATGAGCTTTCATGGGCAAACAGGAAAGGAAAGCAGAGAGAGTGAGCTTGATCAACAATAAGACACCACGTAGACCAACCATCAGACAGACAGGACGGACTGATGGACATCAGACAAGATATACACCACGTGCTGTTACCTCAGTATATGCTACAGTCTCGTCGTATAGTGGGGGTCCCTCTGTTACAGTTTCAAGGTCTTTATAATCTTTATACTCTT
Source organism: Laticauda colubrina (assembly GCA_015471245.1). Classification (NCBI taxonomy): domain Eukaryota; kingdom Metazoa; phylum Chordata; class Lepidosauria; order Squamata; family Elapidae; genus Laticauda; species Laticauda colubrina. The sequence continues at coordinate 6,888,492 of BLBF01000020.1, read as the reverse complement.
TATAATCTGGATCCCCATAGTCATAGTCATATTCGATTAAATCTTCAGTTCCATACTAAATTGCGACAGGAAAAAATACCAGGCATTGGTGAATTAGTGGCAGGAAGCTTTATTAGCAGTCCTGGAAAGCTCTTTCTTTTGCTTCCCTTTTATAGTTGGAAATAAAAGTTGAACAATTAAGGTATCAGATACAAAGTAGGATTTCTTTTTCAGAAGGAAATGATTTTAAAAATATTTTTTGCTTTACAAATTGAATAAAAAAGGGCAATGTGATTTTTTTTTTCTTTGCTAAAACATGATTCACAATTACGGAATGGGACGCTGCGGCCAATTTGCCATGGCCAAATTCGCTGCGGCCAATTTGCCATGGCCAACTCACCATGGCACAACATGCCATGGGACAAATCAATAATTAAATTTAATTATTTAAAATATTTTTAAAAATATTTTAATTTTTGTCATTCACATTTCATTTTGCCCTTCCTTTGGCATCCTTTAATGATTCTATTCCACCATTTCTTCCTCATATATTAGTGTAACTCTTGTCTGTGGCAATTTGCCCTGTGGCAATCCCAACAGGGATTTTGGAAATGGTAAAGTTATCTGATGCCTTTAAGTCAGTGTTGACTCCGAGATGCTGCCTGGACTTATTTGTTGTACTGAAATTTTCTTGGGAAGATTTCAGAAGTGTCTTGCTGTTGCCTTCTTCCTAAAGCGAAGAGAGAATGATTGGCCCAGAGTCACTCAGCTGGCTATGTTCCTAAACTGGGACTAGAACTCTTAATGGCAATAGCACTTAAGACTTATATACCACTTTATAGCCCTCTCTAAGCAGTTTACAGAGTCAGCATATTGCCCCCAACAATCTGGATCCTCATTTTACCCACTTCGGAAGGATGGAAGGCTGAGTCAACCTTGAGCCTGGTGGGATTTGAACTGCCAAATTGTAGGCAGCTGGCTGCAGAAGTAGCTTGCAGTACTGCACTCTAATCACTGCGCCACAGAGGCTCCTAATATCCCAGTTGCCTTAAGCACTACACCAAACTGGTGCTATTATTATATGGAGAGCCAGTTGGGGTTAAAGCACCAGGCTGGAAACTGGGAGACTGCTGAGTTCCACCTTAGGCATGAAACCAACTGACTTCAATGGGCCAGTCACTCTCTCTTATCTCCAGAAAGCAAAGAATGGCAAGCCACCTCTGAATTTTTGCCAAAAAAGCTGTAGGGAGTTCTCCAGGCAGTCTGCTGATGTCAACACTGACTCAAGACAGCCCCCCCAAAAAAAGATTGCACATGAAGAAATACAGAATAAATGAGACACGAGTCATTTTTCTGGCATTAGGGTTTGTCCCTTTTATTCTGACCTCCATGTGTAACTGAGAAAGTTCTAAAGTGATACTATAACCATATCATGCTATGTTGAGCGATTCAAAATGCCATGATATTAAAATTCAGAGAATAAACCATTACTGCTCTGAATAACAAAGGGAGACAATATGACAGCAGATGTGAACTGCACATAATTCAAAGATACAGCATAAAGGCAAAACATGGAAAATTTAATATAGTCTCACATGGAATGAATCCATATTTTTTATCCCAGTTATTTAGACTCCTATTACTCTCAAAGTTTGATCTAAAGATCCTATACACAAAATGTGGACTCCAACCAAGTAATGTTATTGAAATTAACAGACAATAACAGGAGAAAAGGTTCTCTGCCCTTGATATAGTAGAAGTACCTATTATGCTTCAAGCCATTTCATGATCTTTGCAATAATGTTAACATTTTAATGTTGACATTAATGTTGACATTTTACACCTCCCTCCAAACTCATTTACCTACAAAAATTATCTGAAGATGAAATGTATTGCTTTGGTGTAATTTCAGAAGATATGAAGTTTTGCAAAGGAAAACTAGCACATTTAAAAAGAAATTATAATTATTATCTTCTAGGAATTCAGTAATTTATTGTAATACACATTTGTCACATACTAGCAAACAAGAAAATAATTTATTTTTCCAAATTTTAAAGAAGTTTAAACAAAGGTACAGCTGCTTGAAAAGAGACATTGACTTTCATAAACTGAGTCTTTAAACCAACTGTACCTTTTGGAAAGCCAACAAATGAAAGTAATCAACCCCAAATAAATTTAGAAAGGAAATAGTAAGACATAGTTTTAGAAGTTTCATGAAAAATTCCAAAAAGATATTCTTAAACCCTGTATATTTTTTTCTGAATTTGATCTCTCCCCCATCTTAGCTGAGTTTCTGAAAGCTGTACTGATAGATACTAAGCAATGGTGACCACAAAGGAATGTAACACCTCAGTGTCTTTCTTCTTTGGCTAGACACCCAAGAAAGCTCAATTACATCCATTCATGAGCTCATATGGGCAAACAAACAAAAATGAATGAAAACCTGTCACAAACAAAAACTTCATTAAATTCAGTATCATTATTTTATAAAGCAGGTAAAGAAGGAAAAAGAGATGGAGAATGTCTTAATGACATATTCTAGGATATCCAGTTGAATTACACAAGTTTTTAACTAATCAACCCAGAAAGTTGATTTAACTAATCAACTTTGAACCAGACTAGATGAAAGTTATGTGTGTTTAAATTCCCAGCCCTTGTATAAACTTTTGGAAATGAACACATAAGAGGTGGCATGTCTTTAAGACAAGGCTGAAATCCTTGTCTAATCCAACCAAATAACTTTCTTCAAAATATCTCCCTTCTTCAACTCGCTAAATATTTCGGACTAACCTAAGAAGGTTTTTTTTAAGTAAATAACATGACCATCAACCCACATATAGCCAACTAGTCATCAAGAAAGCTTTAGTTCAATAGCATACGATCCCTAGAGAACATAAATTTTATCTAGTCAAAAAAAATATTAATTATGTTTCTATGACAGCCATACAGGAATCTTAATATATATTTTTTATTTTGTCCTGCCCAGAATTTCATTTTAAAAAATGGGGATGTCTTGCCCCAGATGGAGGCTATAAATTATAATCTATAAATTATAAAAATTATAAATTACAATCCAAGGGCTTTATTTATCACTGAGCTACTGTACAATAAAAAGAGTTATTATTTCTTTCTAGCACTCAGATGAACAATTAGTCAGCATTTTTAAAAGGACTACCTAAGTTTATTATTATTTCCATTAACAATGAGAGGATTTGTCTGATTGCAAAATTAGCAACTGCTCTGGACTGGGCCAATTTGGGGGTTAATAAAATGGCTACAGACAGGTTAGAAGCAATTCTTTGGAGACCATGAAACAAACGGTAACATTGACTGAATAAAATAAAACAGTGCCAAATATGCTGATTAAAAACACATACACACAAAAGTCACAGTAAGTAAATTCATATTCATTTTACGGCTTGTCAGAGGCACATTTTGAAAAGCTATTCATTCATAAGAGCCAAGAAGATACATTCCCCCAGGAAAGGATATTTAGAAGGCAGAACTGCAGCACAATCAATTGAAAAATATTTATGCTGTTTAATATTTCAACAAAGTATCACTTTAAAAAAGACGTGTTTATTCATTATATTCACTACATAGTTCTTCTAGGACTTTGTAAAATGTAATGTACCTTTCCTTCTGTCTCATGTTTTTTTCCTAAATTTATGAGTTGTCACTGATAATTTTTTATAAGAGAGCCAAGAATTCAGTTAATTAGTATGCTCTAATAAGTGTACATTTTCCCTCTCACTTGTCAATGCACCTAAAGACTGTAGACAGATTGTTTTGTTACTTAAATACACAATCCAACAACCTGCTAATTTGGAACAAATGTTACTGCATTTGGATGACATAGGCATTATAGAAATCTACTTGATATAATATCTACCATAGTTAAATAGCTTTTCTTCCCGAGACACCTTTTGGACTTAAATAGTTCATCATTTTATATCTCCCATGGCACCATGGGTCTGTTCCAATTAATACAACTTAATTTAAGAATGCAACATTATGGCAATGGATTCCTGCCTCATGTTAAACATGTTGTAATATGCACATATATCATTTGAACATATGAAATGACCTTCTACAGAATTAAACTATGTCCAGATAATTAGCATAATATCATCTCCTTGGACTGCAAGTGATATTGTAGGATCTTTACATTTTTTTAAAATTGATGATTAGTCATTCACAGGTAAATAAAGAATCTGTCACTGAGCAAAATCCCTTGGCTCATGCTTGAAATCTATTCAAAATCATTTTCTGAATTCATTTTGTGTGGTGCTGGAAATCATATTTCAGAATAAAATAAGACTTCTGTTTTCTTACTTAATTATGCTCAAGTTGTATTAACAGGGTTGGAGAACACTTATTATATTTATTGGTTCAATTTTAAGCCTCGGATTTCAGCCAGCATCTTCTTTCTCAACATAGACCTCCCAATGGTCTAAATAGCTGATGGAGATGAAATGGTCTGTTTAGCTTGATAAGCCAGGAGCATCAAAGTATACTTCTTTCAGATGGAGACATAAAGAACATCAAATAATAGAATTGGAAGGGACCTCAGAGGTCTTCTAGTCCAACCTCCCGTTCAAGCAGGAGACCTGACATTATTTCAGACAAATAGTAGTCCAATCTCTTTTTAAAAACCTTTAGTGGTGGAGCACCCACAACTTCTGAAGGCAAGTTATTCCATTGGTTAATTGCTATCACCATTAGGAAAGTTCTGCTTTGTTCTAAGTTGCTTCTCTCCTTGGTTAGTTTCGGTCCACTGTTTCTTATCTTGCTTTTTGGTACTTTGGAAAACAGTTTGACTCCTTCATCTTTCTGGGAGCACCTCAAATATTGGAACAATGCCATCATGTCCCCTGTAGTCCTTCTTTTCAGACTAGATATAGCCAATTCCTGTATCTATTTTTCCCTAATCATTTGTGTTGCTCTTCTTCCAAATGCATGCATGCATGCATGCATGCATGCATGCATGCATACATACATACATACATACATACATACATACATACATATATGGATCTTTGGTTATTCGGGTTTTCTCCCGTGTAGAATTGGAAGTATCTAGGCAACGTTTCGATTCATCATCTTCAGTCTCATTCATCATCTTCAGGCTTGTTTCTTCAGCTCTGTGCTTCTCAGAGTAATGTGAGGTTGCAGCTGCTTCTTCCTTTTAACTGCTAGTGGGGGTGTGACTTGATTGGGTGGGGGTTTGGCTGTGTTCTGATTGGTGGGGGGGTTGGCTGTGTTCTGATTGGCTGGGGGTGTGTTCTGCTTAGGTGGGGGCTTGGTTGTGCTCAGGTTAGTCTTAGTTACTGGGGGATTTGAGCTGGTGAGCTGTGATCTTGTTGTTTGGCTTCGTGTTCGTGGTCGTGCCACATCTTCATGGTGGGTGTCAGTTTGCTTCTTGTATGGGTCAGAGGGGTTGGAAGCGGGTAGTGGTGCAGCTGCAGTATGGTTTCTGGTTCGTGGTCGTGTCTCCTCTTCTGTGTGGGTGTGAGTCTTTTTTCTGTGTGGAAGTGTGGTGGTAGCATCTTGTGTGGCACTTGCGGGTGTGGGTCTGGTGTCATTCTTCATGTTAGTTACTCATTTATTAATGAGGGCAGGTTTCCAAATGGTTGGTAGGCGGGAGGTATCATCTCGTCTATTCATGCTGTGTGGGCATTTCTCTATCTCTATGGCTTCTCTGATTATTCTGTTGTTGAAGTGTTCGGTTTTGGTGATAGTTCTGGTATTTTTAAAGTCAATTTCATGTCCTGTGGCTTTGAGGTGTTGGACCAGGGAAGAGGTCAGTTCTTCTTTTTTGATTGAGTTTTTGTGTTCTTCAATGCGTGCACTAATTCTTCTGTTAGTTTGTCCTATGTATGTGGTGGGGCAGGCAGTGCAAGGGATTTCGTATACTCCTTGGTTTTCTAACTCGATTTTGTCTTTAGGGTTTCTTAGGATGGTGGATATTTTTCTGTTTGTGCAGAATGCTGTTTTAATGTTGTGTTTTTGGAGGATCTTGCTGATTTTGTCTGTAGTGCCTTTTATATATGGGAGGAGGGCTTTGCCATTCTCTTGTTCTCTGTCTTGGCTTTTGGTTGGGGTTTCTTTTTGGATTAGGTGGGTAATCTTTTTTTTGGAAATCCATTGGCTGTAAGTACATTAGTGAGAGTGTGTAGTTCGGTTTTTAAGTGTTGTTCATCGGCTAAGCATTTTGTTCTGGAGATGAGTGTCTTGGCTACGGAATTGATCTGTGCTGGGTGGTGGTGTGAGAAGCACAGAGCTGAAGAAACAAGCCTGAAGATGATGAATGAGACTTCATCGAAACGTTGCCTAGATACATCCAATTCTACGCGGGAGAAAACCTGAATAACCAAAGATCCATATATATATATATATATATATATATATATATATATATATATATATACACATCTCACTACCAAACCAAGTTAACCAACCTACTCCAAGACCCCACATACAAACCCCTAAACACGGACCCCACCACCTACCTAGAAAAAACCACCAAATCCAAAATAAAAGCCTCCCCCATCAGCGAAGAAATCCAGCAAAGAATCATACCCAGAGAAAAATCATCCAGATGGCCTAAGCTTTATGGTCTCCCCAAGATACACAATGAAGGAACCCCACTTAGACCAATAGTCAGCTCCATAGGCTCATCTCTACAAAACCTAGCCAAGTTTCTCACCAAACAACTACAGCCTTATGCAGAATCCATCAACTCACACATAAGAAACTCATTCCAGTTCATCGAGATCATAAAGAAACAAAACTTACAACCCAGCGACCTACTAATGAGCTTCGATGTCGTATCCCTCTTCACCCAAGTGCCGATAAAAGAAGCCTTGACAGCCATCCCAAACAAACACAACCTCACCAAGCACATCCTAGATCTGACCAACCACTGCCTATCCAATACATACTTCACCTACAATGGACAAAAATACAAACAAATAGAAGGAGCACCCATGGGATCACCCCTCTCACCTGTCATCGCAGACCTCTACATGGAACACCTTGAAACACAAGCTCTAGAAAAATATGATCACAAACCCAAACTCTGGCTCAGATACGTAGATCACACCTTCATAATCTGGCCACATGGGAAAGAAAAACTGAACAACTTCCTCACACATCTCAACAGCCTATACCCCAAAATACAATTCACCATGGAAACAGAAGCTAACAATCAACTTCCCTTCCTAGATATCTTAGTACACAAAAAATCCAATGGCTCCCTAGGACACACCATCTACCAGAAGAAAATACATACATACCGCTATCTACACGCACTCTCATACCACCACCCAGCACAGATCAATTCTGTAGCCAAGACATTCATCTCCAGAACAAAATGCTTGGCCGAAAAACAACATCTAAAAACTGAACTACACCCTCTCACTAACGTCTTAAGAGCCAATGGATTCCAAAGAAAGAAGATTACTTCTTCTTTGGGTAATCTTGGGTAATCTTCTTTCTTTGTAATCTTCTGTGTTCTGTTCAGGTGGGGGCCTGGTTGTGCTCAGGTTAGTCTTAGTTGCCGGGGATTTGAGCTGGTGAGCTGTGATCCTGTTGTTTGGTTTCGTGTTTGTGGTCATGCCACATCTTCATGGTGGGCATCAGTTCACTTCATGTATGGGTTGGAGGGGTTTGAAGTGGGTAGTGAGGCAGCTGCGGTGTGGCTTCTGGTCCGTGGTTGTGTCTCATCTTCTGTGTGGATGAGAGTCTGCTTTCTATGTGGAAGTATGGTGGTAGCATCTTGTGTGGCCCAGATCTGGTGTCATTCTTCATGTTAGGTACTCATTTGTTAATGAGGGCGGGGTTCCAAATGGCTGGTAGACGGGAGGTATCATCTCGCTTATTCATGCTGTGTGGGCATTTTTCTATCTCTATGGCTTCTCTGATTATTCTGTTGTTGAAGTGTTCGGTTTTGGCGATAGTTCTGGTATTTTTAAAGTCAATCTCATGTCCTGTGGCTTTGAGGTGTTGGACCAGGGAAGAGGTCAGTTCTTCTTTTTTGATTGAGTTCTTGTGTTCTTCAATGCATGAACTTTTTCTTTTTTTTTTAAACAAATTGTATTGATTTTACAATTAAAAAAAACACAACAACATAATAACATGTACATAATTGAAGGGTAGAAAGAAAAGAAAAAGAGGGGATGGGAAAAGAGGACCAGAAAAAAAGAAAAAAGAAAATACAAAAAAGAAAATTTGTTAAAAATATTCTTACTTTTGACAATTTGTGAGATCTTTTCTTCCTTTGGTTTTACTATCTCTGAACACTTTATCTTTACAAGATTTTATACATCACTCATATAAATTTATCTTATTCTTTCAATCCTATATTATAAAATTAGTCTTTGTTCTAACCACTTATACCAATAATTCCAGCTATTATAATATATTGAAGTTTCTTTGTTTTTTAGAGCGAATGTTAATCTGTCCATTTCTGCGCAGTTTGAAATTTTTTGGATAATCTTCTCCTTTGTAGGTATCTGTGGATGCTTCCAACACTGAGCAAAAGCCAACCTAGCTGCTTTTAATATATGTATTGTAATATATTTTGTCTTTTTTGATATTTGTTTGTCAAAAATCCCTAGTAGAAAAGACTCTGGTTTATATTCGATCTATTCTTTCATAATATCTTCTAGGCAATTTCTTATTATCTTCCAATATTTTTGGACTTCTATGCATGACCCACATGTGGAAAAAAGTTCCCTCTTTCTTTTTACATTTCCAGCATTTTGGACTCATTTTGGGGCACATTTTCGCCAATCTCGAAGGAGGAAGGTACCATCTATAAAACAGTTTATATGCATTTTCTTTGTATGCTGCCGATTTTGTAATCTTATTATTACTTCCCCAGACTTTTTCTCATTCATTTAAAGTGATATTACGTCCTACATTCCTACTCCAAACAATCATATTTCCTTTTACTATTTCTTCTTCTACTTCTACTTCAAGTAAACAATTGTAAAATCTAGTTATATTCTTTTTTCCTGATCCCATTAAAATTTTATCTAGCTGCTGGGGTTTATTACTAATTCTGAATTCTTTTCTATCCTGGTTATATCTACTATGAATTTGTAAATATGCCCATTGATCTATTTTAAATCCCCGTTCTTGAAGTTCTTGACAGGATATCAAATTTCCTTGTACGTCTAATAAATCTTTATATTTGATCATTCTAGAAATATCCAAATTGTTTGGGTGGATCATTGCCTCCATTGTTGATAGCCAAATCGGTACTTTTAAATAGTGTTTTTTACATATTTTTTTCCAATTAGTTACCAATGAGTCTCTAATTAAGTGTCTGTGAAAGTATTTCTGGTTAATTTTTCCTACATCCCATAAGAAAGCATGCCACCCCCTTTGTAAGTCGTGGCCCTCTAAAAAAAAGATTCTTTTATTATTTAAGTTTACCCAATCTTTTAACCACACAAGGGTGGCAGCTGTGTAATACAATTCCCAATTTGGAAGTGCAAACCCTCCCCTGCTCTTCATATCCTGCATTGCTTTTAAATTTATTCTGGGTTTTTTCCCTTGCCAAATAAATTTAGCAATAATTTTATTGAGTTCTTCGAAAAAAAAATTATGTAGTTTAATTGGAATCATCTGAAATAGATATAAAAATTTTGGGAGGATATTCATTTTAACGGTAGCAATTCTTCCCAATAGTGAAAGTTGTAATTTGCCCCATAATTCTAGATCCTTCTTTACCTGAAGCATCTACTTATCGTAGTTGTTTTCTTTAAGCGCCTTACAATGTGCTGTCAAGTTTTTAGTCATTAATTTTGTTTTTTTCCTATTAATTTTAAGTCCTGCTACCGCTCCAAATTGTTCTATTTCTTTAATCAATTTTTGTCCTCTTTCAATTGGATCCTCAATGAAAAAAACCAAATCGTCAGCAAATGCTTGTAATTTGTATTCTTCTGATTTAATCTTTAGTCCTTTTATCTCTGAATTTTGTCTAATCTTAATTAGTAATGTTTCTAATGTGAATATGAAGAGCAGGGGCGAAAGCCCGCTCGTGCATGCACTTATTCTTCTGTTAGTTTATCCGATGTATGTGGTGGGGAAGGTGGTGCAAGGGATTTCGTATACTCCTTGGTTTTCTAACTCAATTTTGTCTTGAAGGTTTCTTAGGATGGTGGATTTTTTTTGTTTGTGCAGAATGCTGTTTTAATGTTGTGTTTTTGGAGGATCTTGCTGATTTTGTCTGTAGTGCCTTTTATATATGGGAGGAGGGCTTTGACTCCTCTGTCTTGGCTTTTGGTTGGGGTTTCTTTTTGGATTAGGTGGGCAATCTTCTTTCTTTGGAATCCATTGGCTGTTAGTACATTAGTGAGAATGTGTAGCTTGGTTTTTAGGTGTTGTTTGTCGGCTAAGCATTTTATTCTAGAGATGAGTGTCTCGGCTCCGGAATTGATCTGTGCTGGGTGGTGGTGTGAGAGTGCGTGTAGATAGTGGTTTGTATGTGTTTTCTTCTGGTAGATGATATGTCCTAGGATCCATTGGATTTTTTTGTATAGTAAGACATCTAGGAAGGGAAGTTGATTGTTAGCTTCTGTTTCCATGGTGAAGTTAAAAATTAAAAGGAAGAAGCAGCTGCAAGCTCACATTACTCCGAGAAGCACAAAGCTGAAGACACAAGCCTGAAGATGATGAATGAGACTTAATTGAAACGTCGCCTAGATACTTCCAATACACATTAATACATACACACACACACACACACATTTCTTTTCAGGGATTTTAAATCCCTTTCCTTTTAAACAGTAACTTACACTCAAACAAGTTTGAAGGACCTAACGTTTCAGAACACTGAAGTTAAAGATGGGTAGATTTTACTTTCTTGGAAAAAAAGATAGGAAGTTCTCCCTTCTAAAAATCTTTCACATGCACACTCTCCACTTCCTAGTTCTCTGATAATAGTTGCAGAAAAGAAAAGCTTGAACAAGTAATTTGTGTTGGAATTTCTAAACTATGAATTTCTAAACTATGATTACTTCTGGAGCCTCTCCTGGCTAGCTGTTTCATTCTTAATCTTTTTTTTTTCTTCTCCTGGGAAAGGCAGAGAAAGAGCAGAAATATTATCTAAGATTTGTGTTAGATTACAGATTACACTGGTCTTATAAAGTCTTTTACACATACTACAAGGTCTGGTTGTTAAAATAGCTACTTTCTAAACTTGTACCATTTCAGATGGCTGTTGTTACTGCTCATGTAACTGAATTGTCCTCTATACCAAAACTAGAAGAACATAAATATAATTATATGCATACAAAAGTAAATTTCAGGATAAGGTAATATCTTTCCACCCAGAACAATTTATCATCAAGGACCCCACGTTTATTTCTTTGCCAAAAGGAACATTAACCCAAATCACCCCGCCCTTTCTATACTGAATTGGTACAGCCCAGAAAAAATTTCATCAGTTCATTTGACAAATGTGAAAAAAGGGCCTGAACTACTGCCAAGTTTATGAAAGAGTGAGAGCAAAAATACTGAACACATAATTGATGATTTGATTTAATGTACATCCTAATATCTCCTGAAAACTAGAGTGGACAATCCATATATATTATATATTCATCCTACAATAAGGTTGAAATTATATACCACAACCTCAACCATAAATTTTATTTGGAAACCATTTTAATGTTATCCAAAGTTTTTCTTTCATGAGTTTTTCTTTTAAAAAATTCATTTGCCAGTTTCATCACTTATTTAGGCACAAAGCAAATAAGAAAGGGGCCATTTGTGTCAATACTGTTTGGAGTAGCTATTCAGGTTATGAACAGAATATCAGAGTTGGAAGGGACATTTGAGGTCCTCTAGCCCAACCCCCTGCTCAAGAAGGAGACATTTTACACAAGAGGCTGTCCAATCTCTTTTTAAAAGCCTCCAGTGATGGAACACCCACAACTTCTGGAGGGAAACTGTTCCATAGATGAATTGTTCTCAATGTCATGAAATTTCTTCTTATTTCTACATTTGTTTCTCTCCTTGATTAGTTTCCATCCATTGCTTCTTGTCCTGTTTTCAGGTGCTTTGGAGAATAGATTAGCAGTGAACTTAATCTAATTTAAAGACCAGTTTGTGTCACAAATGTTATCTATCCACGGGGTCAATGGAAAAGGTTTGACTTAGAAATGGGGGAGTGGGGCAGGAGAAATCATTCTATCTCTAATCAGTTATTCTCCAGAGAAAATTATAGAGAGAACAAAAAAAAAAAAAACTACTGATGTGATTTGCAATATTTTCTCTGATTCACAGCCAAACAAACAAACAAAAAAATCTTTCTGATCTCTAAGCTGTTTATTTCCAATTGATCAGATTTCATGGCCATTTACTTTCTCACTATTCCACTGGGAAAAGCATTTTTTCTTAACTGGTTCTAGAAGATCATGAGTCAGGTGGAGAACAGAACAGAACAGAACAGAATAACAGAGTTGGAAGCAACCTTCTAATCCAACACCATGGTCAAGCAGTAAACTCTGTATTTCAGACAAATGTTTGTCCAATCACTTCTTAAAAACCTTAGATGTTGGAGCATCCACAAATTCTGGAGGCAAGTCACTCCTTTGATTAATTGTTCTCAGTGACAAGGAAATTTCTCCTTTGTTCTAGGTTGGATCTCTCTTTGATAAGTTTCCATCCATTGCTTCTTGTCCTACCTTCAGGTGCTTTGAAGAACCTTTGTAGTATTTGGTCCATTTCTTAGGAATTCAATATATGAATTTTTTTCTCTCAATGAAGTCAGTTTGATGATAAAGTTTCCCAACTGGGTGTGCTCTAGATGTGTGGACTTCAACTTTCAGAATTCTAGCCAGCATAGCCATGACTGGGACCTGCAGATTTGAAATCTACTTGGCTGGAGGGATACCCAGAGTAGGGAAAATTGAATTAGAGCACAGAATCTAAATCAGACTCATTTGTACATTTCAATTAATGATTGCCTTACAGGTCATATTATTGAGAGGCCCTTGGTGCTCTCTGAGCTTGCTTATTTATTGCAGGTAACACCACCAACAGCATGAAGATATTTCCCTTCATTTCAACCCTGAACTACAAATATTCTTTTTTTGATGTCATATTATTCTCCATGGATTCTTATTTGGCATGATACTAAATCAGTAAAGGTTGCATACTTTATTTTTATGACAAATCTAGCTTACATACTTAAGAAATTATTTTCCATCTCCAAATATTTATTCTGGTTATGTCCACCCACTCCCTCAAATTTTAGCAAACCAAGCATTTTTATAAATGAATGCTTTCGGGCTAAATTCCTTACATTTAATGACATTATTCACAGTTATTACGAATTGCATAGACATACAAATATGCAGTTTATTCTTTTTAAAAATGTGTCTTTTCTATTTCAGTTGTTTTTATGAATAGTTTCTCAAAACATTTCATGTATTTGTATCTCCCTACCCCCTTCCCCAGTATTGGAGGATAAGGCGAACATACTGATGTATTTTCATGTGGCTTTCTGCCAGCATTAATTCAGTGAATGAAGAAACTCAAGGACAATTCTCAAGGGTCACTACATTAATATAATTAAAAGCATAGTACCAATATTATTTTTCAAAAGAAAAAGAATATTTTCTTTCTTTCACAAATACTAAGAAATGATAAATATTAAACTCATTCCAGATCCATTCCAAAAAGCATAACCCGGCACTAATTGGTTGTAAAAATCAATGGAATTAAACGTCAAAAACAATAAAATCTACTGAGACTGTAAATGAAAACTTTAATGAGTCTCCAATTTTAGACAATTTGGTCAGTCGTTATAAAAAAGATGCAAGAATGTATATTAAGCAGATCCCTTAACTCAGTGTTTCACAACTTTGGCAAGTCTAAGATTTGTAGACTTCAGTTCCCAGAATTCCCCAGCCAAGCTGAAAACCCTGCTTTAACTAGTCAGTGTAGCTACTATCAAAGTAATGATGACTTTTCTAACTCAAGTATCTTTCTCCCCCAAAAGGCATAGAGGAAAACTTGGAAGAGAAGCCTAGGGAATGGGGTGAGGGGTAAGGGAATGTATGGAAGGAACACTTATTGGGGAAAATTCAATCTAAAACTGTAATAGAAATAGTAATCATAAGAAAGAAGTATCTTGTTACCTATGCAATTAACAATCAATTATCATCCAGTGAACAATAATCATGAACAAGCAGAAAGGATCAAATGAAGAAATGGTAATAAAGCAGCTATATCAGCACTAAATGATTTAGCAAAGTTGCACAATGACAGCCTTTTGCTATTTATTTGCTTTGCACCATGGTGGTGCAGTAGTTAGAATGCAGTACTGCAGGCTAATTCTGTTGACTGCCATTTGCCAGCAGTTCGGCAGTTCACGTCTCACCAACTCAAGGTTGACTCAGCCTTCCATCCTTCCAAGGTGAGTAAAATGAGAACCCAGATTGTTGGGGGCAATATGCTGACTCTGTATAAGCCACTTACAGAGGGTTGTAAAACATTGTGAAGTGGTATATAAGTCTAAGGGCTACTGCTATTGTTGACTGCATGAAAAGATCAAAGTGAAGCGGCTTTCAATGTTGTTGGTAGGTTCAAATATCTTCCTTCCTAATGTTATTTGCATTAACTTAGAATAATCATCAAGAAGTTTTATACTGAGATAGAGTGGTATCTGAGAAAACATTCATTCCCAAATCCTTGAGCATACCAGTAACAGGAGTTTTGATCTTATTGACAAGCAGTTGTGGATGAAATTGATTCCTATGATCTGAAAAGCAACAATCATAGTTTCAGGCAAAAGTCAAGAATCCTAGAGGCCCAGCCTGGATCTAGATTGAACTCAAAGGGCAGAATGTCTAAAGTGAGTTGAAATCCAGGGGAAAATAACTTTTTTTTTTTCTGTAAAATGTCTGAAGTTATAACAGGCTTAGGTCCAGCTGGTAAAGATCCATTTGTAATGATTATTGCATATGGGCAAGTGTTTTGATACAAGTTCAGGAATGAAATGAATAAATCCTTGCATTGTTTGATGTAATATAATCTTTCCACTGTGGATTCATGCCTCCTTTTACCAGAGAGAAGCAAATTTGTATTATACAACTTAGTCATTATGCAGCTCCAGTGGAAATGACTGTTTTCTTCATTAACTGCATTCTAGAAGCATCAGCTCATGGCTAAAAAATAATATATAAGGAGAAAACTGACTTATGTGACATATTCTGAGTAAGAAACGAAATCTGTTGTCATACTGGACGTGTATTTCTTTCTAAAATCCCCAAAAAGAAAATAATATTCTGATAATATCAACCTTTGAGCTTGAAGAAATACTGAGAGAGGAGTTTATTTAATCCTTCCAAAAGGAAGAAATAAGGTAATGATAAAAGAATGGATCAATTAAACTATCTAAAACAGGCAACATTGGTCTGGAAGTTGATGAAGAAAAAAGAGTGATCCATTTCCAGCATCTACTAATGATTGACATACCCCCTGCCCCTACCTCCCCCCAAATGTTACTGCAAATATGTTTAATATGAATTTTTAAAGCAATTCCAACATTATGATTTCCATTGAGAAACTTCTTAATCCATATTGCCCAGATCAATTTGTACATGCTTATTTGCTTGCTTGCTATATAGAACATTTATATAGTTGCCCATTTTCAACAACTCTGGGTGGCTCCTGGTCAGAATCTGTCCTTATAATAGCAATAGCACTTAGACTTATATACCGCTTTATAGTGCTTTACAGCTCTTTCTAAGTGGTTTACAGAATCGGCATATTGCCCCCAACAATTTGGGTCCTCATTTTACTCACCTTGGAAGGATGGAAAGCTGAGTCAACCTTGAGCCTGGTGGGATTTGAACTGCCAAATTGTAGTTTACACTCTGACCACTGCACCACAGAAGCTCCTGTTGCAAGCCTCAAAAAATTCAAGTTCCAGTTAGGATCTCCTATTTATATTACAAATGTAAATGAATGTTGGCACTTGAACATGTTTAATGATTCATGTATCAATGAATCATTGCAACAAGTATCTCAAATCCAAAGGAGGCTGATTTTCACATCCTATTATATGCACTATTAAAAGTATTGCTAAATGGCAAAGGTGATAAGGAAGGACCTAGGGAAGCACTGCACAATTTGTCTACATCCTAACTTGAATGGATGGTATTAATATAATTCCAAAGAAGAAGCAACTGTTTTAGGGTTTGCTTTCAGAGGAGGGTATCTTCTTATTAAATCCTATTTAAAGACTGTAAACTAAATGTTGCTGACTTCTGGAAATATTACTGATTCTGACAATTTCTGGTTGGAGATCACTGAATTGGGTTTCTGATAGTCTGGCCAAAGACAATAACAGAGTTGGAGCTCTTTTAGTCCAACCCCCTGCTTAAGCAAGAACCCTATACCAGTGCCTCCCCTTCAGGGCACTAGGGACCAGTTCTGTGGAGAGAAGTTTTCTGTGGACTGTAGGGGATGTGGTTTCATGTGCTTATTTGTATGGCCCTATTTCTGGCATACTACAGCTCTGTGTTAGTCCACAGTCTGGAGGTTGGGGACCCTTGCCCTATTCCATTTCAGACAGGAGTTGTCTAATCTCTCCTTAAAAACCTCCAGTGCTGGAGCACCCACAATTTCTGGAGGAAAGTTGTTCCACTAAATAACTGTTCTCACTGTCAGGAAATTTCTCCTTAGTTCTAAGTTAGTATTTTTTTTTAGTATTTTTAGTATTTATTTGATTTGTCAATTGCTTACAAGATACAGGTATAAGAATAAATATAGTTTTGAATACATGAAATAGATACTTATATGGAAAAAAATAGGACTGGGATGGTAGGCACGATTGGTGTGCTTATGCACGCCCCTTACAGGCCTCTTAGGAAGGGGGTGAGGTCAATAGTAGACAGTCTAAGGTTAAAGTTTTTGGGGTTTGGGGAAGAAACCACAGAGTCAGGTAGAGTACTCCAAACATTGACCACTCTGTTGCTAAAGTCATATTTTCTGCAGTCAAGTTTGGTGCGGTTAACCTTGAGTTTGTATCTATTGTGTGCTCTTGTATTGTTATGATTAAAGCTGAACTATTAATTTGCAGGTAGGACATTGCAATGTATGATTTTATATACTATATTTAGATCAGACTGGAGGAGGCGTAGTTCTAGGTTTTCTAGTCTGGTGGCATAAGGTATTCTACAATGAGTAGAGGAGCAGAGAACTCTCTCTCCTTAAGATATCCTTAAGATATTTCCCTGCCTTAATGCATATCAGTACATGACATCATCCAGTGCATTTAGTCTTAAAAATGATATGTTGACAACACTGTTGAGATTCTCCCATCCATCCTCCACATTGCCCCAGTGAAGGAATTCCAAAGTATTTCTGAAAGAAAGGGCCCTTTCTACATTGCTGTATGTAATTTGACACAAAGGCACAAATTGTTACGTTAAATAATTTGAGGTTAGAAGAGGTCAGTTCCCAAAGACTAGAATCAAAGGTTACTGAAATATTTATGGATGACATTGTTGTAATTGCTTTCAGGAAATATACTGAAATGCTGTCTTAACTAGACCGTTTTATTATCTTTACTAAAGGCTAGGTCACACTGGCCAACGGATGCAAAATGTATGTAAAAAAGACACAGCGGATGAGCAGATTTTCCATCCGTTGTTATCCGCTCTCAAAAGTGCCCCAAATTTGCATAAACAGAGCAGACAACAACGGAAAGGAATGGACATGGGGAGGATGTAGCGGGGATGTAAAGTGGACGCTTGTAAGAAGCCTGGCGGATGAAAGCAAATGGAAGCGATGACAAATCCGCAGGGCTTCCGGGGGAGAACAGTGAAGCGGACGCGTAGCGGAAGGAACGAATGCGTAGCGGATGCATAGCGGATAACACGGATGCATCACGGACGCCTATAGGATGCATAGCGGATGCCTAGCAGTTACAAAGCATTCACTGCGCATGCAGGGAGGATGAATTGCGTAAGCTCCGTGGATATAAAAGGAGGCAGCTCGCAAGCAGGTCACCATTCAGAGGAAAGACCTGCTGCCAGAGAAATCTTGAGAGAACACCATGGGGAAGAAGAGGAAACTTGTGCCTACTCCTGCCAGCCCTGGCAAGAAGGACAGAACCACCATCCCACCCCCTGGTGCTGACTCTGAAGCTGCTGCTGCTGGTGGTGGTGCTCCTGGTGCTCCTGGTGTTGCTGCTGCTGGTGCTTCTCCTGCTGGTGCTGCTGCTGGTGCTGCTGGTACTGCTGGTGCTTCTCCTGCTGATGCTTCTCCTGCTGGTGCTGCTGGTGCTGGTGCTGCTTCTCCTGCTGCTGCTTCTCCTGCTGCTGCTGCTGTTGCTGTGGTGGACCAGACCCAAGGCCCTCAAAGCCCTGCTGCTGAAGGCCCTGAAGCCCCTGCCAGAGGGAGGAAGAAGCAAGGTAAGGAGAAGGGGGAGAGGAAACAGTATTCCATTTCCGAGGACCATGAGGAGGAGGTGCTGGAATGGCTGAGGGAGAACGAGTACCTGTGGAGGAAGGGCCACAGGCTCTATCGCGACACCAAGCGGAAGCAGGCAGCATGGAGACAGAAGGCGGAGAGCCTGGACTACACTTCAGATGTCCTCCTGGGGTGGTGGAAACATATGCACACCTGGTATGGCAAGCTGCACCTGAAGAGATCCGGGCAGGCCGCTGTCAAGCTAACTGACTGGGAGACCTATGTCATGGCCAGGTGCAGCTTCCTGGAGGGTGAGATCCGCCACCGAGGAGCAGCTCCTCTTTCAACCCTCTCCCTCAGACAGCCCACAGAGAGCCACTCCTCTTCCAGCCAGGAGACAGCTACCGTGTCCAGGCAGATGTCTTTGGAGGGCCCCACGACAGAGACACCCCCGCCACAGCTGCACTCCCCATGTCAGAGGACGTGGAGGATCTCCTGTCTTAGATGGAGCAAAAAGAGGCAGCCACCAGAGACCAACCCACCCCCAGCTCCACCTCCACAGAAAGCAGGCAGAGAGGCACACCGGAGGGACAGAGCCACACTGTCCTCTTGGAGATCAGGGACACAATCAAAGCAAGCACAGACACAGATCTCCTCTCCCAGCTGGTCCACTTTGATGTACCATCCTCCAACCGCAAGCCCTTCATCACGTACATGGGACAGACCCTCATGGACATGCCCGAGGCCCAGTACCAGGGATGAAGGAGAGGATCATAGCTCTACTGCACCACCCTCCAGGCCCAGCTGAACCTGCTGCTACCCACTCCAGGTCTGCTCCTCCACCCCAGCTGATGTCACAGCCCTTCCACAGATTTCAGCAGCCCCTCGCCTACCAAGCCTACCACTACCAGGACTTCCCACAGTAGAGGCAGCCCTTCCCAGTCCAGACCCTGGTTCCTCGGATGCCACAGACTCCACAGACGCCTCAGCTGACCCAGCTGCAGACCAGACAGTCCCACTACACTCCTCCTTCCTCCACCCCACAGCCAAGCCCTTCCTCAGAACATCTGTCATCAGTGTTGGGCCTCACATCCCAGGTCCTTGAGCAAATGCCTCTCAACCTCACAGGACTGAGTCAGCTCTCTGAGAGCTTCCTGCACACACCATCTCCTGTTGTACTCTCGGGGCCAGGCACCCCAATTGCGCCTCAGACCAGCACTCCAGCAACATCCACCTCCACAGTCCCTGGCCCCTTTACTTCTGAGGCCATGGGCACGCCTCAGAGTGACTGAGAAGAGTGCCAGAGACTGAGTTGTAACCTGCTCACCTTATATTTGCTTAAAGACACTTTACTTGGGTCATTTTGCTTTTTAATAAAGTCATACAATTTGTTATTAACAAAGGTTATCTTTGCTTCACACACTTGGTTCCTTTTTTTTACTTAATAAAGTGTTGGGGAAAACTTTGAAAAAAGGGTTAAGCCTTTGCATGCTTGTGGGATTGGTAAGGATAATTGTGGGATGGGTAAGGATAGCTGTGGGATGGATAGCTGTGGGATGGGTAAGGATAGCTGTGGGATGGGTAAGGATAGCTGTGGGATGGATAGCTGTGGGATGGGTAATGATAGCTGTGGCATAGATAAACCTCCAGTGCAAGCATAGTGGGACTGTATGGCCCACCCTCCCAGCTGCCACACATATGGCCCTTTATTATCAATAACAATTTAATCATTGATCCACACATTTCAATATAAACAAAACTCTTTATTAATGCCCTATTAATTGTAAGGCCACTCAACATACATAGCACAATGTCATCAGTGTGATGAGACAGTCTCAAGGAAGCATCCATTAAGCATCTACCATCCTGTCTTGCCACTCCACTGCTCCAGCTGGGGAGTTGCACCAGTGTTTAAGGAGGTTGCGCAGCTTCTTCCCTCCATGTGAAGCTCTGTTGGGGCCTTGCACATCCACAGTGTCTATCAGGTTTAGTCCTTGCCTCCATTCATCAGGCTCCATGTCCCCATTGCCTTGTTGACGGTCCACAAGCCTGTTCTGCAACACTGGGTAGCGGATGCGCATGAGATTGTGCAGGATGCAGCAAGCTTCCATGATGCTCCTCATGGTCTGTGGACGATGCTGCATGGTGGTGAGAAGTACCTGGAACATGTTGGCCAGGATGCCAAAGGCGTTCTCCACCACCCATCTTGCCCTGGACAGCCTGTAGCTGAAGATCCTCTCTTCACGGGTGAGGCATCTCGAAGTGTAGGGCTTCATGAGTTAGGTTCTGAGGGAGAAGGTGTCATCACCCACGAAGAAGTAGGGCACATCTTATGTGTCATTGGGTAGGGGGTCTGGGTCTGGGAAACCCATGATGATGTGTTCCAGCCCACCCTTGAGGTCACTGGCATTGTATATCTGGGCATCTGAAGATGACCCGTTGCCTGAAGCATTGATGTACATGAACTTGTAGTCAGCATCAACCATGGCAAAGAGGATGATGCTGAAGAAGCCCTTGTAGTTGAAATAAGTGGACCCCGAGTTAGCTGGAGTTTTGCAGGCCACGTGCTTGCCATCTATGGCTCCAACGGTGTGGGGGAAGTTCCACCTCTGATACCACTGCTCTGCAACTTTCCTCCACCCTTCTTCAGTGGTGGGACACTGGAGGAGCTCCTCCATGTATTCTTTGATTATGGCCTGCACCACTTCTCTGACCATAATGCTGATGGTGTTGTGTGGCACCCTCCAGGCATACTGCATGTTTCTGTATGTGGTCCCAGAGGCCAGGTGGCACAGAGTCAGTGCCACCTTCAGTCCAGGTTCCAGGCTGAGACGGAAGTTGGTGTTTGCCTTGGTCAACCTGGGTCTCAGACGCTCCACAACTCCAAACATGGCTGGTGGCATCCTCATGAAGTGCTGGAATGAACGAGTGTCTTCATTCCTCAGCTCCACCATCAGCTTGTCATAGAGTCCAAACTCCACTCTTCTCCCGATCCATCGTCGGACCCAGACAGTTCTTGGACGTCTCCTTCTCTTTGCATAGAAAAGGTGAAACAGTCTGAAGAGGGCTTGGTTCTGGTGTTGGATGATGGCGGCTACCAAAAGGAGTGTGCGATGATCCATGGTGGAGATTAATGGATGATGTGGAAGAGCAAGAGCAAGGCTGAAGAGGTCTGCACACCAGGGCTGCTGGACTGAAAGTGAGATCCAGGTGATTTCCTCCCCCTTTTTATTGGAAATGTCAGTTTTCTGCTAGGTGTCCTTCCACATATTCTAGACATCCTCCAGACATCCTAGATGTCTGAGATACGTCCCATATATGAACGTTTTGTCCGTTTTAATCCTTTATATCCGAGCTGCATCCGCTTTCATCCTTTCTATGTCCGTGCTACTAACGCTGTGTGGACGTTCCGCGTATCTTTTGCTTCTTTCCTCTTTCCACTTTCCGCTGGAGCGGATGTGTTGCGCGGGTGTCCAGAGGATACATCGGACGTGTAATGGAGGATAACGGACGTAGAACGTTTGTTGCCTGTATGTGTCGCGGATGTATATCATACGCGGCGGAAAGTTCATCCACTCAAAAAGTTTTGTGCAGCTGAAAACTTTTTGAGTGGATGAAATAGCAGTAGACGGATGTTTTACGGACAGAGCGTATGAAACACGTACACAGTGAGTACACAACGGATGCATCGCGTTTTCCAATGGATGACAAGCTTTTTTGTCCATTTTACATCCTCTTTGCATCCGTTGGTTCAATGTGACAAGGGCTTAAGGATAATATGTCTAATTCATGCACATCCTTTGTATCAGATATTAAAAGGGTGTCTAATATGATCTGTGTCTCTAAGGAAAAACAGTTCTAATAAGGCATCAGGATTTGGGAGAAAAGGAGAAGCACATCAATGAGGAGAAAAAGTGCAAGAAGTCATTTAGAAAATATAGCTAGACTTGCTTCAGTTCTTCCTTCCATAAAACACTTTTAATTTAAACATATGTTTGCTTTCTTTCAGATGTCCCCTGCAACTAGGGCCAAGCCAAAACAAATGAAACAGACTTCCCTATGGAGATCACTTTCTTCAGTCAAGGTATTGAGGTTTATTGAGTGATGGGATTATGTTCCAAGTAAAGAATTGAAGCCTTATGTTTAGGAGGCATTTTCAGCCTTGCTTACATGCACATACATATTCCAATCCAGCTCGAAGAAAGCCCGAATGTACATTATTGGACCAATTTTTCTCCCATCTCTGACTTCCAAGTTGGGACTCTGGTGATATGATTTGTCTTGACTTAGTTTAATGCAAAGAACAATGCAAAAAGGATGTTAATACAGTCAGTATTGAGAGTTTTCAAAACCTTCAAACGAAGAGACAGAGCTTCAACTCTTAAGGCACATTCAAAATTGTAATACAGATAGTCCTTGACTTATGAGCTCAATTGGGGCAAGAATTTTCATTGCTATGTATGGAGGTTGATTAATTGAGTGACACCTAATATTACAACTTTTTCTGCTGTGGTTAAATGCCCCAAACTGTTAAGCAAATCTCTGCAGTGAATCCAGATTTCTCTGTTGACTTTCCTTGTTGGAGATGTGCCAAGAAGGTCATTAATGGCCATCATATGACCTGGCACATTGCAACCATTGCAAATACATGCCAACAGCCATCACCTGAATTTTAATCACATGGCCATGGTGATGCTATAATGGTTGTAAGTGTGAGGACCAGTTGTAATTAATTTTTTTCACTGCAACTTCTAACAGATGCTAAATGAATGATTATGATTCGAGGACTACTTAGTAATAGAAACAGTAGAACACCTGGTGTTCCTTTGATTTATAAGCTCACAAATTGGTTGTAGATATTTCAGTGGAGCTCAATCTAATCCTCAGATATATTGCTGTCAATTCTTTTGCCTGTATTTATTTAGCTACAGTTCAGGGACTGGCATTCTCCAATGGGGAATGCCAACACATAAAGGTTCATGTGAAATATCTTCTTTTCTTGATGCCCACTTTTATTTTAAAGATCTTCTGAGCAAACATGAAATATTTGAATGGAAAACTTTTTCACCTGCCCAGTCTTTCCATGATTTTTCTCTGCCTACCTCAGTGCTACTCTGCACTTTTAATTTTTAAAGCAATTTATTTTAATTTTTAAGCAACAAATCCTGAACGTGTGAACAGAATAGTCGGAACAGATTGTGTAGCAAACTTAAATAATTGCACACTCTTAAGATATTTTGAATACTAAACACAGACTGTTGAATAGCTCAAAAGATTAGCCTCCTATCACAAGCAGTGAAGCTTCTAATTCAGTCTAGAGCAGTCCCAAATTTTCTTCATCATAATAATCAATAATACAAAATAGAAATTTTACATTTAAATTCTTTGTGGCTCCTGAGGAGTCAAAAGAGAGCAGGTCATAGAGATGTACAATATGAATCAATGTCATAATTTGAAAATACAAATTCTCTTTCTCTTTTGAGGTTTAAAGATATTATTGCTTGTCACTTTGAACACCTGTTCAAAAAGATTTCTTAAACACATTTGAAATATAAATTTTAAATATTTTTTAAAATCTCAAAATATATTTTTAAATCTCAAAAGTAAGGTTCATAAAATTGACAGGTTGCAAAATCAGTTAATCACAATCAGAATTGCTATAAACAACAATACATAGAAATGATAATATTTCTATTTTTCTTAGGACAACTGTAATATTCTATAAGTATTCATATGGAGAAAAAGCATAGGTTATTGGAAAATTTCATACAGTGCATGAAAAAAAATCCTTCCCCCCAGTTTCAATTCCAATCCAAATTTTAGATTGGATAAAATTATCTCTTTGGGTAAAGAGAAAATTTAGTATTTGTGGTCTTAATTGCTTCCATTATAAAAATCTTTTTCACTGTTCACCTTTCTCTCATCTTTGACCTGTGGGCAAATGGGAAACACTGCAGAAATAAATATAAGATGTATATGATTTCATGGACAGAGTAGATAGGCAGACAGACAGACAGACGGGAAGGAAAGAAAGTCCACCCTCATTAAAATCTGCCAACCATGACTTCAGAGATAAAGCAAGCAGTGTGCATATTTAGCCTTAAACATAAAACACAAATGCAATCAAAGCCTACTTGGACTGGATATACAGTAGGCTGAACTTCAAACTAGTTAAAGACTCTATCATAAACATCTAACTAGTATGTTGTAATCAATATTTATTTATTATATATATTTTATCAGATAGTACTTTTTCAAAATCCTCTATGGATCTAATAAACTTAGCCATAACTTTATTTCACAAATTTGTTAGCTTTTTAAACAAGTATAGAATGTCAAGTTGGAATAGCATTTACAACTAGCATTTTTCTATCTTTTCCAGTTCTTATTTTGTAAGATTGGAGATTTTGTTTAGGGCTTAGTGGGACTGTTTTAGGAAAAATCAGAATTGTTTTTTTTTAAATATACCATGACAAAATCCAGAAATGGAGCAGGAATTAAATAAATGAATGCCTATGGGAAGACTCTATAAAATGTTAAAGAAGCCAGAGAGGTTGTCTGGAAGTCAGCTTGCAATCAGGAAGAATGCACAGGCGAAATTCAAAGCTGCTCCTAGCTTCCCTTTTGTATGTGTTTTTTGTTTTGCTGTTCTGTGGCACGAAGGCCCAAGCAGTCATATCTCCCTGCTAATCCCATGGGGGAGAGGGCATCCCCCTCAGGCAGTTCCCTCATTTGAAAAGATAACAGGAAAGAAAATGGCTGATCCCCTTGTTCCCTTCTCTACATTTTGGTAAACAAAAAGAGAGAAGCAACCGAGGACAAAGGAGAATTTTCCTAAGAGTGAAACCAATCAACCAATGGAACAGCTTGTCTTCAGAACCTGCGGGTGCTCCATCACTAGAGGCTTTCAAAAAGAGTGGGGGAAGTACACATCATTAAAACAATGCAGAAAACTTAAAACAACCATTCCCTTTTTTAAAAAAAAGACAACCCCAAAGCAAACGAGAGGGAACTAAGAGCAGCCGCTCATGCTAATTGAAAGCCTGGGCATGCTGCCAAAAGCCACATGCATTCTTCCTGCTAGTGCTTTCTAAACTTTTCTTTCTACTATATGAGATAGTTCCATTTCACTGAGAAGTATGGCATCTCAATCATATTTGAAAATGCCTGTGACAGACTTGGGAGCCTGTCCTTCAGTGAGCTGGCCTCAGCTAAGGGAACATATTCTTGTTTTCTTGTTATTTCCAGCATTCCAATGTCCCATAAAAATTACATTTCTGTCCATTTAAATGGAGGGCCTTGAATTTATTCCGAAAAGCAGCCTTATGCATGTACAACAGGATAGACATCTCACACTCAGAGTGGGAGGCATTTAGCTCCAGGCCACTCTTCCATAATAGCATGAATGCAACATATCTGCTAAAGTATAACAAATCTAATTTTTTTAAAAAAATGACACGTTGCTTACTTCCTCCACTTGAGGTTGTTGAGCCTGGGGAGCATTGGGCACAGGAGAATCACAGTCTGGGCTATAGTGCTCACAGTAATCATATGCTGCTCTGGGATCACCAACAATCAGCATCTGCTGGATATCACCCTGCCAAGGAAACATAAGATTATAAATTAGCAACCATTACAGGTCACAGAGTGTAATGAAAAGGAATCCTTCTTCTTTACAAAGCAAGCTCGGTTAAGTGAGATGCACCTAACACGGGTTTAATTATTCTGCGGGCACCTGTTAATTTATTTGAGTAATATATCTCTTGTCTGTTGTGGCTCCAGCACAGCTTGTTAATAGCTTTGTTACAAACAAATAAGGAGATTTATAGCAAGAGGAAGTCATTTTGGGGCAAGAGCCAAACGCTTTTAAACCCTTATGTACAATGGGATTGCACGAATCATAAACAGAGGCTGAAACTACCTTGTTGTGATGTAATAGATGGAAACAATGCTATTCATATATTACCAGGCTATAATGACAGTTCTGATGGCTCCTTCCATAAAGACTTTCATAAAGTTCAGAGTTTAAATAGTAATGACATAAAGTATATACATTTATTGCTAATGAAAAGTAGTAGCATGTTGAATAACTGACCGCATGGACTCAGTAAAGTTAATAATCTCTGTCTGGGAATTTAGAGAGTTGTAGTCCACTTCATCTGGTAACTACCAGGTTGAGAAATGCCAATTTAAACCCATGAACCTTCTTATGGAAATAAATTAGGTTTCAGATATTTATTATTAATTCATGTATATATATATATATGATTTCTTAGGCTTTCGCGGGTACTTACATGTGTGCTGTTTAGCTTCCTTCAGGTATTATCCCACGTCATTGTAGTTCTGTTAAAGTTGTAGCAACGTTTCAGCAGAATCTCATCTGCCATCCTCAGGCTTCTGTATAGAGTTAGTTCCTGGTTTCAAATTTGAGGCTGGTCCATTCTGATTGGTTGGGAGCCGGGATCTGTATTCATTGGACTTGGATCAATCAATCAAACTCCAAGTCCAATGAATACAGATCCAGGCTCCCAACCAATCAGAATGGACCAGCCTCAAATTTGAAACC
>BLBF01000020.1:6834902-6854902 GCA_015471245.1 Laticauda colubrina | reverse complement strand
TTGTTTAGTCTTAGTTTCAGAAGACAGTGTGAGTGTATCTCTGTTTCCTTCTGTTGGAAAGTATTGCCGTTGCTCCATTTTTCTAATTGACTGATATTACTGGAATTTGGTGTAAGTCTGATACCGAACTGTTTTTGACACTGGACTTTGTTACTGGATTATCCCTGGATTGAAAAACTGAATGATTTACCTGTAAATGACTTTTGGACTGCTTATCTTGAACTTTGCTTAAACTTTCTGGAAGTAAAAACCTACATTTACTGTACAGTGCATCTGTGTACTGTGTGTGTATTATTCAAACACTACTCTCAAATACATCTCCCTGTATGCACTCATTCTCCGAACAGGGAATTACCTCAACACTACTTATGAGCCCAGGCCATACCAGGCTCAGATAACTGAGAGTTAGTGTGAATGCACAGTACTGTATACAGACAGCTGTTTACTGTTTAATTGTGGTTTAGTATCCTGGTAAAGATGGCACAAGTCCCTTCAACAAGTCTATCACTGATAACCCGGTTGGATGGAACAAACTATGTATCTTGGTCTATGAAGTGCAGTCTACTTCTGCATAGAGAAGTTTTATGGAATATAGTTCAAGATGTGGATGTAAATGCTTGGGATCCAGAAAATGAGGACGATGCCAAGAAGCTTGCTGAATTTAAACAGAACAACGAACGAGCTCTATATACAATTGGACTAACACTGAGTGACCAGCAGCTAATCCATATTCATGGAGAAGAGTCTGCTGCTAAGTGTTGGGAGAATTTAAAGAGGATTTATGTTCATGACAGTGTAGATGCAAATATACATCTTACACGTAAACTGTTTTGAGCACATCTTCTGAAAGGGGAGATATGTTAGCTCATTTAAACTTCATGAAAAGAACTTTTCAAGAGCTACATGAAAAAGAACTGATATTTTTCAGAGCTGCATCAAGTTTACATAATTCTTTCTTCGTTGGATGAAAGTTATAATGATTATGTATCTTCACTGGAAGTCCTGCCCAGAGATAAACTGACATTGACTGACATAATTGGAAGATTGTTAGAAGAGGCAAGAAAAGGGCTGGATAGGGACCAATTGAGGAAGGAACAACCACAAGAAGAGAATTTGTCTTCAACTGCCTATACTGTTAGGAAATGTTTTTCTTGTGGGGCTAGCGGACATATAGCTAGATTCTGTAAGAAGGGAAAACAACAGAATACTAGTAAACACCAGAAGGCTAAGAAGAATATTAGTTTAGCTATGTCTAGCAATTCAAATGTAAACCATGATTTGTGGGTTGTTGATAGTGGAGCATCACAATGTATTACTAAGGATAGAAAAAGGTTTGTAAAGATGTCCACGAGTAAACAACATGTATCATTGGCAAATAGATG
The DNA here is from genome assembly GCA_015471245.1 of Laticauda colubrina. Taxonomy (NCBI): domain Eukaryota; kingdom Metazoa; phylum Chordata; class Lepidosauria; order Squamata; family Elapidae; genus Laticauda; species Laticauda colubrina. The sequence continues at coordinate 6,853,520 of BLBF01000020.1, read as the reverse complement.
GAAGATTAAAGCAACAGTTGAACTGCATATTGTTCTTGTATAAATGAACATTTAACTATGTTATATGTACCTAAACTGAAATTTAATTTGTTATCAGTAAGGACTTTAGTTAATCTTGGTTATGTAATAACCTTTAGGGGAGATAAATGTACAATAGAGAAAGAGGGTAAAAGTGTTACTGCTACTTTAAAAAATGATTTATATGTAATACATGATGATCAGCTGTAGATGGCTAACTCAGTTTATAACAATGTTAAGCCACATGATGAATGTATACATTTACTACATAGACGTCTAGGGCACATTAATTTCAAAATGCTCAAACAAACTGTTGAATTGTCAGTGGGAGTAAAATTGAAACCCTGTAGCAAGTATTTACACTGTAATGCTTGTAGCCAAGATAAAAGTAAGGTTACTCCTGCAAACAGACTTAATGGGTTTTAGACCAAAGAACATTTAGAGGTTGTGTTTGCTGACATAATTGGTCCTAAGAAACCAAGTTTAGGAGGTGCCTGTTATATTTTGAGTATTATGGACCATTACTCACGATATGGTTTCTGCTATCTTATGAAAAACAAAACAGAAACATTCTAACATTTCTTTAACTGGCTAAGGTTTGCTGAGAGAAAAATGAAAAGTAAAGTAATTACTTTACTTACTGATAATGGGATTGAGTTTCTTAACAAGAGATTCCAAACTAAGTTGAAATTGGCTGGTGTTGAGCATAAACATTTATCAGTCCTTCATTGGTAGTTTATCTTATCTCAGTAATTGGTCAAGGCCAGATATTGCACACAGTGTTAATCAATTAGCGAGACTTAACACTGAGCCAACTGAAAGGCCCTGGCAAGCTGCTAAACGTGTGTTAAGATATCTGAAACAAACAATGCATTATGCATTGGATTTGGATCTAAAAGATGAACTGAATATGCTGATGCAAGTTTTGCTACAGACATAAATACACAAAAATCTACATCGGGTACTGCTGTATTATTGGGAAAAGCATTGATTGGATGGAGATCTATTGGACAGAAACATCTAAGTTTGTCAACAATGGAGGCTGAATTCTCATGTTTGTCTTTACTATGTACAGATTTAGTTTTGTACAAACAATTACGAATTGACATGGGAATTAATATAACAGATTCTATTGTTATTTATGAAGATAACCAATTAGCAATACAGGTGGCTTCAAATATAAACAGCAGGACAGCTGTTCCATAGTTCTGTTCATCTTCTAAGTCTCCATTATGTCTCAGTGTGTTTTTGTGGATCAAGCCACTTATTTTGCTTTTGTGGAAGCCGTTGGCTGTCAGTACTTTAGTCAGGGTGCATAGTTCAGTCTTTAAGTGTATCTTGTCTGCCATACGTTTGGTTCTGGCAATTCGTGTTTTGGCCACGGAGTTTATCTGTGCTGGGTGGTGGTAGGATTGAGCGTTGAGGTAGCAGTTAGTGTGTGTTTTCTTCTGATATATGGTGTGTCCTAGTGTGCCATTGTTTTTCGTAGATTAGTACATTTAGGAATGGTAGTTGAACTTCACTGTTAAATTCTGTGGTGCATAGTGGCTATTAGTTGCAATCAGAAGTTCTTATTTCAAAGCTATTGTTTTTAAATGAATTAACAAGGCTTTGGGAGATATTTCTCCTGTTCAACAGATTTGTATCTAAACTCGTCAAGGGTGGAATTTCACTAAATAAATTATGGTACTTATAGAATTTTTCTCCTTTTTCTGCAACCTTTACTGCTTCCTACCCCCCTCAAACTTGTTTGAGGCAATATAAACTATAAGCTAGTGCTTGGAATTCAGTTGTGATAATTCAGAATTCTGACTGTTACATTCCTAATGAGAATGGGAGCTTATAGTCAGGTAAGCTATGCCAATAGATTTTTTTATTGAAATCAAACAAACATGCTTAATAAATACAACACTGGGAAGTATGATAGAGCATAAGTTGCTATCTCTTATTCAACCTGCCTTCAGCTCCCTTTCAAAGAGCAGTAAAAATGATTAATAGTTCCCCTAATGTTAGTCAAATTACTAATGAAGATTCTATTTGCCTACTAAAAAACAATGAAAGAATCAATCCCCATATTCTGATGACTTGTTTTGCATTTAATCCTCTAGTTAATCGAGCGTAGAGAAGATTAATACTTTAATCTTATTTTACTTACAGTGGTGCAATTGACTCACAGTTATTCTCATTACCCTCTCCTGTATTTGGATCTTATAATCTAATAATTATCCAGAAGCAATAGACAATATTTTAAAGTCACCCTTAGGTTTCTTTAACTTTAATTACCTTCGCTTATGAATATATTGCTTTGGCTGTTCAAAACTGATTACTTGAACAGAGTAATTCATTTATCACACACATATTCATCCATAGTCAGATCTTACTACAATAAACCACATGAATGAAAACCAACTTTACTTGAACATTTCATCTTTTTTAGAACAAAGAGTTGAGGGCTTATATATATATTAGTCATTGGGATCTAAATGAAATTCCTGAGGCATTATTTCTCCAATATCTTTTTAAAAACTTCCAATACTGGAAGTTTTTAAAAAGATGTTGGATAACCATTTGTCTGAAGTGATGTAGGGTTTCCTGCCTAGGCAGAAGGGTGGACTATAAGATCTGCAAGGTCTCTTCCACTCTGTTTTTCTATTCTATTTAAGACATTATACCCTGATCCCTAAATCTGAAGCTTAAATACTTTGGCCATCAAATGAGAAGAGAAGACTCATTGGAAAAGACCCTGTTATTCAGAAAGACTGAAGGCAAAAAGGAGAGGGGAATAGTAGAGGATGAGATGGTTAGACAGTGTCATTGATGTTATGGACATAAGTTTGGGCAGAATCCGAGAGACATTTGTTGAACAAGATGTAGTTTACTGAGAATGCTAATTATTGAGTTCACACATCTCCATGAGCAAAAGAGAACATGTTATAGTTAAATGTAATGTGTGATTACCCGGGGCATGGCACAAAGGCAACACAGTCACATAAGTCCTGTCATGCCCCTGGTGGAGACTGACTCTGAGGGAGAGGAGGAACAGCTGACAGGGAGTGGAAGTGTGGCTCCGGAGGTTGTGGAGGAGGTTGGGAAAGCTTAGCAGTACTGCATGCCGAGAAGCAGCCTTTGAAAAAGTACTTTTTTCCTGCTTTTTTAACTGCAGCTGTGCCTCCCATGGCAGCTAAAGTTGAAAACGCAAGAAATAAAAGTCAGGTAAGAGCACAGGTGGGCGGGTGGGCAAAAACATCAGCAAACTTAGAACCAGTTCTATGTCTGCTGCTCTTCAGAGCTACCGGTTCTACAGAGGTGGACAGAACCGGTAGAAACCCACCCCTGCTGAAGGGTGACCACTGAAGCAACTTCCAGTGCACTATTAGAATTTTCTGTCCCCAATAGGAAAGCATTTGATGACTTCCCTTGTTCTTCTGTAATCCGATTACATTATTCCATGTGTCAAAAAAACCTCAATCTTTTCTATTATTATTTTTACGATGCTTGAACTATTTTAAGTACAACATCACTACATACTTTTTAAAAATCAAAATGCCACTGAGAATTGAAACATATTAACAATGAGATATTACTTTCTGTGCATGCACATAAATGCATTCTGGAGTATTTTTACTAAAGTATTCAAAATGAATTCTGTGTATTCTATGCATTTTTTCATTGTAGAAAAAGATAGCTGAGGAATAACATCTAAATCAAACAGAGTTTCTTCCTAGAAACATTAATAATCATCAACATTGCAAAAATTAGATGTATTCATTTATATCTAGGGGCACTAAAACTGATTAACAATAATTAATCCAGCTGGGCATCAATCATTGTAAACAAAACTATGAGGGTGGACAATACTTTTATTACAGCCAGACAAAATGTGAATTGAAGCATCGACTGAATTAAAATGAAGAAATCATAATTTTCTAAACACTATTTAATGAGTAAATTATTTGTGGAGTTATTTTCTGTGTTCTATGAAAATTCCCTATTGCAGAAATTGCAATATTCTCATGCAAGTTGTATTTACTCTTATGATATAGTATACTACGTATCAGCTACTCTGAGCATTCCATACAACATCTGAAATCTTTTTATGAAAGATGTATTATAAGCACTTGTAAACCAAGAATTTTAAGCTTCCATTCTGCTACTATTATGGTTCATTGCAGTCAACCAGATGTTGAGAGTGGATTTGGCATTTTATCCACCTATCGAGTCTTTCCCAAGGAGCTGGGATAGGCAGATGTTGTTTGATGGTGCTAAAGGCCTCACCACAGGATGTCAGCTGTTCCAAGTAATGCTGCCTTTTGCAATTGACTAGTGATGATTTTGTTAATGCTGTTGATGTCCAAGTGATGCTTCAGTTGTTTTAGCATTGTACCAAAATCCCAAGGCAGATTATTATTGGTACTATCTGTGCTTTTCTGTGCCACAGTCATTCTATTACTGTTTTCAGGTTGCTTCTTTTTTTTTTTCTTTTGCTTATTATTATTGTTCATCATACAGTCAGCCAGTTTTTTAGACTGCATTTAGCATTTTAATCCACCTTCCCAAGGACCTGGGATGGGCAAGTGTTGTTCATAGTGTTAAATGTATCATCACAAGATGTAAGTTTTTCCAAATAAAGCTGCCTTTTTGCAAAATTATTATTATTAAATTCATAAAATGATCATAAATTATTATCAATAAAATCATAAAATAACATTAACCTAACTACTGTAATAAATTTTGTGACAGCAGCTGATGAGGAATTAATCATAAGTGAGGCTGGGAGATTAGTATTCTTCGGCAGCCTGTGCTTTTTTTTGTGAAATTTGATGATCCAATTCCTGTTTTATACATATATTGTAGCAACTTTTAAAATGCCTATAACAACTACAAGCCAAACCTAAAACAGATTCCAGCCTCTGGAAATGCTCATCCTAAAGTAAACTTCCACAGGCTACATTAAGAGGTGAGAAGGAAGTAAGCTGAAAATAAAAGAAAAATGGTATAGTTATATACTTTCTGGAGAGCTATAATAAAACATGACAAAAACAGAATCTCTCCCTTATTCATTTTTTCACAGTTTTAGATTTTTCTTCAAAGGTTGTTGACAGAACTCTAAAATGGAAAGAAGTATCTCCAATAGTAAATATGAATCTGGGAAAGAGTGCTTCCCAAAATTTGAAAAAAAGAGAGTATGATTCCAAATCTTGGGAAAATAGTTTTGTTGTTTGCAAAGGATTTTGTGGAGAGTAAGAGGTTCAGTATTAACAAAGTAACAATCTTATCTTTGAAAAAATAAAAGTAAAAAGTTGCCTAAATTAATTCCCATAGCTCATTGTATAGCTCTGTATAGTTTTTCTTTTCTTCTGAGCAGATCAAAGCAAAGCAGAATCGGGTTCGCAAGAATTCAGAACCAAAGAAAAAAAGAATGCATTTTACTATGAACAGAACAAAGTCAGCACTTTTAATGCTGTCACTGTCCCTTCCTCTGCCCCAATCCTTTTGGATCATAGTTAGCCTCCTTCCATGGTCTTTAAAGAGAGAGAAAAAAGCAAAGATCCTGAAGAACCCCACTTTGATTGCTTCTTATGGACATCATTCTTGTTCATAGAAGAATATGCTGAGGTGTTCATATCCATCAACATTTGCTCTGAATCAGCTAGTGGAAGATCAGTCTTCCTTCCTTCCTTCCTCTCTCTCTTTCTCTCTCCTCCCCTCTTGATTTTTATCTCACCTTTATCACTTTATAAGTAACTCAAGAGAGGGAACATGCCTAATATGCCTTTTCCCTCCTATTTTCCCTACAACAATAGCATGATGTGGGCTGGGCTGAGAGAGAGGAACTCAACCAAGGTCACTCAGTTGGCTTTCCTGCCTGTGGTAAGACTGGAACTCAGAGTCTCCTGGTTTTTAGTCTGGTGCCTTTACACTAAACCAAACTGGCTTAACAAATTAATTATATTTAGGAGAGCCTGATGAGATGAAGTTGCTTGGGTTTCATTTTCTTTTTCTTTTTTTTTTGTTTCTGGTGTTTACTGAATTTACAAATATGGAATTCTGGCAAAAGCTTCTTCTTGCTAGATCATGTGTTTGTAGATCATGTACAGGGCCTTTTTACGGTTTGGCACTATGGAGAGAAAAGTACTTAAAGCTGCTGCTGTTTTGCTGTCCACTGCTTTCAGGCTCTTCTTTCTAACAGTGGAACCACAGAAAGGAACCACAGAAAGTGAAAACAGTTAACAACCATTTACATTCAAGGGCAACTATGCAAAGGTCACTTTCTGAGACTTAAGAACTGGATGGTATAGCTATTTTGTCTGTGAGAATAATATTGTATTCGGTGATTGTTCAATTCTAATTCTTTTTCTTTCAGTTGATGTAATATTTTTAAAGAGTTCCAAACTTTATCCAACAATCTGGTTTATTGTGAATGTCATTTCCCACATGTAATCCAGAAGTGTGAAACTTTTTGAAACAGATTGCTTCATTTTTTGGGAGAGCAAGGGCCATACAGTGAAGTGATGGGGCTAAGCAACTGGGGCATTACATTACCCCTTATTTAACTTTGGCAGAGGATCATAGGGCATCACCTTCTTTCTAAATTTATATTCAGCCTCTTACACTACTTTTTAATTCCTGTCTCAAAATGATCCTAATCTTAGTCTCATTATTTCATTGTGCTCCTTGACTTTCTTGAATTACTAGGAAGTGCTACTAGAACATGGAGATCATTTGCAACTATTAAAGTAGTGTAATCGGTATGAATGCAGAGTCTGAGGTTTTGTCATATTTACTATTCCTGGTTCATATTTTCAAGTAATGCACTATCTGTGGTTGGAAGCAACTTGCAGATTTAGGATTCTATATAGTTGGCTGATCCTGAAAAAAGTGAAGTACAGTCATAATTGGTTAAACCACCAAGACATTGTTGGTCATCACAGTGAGGAGGAGGAAGAGGCTTGTTCATATTTATTTATATCCCTTCGTTATTATTTTTACAAATAATTCAAAGCAGCAAACATACCTAATAATCCATATTCCTCCTATTTTCCCCATAACAAAAGCCTCATGAGGTATGTTGGACTGACAGGCCCAGTTACCTAGCTGGCTTTCATGGCTAAGGAACTATAGCTCAATGTCTCCCACTTTCTAGCCTGGTACCATAACCATTAAATCAAATTGGTTCTCTCTATTGTTATCCAGGAAGTGTCCATGCAATCACCAGGAATCAAACTTGATTCAAGAATATCTTCAACCTCATGCCATTTATACTGAAACAATGCAATCTTCTGTGAAACTTACAATGCACACAAATCCATCATTTCAACAATATTTGTGGGGTATGAACATAAGTGCCAGAACCCTACCTCTTTAAAACCCCAATTCCCTCATTGACCAAATGCCTTCCAAGAAAGGACGTGAGTGGTGTGGTGGCCTAAGGAAGCTTTTCTTTTAATTTCAGAAAGTCACATAGCATGAATTATAGGATACCATTGGTTGGCAGTCAGCAGAAGGACATGTTGCCACAGCACTCAAAATATGCTTCGAAATGAGAAAGTAGTTAATAAAGGGCTACCAAAAGCACCTTCCCCAAACCCCTTCAGAGTTAAATCACTAAATTAGGCGGCTTTGGAAATTCTATACTTCATCCCCGTGAATAGTAAAACATACTCTTGCATACCATTTAAGCAGCACTGACCTTAAATTATTTGAGAAAGGAGGAGTTGGGGAAAGCAGGCTACATTATGAGCTTGCTCAGTCTAATAATGTATTGCAGCAAACATATTGTTATCATAGTTACTATTATCCTTCACATAGCGATGACAATATTCTCTCTTGGGATAGATAGATAATATTAGGAAGATTGTGCAAAGTCTTTGACATCAGCAATGTTTTATCGTAAGTAGAAGCTATGATATATATGTGAAAAGCCAAAGGACTAAACAATCAGTTTGCCTCTGCTCTTGATAAATAACTGCACAGAAAAACAGATTCAGCGGTTCCATGGTATAAAAATATTGCAAATTCAGTCAGATAACCAGTGAAGGAAGCTTTTGGGGGAAACAAAATATTATCTCACCAATTCAGATGGCAATATTCTTAGTCACTGGAATAAGATGCCCATCACTCAAAAATTATATTTTTCACTGTCAGTATTATGCCAACTACTTAGAATCAAACTTTCCCCTTTTCTCATTTTGAGCAAAGCCAAAGAATACTTCCTGCAGATGTAGAAATGGATAGCCCACAACCAGAATGTTTGGCATTTGATTTTATGCAAAATTATATAAGTGCAGCCATGATGAGCAATTTCAAGAGCTCTCATCTCCCATCCCATTTAGGTTCTTCTGAGTTTGATGTAGTCAGAGAAGTGCTTTTCAGCAACGAGGACCACCTTCTGTAAACTACCTTTAAACAGAGGAAGTTTGCAGCTAGTAATAAAGAAAATACTGTTATATTTGGCAGAATTCAGGGCAAATGACTGGTTTCATACCTAAGGTCATTAATTGACACAGATCAATGCTTACAATCATTTCTCAAAATTTTTTGACACTTATATTTGAAATCTTTCTTCTAGATCAACAAGTGTCAAACTTGATCACGGTTACGTAATGTATCATGATGTATTGTGATTTTTTTGCCTTTGTGGAGGTGGGGTGGGTGTGGCCTGCACATGAACATCTAACCTGGGCTGTCAGTTTGACATCCCGGTTCTAGATGGTAAGGCTTTTAGAAACATCATTCCAATGATGATGCTAAGTATCCATAGCATTATGAGATATAACAAAAATTTTACACAACCAGATCTGAGCTTTCATCTTAGGGAAAAGAGATCTACAATAGCAAAACTACCAAGTTTGATGTCAGTGGTCTCACTATTAGAAAACCAAGAATGAAGCTATACTAGCAGAAGAAGTATCTAATTTTTTTAAAAAGCTTCTGGGAAGATGCCAAGAACTTTCTAATTAGTTTTTTGATAATAAGACCATGGACTTAAAATTACAATAGTCTAGACAGCCTGGCCATCATTATTATAGATCTTGGAGTATACTGCTGCTGAATTCATTGAATTTTCCTCAGCAAAACGAGGGAAGCTGACAATTTCCAGAAACCTTAAACAACATATTCCACTACACAATGTACAATTCTAAACTCTGAACTCATCAAGAGAGAGTTTTACAGCATGTACCTGCCAGATTTCTCAAATGTTATAACAGCAGTAAATGGTGAAAATAAAATGGTCTATGCACCAGAATGTGCACAGAAATCACTAAGTACTTGGTAGCTGAACTCCCAATGCTGGATTCAAATCAGAAGCCAGTGTTATGAACACACAGCAGAAAAGAAATGCAAAGTAGATGGAAAGAATACTTTTTTTCCTCCTGACCCTCTGATTTCCTTTCTGATGACGAAGAATCATTTTCTGAGCTTTATCCATTTTCTATTTCTCTTTTAATGAATTGTCTCCAGATCTACTTCACTACAGAAATTAGGGCAAAATTATGACTGTTCAGTAAGGCTAATTCTTGAAGTATTATTATTTCCACTCTTAAATTTATTTGGGGAGGGTTAGGGAAAAGAAACACTGAGTTTATCATGTTGCCTATGGCGATCAATGTATTGATCAAGATATTGAAGCAAATATTTAGGTTAATGAGGGAGGTTTTTTTGCAAACTTTATGTACATTTTTTGTTCCACTTATAAAAAAAATGTGAGGCGAAATCACAATTTGAAGGAAGAGGCTAATACCTTAGAGAACTCTTTTGAAACTTCTACCACTTTTCTCAAAGAAAAAATGCACAGTCCTATTTCTTAGAAAAGAGAAGTTTTGGTGGTATAAAAGCAGGATGAAAGGAAAGATACATCCATCTCCAGTGGTTGGTGATTTAAGACTTAGTCATAATATCTATAGATATTTATAGATATAAAGGGAAGTTGATTTACTTTTTATTAACACCTTCAGCAATTTCATTTTATAATCTATAATATATGTAATACTAACACACACACATACACACACACATATGTATGGCATTCAGTTTTGTTAGGTATTTTCCCACGTCATTACAGTTGTGCTTTTAAAGTTGTAGCAACGTTTTGGCAGAATATCATCTGCCATCATCAGGCTTGTGTATTGTGAAACGTTGCTACAACTTTAAAAGCACAACATTAATGACGTGGGAAAATACTCGTGTGTAGATGGTCCTCGACTTATAGCTGTAATGGAGTCTACCCAAGGTTGCTGATTGGACCCAATTTTACATTTTTGCAACAAATGTTAGAGTCATTAAGTGAACCCATTAGTGGGTTCATTTTTATCAAAAACTGGAAGTAAACAGTGCTTTTTTTGGAGGGGGACGGAGCGACATAAATTTCAGTCACATAAATAAAGGATGCACAAATGGCTATAAATGCAGGCTGGTTCCTGAGCATCTGAAATTCAGTGACATGTCTGGGGGAGAGGGGGGATTGGAACTTTGAAACCAGGTAATAAATATCTTTTGGTGGTCTGTTGTTAAATGACCAGTTATAAGTTGAGGACTTCCTGAACTTCCTTTTTAAGAATGATTCAGAAGGTAGTGACCCACTTGGCATATTAAATTATGGTCATTTATCAAGGACTACCTATATTAGAATTTCTAGCTGAGAATATAACTCTCAATTCACATAAAAATATACAGGGTAAAGTGAACACTTCTGAATGAGGAGAACACGAGAACAAATATTTTTCTTTAAAAAACAATGCATCTAGTTTTAAAAGTCTGGATTTGAGAAGGTAGTTGTTGTTCACCTGCTGTCCAGAGTATATCAGAGTATATGACCCAGAGTATATCAGAAATATAACAAAACCCAAAATGTAACTAAAAGTCCTTTAATGCCTTCAACTTGGCTTCACTGTTTAAGCCCATGTCACACTGCCCAACGGATGCAAAAAGGACACAGCGGACGAGCAAAATGTTCCATCCGTTGTTATCCGCTCTCAAAAAGGGCAAAAATTTGCATAACCGGAGCGGATAACACAGATGCGGGGAGGACGCAGGGCAGATGCAAAGCGGATGCGGAACGGAAGCCCAGCGGATGGAAGCGGATGAGAGCGGATGGCGCATCCGCTAGGCTTCTGGGGGACCTCAGCAAAGCGGATGCAGAACGGATACAGCGGATGCAGAGCAGATGCCGAACGGATGAAGCGGATGCAAAGTGGATGCACAGCGGAAGCCTAATGGATGCCTGGCATTAATTGCGCATGCGGGGAGGAAAGACCTGCTGCCGGACGGATTCAGAGGAAAGACCTGCTGCCGGACGGATTGGCTGCTTTGCCTGCCCTGCCTGCATGTCTCCCTGCCAGCCTTGCTGCCAGACTTGCTGCCAGCCTGGCTGCCAGCCTGGCTGCCAGCCTGCCTGCCAGCCTGCCTGCCAGCTTGCCTGTAAGCCTTGCTGCCAGCCAGTCTGCCCGCCAGCCTTGCTGCCTGCCTTCCTGCCAGCCTTGGTTCATGTCTGCCTGCCAGCCTTGGTGCCTGCCTCCCTGCCTGCCTTCCTGCCAGCCTTGGTGCCTGCCTCCCTGCCAGCCTTGGTGCCAGCCTCCCTGCCAGCCTTCCTGCCTGCCTGCCTGCCAGCCTTGGTTCCTGCCAGCCTCCCTACCAGCCAGCAACCCCACAACCATGCGGAAGCACAGCAAGCCTCAGCCATATGCTGCCAGCCCTGGCAAGAGGGACAGGGCTACCATCCCGCCCCCTGGCCCTCACTCTGGTTCTGCTGGGGCTTCTGCAGCACGGGCTTGTTCTTCTGGGGCTGGGGCTTCTGCTGCTTCTGCTTCTGGAGGAGCTGATGACAAGCGCTCCAGCACCTGCACCCTTCACCCCTGAGACTGAGCGACCAAGAGGAGTGCCAGAGACTCATTTTTGTCTTATAGCTTGTTGTTAATAAAGTCTATTTTTGATTCACACACTTGCTTCATTTCTTTTTTTTAATAAAGTCTTGCTGGAAACTTTTAGAAATGGTTTAAGCCTTTGCATGCTTGTGGGATGGGTTAAGATAGCTGTGGGATGGGTTGAGATAGCTGTGTGATGGGCAGGGATACCTGTGGAATGGGTAATAGCTGTGGGATAGATAAACCTCCAGTGCAAGCATAGTGGGACTGTATGGTCCACCCTCCCAGGTGCCACACTTACGGCCCTTTATTATCAATAATAATGTAATAATTATCCACACATGTCAACATAAACACAACTCTTTATTAAACACCCTGTTCATTGTAGGCCAACCAAACATACATGGCCCAATCTCATCCGTTTGATGAGACAGGCTGAAGGAAGCATCCATTAAGCATCTACCATCCTGTCTTGCCACTCCACCGCTCCAGCTGGGGAGTTGCACCATTGTCTCAGGAGGTTGTGCTGCTTCTTCGCTTCATGTGAGGCTCTGTTGGGGCCTTGCACATCCTCAGTGTCTATCAGGTTTCACCCTTGCCTCCATTCCCCAGGCTCCATGTCCCCATTGCCTTGCTGGAGGTCCATAAGCCTGTTCTGCAAGACTGAGTAGCGGGTGCGCATGAGATTGTGCAGGATGCAGCAAGCTTCCATGATCCTCCTCACGGTCTCTGGGCAATGCTGCATGTTGGTGAGAAGTATCTGGAACCTGTTGGCCAGGATGCCAAAGGCGTTCTCCACCACCCGCCTTGCCCTGGACAGCCTGTAGTTGAAGATCCTCTTTTCATGGGTGAGGAGTCTGGAAGTGTAGGGCTTCGTGTGGTAGGTTGTGAGGGAGAAGGCGTCATCCCCCACGATGAAGTAGGGCATATCTTGTGTGTCATTGGGCAGGGGTTCTGGATCTGGGAAGCCCACAATGAGGTTGCCTTCCAGCCCCTCCTTGAGGTGACTGGCGTTGTATACCTGGGCATCTGAAGATGAGCCGTTGCCTGAAGCATCTATGTACATGAACTTGTAGTCAGCATCGACCATGGCAAAGAGGATGATGCTGAAGAAGCCCTTGTAGTTGTGATAAGAGGACCCTGAGTTGGCTGGCGCTTTTCAGGCCACGTGCTTGCCATCTATGGCTCCAATGGTGTGGGGGAAGTTCCACTTCTGATACCACTGCTCTGCAACTTTCTTCCATCCTTCTTCAGTGGAGGGCTACTGGAGGAGCTCCTCCTTGTATTCTTCGATGATGGCCTGCACCACTTCTCTGACCACAATGCTGATGGTGTTGGATGGCACCCTCCAGCCGTACTGCATGCTCCTGTAGGAGGTCCCTGAGGCCAGGTGGCGCAGAGTGAGTGCCACCTTGAGCCCAGGTTCCAGGCTGGGCCGGAAGCTGGTGTTTGCCTTGGTCAACCTGGGTGTCAGCCGCTTCACAAGTTCATCAAACATGGCTGGAGGAATCCTCATGAAGTTCTGGAGCGCCCGAGTGTCTTCGTTCCTGAGCTCCACCATCAGCTTTTTGTACAGTCCGTCCTCTGCTCTTCTGGTGAACCATCTTCAGACCCAGACTCTTTTTGGGTGGCTCCTTTTCTTCTCGCAGTAGAGTTCACAGAGCCTGCAGATGGCTTCGCACTGTTGCAGAACGATGGTGGCTGCCAAAAGGACTTTGTTACAATCCACGGTGGACATGACTGGATGCTGTGGAAGAGGAAGAGCCAGATGAAGGCTGCAGAAGTCTGCACTGCTGGGCTGCTGTTCTGAAAGTGAGATGCAGGCGAGTGAGATGCAGGCAAGTTGCTGCCCCTTTTTATAGGCAGTATAGGTTTTCCGCTAGGCATCCTCTAGGCATCCTCTAGGTATCCTCTAGACATCCTTAATATCTGAGATAGGTCCCCTCTGCGAACGTTTTTTCCATTTTAAACACTTTGTTTCCATGCTGCATCTGTTCTGCGTCCGTTCTGCGTCCGTTCCGCTTCCTCCCTGTGTCCGGGTGGATGGAGTTCCGCGGATGCGTAGAGGACGCCTAGCGGATATAGCGGATGCGTAACAGATCCGTAACGGATGCGTAGTGGATGCATAGCGGATGCAGAACGGACGAACTGGATACATTTTCCGCTCAAAAGATTTGGGCAGCCCAAAACTTTTGGAGCGGATGAACTTTTGGAGTCCATAAACGGATGCTGGACGGATAGAGAGGAAGCCAAATGGAGTTAGTGAGTACATCGCATTTTCGAATGGATGGCAAGGTTTTTTGTCCGTTTTACATCCTCTTTGCATCTGTTGGTTCAGTGTGACATGGGCTTTAATTGTTCACAGTGGAGGAGTAAACTATTTTCAAAATAACATTTCAAAGGCAAGAAACACAGTTCACATTCAAAGAGCCAATAACGAAGCAAAAAACAAAAACAAACCACACTGAATAAAGTTCCTAGGCAGACCAGGATAGATAATTGCCAACTGTGGGAAGATAGCCAGGTACAGAGCGTTGGAAAAACTCCAACCAAGATAAACCTTCTTTAGGAATAAAACACTAATTTGTCTCCAACGTCCAAACTCTTATGCAAATCTCCCACCTTCAACCCATGAAGAGGATCATGGCCCTTTCCTCCCGAATAGACCACGTTTTACCCTGATCCTCTCCTCCCTGCATGCCCTAGCATGGATAGGGGATGGCCTTGGGTCCTCCTCTGACAACTCAGCCAGTCTCTGCCCTTCCCCAGCCTCCTCCACCACCTCTGGAGCCACACTTCCATTCCCTGTTGGCTGTTCCTCCTCTTCCTCAGAGTAAGTCTCCACCAGGGGCATGACACCTGCTGGCTTATTACATTGTTTATATACACAAGGCCCATTTTATTTCGTGCATAGTCCGTACTCCCCCATTCTTTTAGATAATCTCTTTTCTCACTCATGCATCATTTTTTGGTGCATGTTTATGGCATCCTTGCACATTCTGTTCTCTCATACACACTTCATTCTCTCTTAAAGTCTTAATATCTATTTACATATCACAGTATACATCTATTCTGTCACCCATGCACACATAGACCTCAAACGAGCCTTACTTAGAATTCATGCCATCTCATTTTGGCTCCCACATCAAGAGCTCACCTGTGCCCCATTGTCTTACCCATGGCCCATTTCCATTCACATACAACTAAGAACCCTCGTGGCGCAATGGTTAGAATGCAGGCTAACTCGGTCAACTGCCAGCATTTTGATTCTCATTGGCTCAAGGTTGACTGAGATTTCCATCCTTCTGAGGTCAGTAAAATGAGGACCAAAATTATTGGGGACAAAATGTTGAATTTGTAAACCGCTTAGAGAGGGCTGTAAAGCACAATGGCATGGGTATATAAGTCTAAGCGCTATTGCTATTCCTTCCACAACAACCCATTCTTCCTCATTATTATGAGGGTATACATGCCCCTCTCCTTCATGCACCCATATTTTCTCCCACAGAGACACACCCCAATTTCTCTCACAAACTCTCTAAAAAACTTTACTTTTCCACCCTTCCGATCAACTCTAAATCAGATCCTCCTTCTTTGCCATTACTTCTAAAGAAACATACATCTATTTCTTTACTCCCAACTTTTCCTTCAACTTTCCACAGTATGTGAGGCAGAATGACAAGATTATAAATTGTAGGAAGGCAACTTCTGATTGGAAGCTCCAAAATCTTTATAGTAAGAGCAGGTTAATGATGGAATTAATTAAGTTTCCCACCCTCACCCCCCCAAAAAAATCCTTCTATGTGCCTTCCTGCCAAACATTCTGATGTTGTAGATAAGACAACATCAAACTCCCATCTTCTCAATAACATGATAAACCTTAAATAAGTTTCCTGACTGATTTCAGACAGTGACCAGACTAATTTCAGACAGACTGTGAAGCCAGACTGTGGCTTCTACACAGTACTTGAGCAGCATCCATATTTCCAATGTGTATGTGTCAGAGACAAAAATGCCACTGAAAATTTTCCAGCATCACTCAAAGGCCCAAAATCAGGACTCTGCCTACCTTTATGATATCACAATACTTCTAGCCAACACCCCCTGAGGTTTTCAATCAGGACAGGGTTGCTAATTTACAATTTCTATGACATAATATATAAAAGGTACTGTAGTTAGCTGGTTATGAATGTAGTGTGACAGCCTTGAAGCCAAAAATACTTATTTCGCTGATGATAAAATATAGCTAGGTTGATAATATTATACCTTGATAATTTTAAAGTCAAATATATCTGTTGCTTTGCCAATTTTTTAAAAATTTGAATACATGCTTCTTACTGCACAATAGGCAAGATGTGTACTTTAGGCATACATTGTAATACTGTTCTGCTTCTATCCTTGAATATGTCCATGATTGGCAATATAGAATATGTGGGATGAAATTATTATTTATTATTGCTGTCTATCAGACAGCTAGCCCAGCTTTCTGATATGAACTATGAGATTTCTATTGAAGAACATTCTTGAGAAGCAGGTTGTTATTTTATGACATGGTATACCTAAAATAATGCAATGGTACACAGGTACTTTATTTTGGAGGTATTTGTTCAACACAAAATTTAGTACAAAAGCCTTTTTAAAATGTAGGGAGCCATAAGAAAATACAAATCCAACCATAATCAGGTAAGGAAAAGCAATGTAGTCCTGGGTTGCATTAAGAGAGTGATAGAATCAAGATTATATGAACCATTAGTACTACTTCATATATGCCTTTACATAAGATCACACTTGAAATATGACATCTAGTTTTAGTTGCCACAATATATGAAAAAAGATGTTGAGACTCTAGAAAGAGTGCAGAGAAAAGCAACAAAGATGATTAAGGGACTGAAGACTAAAACATATGAGGAATTGGGTATGTCTAGTAATATGAAAAGAAGGACTGGGGTGACCCGATAGTACTGCTCCAATATCTTCTGCAAAGAAGGGGGTCAACCTATTCTCCAAAGCAACTGAGGGTAGGACAAGAAGCAATAGATGGAAACTAATCAAAGAGAGAAGCAACCTAGAACTAAGGAGAAATTTCCTGACAGTTATAACAATCAGTGGAACAACTTGCTTCCAAAAGTTATGGATCGTTCAACACGGAAGGATTTTAAGAAGCAATTGGGCGACCATTTGCCTGAAATGGTATAGGAACTCCTGGATGAGCAGAAGTTTGGACTGGAAAACCTTCAAGATCTCTTTCAACTCTGTTATTATTATTCTGTTAAGATGAGTTTTTAAAGACAAGGGGAGGGGTTGTGAGAGCGAGAAAGAGAGAAAGAAAGAGAGAATTGGGTGCTCCAAACATTTACTTAGTGATCTATGTCTATAGAACAGGGCTGTCCAGCCTGCAGGCCAGATGCATCACGCGCTGGCCATGCCCATACCCAGTTTAACGATGGGGGGAAAAGTTCCAATATGTCATGTAACAATGATGTAAGTTTGACACCCCTGCTGTAGAACATATAAGAAGGAACACTCATTTAGATCAATTGAGATGTGAGAGGAGTTTCTAGAAGTACAGAAAGTTACAGTAAAATCCAAAGCCAGTACTGTATTTCAATTGTTTTGAAATGCTCATGGCAAATTTTGGGAAGGGGAAGAACATCTATTTGATTCATACAAGTGTGTTATAAGTACATCAGATAAGATGCATTTGCTTATTGCTACATGTCTTTGACTTTCTAAATACCATAATTCTTCAAACATGTTAAATGATCTATTTCCACAGTAGAACAAAATGAAAGATTTCACAAATCCCATATAAGGGATTTACCAAGTTTCAGCAAAATGCTGCAACCCAGATGCTAAAATGTTAAAATATATAGTTAATAATAACTACTGTGGCTACATGCAATTTTTAGAGTGCTAAGAAAATGCTAATTATGTCCAGATTTCTATAAATTGAAATTGGAGTAATTACCAGAAACTTTCTTTTGTTTTGAAGATGGGGGAATAGGGAGAGACATTCCTGATCCTTTCATGAAGTCAACCTTGTCCTTGCAAACATGATTTATAAGGAGAAAAAAAAACCAGTAACCCTACTTTTTTGTTGTATGAATTACAATAAAGTGACAAATTATTAAAATTGGCAAAATATCAGATTTCTGCTCTTCATAACTATTGATACTACAAATACTTCACCAAAAAGTTTGAAATTTCTTCTCTCAAGGCAATATGCTTATCACACAGCTGAGTGATTTTTCTTTCAAGAGTTTCATCAAGAAGACTGCCATCTTGTTTAACTGACCCTGCAAACACTGCTAATGGTGGCAATAATATACCTCTTGTTTAGCATAAATAATTCTGCAACAGTGATACACAATGAAATTGTGCTTCGCAAATAACCTTGTGTTGATAAGCATTCTCTGGATTGAACATCAGTGTGTTGTGCAAAAAAGTTGAATGTAAAATAGCATCGTAAGTAATTATTGGAAAAGATACTTTTTAATTTTCTTTAATATATAATTTTGACTCACCCAACCAAAGGGTATGTTAAAACAACTTAGTTCTATTGTATTCCATCAAAACCTCTGATAATAATGTGGGTTATAAAAATGAAAAATATGGGGATTCCTGATTTACAGGATCTGTCTCTGTCTCTGTCTCTGTCTCTGTCTCTGTCTCTGTCTCTGTCTCTGTCTCTGTCTCTGTCTCTCTCTCTCTCTCTCTCTCTCTCTCTCTCTCTCTCTCT
>BLBF01000020.1:6771220-6818135 GCA_015471245.1 Laticauda colubrina | reverse complement strand
GAGAAGAGAAGAGAAGAGAAGAGAAGAGAAGAGAAGAGAAGAGAAGAATTGGAAGGGGCCATGGAAGTCTTTTAGTCCAACACTCTGCTTAGGCAGGAAATCCTACACTATTTCAGACAAATGGCTGTCCAATCCCTTCTTACAAATTTCCAGTATTGGAGTATTTATGACTTCTGGGGGTAAGTTGTTCCACTGATTAATTGTTCTAACCAGTAATGCTGTTAGGAGACCATATTGCCCTAGACCACAGATGTCAAACTCGCTGCATCACATTGCCATTGCATGATGTTTCGCGATGCTTTTCCCCTTTGCGAAAGTGGGGTGGATGTAGCTTGCACATGAGGCATCTGGCCCACAGGCTGCCAGTTTGACGGTCCTGCAGCCTAGCCCCGTTATATGTTTAAATGGTCGTATTAGGCAGTTCCAGCTCACCACCGGTATTCTCCAATATCACACTGGAAACCATATCAGCTAGCTTGGCTGGCAAAATACTAGGCAACAGAGCACATGTTATGCAATAAAGAAAATCATCATCACCATCATCATCATCTCTGGAAAGTGCAACGAAAGACAATACAAAAGTCTGTCTCATATGAAGACAGTAGCCATTATCTGGAAGTGAGCATCTCACATTCCAAGGTTCCAAGAAAAACCAGATTCATAATCAGGCCAAAGACATAAACAAACATTCAATGATGACTTGATTAGCATTGCACATAAGTGAAATTTTGCCTACATCATGAAAAAAGACAAAGGGCATGCTGATACCCTTCAAGTTTGGCTGGTTCTAAATGTGGAATGAGTATGAGTAAGAATACATGTGTGAGTGTACAGGCATCAAACTTTTTAAACCAATAAAGCTGTATTGTTGTTAGAATGCAGTGTTCTTGTTATTCCTTGCAAGATTCTAGCTAGCTCTTGATTGAAATTCTATCTGAAGGTCAGGGAGGTCAAGGGGCAAGTACCTCTTGGGTTAGTGTGTGTTTTCTTTAAATAAATTTTTTCCATTGATCAAACCTATGCACGAGTAAATACTAAACTCCCAGTTACTGAGTTGTGGATCAAAGCAAGTGGGGAGAGCTGGGAAGTGTGTTTCTCAAATAGAAGTGTAAGGAGAAATGACTAACTCTAGGTGAGATATATAAAAAAACAATGGACAGATTTTGAGGATTTTGTAAGAGAAGCACTAGCTATCCTCTGTCTATCTCACTGACCCAGTTCAAGATTAAGGTTCTCATAGCCTATCTCAGTTCAAAAAGTTTTCCAGTGAGTTTTCTATTTCTATTTTTCTATTTCTGTAAGTATTCTCCCATAACAGAGGGAAAAGGGCTCTGTTTTGAAAGAATATTTATTTTTGCTAATTTTATTTATTTGGCTTAAATACTGCCCACTTCAAACTGACACTCCACAGATAGTTCTTAACTTATGATCTGTCATTTAATAATCAATCGACAGGCTTGTCCTGTAAAGCATCTGCACTTTGTAAAATACTGCATTGCCCCTGCTCACAGTCACATGATCACATTTAAGCCTCTTGGCAACTGGTTCGCATTTATGACTGATTGCAGTGTCCTGCACTCATGGGACTGTGTTTTGCAACATTGTTTTGCTGAGTTATAGCAAAAAACACTCATTCAGGGGGTGTGGATTCAAACTAAGGACCATGTGATTTGCTTAATGACCACTGTAAAAGTGGTTTTTAAAAATTTGGTCTGGTCACATGACCCCTTAATATGCAACTACAATGACTTAACAATTGAAATTCCAGTTTCAATTGTGGTCATAAATTGAGGACTACCTGTACTATTGGGGTAATACTGAACAAGATGGCATGTTTATATACTCCGGCTAGTCCCCTAATGCAAATCAAAAGCAATCAGGTTGGTATCTTCATCCTTTTAAGCCAAGGGTCTTCAAACTTGGCAACTTTAAGAGTTATGGACTTCAACTCCCAGAATTCATGAGCTAACATGACTGGAGGAGGAATTCTGGGAGTTTAAGTCCACAAGTCTTAAAGCTGTCGAGTTTGAAGACCCTTGTTTTTAGACATAAATGAGGTTCTTATTGGGAAGGAAGGATGACAGCATATAACCAAGCACCCACTGAAGGATGGAGAAAATAGGAGAACATCATCTAAGTAGTATATTAAGGGCAATAGAATGCAAAAAGCAAGAGAGGTGATACACAGACATAAAAGCAAACAAAGCAGAAGGAAGATGCCAATAGTTACATGCCAAAAATTTGTGTTCCAACCCTACTGAAAAAAAATCCATTCAAAATGTTTTGTTTAACTCATCTGGTGACTGGCATCAGTAGCTTCAATTGACAACATATTTAAATAACTCACACAGACATCATGAACTTTTGATTTTCTTCTACTTACTTTCCATCAGCAATATTGACTGTACCAAAGATGGGATAGTCTTCTGGGACAGGCTTTCCATTCTGATCTTCAAACAAGAAGATGGGCGACCTGCCCACCTCAATGCCAACCTGCTGAATTCCGTGTTCATTGTAGATAGATAAAAGAAAGGATTGGAGTCCTTTTTTAGGTTTTATTGTAAACAGAACTGAAAAGTCTTCAGGAAATTTTCCACCTGTCAAGGGAATAACCCATAGTCACAAATGCTAAGAGTAAAAAACACAATTTTGGAATGCTTTTTATTAGAATGGGGGTCAGACTTTATATGTTTTCTGTTTAATTCTGCAAATTCCATTGTAGGAATATTTTTTAAAAGCTACTGTGCTTTCTTGTTTTACACTGCACTTAACTTTGGCCATAGTGTAACCTCCATAATGTTTCCATTAACCTTCTTTCAGTCATGTTAAGATTCTATAGGGCTCAAATACTCAGTATTTAATTTATTTGAAACTTAGCATATAAAGATCAGTCTAAATCCATACTATATTCATTCATACACACACACTATCATATTTTTTTTTAAATGTGCAGTTTCCCTGTCATGTATCTTGTGTGCTTCTTTACATAAAATATTCATGTATCTATGCAAATTTCCTCATTACCTAAATGTTTAGGCAGCTATCACTAATGCACATTTTTACACAAAAATCTCCAAATACATACACAATTCTAACTTTTGTATACTTTCTCAAGGAAAAAATAGCTGAAGCTAAATCAGTTTGTGCTGCAATAGAACCTGTCCCTTTATTTATAAAAAAAGAAAACTGATTTGTGTTAACATTCTTCAAGATCCCTGATTTCAGTAGAATTTACCTCCAAGTAAGCAGCAATTACTATCAGTTTACAATTCTAAACACAAACACATGAAAATAAGTTCCAGTGAATGAATGGTGTTTTCTTGAAAAGAGTAAATGTGCCTGATATTGATAACATTTGTGTCACTGATATAGTTTGATTTAAGCAAATCTGACAATTCTAAGAGAATATATGTTCATGTGGGTTTGAAGAAGCAGATTCAAAGTATAATTACAAAAGGCAATGACAAAACACACTGATGTTATTTCAGCATGTTGCAAGAAGGAGGAAGAATTTTATTTATTTATATATCTTATTTAGAAACTTCCCATCTCCCTCATAGAGGGATTCTGTATAGGCTTGGACTGCAAAAGAAGATGGATGGATAGAAGGAAGAGGTGGGCATATGTGAAACAATTTGGCAGAAATATAATTTAAGCCCACAAGAATAGCAGTCAGGTTATTCCAGGCCATAATCCTTAAGATATCAGTGTGTGAATCTCCCTTAAATAGGGAAGTACACAAGGGAATGAGAAGATCTTACTTTCTCAGTGTCCATGGTTTGTCCATGACAAAAGAGTTATTGTTTAAATATTGGGGTGGGACAATATCAAATGTAAATATATTCTCTAAGTAGAATCTTTATCACAATGATCAAAGCAGTAACTAACAATCTTGAAGAATGACTAGTAGCCCTCAATTTACAACCAGTTGCTTAGCAACCATTCAAAGTTCCAACACATCTACCTGGGGTTTACTTTGGACCCAGATTAGAAGCTCCAACCATTGCCCCTCCATAGTCACATGATCACGCTTTGGGTGCTTGGCAACCAGGGTTCATTTATGACCGTTTGCAGTATCCCTTGGTCACAGCACTATGTTTGATTACAGTTTTGCTCCCAAAATGGTATTTATTTCTGATTTTTTTTGCTAAAAAATCAGAAATAAATGCCATTTTTGAGAGCAAAACTGTAATCAAAGATTTTTAGCAAAACCACTGCCACAGCAAATAATTTGTTCCTTTAATAACTGCAATGACTTACTGCCACAAAAAAAATTCATAAAACCGGGTTGATCATGTAACTGACTGGCTTTCTGACCATTTTGAATTACAGCTGTGATGGGGAGGGGTCATTATAGTTGCATCTCAAGGACTACCTATACATTGAGCAGTGGTGGTGCAGTGGTTAGAGTGCAGGACTGCAGGCTACTTCTGCTGACTGCCGGTTGACTGCAGTTTGGCAGTTCAATTCTCACCAGCTCAAGGTTGACTCAGCCTTCCATCCTACCAAAGTCGGTAAAATGAGGATTAAAATTGTTGGGAGCAATATGCTGACTCTATAAACTGCTTAGAGAGAGCTGAAAAGCACTGTGACGTGGTATATAAGTCTAAGTGCAATTGCTGTAACACAGGTGTTGAAATCTTTCAGTAGAGGAGAGGAAAGCATCAAAGGCTAGAGTGAAAATCTATAGGGAAAGCCCCTGTCACACTGAACCAACGGATGCAAAGAGGATGTTAAACGGACAAAAAAGCTTGCCATCCATTGGAAAACACCATGTATCCATTGTGTACTCACTGCGAACGTCTTTCATACGCTCTATCTGTAAAACATCCGTCTACTGCTATTTCATCTGCTCAAAAAGTTTTGAGCTGCACAAAACTTTTTGAGCGGATGAACTTTCCGCCACATACGATGTACATCTGCGACACATAAGGGCAACAAATATTCTACGTCCGTTGTCATCCGTTACATGTCCACTGTATCCCCTCGGCATCCTCTGGCCATCCGCGCAACTCACATCCGCTCCAGCGGAAAGCAGAAAGAGGGAGGAAGCGAAAGGTACATGGAACGTCCACACAACGTTAGTAGCACGGACATAGAAAGGATGAAAGTGGATGCAGCTCGGATATAAAGCATTAAAACGGACAAAACGTTCGCATATGGGATGTATCTCAGATATCTAGGATGTCTGGAGGATGTCTAGAATATGTGGAAGGACACCTAGTGACAAACCAACATTTCCTATAAAAGGGGGGAGGAAATCACCTGGATCTCACTTTCAGTCCAGCAGCCCTGGTGTGCAGACCTCTTCAGCCTTGCTCTTGCTCTTCCACATCATCCATTAATCTCCACCATGGATCATCGCACACTCCTTTTGGTAGCCGCCATCATCCAACACCAGAACCAAGCCCTCTTCATACAGTTTCACCTTTTCTATGCAAAGAGAAGGAGACATCCAAGAACTATCTGGGTCCGACGATGGATCGGGAGAAGAGTGGAGTTTGGACTGTATGACAAGCTGATGGTGGAGCTGAGGAATAAAGACACTTGTGCATTCCAGCACTTCATGAGGATGCCACCAGCCATGTTTGACGAAGTTGTGGAGCGTCTGAGACCCAGGTTGACCAAGCCGAGCACCAACTTCCGTCCCAGCCTGGACCCTTGACTAAAGGTGGCACTGATTCTGCATCACCTGGCCTCCAAAACCACATACAGAAACATGCAGTACACCTGGAGGGTGCCACACAACACCATCAGCATTGTGGTCAGAGAAGTGGTGCAGGCCATCATCGAAGAATACATGGAGGAGCTCCTCCAGTGTCCCACCACTGAAGAAGGCTGGAGGAAAATTGCAGAACAGTGGTATCAGAGGTGGAAATTCCCCCACACTGTTGGAGCCATAGATGGGAAGCACGTGGCCTGCAAAGCTCCAGTCAAGTCAGGGTCCACTTATTTCAACTACAAGGGCTTCTTCAGTATCATCCCCTTCGTCATGGTCGATGCTGACTACAAGTTCATGTACATAGATGCTTCAGACAATGGGTCAGCTTCAGATGCCCAGATATACACCAGTGACCTCAAGGAGGAGCTGGAACGCAACCTCATCATAGGCTTCCCAGATCCAGACCCCCTGCCCAACAACACACAAGATGTGCCCTACTTCATCGTGGGGGATGACGCCTTCTCCCTCAGAACCTAACTCATGAAGCCCTACACTTCCACATACCTCACCCGTGAAGAGAGATCTTCAACTACAGGCTGTCCAGGGCAAGACGGGTGGTGGAGAACGCCTTTGGCATCCTGGCCAACAGGTTCCAGGTACTTCTCACCACCATGCAGCATCGCCCAGAGACCATGAGGAACATCGTGGAAGCTTGCTGCATCCTGCACAATCTCATGCGCACCCGCTACCCATTGTTGCAGAACAGGCTTGTGGACCATCAACAAGGCAATGGGGACATGGAGCCTGGTGAATGGAGGCAAGGACAAAACCTGATAGACACTGTGGATGTGCAAGGCCCCAACAGAGCTTCACGTGAAGGGAAGAAGCAGCGCTACCTCCTGAAACACTGGTGCAACTCCCCAGGTGGAGCAGTGGAGTGGCAAGACAGGATGGTAGATGCTTAATGGATGCTTCCTTCAGCCTGTCTCATCACACTGATGACATTGTGCCATGTATGTTGAGTGGCCTTACAATGAATAGGGCATTAATAAAGAGTTTTATTTATGTTGAAATGTGTTGACCAATGATTAAATTGTTATTGATAATAAAGGGCCATATGTGTGGCAGCTGGGAGGGTGGACCATACAGTCCCACTATGCTTGCACTGGAGGTTTATCTATCCCACAGCTATCCTTATCCCACAGCTATCCTTACCCATCCCAGAGCTATCATAACCCACCCCACAGCTATCCATCCCACAGTTATCCTTACCAATCCCACAAGCATGCAAAGGCTTAACCCTTTTTTCAAAGTTTTCCCCAACACTTTATTAAGTAAACAAAATGAACCAAGTGTGTGAAGCAAAGATAACCTTTATTAATAACAAACTATGACTTTATTAAAAAGCAAAATGACCCAAATAAAGTGTCTTTAAGCAAAGATAAGTTGAACAGGTAACAACTCAGTCTCTGGCACTCTTTTCAGTCACTCTGAGGCGTGCCCATGGTCTCAGATGTAAAGGGGCCAGGGACTGTGGAGGTGGCTGTGGCTGGAGTGCTGATCTGAGGCGCCATTGGGGTGCCTGGCCCCGAGAGTACAACAGGAGATGGTATGTGCAGGAAGCTCTCAGAGAGCTGACTCAGTCCCGTGAGGTTGAGAGGCACTTCCTCAAGGACCTGGGATGTGAGGCCAAACACTGATGACAGATGTTCTGAGGAAGGGCTTTGCTGTGGGGTGGAGGAAGGAGGGGTGTAGTGGGGCTGTCTGGTCTGCAGCTGGGTCAGCTGAGGTGTCTGTGGCGTCCGAGGAACCTGGGTGTGGACTGGGAAGGGCTGCCTCTGCTGTGGGAAGTCCTGGTAGTGGTAGGCTTGGTAGGCAAGGGGCTGCTGAAATCCATGGAAGGGCTGTGACATCGGCTGGGGTGGAGGAGCAGACCTGGAGTGAGTAGCAGCAGGTTCAGCTGGGCCTGGAGGGTGATGCAGAAGAGCTGTGATCCTCTCCTTCATCGCCTGGTATTCGACCTCGGGCATGTCCATGAGGGCCTGGCTCACATACTGATGAAGGGCTTGTGGTTGGAGGATGGTATGTCGAAGTGGACCAGCTGGGAGAGGAGATCTGTGCTGGCTTTGATTGTGTCCCTGATCTCCAAGAGGACAGTGTGGCTCTGTCCCTCCGGTCTGCCTCTCTGCCTGCTTTCTGTGGAGGTGGAGCTGGGGGTGGGGGTGGGTTGGTCTCTGGTGGCTGCCTCTTCTTGCTCCATCTGAGACAGGGGATTCTCCACATCCTCTGGCACGGGGAGTGCAGCTGTCGGGGGGGTCCCTGTCGTGGGCCCTCCAAAGACACCTGCCTCGACATGGTAGCTGTCTCCTGGCTGGAAGAGGAGTGGCTCTCTGTGGGCTATCTGAGGGAGAGGGTTGACAGAGGGGCTGCTCCTCAGTGGCGGATCTCACCCTCTAGAATGCTGCACCTGGCCATGACATCGGTCTCCCAGTCAGTGAGCTTGACAGCGGCCTGCCCGGATCTCTTTAGGTGCAGCTTGCCATACCAGGTGTTCATATGCTTCCACCACTCCAGGAGGACATCTGAAGTGTAGCCCAGGCTCTCCGCCTTCTGTCTCCATGCTGCCTGCTTCCGCTTGATGTTGTGATAGAGCCTGTGGCCCTTCCTCCACAGGAACTCGTTCTCCCTCAGCCATTCCAGCACCTCCTCCTCATGGTCCTTGGAAATGGAGTACTGTTTCCTCTCCCCCTTCTCCTTGCCTTGCTTCTTCCTCCCTCTGGCAGGGGCTTCAGGGCCTTCAGCAGCAGGGCTTTGAGGGCCTTGGGGCTGGTCCACCACAGCAGCAGCAGGTGAAGCAGCAGCAGCACCAGCAGCACCAGCAGCAGCACCAGCAGGAGAAGCACCACCAGCAGCAGCAGCAGGAGAAGCAGCAGCAGCAGCAGCACCAGCAGCTTCAGAGTCAGTGCCAGGGGGTGGGATGGTGGTCCTGTCCTTCTTGCCACGGCTGGCAGGATTAGGCACAGGCTTCTTCTTCTTCCCCATGGTGTTCTCCCAAGATGTCTCTGGCAGCAGGTCTTTCCTCTGAATGCTGATTGCTTGCGAGCTGTCTCCTTTTATATCCATGGAGCTTACGCAATTCATCCTCCCCGCATGCGCAGTGAACGCTTTGCATCTGCTAGGCATCTGCTATGCATCCTATAGGTGTCCGTGATGCATCCGCGTTATTCGCTACGCATCCGCTACGCATCCGTTCCTTCCGCTACGCGTCCGCTTCGCTGTTCTCCCCTGGAAGCCCTGTGGATGTGTCATCCTCTTCCATCCGCTTCCATCCGTTAGGCTTCCTATGAACGTCCGCTTTACATCCCCGCTACATCCTCCCCCCGTCTGTTCCTTTCCGTTGTTGTCCGCTCTGTTTTTGCAAATTTGGGGCACTTTTGAGAGCAGATAACAACGGATGGAAAATTTGCTCATCCGCTTTGTCCTTTTTACATACGTTTTGCATCCATCAGCCAATGTGACCTAGCCTGAAACTGCTGTTGGGATTGAGACAACTTGGAAGAAGCAGTTGACAGTCATCATTCAACACGTTTCTACCACTATAGTTCTCCCTCAGCATTATTGTCATCTACTTTTGATATTCTACTCCTTGCTGCCGTTGCTTCCAAGAAAGTGGGATGAGGTCATCCATAATAGCTGTATGGTGAAACCTGCCTGCCAAACTATTGTTTTTAATGAGCAAGCTTCATGTTTACTGGAGTTTCAGATTTTTAGTAATGTTAGGGTGAGGGACATTTACTATTAGAGGGTTCCAGTTTTCATATGTCAGCATAGCTTATACATATTTTTTTTATTATGCTGAAGATTTCATTTTGATTCATCATGAAAAGAATGAGACCATGTGAGCCAAAGCCAAAAGTTTTTCCCCCTCCCCAAGACTAAGTTAATAGCCTGTATGAAATTGGTTGTTCTTAAAATAAGCTGTATGTTGT
Source organism: Laticauda colubrina (assembly GCA_015471245.1). NCBI lineage: Eukaryota > Metazoa > Chordata > Lepidosauria > Squamata > Elapidae > Laticauda > Laticauda colubrina. Next base: position 6,808,484 of record BLBF01000020.1, on the reverse strand, counting down.
CTTCCATTTTGTCTATTTAACTGAAGTTGGTTAAAAGATTGTCTGATTCTATTTACTTATTTCTACTAAGACGGAATGGGAGAACTGGAACCCAAGAAAGAGATGGTAACCATATTTTATTACATGTCTGAAAGTAGCCATGTAGGTTGTCCGCAGTCCATTTTGCTTTTAATGCAGTCGTAATCTGGATTATGGATTATGGTGAATTAAACTAGATTATGTGCAGTGGTATTGCTTAAAGTGGTGAGAGGATCTGTAAGCACACTTGAGAAGCATTCTTCTTTTTTAATATTTATAAAATACATCAATAGGAGAAGAAAAGGAGTTAAGCAACCATTTCCCCCCTTTTAAACTGTCTCAGTTATAACAGTTCAGGATTTTAGGGGGTTGGGCTAAAAAACAATTTGTATTTGAGCAATGTACAATTGCCTGGGTCCACTCATTAAAGTGGCTTTGTAGCACTGAATTATTACATGCTCTGTAAATTTCCAATTATTTAAACTCCTTAAAAACTTTGTAAATGAGCAGGGGCTTAAACAGATTATACTTATGGAAGACTTTGAAACAATATTACAAATCATTTGAGCTTTCCTGTGTCTCTGGATAGGTTTATGGGCGTTTGATTTATAACCCTTTTGATAAGGATGGCAAAAGTTCAGATGATACCACAGTACCAGCTGAAATGGGAATAGGGTAACCCAGAAGACCAAGCTGAGATACAGCTGCAATAAAGGAACTTACATATTATTTAAAGTTCATTTTGCCAACCATTCTGCTTTAAGAAAAATGATTCTGCATTATAAGATCTAATTTGCACAAGTAACCTCCAAAGGAAGGAAAAGGGGGTTGGCCTTAAAAAAAGGGGAGGAAGCGGCTGAGGGAAGTTTCAAGAACTGAATGCAGCTCAGCACCTGCCTTGTCTGAACTGCTAACTTCATCCAAAAGTTATGCTGAGAATGCTTAAGGCAGGGGAGCAGTGATTCATCCAGTCTAGGCATGTGCTTTCAGTCAGATACAAACAAATGGGAGAAACCCCCGCAGGAAGTCAATTTCTTTTACTATAAAAAATGACCCTCTCCCATAGCTACTGTCAACAAACAATAAGTACAAGTAGTCCTTGATTTACCACATTTGAGTCCAAAATTTCTGTGTTAAGTGAAATATTTGTTCAGTGAGTTTTGCCCCAGTTTACAACCTTTTTTGCCTCTGTTGTTAAGTGAATCACTGAAGTTGGTAAGTTAGCAACCCATTTAAATTAAGTGACTTTGGCTTCCCCGTTGATTTTGCTTGTCTAAAGGTCACAAAAGATGATCACATAATCTTGGGACATGTGATGACCCAGGGTGGGATACAAAATAAAAGTCACAAAAATAGGTGAAGCCCCTTTTATTCCTTCACTTTGCTTCAAAGCTCCAAATATCCTTGACTGGATATTTCCCACACAAGCAGTTAATCCCACACAAGCAGTTAAAAAAAAGAGGAAATGCCATTTAAAAATGCCTATAAATTATAAAGAGTAAAAACAACACAAACCACACTGAAGCAATTAAGGGAACTAGGCAAGATAAGGGCTTGAAGACATCCATAGATATCAGAACATACACTGGGAAAGATGCCAAACTCAGAAAGGAACGACAGACTAGAGATATTTCCATGCTTTGTTTTCAGCACTGGCCCATATGCATGTCTGTCCTTTTAACCAGTTCTCACAGCTGCAGCCCATGAAGAGGATAAGGCCCTTTCCTCTCCCGTAGATCTTATCTTCTCCCTTTGTGCCCAAGGATGGAGAGGAGATGGGCCTGGATCAGGGGTGGGATGCTACCGGCTCTGCCGGCTCTATAGAACCGGTAGCTCTGAAGAGCAACAGACACCGAACCACTTCTGTGTTTGCTGCTGTTTGGCCCACCCACCCGCCTGGGCTCTTACCTCTCCTTTATTTCCTGCTTTTTCAACCTCAGCTGCTTTGAGCAACTGAGGTTGAAAAGCAGGAAAAAAGAGGCTTTTCAAATGCTGCACACCTGCGCGCAGCACTTTTCAGTTGTCTGGGTGGCACAGCTTATTGTATTTTACACAGCGCACAAAACATAGTCATCGAACCGGTAGTCATACCAGTTCAATCCCACCCCTGGCCTGGGTTTTCCTCAAACTGCCCAGCCAGCTTCTGCCCTTCCCTAGCCTCCTCCACAACCTTCAGAGCCACACTTCCGCTCCCTGTCAGCTGTTCCTCCTCTCCCTCGGAGTCAGTCTCCAAAAGGGGCATAACAGGACATAGCACAGTCATCAATATGAATCCGTTGCCAAGTATCTGAATTTTATTCACATGATCATGAAGATGATGTAAAAGTTGTAACTGTGACAAACGGTCATAGGTCACATTTCTCAGTGCCATTGTTACTTTGAACAGTCACTAAACAAACTGCTGTAAGTCGAGGACTACCTGTACATGGAAGCTGGAACAATTCATCTTCTACTTTGAGCTGGAATGTTTGTTTGCAAAATATTGCATTTCTTTTGCTGTCCAAACAAAATGTGTGTGTTAACTTGGGAAGATCAGGCAGAATAGGCATGATGCAGATCCTCTTGGTGAAGCTGTGTCATTTGGGGGGGAGGGGGAGCAAGGAGGAATGTATTTTTTTCAGAGGTGGTATTCAGCAGCTTCTGACCAGTTCTGGAGTAGCAGAAATTTTGGGTAGTTCGGAAAACCAGCAAACACAACCTCTGACTGGGCCCGCCCCCACTTATTCGCTGCCTCCTAAGTTCCAGCTGATTGGCTGGGTCTTCTTTTGTTGCCCTACACAGGAGAATGGAGCTGGAAAGCAGGAAAATGGGGTGGGGAGAGAATGGGATTTGGCAGTATCCTTCCCCTGCCATGCCCACCAAGCCACGCCCACCAAGCCACACCCACAGAACCTGTAGTAAAAAAATGTGAATCCTACCATGGTGTCTACTTTGTGTAACAGTCTACCCCAGGTGGTATGGATAGCCAAGAATGTGACAGTCTTCAGAAGGGCAATGAAGATTTGGCTTTTCTCCCCAGGCACTGGGGCTAGGATGTTAATTGACATTACCGATATATATATAGAAATGAACTTTTTAGGGGTATAGTTAGTTCTTTCTTAAAGCCCATGTCACACTGAACCAACGGATGCAAATAGGATGTAAAACGGACAAAAAAGCTTGCCATCCGTTGGAAAATGCGATGTACTCACTGCCTCCGTTTTGTTTCCTCTCTATCTGTCCAGCATCCGTCTATTGACGTTTCATCCGCTCAAAAAGTTTTGGGCTGGCCAAAACTTTTGCGTGGAAAATGTATCCAATGCGTCCGTTCTGCATCCGCTACGCATCCGCTACACATCCGTTCTGCATCCGTTACACATCTGCTATATCTGCTAGGCATCCGCTACGCATCTGCGCAACTCGCATCTGCTCGGACGCAGGGAGGAAGGGGAACGGACGCAGAACGGATGCAGAACGGATGCAGAACAGAAACAAAGCATTTAAAACGGAAAAAACATTTGCAGAGGGGACCTATCTCGGATATTAAGGATGTCTAGAGGATGCCTAGAGGATGCCTAGAGGATGCCTAGCGGAAAACCTATATTTCCTATAAAAAGGGGGAGCAACTCATCTGCATCTCACTTTCAGAACAGCAGCCCAGCGGTGCAGACCTCTGCAGCCTTCATCTGACTCTTCCTCTTCCACAGCATCCAGTCATGTCCACCGTGGATTGCAACAAAGTCCTTTCGGCAGCCACCATCATTCTGCAACAGTGCGAAGCCATCTGCAGGCTCTGTGAACTCTACTGCGAGAAGAAAAAGAGGCAGCCAAAAAGAGTCTGGGTCCGAAGATGGTTCGCCAGAAGAGCAGAGGAGGGACTGTACAGCAAGCTGATGGTGGAGCTCAGGAACAAAGACACTCGGGCATTCCAGAACTTCATGAGGATGCCTCCAGCCATGTTTGACGAAGTTGTGCAGCGGCTGACACCCAGGTTGACCAAGCAGAGCACCAGCTTCCGCCCCAGCCTGGAACTTGGGCTCAAGGTGGCACTCACTCTGCGCCACTTGGCCTCCGGGACCACATACAGGAGCATGCAGTACGGCTGGAGGGTGCCATCCAACACCATCAGCATTGTGGTAAGAGAAGTGGTGCAGGCCATTATCAAAGAATACAAGGAGGAGCTCCTCCAGTACCCCTCCACTGAAGAAGGATGGAAGAAAGTTGCAGAGCAGTGGTATCAGAAGTGGAACTTCCCCCACACCGTTGGAGCCATAGATGGCAAGCACGTGGCCTGCAAATCTCCACCCAACTCAGGGTCCACTTATTTCAACTCCAAGGGCTTCTTCAGCATCATCCTCTTCGCCATGGTCGATGCTGAGTACAAGTTCATGTACATCGATGCTTCAGGCAACGGCTCCTCTTCAGATGCCCAGGTATACAACGCCAGTGTCCTCAAGGAGGGGCTGGAATGCAACCTCATCGTGGGCTTCCCAGATCCAGACCCGCTGCCCAACGACATGCAAGATGTGCCCTACTTCATCGTGGGAGATGACGCCTTCTCCCTCACAACCTAACTCATGAAGCCCTACACCTCCAGACGCCTCACCCGTAAAGAGAGGATCTTCAACTACAGGCTGTCCAGGGCAAGGCGGGTGGTGGAGAACGCCTTTGGCATCCTGGCCAACAGGTTCCAGGTACTTCTCACCACCATGCAGCATAGCCCAGAGACCGTGAGGAGGATCATGGAAGCTTGCTGCATCCTGCACAATCTCATGCGCACCCACTACCCAGTGCTACAGAACAGGCTTGTGGACCGTCAGCAAGGCAATGGGGACATGGAACCTGGGGAATGGAGGCAAGGGCGAAACCTGATAGACACTGTGGATGTGCAAGGCCCCAACAGAGCCTCACGTGAAGGGAAGAAGCAGCGCAACCTCCTGAGACGCTGGTGCAACTCCCCAGCTGGAGCAGTGGAGTGGCAAGACAGGATGGTAGATGCTTAATGGATGCTTCCTTCAGCCTGTCTCATCACATGGATGAGATTGGGCCATGTATGTTGGGTGGGCTTACAATGAACAGGGCGTTTAATAAAGAGTTGTGTTTATGTTGACATGTGTGGATGATTATTACATTATTATTGATAATAAAGGGCCATAGGTTTTGCACCTAGGAGGGTGGACCATACAGTCCCACTATGCTTGCGCTGGAGGTTTATCTATCCCACAGCTATTACCCATCCCAAAGGTATCCCTGCTCATTCCTCAGGTATCCCTGCCCACCCCACTGCTATCTTAACCCATCCCACAAGCATGCAAAGGCTTAAACCATTTCTAAAAGTTTCCACCAAGACTTTATTAAAAAAAAGAAATGAAGCAAGTGTGTGAATCATAAATAGACTTTATTAACAACAAGCTAGAAAACAAAAATGAGTCTCTGGCACTCCTCTTGGTCGCTCAGTCTCAGGGGTGAAGGGTGCAGGTGCTGTGGAGGGGGCCTGTGCTGGAGTGCTTGTCATCAGCTCCTCCAGAAGCAGAAGCAGCAGAAGCGCCACCCCCAGAAGAGCGAGCCTGTGCTGCAGAAGCCCCAGGAGAACAAGAGTGAGGGCCAGGGGGCGAGATGGTAGCCCTGTCCCTCTTGCCAGGGCTGGCAGCAGATGGCTGAGGCTTGCTGTGCTTCCACATGGTTGTGGGGTTGCTGGCTGGCAGGGAGGCTGGCAGGAACCAAGGCTGGCAGGAAGTCTGGCAGGGAGGCAGGCACCAAGGCTGGCAGGCAGGCAGACAGCAAGGCTGGCAGGAAGGCTGGCAAGCAGGCAGGCGCCAAGTCTGGCAGGAAGGCTGGCAGGAAGGCTGGCAGGCAGGCAGGCACCAAGGCAGGCACCAAGGCAGGCACCAAGGCAGGCACCAAGGCTGGCAGGGATGCAGGCACCAAGGCTTGCTGGCAGACATGAACCAAGGCTGGCAGGGAGGCAGGCAGCAAGGCTGGCAGGCAGCAAGGCTGGCAGGCAGCAAGGCTGGCAGCAAGGCTTGCAGGCAGGCTGGCAGCAAGGCTGGCAGGGAGGCTGGCAGGGAGGCTGGCAGCAAGGCTTGCAGGCAGACATGCAGGCAGGGCAGGCAAGGCAGCCAATCCGTCCGGCAGCAGGTCTTTCCTCTGAATGGTGACCTGCTTCCGAGCTGCTTCCGTTATATCTGTGGGGCTGACGCAATGCATCCTCCCCACATGCGCAATTAACGCCAGGCATCCATTAGGCTTCCGCTGTGCATCCACTGTGCATCCGCTGTGCATCCACTGTGCATCCGCTGTGCATCCGCTTCATCCGCTAGGCTTCCACTCTGCATCTGCTCTTTCCGTTCCGCGTCTGCTTTGCTGCGGCCCCCCGGAAGCCTAGCGGACGTGCCATCCGCTCCCATCTGCTTCCATCCGCTGGCATTCCGTTCTGCATCTGCTTTGCATCCGCCCTGCGTCCTCCCCACGTCCGTGTTATCCGCTCTGGTTATGCAAATTTTTGCCCCTTTTGAGAGAGGATAACAACGGATGGAACATTTTGCTCGTCCGCTGTGTCCTTTTTGCATCCGTTGGGCAGTGTGACATGGGCTTTAATCGATGTATACATTTGGTGATCATTTTATTTTTGTTTGCCACCCACAGTACCTCCGGCAATGGTCATCTGTGTAAAGCCGTTTTATAAAATCAAATAAATTCCAAAGCCGAATGCACATTATGACTACAAAGCATGCTAGGTCAGTTGGAATTCTCCATGTTATTAATACTTTTTTTTTTGGCCCTATGCTGGGGTTACAATTTTGACAAATGTATATCACTGGGCAAAGCTTTGACAGCATCATTTTCAGCTGATTCATGAAAACAAAAAGTTATGTTTGGTCTGTGTGTGATTTTTCTATTATTTCCACAGGAGCTCAGCCTTTTGGTGATTATTTATAAAGAGCTGAAGACCGGTAAGAAAATAGTTTGCTACTAAAAGTGCTATAGGAAGCAATCTCTAATTGAAAACCTGAGAAGATAATACACAAAACAAAATGGCGTCCTTCCATGGACACATTGAAGAATTTGATATTTGTCAGCCACCTTCCTAAATTTTATATGTAGAGAAGCTTTCCTTTTTTCTTGAGGCAAACAAATACCGCCTCTGACTGGCCCTGCCCCCATCTATTCTCTGCCTCCCGAGTCCCAGCTGATTGTTTGGGTCTTCTTTGGTTACCCTGCACAGGAGAACAGAGCTGGAAAGAAGGTTAGTGGGGTGGGGAGAGAATGGGATTTTGCAGTATCCTTCCCCTGACACATCCACCAAGCCACACCCACAGAACTGGTAGTAAAACTTTTTGAATTCCACCACTGGTCCCAGGTTAAGTGACCCCTATCTGCGGCCGAGACAGCTTCTGACAAGCAGTGGGGAGAAACTAGATTTGCTTAACGACTGCTTCATTCATTTAACAACTGCAATGATTCACTTAACGACCATGGAAAAAAGAGTCATAAAATCCAGTGTGACTCATTTAACAATGGTCTTACTTAGTAGTGAACTTTCTGGACCCATTTGTGGTTATATATCAAAGAGTATCTATAAATAAAATCCTCCAAAGGAGTGGTACCTAAGGTACTAAACAGAAGCATTATTTCCAAAATGCTTGGGAGTAGATATGCCAGCTATATATACTTCCTTAAAGAAGCACCAGAGCCAGTTCCAAATGATGTCACTTCTTGTTCTTTAGCCTCCAACAGCTGCTTGAGAAAATCTCCCAGATTTTCTCTTGTCCCCAGAGGCCATTCTGGGCAAAAGTTCCCACTTGCCAAATAAAGGATTTTGTTATCTAAGTGGGTTGGAAGAGCAGCAGTTCCATTACCAGTGAGGTGATTGTGCACCTAATGCATGCACGCAGCTTTTCCCACACCAGCTGAGGCCTCCAGCGCCAATCAGCTGAGAGGATAAAGAAGAGAAAAGCGAAGGCACTTTTCTCTTTATCCTCTCAGCTGATTGTCAGAGGCTTTTTTCCCTCCCCCCAGCTGAACCGGTGCGAACTGGTAGCATACCGTCACTGTGGAGGAGGCTATTGTATTATACAGGTAGTCCTTGACTTACAACAGCTCCTTTAGGGACCGTTTAAAGTTAGGACAGCACTGAAAAATGTGACTTATGACCATTTTCCACAGTTATGACCTTTGCAGCCTCCCCATGGTCCCGCGATCCAAATTTGGATGATTTGCAACTGGTTCATATTTATGAGGTTGCAGGGTCATGAGTTCACCTTTTGTGAACTTCTGACAAGGAAAGTCAGTGGAGAAGCCAGATTCACTAGACAACCAGGTGACTAACTTATTATCTGCAGTGCTTTGCTTAACAACTATGGCAAGAAAGGTCACAATTATGGTCGTAAGTCAAGGACGACCTGGAGTGTTATATACAGCACCATTTGGCTTGTTGCAACTCTTGAAGCTGTATTGTTGGACAGAGTGTTGGCAACATTCTTTTTTCCAGTGGATTAATGAAAGTTAATTGGATCTGATTCTATCATTACTACTACTAACACAAGAAAGCCTTGGGTCTCCCTTTACCAAAGTTCAAAGTGGCAGGGATGTAGCCATACACTAATGGGGAAACTCTCTCCCTCTGGCCTGTTCTGAAATTTTGAATTTATTGAGCTTTATTTGGCAAAGAGTTAAGCACTTTTCTTTTAACAAGCTTGGTGTGAATTAATAGGCTGCAAATTCAGAGCATTTGCAATATCTGCTGTGTATTCAGGAACATTTTAACAAGCATGTGATGGTTTGTAATGCTGCTGAACTACAACACCCAGCAGGTCCCATCAGAATGATCAAAAGCCAGTCACCACTAAGTACATTTAGTCTTCAAGACCAATCTCCACTAATATTGGATCTCATTAGGCTTATAAATATCATCCTCTTGTGTCCCATTATGCACGGTGTAAGCACAAGCTCCTTCTCCTGGAGATAAGGCTTAGGTATTAATAACTGCAACAGAAGACTAGCATTGCTTCAATAGCAGGCAGGACAACCCACAATGCTCATTCATTTTAATCTCTTTAACAAAAGCTCCTTAAGTATATTAAGCACTGATATATAACAAGACACAACATTTTATCATGCCCATTTCTCAGCCTAAGCTCATGATGCTAGCAGGAACTTTGGAGAAAAATAAACCACCACTGATCCTACAGCTATCTGACTATGGTTGTCAAGGTTCAATGCAAACTTTGGCCATGACAAATTCACCTTGATCCCATTCTAATATTGTAGAAGTTTTGGTTTGAAACAGGGAAGCCGTTTGTTGCAATCTAGGCAACCCCCTACTGTTTTGGAAGCTCTTAATATGAGCCAGAAGTCAATAGCATCATGTCATTCTAACATTTTGGCTAATTTGGTCATAAGGGCCCATATTTTAATTATCCCCTTCAGTTAAAGTTGCATGGGTTAGTTCTATTTCAGCCTCCTTCAATTTGCATTTCATCCATCAGTCTACTGCATACCATTCTGACATTAATCTACCAATATTTTACAAATGCTGTACAGAATGTCCAACTCCAACATTTTTATATGCATTTTCTCATGAACTGAGCATTTCTGGATCTATTTAATCTCTATAACACACACACACACATACACACACACACACATACACACACACACACGTTATTTGATCAGAATTACAAAATGCAGGGAAATGTGAAATTCAAAGTACTGCTGCATACCGAGTCAAGTTAGCTTAAGATGCAGGCTGAATGTGAAAATAACCTTGGGAGACAGAAGAATCAGTCTAGGCAATGGTCTGATAAATGAAATCTGAGTCCCAGGGTGGAAGTAAATGGAGAAAATGTCTAAGAAGGGACACCCCATTTGTTTTTTTAATTTGGAGAGTGAAAGTAATGAAGGGGAAGGGTACTTTCAGACTTGCAAGATTCTGACAGTTTGTGCTTCTTGTCTGGACTACTTTAAGAAGCTGACACTGAATGCTTTCCTCAAGAATACTTAGCTCTAATTTTCTATGGTGATTCTCAGTCATCCAGGTCACAATTAGAGCTAAATCCCAAAGGTGTTTTTTCAAAAGGCAACTGGACTTTCTTTGTTTTTCCTTGAAGACATTTCACTTCTCATCCAAGAAGCCTCTCTCAGAGAACTGAAGAAGTTTCCTGGACAAGAAGTGAGACATCTTCAAGGAAAAACAAAAAAAAAGTCCAACTGCGTCTTGAAAAAGCAACTGTCAAGCCCAAAATTGACATAAGTGTAGCCATTTTAGTTTGTCTTAGTTTATATTCTTTTTCTTATTTTCTCTGTGGCAGTAATGGGGAAAAGAGTTTCAGACATGACACATTCCTGAGGGGGGAAGAGTGGAGATAAAGAGAGTTGTTCTGGCTAGATTATTCTTCTTCCTGTGGGAAATGAGCTGTCCCCGCTTGGGCCCCTGGAGTTGGAGATTTATGACATCAAGCAAAGTTGTATTACTTCTATTGGAGAATGTGACTTTTGGGGGTTGTTTCTAACTTGTAATATTGTGGGGTAATTATGGGTTGGGTCAGATCTGGAATTACCATGGACTTTGCCAATTTGATGCTTTTCTAAATAAAAGAAATCTTTTTGAAGATGGACTTCGTTATTTTCTTTTAAAATGGATTTCATCACTTGGAAAACCTGACAGCACCTTTGGGATTTAGCTCTAATTGTTCCCTCCTCCTCTGGCCGGGTCATGCTTAGTGTGATATGAAACCAGATAACTACAAAGTTACAAATTCATGGCTTAGCATGATGTGTGAATTTAACCTACATTTCCATTTCCTAGGAACTATTATCCCAGAGGCTATAAAGCATGCCAAAAATACACGCATGCGTGTGCCTTCACCCATAATGCAATGTGTGTGTGACTCCCCCGCCCCTTGCACATCTGTGCATGACCACTCACATGCGCTCCACCCCCCTGCACATGTACAGCAGATATGTGACAACCAGCTGGCTGGTGGGGGGCATGCCCGCTTGAGCAGTGGATCAGTTCCAGGCAACGGCTTGCGTGCTGGCAGAAATGGCTCTGTGTGCCACTTCCGGCACACATGCCATAGGTTTGCCATCATGGCTATAAAACCATTCTCAGTTTTAATCATCTATATTCACATAATTCTTATTCAAACTCAAAGAACTACTTCTTTGTAAGCAAACAACTTTGGATGAGTTTCTGTTCTGCTTCACAAATGGCTATTGCTCTTTTTGTTTGAGAACCATTCCTTCATTAAGGTAGAAAATAATACTTTCTTCCTTCACCCGGGGGGGATTCTACCAGTTCGCACATATTCGCTAGAAACGGTTGTTAACATTCTAAGCAATTCGGAGAACCAGTTGTTAGAAGAAATTACCAGCCTAATCCTGTAAGGAAGGCAGGAAGGAAACATTCTGGTGTTGCTTACAGAAACTGCCTCTCCATTAACCCTTATTATATTCTTGGCAGGACTAGACTTCCTGTCTCAGGAACTTTTTTTACCCTCTGGAGTTTTTTTACCCTCCTTTGCTGGTACTTTGCTTGTGTGGAGTGACCATTCAAAGTTACAATGGCACTGAAAAAAGTGACTTGCAGCATCCCCACAGTCATGAGAGGCCAGGTAAGGAGATGCGTGCCTCGATGTGAGTGATGTTGAGTTGGCCACACACCCAGCCAATTACATGACCACCAAGCCACGTCCACCCAGTCACATGACCACCAAGCCATGCCCACCAACTAAGCTACACCCACAGAACCAGTTGTTAAAATTTTTGAATCTTACCCCTCAATTTTTTTTAAAAAATATGCCTGTCCCTCCCCAAATGAGGCCAACTGGGATATAAATATGAATTCCTTTCCTTAAGTTTAAGGTAAGAAATCCAGTGGCTGCCACAAAAGAGACAGGTGAAGACCAAGAAAGCTAGTGCCAAAGGTCATTTTATTTAATGAGATTGTCCACAAACTACCTAAAGGGTGAATTTACTCAGTACTCAAAACAAAAATGAGTTATAACCAGATCACTGCTACAATTACCAACTCCATTAGAAAGTAGAAAATTACCAGCTCTGTTAAAAAGAAAACACTCTGGAACGGAGGGAGAATGGAAAACATTTTGTGTCAACTCTCAGTTCTGAATACATTCCATTCTCACTGTGTACCACATGAAAGGGGACATCTGCCCTGCTCCTCTCTGAATTGGCTTTATCAGGAAGCCTTTATTCTTTACTCACAGCTTCTAAAAGGCAACACCACAAGGGTTTTCAATCAGGGGTGAGCTCAATGGTGTGTTTCAAATAGTTTTACTACCGGTTCGGTGGGCGTGGCTTGGTGGGCATGCTTTGCACACAAGAATACACTTTGCTCATGCGCGTACGCCAAACACATACTTTGCGCAAGCACAGAGGCTTTCTGACTCACCTCCTGTTGCTTCTGCAGCTGCCAGGTGGCAATCAGCTTGCCATGCAAAGCAGCTGTGCTTCAAAAGCAGGACATAAAGATTAGTATGGGAGCCTGGGCAGACGGACAGGTGGGCCCAACAGCAGAGTGTTGGAGAGAACTGGTTCGGTCTCTGCTGCTCACTGGCACTACTGGCTCAGCAGAACCAGGCCAAACCAGTAGAATATCACCACTGGGTGGGCTTCAAAAATTTTAGCAACAGGTTCTCTACCCGGTTGCTAGGTGGATGTGGCCATGGTGGGTGTGAGCTAGTCAGCCTCCAGCACCACGGTGGGGGGGCATTTTTTCCTCCCAGGGCTCTGGAGGCTTTCTTCGAACCTCCAGGAGAGCAAAAATGGCCTCCCTGGGCTCCAGAGGCTCTCTGGAAGCCAGAAACAGGCCCATTTCCAGCCTTTCTGAACTTCTGGGAGGCCTGTTTTTCACCCTTCCTGAGCCTCCTCATGCAGTCTGCACTTACCTGCATCCAAATTGGTCTGCATGGGGACTCCTGGGAGGAGAGGGGAGGGGTGGGTGTGGCCAGCAAGGAGTGAGATTTGAGCAGGGGTGGGATTCCACCAGTTTGCACCTATTTGCTAGACCCGGTTGTTAACATTCTAAGCAGTTCGGAGAACTGGTTGTTTGAAGAAATTACTGGCCTAATCCTGTAAGGAAGGCAGGAAGGAAACATTCTGGTGTTGCTTACAGAAACTGACTCTCCGTTAACCCTTATTATATTCTTGGCAGGATGAGATTTTATGTCTCCGAAACTTCTCTGGAGTTTTTTTTCCTGCTTTGCTGGTACTTTGCTTGTGTGGAGAGACCATTGAAAAAAGTAACTTATGAATGTTTTTCACACTTACAACTGTTGCAGCATCCCCACAGTCATGAGAGGCCAGGTGAGGAAATGCACGCCTCGATGTGTGTGATGTTGAGTTGGCCACACCCAGCCAATAACATGACCACCAAGCCATGTCCACCCAGTCACATGACCACCAAGCCATGCCCATCACTTAAGCCACACCCACAGAACAGGTTTTTAAAAATTTGAATCCCACCCCTGGATTTGGGGGTTCTCTAAACTGCACAGAATCTTAGCTAGAAGCTCTATTGAATCCCTGTAAACCCCCAGCAGCCCACCCCTGTTTTCAATGACTATGTCACTGCCTTTTAAGGCTGAGGGGCAATGACATTTTAATATACAGTCTTATTGGTGAAAGTGGTACCTCAGGACAGAGTATTAGGAGGTAGAAAAACATGGGGCTCAAGGGGTGGCCCTGAGGAGCAACCAAGTTGGTTAAATCAAAGCTCATTTTCTTTACCAAACATTGAACAGAAACTGTTACTTTAATGGACCATGAACTAATGGCTTTTCTAATAGGATGCATTTGTTAAATAATGCTGGGCAAGTCCACTTAAGAAGAGGATGATTTGCACCTTTTTTTTCTTCTTAAATTTACCTTTAAAAAAAATATATCCAAATCTGAGATGCTTCTAAAAGTAAGATCCAGCCTTTACATTGCACATACAAAAAATCATAAGCATGGATATGTGAAGTGGATAATAAAGATGCACTGGAAACATTTAATGAGGAACTCAGCTACCAAATTTTGACATTTTCGGAATTGCTTATATAACACGTACTTTCAAAAGAATGTCACAGTGGAGTGATGGTTGACATTAAAGCACAGAGGAATGGAAAATGTTTAAGGCATTCTGTCATCCAACATCATAAGATGTCAGGGAGCAAGAAACCTCAATCCTGCTACCAGCATTTACAAAGCAGGCCCCTTTTTCAATGTGCTAAAGAGAAATAAGTGGCATGTAGGTGGGTTTAACCAATTTTTCTGTGATTCCTGTCTCCTCCCCACCCAACTCCACCCCAATTCCTGTTATAATGGTGACTTGGCACTGATTTTTGGTATTGTAATGTGTAATATTTGGAAAGCTGAAATAGCTAGAAAATAATTAGGGAACTGGGGAATGAAACATATAAAGAAGGGTTACTGGAATTGGGTAGGTTGAATTTAATGAAAAGAAGGACTAGGAATGACATGATAGCAATGTTCTAATATCTAAGGGGTTGCCACAAAGAAAAGGGAGTCAACCTATTTTCTAAAGCACCTGAAGGCAGGATAAGAAGCAATGGATGAAAACTAATCTAGGAATCTAAATAATCTAGGAATCTTAGTAATCTAAACCCAAAGAGATGCTTCCTGCCAGTTAGAACAATTAATCAGTGGAACTACTTACCTCCAAATGTTGTGGATGCTCCAACACTGGAGGTTTTTAAAAAGAGATTGAACAAACATCTGTCTGAAATGGTATAGGGTTTCCAGCCTGGCTCAGTTGTGTGCTAGTCCAGCCCTCTTTTAGAAAAAGCTGACCAGCCATTTGTATTATAGAAATAAAAAAAATCATCTGGGCTAGGATAAGGAATGCACCAGTTTCCATTCTCTAAAGAATCTCTCTGAAATGAATCCATCCTAATAATATTCCCAGAGATTCTTTAGGCAGTTTTTGTGCTCTGCCCTTAAAAGCTTTAATCAACTTGCTTTCCAAAATTCTTGTAGATTCTGTGAATGTATATGGTGCGTGTATATATATATATATATATATATATATATATATATATATATATGCCAAAAAACTAATCAGCGCACTAGATGTCAGGTCTCAGTTCTGCTCCCAACCGGCATGAATAATTCCAGAAAATTGAACAATTGGCCAGGAGAAGCCAGCTTCAGCACAGCACATTGCATATTGACTGATTATGTGCCATAAAGTAGATTCTGACTTCTAGTGGCTACACAGATACTCCATGAATCACTACATATACATATTCATTATAAGCCACTTAAAAATGTTCTAGTCAGAATGAATGATTTCAATGAAGAAATGAATATGCATTCCTCATTTTCATTGTCTTCCATCCTGAGATTTCTTTCTTATATTCGTCCCACTACACTTTTCAAATAAAAATTTGAGATTCTACATTGGGAGAGTGGCCATGTTTTCAATGGAAAAGAAAAGGAAGGTAGGCTAAAGATGGCAGCTGGGTTTACTCAGTGCAGGGGGCCCCAATAAGTAGTTGGCTCAGTTATTTATTTTGCATTTATTGCTATTGCTTATTTTTCTATTTGGCAAATGCCCAATTTAAACCAGGTCCTTCCAGCAAGCAGCAGCTTTGTTCCTCCTGAAATGCAGACACCTACATAGGCAACTATGTTGAGCCCTTTGTTCTCTACACCTTGCCTGTTACAGACAGATGAAAAGTTGTGTGAGTTCCATTAATTGTTTATGTTAGTTGTGTTGAATGCGTACCTCCTTAAAACATTAAAGACTACTTAGTAGAAAGGGAGAAAGCAATTTAATACATATATTTGTTTCAATCCAGGAAAGAAAAAGAGGCATCAGATAGTTTATTTCTTAAAGTCACGTATATTCCATAGAAGTATAACATTACTCATTGTAGCTTGCAGGCTATATATTAAAATTACATGTTTAAGCCTGCAACAACAAGAGACTTTTGCAGCCTTGCCTCAAGGTGAAAGAGATCTCTTTTATATTCTTTTCGGTTCCTGAAGTTGTTTGAGACAATCAGAAGAAAATCATAGGTCTTGAGGAAAAATTAAGCCTAAACAAAGCTGTGCTTAGCCAGAACTTGTGTGTTTGTATATTCATTTGTGGAAGTAGGTATAAATCCTGCACCTGTATCAATTATGACAGCTAAATCAGATAATATAACAGATGATAGATATACTATATAATAGTTATAACAATTTATATTCACAAAAATCTCACAAATTGTTCACAATGCGATTCTATGTGGTCTACATTTCCTTTTACAGGAAATAATGAACAGGTAGTCCTCAATATATGATCTCAATTGAGCCCAAAATTTCTGTTGCTAAGTGAAACATCTGTTAAGTGAATTTTGCTCAATTTTACAACCTTTCTTGCCACAGTTGTTAAGTGAATCATTGTAATTGTTAAGTTAATAATACAGTTGTTAAATGAATCTGGTTTCCCCATTGACTTTGCTTGTCAGAAGGTCGCAGAAGCTGATCACATGATCCCCAAGACACTGCAACCGTCAGAAATTCGCATCTGAATTTTGATCACATGATCATGGGCAGTGGTGGGGTTCAAATAATGTTACAACTGGTTCTCTGCCCTAATGATTTATTCCAATAACCAGTTCACCAAACTGCTCAGAAACTTAACCGGTTCTCCTGAAGTGGTGTGAACTGGCTGAATCCCACCACTGATCACAGGAATGCTGCAGCAGTTGTAAGTATGAAAAAATGGCCATAAGTTACTTTTTTCAGTGCCATTGTAATTTTGAATGGTTATTAAAGGAGCTGATGTAAGTCAAGGATTACCTATGCCTTGAAAGAGTTGCACTTGGTGAAGAAAGAAAAAAATGAATTTGTGATTTATGGGTTTGATGATATTAATCTTACGGAGGGAGAAAAGGTAAAATATAAGTGCATCTATAACTGCTGTCAAAAAGAACAGATTCTATATTCTATTGGAGAAAATTTTAACAAAATAAAAGAAAATATTAGAAAAGAAACAAAGGAAATTAAAAGAAATAGTGAACAAGCAAGAAAGAAAACATAAAATGAAAGAGTAAATAAGAAAGCTTTATGAAAGAGCGGAATCCAGTCTTTTTGACAGCAGTTATAAATTTTGCTTTATTTGTTAAAAATTTATTCAGTATAATATATATGTATATAGTATATGTATATGAGAAAGAATTCCACTAGATGCCACTGACCCCAAGGCATAAGGCCTTCAAAGAGATTCTGGCATGTTTTCAGTTAAATTTGCCAAACAGAAACTCCAAATTTTGCATTTTGATTTTCTTGACAGGAGAGCTTCTAGCTTTGCATGAGATTCCCTAAGGCCTAAACCACAGACCATGAAGATACAATGTAATATATAAAACTTGGCAACTCCACCAAAAAAAGGAGAGAGAGAGAGTTGTGGTCTGTGGTCCTGTCACAATATATTCTTTCCTTTGAAAGTCTCTTAACACACTTCTCTGAATTTACTACACACAATCAGACACTAGGTCAATTGTTGAAAAAGGAACTTATTTTTTCCAATGGAATATAATATGAAACTTTGGTTTAATAACAACAAAGAATTATTCAACCAACATGCTTTAGCAAAGAGAAGGATCGTATTTCAAAAACATGAAATTATTGAACCAGTAAAAGAGATGGGAAAGGATGAGATCACAGCACTGACTCCAGAGTTCAAAGTTATATCTGAAGCACCTTCTAACTACAATTAGCCTAGCCTCTAATTTACAAAGTTTGTTTCCAAACTGTCCAAAACTTAAAAGATAATGTCATGGTTTTCTGCATAAAGTTACCAGTGCATAAGAACCCATTGTCATTGCCACTTTTAATTACAGTGCAAATATTACTATAGATCGTCCAAACTTAATAATAATTGGGACTGGAATTTATCACTAAGGGATGCAGTCATAAAGGCAACCATCCTGTGACTATATCACTTAGCAACTGCAATCCCAACACTCCCCATTGCTATCATTATGTAAGGATCATGGGTTGTTAAGTGAGGATCTCACATGACTGGGAGGACCAGTCTTCAGTATCTCTCATTGAGTGCCATTTCAACTTCAAACAATTACTGCTTGATTTGTGTAACTGAAGGATACTTTTAACGGCTTTAATGAATTAGGGAACATGAAGAAAAACTTTGTGGGATCAAAACCAAAGATTCCCAGAGCTTCCAACAAGATTTTTTTAATTGTAGTTCTATTACATTGATAACTAGTCTCCATACCCACTTGTTCATGTTCCTAAGCAATTGATGTTCAGAATCTAATTTTGATTATTAGCCACTTGATTTATTTCTCAAATTCCCAGTTAAAGCTGAATTGATGTAAATGTATTGATTGTACCAACTGAAAATAAAATGAGATCTTTTGAACTGGTAATTAGAAAAGTAAAGTTAAAAGACTGATAAAAGCTGAAAATCCACTCCACATACATATATGTATATCCAACATAATATTTACACTGACTCACCTGGGTACAATTGTTTAGTTGGGGCACTGAGTTGTGCAGTTTTTGAAACTCGGTAGGCAACATCTGATCCTTTGGAATTCTTTCTGTTTATGCAAATTCCTGATGTTTTTGATATTCCTTCTGGAGATTTATGAAATTCTAATGTTTTGAGTACATCAACTGGTTCAGCTGAAACATAAAGAGAAAAAAGAATTTAGAATATTCATAATTCTTCCAAAATATTCCCATTCTTTAAAAAGGGGGAACTTATCTGGGGGATCTCGGTAGCATTTCTCATACTATGACAAAAAGCTCTAAACCAGGGTTTGCCAACCTTTTGGACCTCAGAGACCACCAAACTCATAATTTTAAATCCCACGGACCAGAAACCCTGGGGAGAAAAAGTCTGCAGGAAAATTCCCCACCCTGTTTTCCTACCAATCGATCATTTTTATTTGAGATCACAGGATACTGTCTCCAGCTCCATTCTCGAGGGTGAGGGGAGAGAGAGAGAGAGAGAGAGAGAGAGACAGAGACAGAGAGAGAGAGACAGAGAGACAGAGAGAGACAGAGAGAGACAGAGAGAGACAGAGAGAGAGACTTATGGCTTCATGCAAAGAAAGCAGCAGAAGCAGCAGAAGTCTTTCTCTCCCCCAAACTCTGCCAGAAATGAGTCTTTGTGAAAATTGTTGTGCCGGCACAGCCTCTTGGAGCAGATTCATTTCTGGTAGAGTTTGGGGGAAAGAAAGATTTTTGCTGCTTTACTTGCATGCAGCCAAAAGCAGAAGAAAGAAGTGGAAAGAAACAGCACGGTAGTCAGGCCAGGCGCATGGGGAAAGTTTCCCCCCTCCGCCCTTTCCCCCATCCCCTCACTACCTCATGTTGTTCACAATGCAAATGACACAAGCCTTGTGTTCCCATGCAACCTGGATTGCTTTGGGTGGTGCTTTGGGGGTGACATTTCTCTGAGAACCACCAAAATTTTCTCACAGACCATCAGTGGTCCCTGGCCCACTGGTTGGTGACCACTGCTCTAAACAATCTCAGTGATCCAAGCACAAGGCCAAGCTCAGAGAGTACCAAGGATCCATCCTTTCAACCCTAAGCTACAAATAGTCTCCTTTATTGGTACCTCATAAAGATTTTAACAAGATCAGCAATGAGAGGCCAAGTTTCTTGAGTTTGTTCCTCAAGAATAATTTGGTTAGCTGAAGGGAGATTTGAATGTTCTGAAATAGCTTTTAAATAAATCTGACATCTCATGAGTATACTGGATTACCATTTCTTCAACTGGGAAGACTGGGAGTTATGGCCTGAGCCACCAGAAGAATGTCTGATTCAGGAAAAGTTACAATAAGAAAACTGGGCAGATCTGGATTCTATCAGAATCATTGTTTCCTGTAATTCTGAGGCAGGAGGCATAGTTAACTATGTGGAAGGTGAGAATTTTAGGAAGACTGAAAACAAAACACTTTGCTCATTTGGGAGGCAAGGACAAAGTGACCATTAGCATCATATCCAGGAAAGGGGGAGGGCTGGGATTGGAGGGGAAGATGCCCAAGGCATGATTGCTGTTTCCACAATTAACATTTTCAAAATGAAAAAAAGGACGGCAGAATGAGCAAAGAGTGAAAAACGAGCAGTTGCTGCCATACTAAGCAACTCCTTCCTTGTGTACTCATGTCATTTGATGGCCAAAGCTGTCAAACTATCTCACTGCCACCTATAACCAAGCTGGCAAGCGGACAATCTTTTCAGGAGAATCCAGTTTCCAACATCTTCCAGACCTTTTGTAATAATAAAGGTTTACCTGCTGTGAAACCAGGGACTTCTAGTAGAAAAAATACTACTTTGGTAATAAGTAATCCTAAAACCTCACTTTCAGAACATTTTATTCACCAGCTATATTTCTAGCAGACAGGAGACCAAAATCAGATATGCAAAAAAAGAGGTAAATCCTCAACAGGAAAGCACAGCTATATTGAGCATATAATGGCAATTACGGAGTGCTTAAAGTACATAATTGCCAAGAATTAAGATAACATTAAATCTGTCAAAATTCAATGAATACACTCACTTTCCACTGTTGCCAACATTTTTCTCTTAATACTATAAGAATCTACATAAACCCATCAAAACCACATTAAAGCTACCACTATGCCATTTGATTGAAGTGTTCCTTCAGAACCAAAATGACTACATGTCAATTTACTTGGAATTAGGGTTTACAAGGGTCCAAACTAAGCCAAAAACATTGTTAATTTGGTTTTGGATTAGCTTGTGTTTCAATTCACTCATCTGTGATTTATTCAACAAATCATGAGAAAAATGGGCTTGGGTTATGAGTGATGCATAATTAGTGCAATCACTGAGGGTGGATATTTTATGCCTTAAATATATTGTCCTACAAATATTTATTTGGGAGAAGGAGACAATGAACCTATTTGTGAGACTCTATGGACAGGCAGAACTGCAAGGATATTGGCATGATCGTATATTTAGAGATACTTAATTGTATTATTTCTACTACACACATGGATGCATGATGCAAAGTTTTATATCTTGTTTCTGAGTATCATAGATCATGAGATTAAAAGATGGCACCAATTGCTCATTCATTGAACTGGCTATTCTCAAGTATAGAACAACAGGAAGGATCTCAGATGTCCTCAGAAATATAAAGTTTCTAAAAAGTTATCCTCTGAGAATGCAGTGTACATAACATTTAGGAATTATGACATAATATACAAGAGTAAGGAGACGATCTTACAGAATGCAAGAACTGTGAAGTAAAGTTTAATTTAGATCTGGGAAGGAAGATAGGGTGAGGAAACATTTCAAGATAACCATGCCTTGATTTTGTTTGATATAAGAGGGAGCAGAATAGGTTTCCAGGATTCTATCATACATAGAATAACAAAGTTGGAAGGGACCTTGGGAGATGTTCAAGTCCAATCCTCTGCTTAGGCAGGAAACCATTTTAACCAAACAGCAGGGCAGAATATCAGCAAATATCTCTTACATCAACAAAGTAGAATTCTTCTAATCCTTGTATTGATTGCTGCCTGAATGAGCTGACAGACACACTAAAAAAAAAAAGCTATCTACAAGATCTTTTCAAAAGATTTTTTAAAAAGGATTCAGCAGTAAATCACACAGCTCCCATTAATACAGCTAAATCTTTTCCTAGGCTCGGACTCAAGTCTAACAGACAGAGTTCAGCTATTTTTTATTATAAAGAAGAATGAACCCAGATTAAATAATTCATTGCCTCATGCCAGGATAAGAAGGTAAATTACATTCATAGCTCCAGTAGTAGAAACCCATATTTCTTTCTGCTCTTTCTATGACTTTATAGAC
The DNA here is from genome assembly GCA_015471245.1 of Laticauda colubrina. Classification (NCBI taxonomy): domain Eukaryota; kingdom Metazoa; phylum Chordata; class Lepidosauria; order Squamata; family Elapidae; genus Laticauda; species Laticauda colubrina. The sequence goes on along the minus strand of BLBF01000020.1, from coordinate 6,786,653 downwards.
TCTTTGTACAGTATATGGTGGCCTTGAAGCTGAGCAGATACTAAGTATCTACATGACCAACAATTCAGATCTCAGAAACAATACCTGTTGGATTATTTATCACAACAGTGATCAATTAGTAATAAATATCAGGAAGTGGGGGGAGAAAGGGCTCTACCTAATGAAAAAGAAAATTGATGCATATAAACTACCCTTACTTGTAGAAACTTTTGTTGAGCTTGGCTCTGGCAATAAATTCAATAAGTCTTATTTCTTTTATTTCAGTCAGTATTTCCATCTTATGTTACCTCCACATATACAGTCCAGCCTTTTGACTTTTATCCTTTAGTCTAGACTTCTTCCATTTAAAAAATATCAAGCATAATGTACATTAATGAGTATAAAAGCCGGACCACTGTAGGCCAGCATTGGAACAAGATAAAACAGAAGAATAATTTTAACAGAGTAACTCAAGATCAAGCTTCTCTGGCATTTCCATTAATGATTTAAAAGCATCACCCAATAGGGTTTATTAATAACAGCTATTCTTTAGTGCAAGTTCATGTTTCTATATTTATACAGAAGTCAAGCCAAGGAGAAAGTCGTTTATTGCAACTTTCCACATGGGCTTTGACAGGGTGGGATTCAAAATTTTTAACAACTGGTTCTGTGGGCATTGCTTAGGTGGTGGGCGTGGCTTGGTGGTCATGTGACTGGGTAGACATGCCTGGGTGGACATGACTTGGTAGTCATGTTATTGGCTGGGTGTGGTCAACTCAATATCACTAACATCGAGGCACGCATCTCCTCACCTGGCCTCTCATGACTGTGGGAATGCTGCAACAGTCATAAGTGTGAAAAATGGTCATAAGTCACAACTTTTTTCAGTGCCATTGTAACTTTGAATGGTCACTCCACACAAGCAAAGTACCAGCAAAGGAGAGGAAAAAACTCCACAGACAGTTCCTGAGACGGGAAGTCTAGTCCTGCCAAGAATGTAATAAAGGTTAATGGAGAGGCAGTTTCTGTAAGCAACACCAGAATGTTTCCTTCCTGCCTTCCTTACAGGATTAAGCCAGTAATTTCTTTTAACAACTGGATCTCTGAACTGCTTAGAATGATAACAACCGTTTCTAGCGAATAGGTGCGAACTGGTAGAATCCCACCCCTGGGCTTTGAATAAAGTCTCTAGGTTCATCTAGGAAGATACATACAACATTATCCCAGTATCTATTTACTAAACTACAGCTGTCAAACCTGCAGCATCACATTGCCATCACTTGACATTACACAATGTTTTTCTAATTTGTGGAGCTGGAGTGAGCATGGCCTGCACATGACGCATCCAGCCCATGGGCCACCACTTTGACATCCCTGTACTAGACCAATGCCTACTACATGCTTAATTTTATATGACCATGGCCAGCACACAAGATAAGACTATTTAAACCAGACGGGAGCAGTGTGGAATGCAACTTGCCCATAAATAGCATCCAGTCTACTAACATTTCTTTAGATCTTAAAGTCCAAAGAATAACTAAAATAACCATGAAGTAATGGCTGAACTGGAGATTCACATGCCAAAAAATGAGATTCAGTATATCCTTGAGGGCATGCTTAGCCTAGAAATTTGCCATTAGTACCAGGACTAAGTTTGCAAATTCATTCCTTATTTCACTTTCTCTACATGTTTTTTTTTTCAGAAATTTAATTTAGAAGGCAAAAGATGTTGTTCCAACCACTATAGTTTATACAACAGCGAATCAGAACTACAGAAAACTATTGAAAGATCTTCAGCAGATCCCAATATTACTCATCTCTGTTTAAAAGTACCTGGTTACAGTATAATTGAAAGCAAGCAGAAGCTGTAATGGTATGAGAGAATAACATTGGGAGACAGAACAAAGAGCCACAGCAAAGGGAATGGTCAGACAAGAGGGAACTTAGCCACAAAAGGAATGTGGATATAGCAAACATCTCAGAGGGTATCCTTCCTATTTTCTTGGACTGTAAAGGTGACCAGGGGGGGATGTACTTTCAGACTTGCAAGATTCTCTTAATGTAACCTTACAATAATGTAAAATTAGTCCATCTGGTTATACTTTTTGTCTGGACTACTTTGCAAAGCTGACAGGACTAGTTGCTAGTTAGAATTGTTACCATATAACCTTTTCAGAGGTGGATTCAGCAGGTTCTGACCAGTTCTGAAGAACCGGTGGTGGAAATTTTGAGTAGTTTGGAGAACCGGTGGTAACCTTCCAAGTGGTGGGATTCAATATTTTTTACTACCGGTTCTGTGGGCGTGGCTTGATGGATGTGGCAGGAGAAGGACACTGTAAAATCTCCTGTCAGAGGTGGTATTTGCCAGTTCTCCAAACTACTCAAAATTTCCACTACCGGTTCTTCAGAAATGGCTAGAACCTGCTGAATACCCACCTCTGAACCTTTCCCCAGGAGTGGGGAGAGAATGGAGATTTTACAGTATCCTTCCCCTGCCACACCCACCAAGCCATGGCCACAGAACTGGTAGAAAAAATTTCTGAATCCCAGCATTGATCCTTTTGCTAGTATTCCTAACTGTTCATTTCCAAATGATTGGAAAATCCAGAGGTAATGCATAAAGAGAAAGTTTGCCCACGGGGAAAAAAAAATCATACAGGAGATTTATGTTTCATTTAAAGTCATTTACTACCATCACTAAATCACACCAGGCAGCAGTAAACATTACCTCAATAAATACTGTTAACAACTTTGCTGAGACAAAATACCTGATTGATAAAAAGAACTGGAAGAGGCAATGAAGGGCTCTGCCCCTATATTTTCCCTAGCATATGCTCTCTAAAGACTGTTGCCACCACTAGACTTATCTCAAGTGCCCAACTAAAATAGAGTAAATTAAAAATGAGCATCAGAACATTAGCAGGAGGAATCCTTAGTTAGGTGAAGAGTTAAGCAACCTTTCCTGTCCTGATCCTTCTCCAAGAGGCTAAAACTCCCCATCTCGACATTTGTCTTACAAGGAAATCATTGAGTTCCCCCAGGTTCCCATGATTGGCTTTGATAGGAGCCAGATGGTTAAATATCCTGTACTAGAGGAGGATTCTCCTATTTACATATGTTAAACATTGCTTCTTTTAGAGATATTTTATTTTTGCTGAAAACGTATATTCCCTGTGTGGATATGCTAGAGCCAAGTTAAATGCATGGAATGCATTTTCTTCAGGAATGTATCAGAAGAAACTGTAAGTGATAAACTGATAAAGCAAGCAAGAAACATGATGTACTCAGCACTAATAAAAGGCAAGGATTTCTAAGTATACTAGAGACTGGACAGAAAATAAAATTGTAGCAATGTTGAGTGGTAGATTAATTATTTCTCAGATTACTTTTTGAAATTTTGCAGATAAGATCCTTGCACTACTGCATATCTACTGGAGGAAAAAAGTCAATTCCCAAAGAATATAAACCGCAACACAAATCAGTCCAAGCTTAACAGGTTTTCAAGAAAAAAAAACACACAGGGATTAATTTAAACAGGATTTCCTTTGGACTTTTGGGGAGGGGAAAGAAGCAAAATATTCACCTGGGCTTTAATTGAGAATAACTTCTCTTTGATATATTCAGCCTCTGAAAAGCCAGAGGCTGAAAGCAATGGGGTTAGTAGGTGTAAGACACGTTGCAAGTTCTTGTCTAAAAAGGCCCAGCAACTCCAGGGATAAAAAGAATGAAAGTAGACTTGAACCAGAGGAAATATAAATATTTATATTTGTTTTATTTATTAAAGGAATATTACACCATCTCACTTTTCAGAGCATCTGTGGACATATGATGGGAGGCAGACATACAGATCCTAGCTGAAAAGCCCAGTTACCTTACTTACTTGGGCAATTATATATATTTTACAATATAATCATATGAAAAGGAAGACCTCAATACAAGAACCATTTTGGTCTATCGATTAAGGCAGCAAGCTAGAAACCAGGAGACTGTGAGTTCTTAGCCCTGCCTGAGGCATGAATGTCAAAAGGTATATTCTCTCTCACAGCCCAACTGAATTCACAGGGTTGATGTTGTGAAAAGAAGAGGAGGAGGAAGTATTAGGCATGCATGCCTCGAGTTGTTTATAAAAATAATAAAGGGGGCGGGGGAAATAAGTATTCTATTCTGTTTTATGCTTTGCTACTGTTCTGCATAATTATGTTGTAGGTTATTAACCACTTATTCTTCAATGATCCCACCCCCAATGATCCCACCCCCTGCCAAAGTATCTGGCCCTGCCAGACTATTGAGCCACCAAGGCAAAAAGAATAGCCAGAAGATTTTAAACCAGATCAGGATTCATCTTCAGAAGACATGAAGTTTGTTTGTATCTGTCTGAGGCAATTTAGGAAAATGAACATATCCCAGGATCATGTAACACTCAAGGCCAAGACTCATAAAATGTCCACATTCTAAAAGGCTTGTGCATGTCTAGCCCACATTCTCTAACTTGGTGTCCTGCAGTTTTGCTGGCACTACAGCTCTTCAAAGTCCCAAGCTAAGCATGAGACCTGTGGGAAATGCTATAAATTGAACTCTGGGAGCTGTAGCTCCAGAACAACTGGAGGAAAACAGGTTGGGGGGAAAAGTCTGATTTGGGCCAAGGATGAGTAAACAGTTTCTAGTGGTACACATCTAAAGACTCCTGCAGTCTCCATTAGAACCAACAGTTTGGAAGAAAATGTATGTGTTTACTTGTATATGTTGCTATCAATTTATGAGAATTGATTCTAGAATCATTTCCAGCAGATGTGATATTCAGCAGGTTCTGACCAGTTCTGGAGAACCAGTAGCGCCGGCAAATCCAACCTCTGACTGGAGATTTTACAGTATCCTTCCCCTGCCACCCCCACCAAGCCAAGCTCACAAAACTGATAGTAAAATTTTTTGAATCCCACCACTGAATTCCAGCTTGCAAAACAAGAAATGCCCAATCGTTCCTTGGCATCTAATTGTTTTTTTAAAAAAAAATATTCAAAATTGCACCTCTCCTTTTGCAGGTTGGAAATGGTTCTAGAATCAGTTCTCATAAACTGGTAGCACACGTATATGGCAAACACATACATTTTCTTCTAAGTTCTTTTCTTCCAAACTACACAAACACACGCACACACTAGATTACTGAATTCCTCACTTGAATTAAAAGATGTTTCCCTTACTACAGAGTATGGACATATGAGATTACTTTTGAGTTCTTCCAGAAGAGAGTTGGGGAGTACAAGAACCAAACAATCTTCATTATTAATGGAGGACTTTTGGCTTTTTGTAGGCTGTAGGATCAAGTTCAGGATATTAAAAACTTTATCCAAGTTATTAACATACATTTGCTGAGCAAGAAAAGAAGCTGCTATCCAGATGCATTTTGCATGACTATTATCGCTGCAATTTACACACCTTAGAGCTAGTGCCCATGTTCATCTCTATGACTTAGTAATGCATTATCACTGGTGTGTAAGGATGGGTCTTCATAACACCTCAAATTCCTATGCATCCCACTTTAATTAACAAGGCTGCTCATGGAGAACTTACAATCAAGTCAGGAGCAAACAAGTGATGGATTGCACTTGAATAACTGACCCTTAACTAGCATAAGGAATGTTCTTTATGCAATGATGGAAGAAACAAAATTATCAAAGGGCACTAGACAAATACAAGTAAATCAATTCAAACAATTAGATATGTTGTTTACCTAAAAATTAGGTTGTTTAAGCCAAATCAACCTGTGAATCATGAAAGGGAACAGGATGTAGCGCTCCTGTGTTTTGTTTCCAGGTTGGAAACAGAGCTAAATTGTTCTATATTGCTTTTAGCTGTTTTGTTCTCTGTTGTGCTGCTGTTTTTTTTTTTTTTAAATTTTAGACACTGTTTTAGTAATACTTTCAGAATATTCAGCTGCATGCCTAGTTTGAACATTCCTTTCAATGGCAGCATATGTAGCCTTTGAATAGGTTAATTGAGAAGTTAAAAAAACTTGCAAAAAGAATATTTGTTTTCTTTAACTAACCTTCAATTAACACACGTTCACTTTCTTGGTATTTATGTTTTCATTTTGTTTCATTTTTTATGCCATTGGCAAAAATGTAGAATAATAATTTCATCATAAAAGAAAAAAACTGGCAAGGAAGCTAAACAAGTGATTTGCAGCTATACCAGGAGGAAAAAATAACTTATTTACAACTATCAGTCAAAACAGGAAGGTCGAAGGAAAATTCACACACTTATCTTATTGGTGAGAAATGAATTAAAATTAAAAGGCATTCTTAAAAGGATTGTACAACGCAGTAACTATTATATAAGCATATTATATTTGCAGAAATCCAGATGACCATTAGTTGGCAGCAAAACAAGACAGAAAATTCATATTCTTTGCTCTGCCATCTTGTGGTCATCTTGATTTTTTTCAGTCTAGATATGGGATATCAATATTATTGCTGGGATCTTGGAGAGAGTGCAGAACATTTTCAAATTTTAAAAGAGAGCAATCTTCAAACATTTATAGGACACTTTGGTGAGAAATAGGAGTGAGATTATACATCACAGATATATTTATATATGGCTGGCAAGTCATATTCTGCAAGGTAAATAAATATTTATGCAGATTTTTCTGAACAATCAGATCTTTAAAGTCCATATGCTGGAAGGATCAGCTGAATGGGAATTGGTTTTGAAGAATAACATTAAATCCTTTTATTATTCAGTGGAAGCAAATTAATTCAGCTCTGTCAATACAAATAACTAGTCCCATGCCCAAATTCCTTCTGCATATTTTTTTTACTCAACATCTTTCAACTTGGTGGAAAGAATTTCATTCTGATTCCAATAATACAATTTTAAAATTGTATTGAGTCGGGAGCAGAAGTCTTGCACTTACTTTAGTTATGAAGTAGCCAATCTATGAGAATATTAAGACTAGGGAAAACTGTGAAAAGGTCCTTCGTTGTGATAATGTTTTGACTATTTGTCACTGAAATAAAGTCACAAATTCAAATAGAGACTTGTTAAACCAGAGGTCCCCAAATTTGGCAATTTGTGGACCCCTATGCTAAACCATGGACTCTAATTAGGTGATTTCATAGCACTTTCCTTTCAAAAATTTTGGGATTTTTTTTAACAATATATCATGTGGTAACTTCATTTTTACAGATGAAAAATGCTGAGAGGGTGATTGAATGGTGTGATGGGTTGCATCAGGGGTGTCAAACTCACAGTGTCACGTGATGTATCGGGGCTTTTCCCCCCTTCGCTAAACTGGGTGGGGGTGGGCCAACACGTGATGCTTCCAGCCTGCTGGCCACAAGTTTGACAATACTGGGTTACATGAATAGCCAGTTTATTAATTTTAACATCACATTAAATACTTTTGAAGAGGCAGGATTTACGAAGCCTTGGGTTTCATTCATTTACTCAGCTCTCGGAGTATTTAATGTGGCCAGAGAGTTTATTTTGTTTGAGCTCATGGGATGTTATATATCTATGCTGGTCTTGAAGATGAGTTCCAGGCTGTCTAATCCAGTCTGAACCCTTGGATGAAACCTTATTTTCATATTTTGGAATGAATGATTAGATGTCTGGTAGAGAACTAAACATTTAATCTCTTAAGAAGATACAGGATGGGGGTAGAAGCAACAGTCTGAATTCTATTTTTTTTATGCTTATTTCTGTAAAATGGTATATTTCACTGCAAGCCGCTTCTGCTGTCTCTGCAAACTAATTAGGAGTATTGCCAGCAAGCCTCAATCTTGACACTACTCTCTCTTGTTCGATGAGACCACTTAGCATCCAGCTATGCTAACTCTCCTGGCAAGTGTGGTGATTGCAAGCAGCAAAATTATACCACTCTGTTGTGTGTTGACTTCTCCCTACAGGCTGAATTGGAAGCAGACATATAGGCAAACAAGACTATAGAAATTTCTGATTTATTGCAGAAAAGCTAAGAAGCCGTTACCAAAGAAATGTCAGTGATTGCTGTATATCAAATGCAAATTCTATTTATACTACAATCAACGTTCAAGAGGTTTGTTCCTCTTTCTCCTGCCTCCTCCATATAATGGGCTGGAGTGACTGTCATGGGGAGAAGTTTCCATCTGTTTCTTGTTTTACCAATGGCAGAATTGTATCAGCTGTTTGTTCTTGAAAATAAGCTAGTTCTTTTTCTCAAAGAACTCAAGGGCCCTCATTCGGATTCTTGCTAGAAGAGGCTAAACTGGTCAGCCTTATACTACATGGAAGCCAGTGGTAAGAAGGACCTTTTCAGGAGCAGCCAAATATTTGGTTGTCCAAAAAATTAAGTGGTCTTCTCATTCACATTCTCACCTCATTTTTAAAAGCTATTTTATTGAGCTGAGCAACAAAATCTTGGGGATGTGAATTGGCCATAAATGGCTTCTTGAGAGCTGTTTGTGGATTACTCTCTTCTGATTAATGTGTTGATGTATCCAGATGTTTGGGATTCAACAAACCACGGCCTACCATGATATGTGAATCACGTAAATGGATGTGCTTGAGTGCCATCTGGTTCCTTTATGCACAGCAATCATTTTGACAGCTTAACAACTGCAATAAAGATGGCACTAATGCAAATACTGAGCAATTGCACCCACTGCCATGACAGCATCACGGTGGTTACACATGATATGCCAAGATGCCTTCACACAAATGCTGCCATTATGTCTCTGCATCCTGACATCTGACACAAGTGCGTGTAAGTCTTGCCATATGTGTTATGACATCCAAGTTTGGAAACCAGATTCTCTTGAAGGAGGAAGTACATAAGTCCTTCACCTTATTGAGTCTGTCATCTGCACCTCTATAACTGTCTGGTTTGGTTCTGCAATCTAACAGGAAAGACATAGACTTCAGAGGATAATTAGGACTGCAGATAAAACAATTACTACCCACCTGCCTTCAGTTGAGGACCTGTATACTGCACAAGTCAAAAAGAGGGCTGTGAAAAATTTACAGGCCCCTCACATCCCGGACATAAACTGTTTCAACTTCTTCCATCAAAACGATGCTATAGAGCACTGCACACCAGAACAACTAGACACAAGAACAGTTTTTTCCAGAAAGCCATCACTCTGCCAAACAAATAATTCCCTCAACACTGTTCAACTATTACAAAGTCTGCACTACTATTACTGTTAATCTCATCACTCCTTATCACCCATCCCCTCCCACTTGTGACTGTATGACTGCAACTTTGTCGCTTGTATCCTTACGATTTACATTGACTGTTTCCTAATATGATTTGATTGCTTATTGTACCCTGTGACTATCATTAAGTGTTGTATCTTATGATTCTTGATGAATATATCTTTTCTTTTATGTATACTAATATTTGCACCAAGACAAATTCCTTATGTGTCCAACCACACTTGGCCAATAAAGAATTCTATTATATTCATGGAATACAATATAGAGATTTAGGCTGTATTAATCTTGATTTGGGAGAACATTTGGCTACATGAATTCAATTCTGCAAATTTCTGAAACTTAACAATTTCATATCTTAATAACCTGCACAAGATAAGTTTACTTTAATTTCTTGTACTGAATGCACTATTATTATGGCTTCTCCCAGAATCATAACTTTCTCACACAAAGGTTTCTTTAAAAAGAAAAGAACACTATTAAACATTAGTTTATTTTAAAATCAGTTACTAGATTATGCTAGGCCAACAGCCTTGCTACATTAACTTGAAAAATTTGCAAAGCTTATTGTTTTCTTTCTAAAATGATGCCTTAATCTGACAGCTGGTAATACACTTTTCTGTGTTAGATCAGAAGTAGTGAATGGGTGATTTGTGGCTTTGGGGCTCTGGCATCTTCATCCAAAAGACGAAATGGTTTTGTTTTTTTTCCCCAGGAACAATTTCTTTCTCCAAAGCACAAGAGATGTCATGTCGTCTGCTTTCATTTAGCTTACTTGGACCCAACAGTAAATTAACAAATGGTTAAAGATTTTGTTTCCTTCAAGGAAGCAGGAAAGTATGGTGAGAAAAAGAGCAAACTTCTTAAAGTTTTCTGGTAAAAAATCTCATGTTTTGGTTATACAAAATTAAACAGAAGATATGACAAATATAATTATACCGATAGACTTTTGTTATTATTATGCTTATAAGAATACTGTAATAATTCTTTTCTGGGGGGTGGAGAGAGTAGTTTTCTATACTAAAACAGACCAAATGGCCACAGAGCAGGAAAAAAAATCTCCCCTGACATGGCATCAGCACAGTGGACAGAAATTAGATAAGCCAAGGAGAAGTGCAGGTATTTATTAAAGGGTCCTTCATAATATATCAATTGTATGTTGAGTGGAATATGAATATGGGATTTACATTATATTTTTAAAAAAAGATGCTTCTGGTCCCATTCCAGCTGTTGGCCATCACCTGTTCTGAGGTCTTCAGTTGACCCAGCCCTCACACTATCCTTATCTTGGCTGAAGGATATGTTTTCTCTTTTCATTGACTGCCTCTGTGAGCCGGGGAGTAAATTCCTAAGGCAACATTAGGCTGCCTTTTCCTCTGTAGAGATATTCCCAATACAGATAGCATTTGAAAGCAGGAATTGTAGCAAATGTGCTTTCATTTGCTTACTCAAAGACAGAACCAGCCCAATTTTCTTTCTGCCCCTTTTGGATTATATGGAAACTAACAACTTTTTAAAAAGTGACTATTTGCAGGTACTCATTTAATAACTGACATATTTAGTGACCAAAGTTACAGCCACAAGGAAAAAAGTAACTTTGTGACCACACCTCGCATTTACAATTTTCATCAATCTGTAAAACAAAGGAAAGTTGGAGTAAGTTTGTAAGCACAGTTGCTGTTTCATTTATCAACTAATGACTGAGTTTCTGGTCCCAGTTGTGATTCCTAAACAAGAACAAACAAGTATCTTGTTTTTGGAGTATGTATGGCTGTTCAGAATTCATGGTTGGGATTAAAAAAAAGAATGAGACAAAAAAGAAGAATTTAATATTTGATATATCAAAATTGAAATGTATGGAACATCTCAAGCTGCTTCTGGGGTCTCAAGATAAAGGAAAATTCTTATGTCCAAAAAACTTCCTGGAACCTTTTTACCAGAAATGCAAAAAGCTCTTCTGCATGTAAAACTGAGCAACCTAACACTAGGTCATACTAATACTAAATATAGCAGGAGTATCAAATTCATAGTGTTACAGGGGCATTACATGACATTTGGGACTTTTTTTTTCCTTCATTAAACTGGGAGTGGGCCTGGATCATGGGCCAGGAGTTTGACAGCCCTGAAGTATAGCACAGCAGAGCAATAGCATTTAGGCTTATATACCATCCCATAGTACTTCACAATACTTTCTGGGTGGTGTACAATGTAACTCTTATTTGCATATTGCCCCCAACAATCTGGGTCCTCATTTTACCAACCTTGGAAGGATGGAAGGCTGAGTCAACCTTGAGACCCATCAGGATCGAATTCCAGGTTGTGGGCCTGCAATACTACCCTTCAACCACTGCGCCACGGGGCTCCCAGTATTCTCAAAGCAATGATACTTAAAAATGCATTTATTTACTGACTTCATCAAAGCAATGCTTTCTGTGATTTATTAGAAGGGCTATGCAGACTTCAAAACCAATTTGCAAAAAGGGCTTCAGACTCTCTGCTGTTCATTACAGCAGGTATATTCTTTCAGGGTTCTGTCCAGAGAAGTGTTGCGCTCAATTTGCTCCAAAGCATGTCTTCAAAATAATTTCCAAAATGGTCACAGTCCTCCTTATCACATTCAAAGTTTGTTTCCAGAGGCTCATTCCCATGCCCTTTTAATTTCCAGCTAGTAGGCCATTTTTCATTTTATGACCTCAAATGCATTCGGTGATCCTTTTAATCCCAAATTTCTAGTTCGCTAGAGAACATCAAACAAGCAAGAGATATCTAGTATGATGAAAGACATCCCTGTTCTACAATCGCTTTCTTCTCAGCAGAGAAATTTACAGACACAGATTAAGATTAAAACTGTTTAAGGGAAAAACATGCACATTTCTTCCATGTTGCAGAAAGGGGAGAGGTCTGGTCTGAGATTTTTTGAAATATATAAGTCAGCAACAAAATAGGAAGCCATTTCTTAGAAGGAGTGGCTTAGCAGTGAGGTAGGAAAAATCTACCTTCCTTTTCTTACAGGGTTTTTTCCCCCTCTTCTCACCTCTTTGTAAAGGGCAAATAAAGAACTGCAGGACTTACACAACATACCAGGCATATTTTTGTGTCAGCTGCCAGACCAGAAAGAAAGAAAAAAAAAGATATCAGAGTTTGGCCACTGAAAAGGTTTTTCAGACTGGACCTTGGTTCTTTTCACTGTCAAAGTTAAGGATGTGCAGTGAGGAGATTGGGATCATATTACTCTCTAATCCATGGGATTTAAAACCATGTCTGTAAGTGGAACTACTTAGAATTTATTTCACATTTCTCCCCATTGTTTTCTAATTTGATCATTTTTCCTAACTTAGTAGATAAGATTCTAGGAATTCTGCCTAACCCACTATGGCTGGCATCTAAGAAACAGGTAAAACATTAATGTAATCTGAAAAGAATATTTTGGTAACTATAACAAGCATAATCGATCAGCACATGCTATCTCAGTGTTTCTATTGTAAAGTTCACTGAAGACTGTCTTTTAGAAATTCCTTACAAAATTTAAATCTGTTAACCCATTAAACAATACGCCTTAATAAAACTGTTGTTTTATTCATCTACTAGAGAAATGTTGAATAAAGTAGCCTATCCATGCATCCTTGGCAACTGATTTCATATTACAAAAATAATCCACAAAAAATATGTTATAATAAGCTGCTTTTCCCAAAAAAAGTTAAGAAACTACATCAAATGTGTTTACATATAACAGTTGTTTCATTAAAATGAAACATTGTTTTTCTTTCTTTTTTTTCTTTTTCTTTCTTTCCCTTTATTAGTTTTATAAATAACAACTCAAGGCAGCAAATATATCCAATGCTATTTCCTCCTGCAACAGGGGTCCAGACCAGAATTCTGAAATATACAGTATATGAATTTCCAAAACATTCTCTGAATGAGAATTCTTGTATGATATCATCATCAATCTCTCATATCATTCATCACAATATGTTTCAGATTTTTTTAAAATCATCCCAGTTTTATTGCATACCCTTTGCTCACATAAAGCTGGTGCCGCTTATTCGATAGAATTGCATTCACACTAACATCACATTGCATACATGCAATTATATTTATATGTTAGTTTAGAAATTTCTGCAGATTCAACAGTTTATTCAAGATGTAAGAATAAAATAATTGGGATTAATAACTTTTAAAGAAAATCCATTAGCTTTGTTTGGAAAACTGTTTTTTAAGTAAAATAATGGACCGTCATTTTAATATTAGAGCTAATTTACATTCATTTTTAAAGTAATATCTTTAGAATATCTAGAGGCTATTTTACCTTGGCTTTATTTAAATACATTGTGTGTATTTCATTGTTCTTTTCCAGTGTTCTTCTACCACTGCATGGGAGACAGCTTATATCTATTTTACATTTTGGAGGTCTTGCTAACCACAACAAAGGGAAAAGTAAAAGAACGCAACTTTTAACCTATGCCTTTCGGAAATGCCAAATGAGCGCTCTCTCTCGCTCTCTCTCTCTCTCTCTCCCACTTAACTTTAATGTCTGCAAAAATGATCAAAAGTTTGACTGTACTTCAAACAGTTACCACTGTTCAGGAAAGAACTTGGGGACTTTTCTGGGAAAAGAAACAAAGAACAGCATGTCTGCAGATTTCTTTTTGGCATTCTAAGGGGAAAAAAAACCAGATATTAGAAGGCGATGCAGGGATTTGTCAAAAGCGTGATTTCTTAATCACTCTGTCAAACTGTCATCAGACAGCAGCATTCCAATATATGTCTACCCAGAGGGCAGTTTCATCAGAACATTCTCCCATATTGCATACTTCGGTGAATTACAACCCTAGAAGGATCAACATCACATCGCAAAACTAGTGTCTGCCTATTTTCAATCATCTGAACTGCACTGGGAGAATAGCAAGATTCACTCCTTTTTATGTGAGGTGGTGGGGAGTACCATTGAGCACCTGATTTTCCAGGAAAGCGATGCAGAGCAAGCGAGTTTGTCAGAGAGAGGAATCTCCAAATCATATTTGGATCTTGGAGGAAAGGAACATTAAGAGAACAGTAGCTGTATTTTTCCTCTCACACATCCCTTCTCTGAAAGCTTTTCTTGGCACCAAGCAAGAAAATAGTAATCCTACCCCTGCCTTTGAGCTGAAAGTGTGGCTTGACTTCTGTGCCCACAGCTTTATTTCAGAGCAGGCCAGCAGGGGGCAGATAGGCAGGCTGAGGTGACTGACAGGTCCAGTCCAAGAGGTGAGCAGGAACCCAGAGGCTGAATGGGAGCTTTCAGGAAGCATCTTTCTCCTCTCCTAGGTGCTTAAATGGTTGAGCCAATGAAAAGAAGCATCCAATTCAGAAAAGCAAGAAGTACTTTTAAAGGGAAAATTGTTTCACTGGAGTTAGAGTCCTCATATTACCCTGGCTTTGGGATCTTGAAGCAAGGAAGGAAGGACGGACAGACACTATGCAATAACTTCAAAAGATTTCATTGGACAGAAGTTAACAAAGAAAGCAGTCACAAGGTAAATCTGTATAGAATTGAAGGAAGGGATATAAGCAAATTGCTATAATACCAGACTTGGGGAAGGTCCCTCTAATTCCCCAGGAAACCTCCACATCATGGATCCCAAGTATCTGGTTCAGAACACATTCAGCTTATTATAAAGGGGACTGTTTCCCAATATGCCTCTCCCTGTAGGGGGAAAAAAGGATTACTATTTTGTCTTCTTCCCCTCAAGTCTCTTCTTTCCCCCCTCCTCCCTCCCTCTCCCCCTTCCCCCTCTCCTTTTAAATGATCTTCTTAGTAAGTTCCAACATCAGCAGCTCCAAAAACTGCAGACTAACACTTGCCCACCTATGGGACCATTCATTCCATTCTGCCCCTTCTGCCAAAGATGCACCTAAGGGGAGGGAGGAGTTTCCTGCTGCTCTGTGCATTGCCCTCCTGTTTCAGCTTTGCCACGTAAGCTGGCTAGAGTCGATGGGGACTTTGGGACAGACAACCAGAGAGTGGGGGCAGGTAAGGTAATATTTGAGATGGGCTAAAATAAACCCTTGGCCTCTCTGAATGTGAACATCTTAGCTTCTTCTGAAGTCTTCTTGTCAGCTACCCACTGCACACCGGATGAGCATCTCTGCATCGCTCAAAAGTTCTCAAGCAAGTCAAGGACAGATCAAGCAAGGAGTTATCAAGACATTTCAGGATCCAAGCTAGAAAGAGCTCTAGAAGAAGAAGAAGAAGAAGAAGAAGAAGAAGAAGAAGAAGAAGAAGAAG
>BLBF01000020.1:6705520-6758650 GCA_015471245.1 Laticauda colubrina | reverse complement strand
TATCTATCTATCTATCTATCTATCTATCTATCTATCTATCTATCTATCTATCTATCTATCTATCTATCTATCTTATTCCAATTATTGTATAAATGTGTGTATGTTGTGTATATAAATATGTGTATGTGTGTGTATGCCAATCAGACATATTTATACAATCAGTTTCACTAATGACTATAACATATAAAATATTATATATTAAAATACCCACAGGCCATACCTTTGATTCTATAAGCACATCAAAGAAAATTAATCTAAAGGAGGCAATTTCATATTTTTCCATCACATCAAAGTGATGAAGCTATGGTTTTTCTAGATTTTATGCTTCTGGGAGGTCTTGCACTGCTTTTTAAATTGTTACCTTTAACTTTTGAATTTTGAACTTTGGTATCTATTAGAGTTTTCCTAGTATGAGTATACTGGGAAATATAAATTTAATGGAAATCAGGCTATGGTTCACAGAGCTATAGAATTTTAGGTTTCAATCTTCAGGAAATCCTTAAATATGAGAATATATGTTGTAGATCAACTAGAAATTTTTGTTTTATTGGGGCAGCATTTATCTAACCATAAAAAAAGCATGCACAAAGATATTCTCAGTATTTTTGGCTTCTTGAAAGACTGATTTTTCCCCACTTCTAAGCTGATCAATACAGTTGATGTTTGTATGGTGTGTTGGGCAAACACTTCAAAAACAATGTATTTGGCTATGCCAAAAGCAAAATAAATAAATAAATGCAAAA
Source organism: Laticauda colubrina (assembly GCA_015471245.1). Classification (NCBI taxonomy): domain Eukaryota; kingdom Metazoa; phylum Chordata; class Lepidosauria; order Squamata; family Elapidae; genus Laticauda; species Laticauda colubrina. Next base: position 6,757,907 of record BLBF01000020.1, on the reverse strand, counting down.
TTGTTATGTGCTTCTGCCAAAGTAATTTGCCAGAATCCAGCCCTTGTCCATTTTTCCAGAGGAATTGTAACAATGTTTATTTGCTTTCACTAGTTTTAGACTGAACTGATTATTCCTTTTTAAGCCCATGTTACACTGCACCAACGGATGCAAAGAGGATGTAAAAAGTTAAAATAAAGCTTGCCATCCGTTGGAAAACGTGATGCATCCATTGTGTACTCACTGCATACGTTTTTCGTACTCTCTATCTGTCCAGCATCCGTCTACTGAGATTTCATCCACTCAAAAAGTTATGAGCTGCACAAAATTTTTGAGCAGATGAAGTATCCAACGCGTCCGTTCTACATCCACTACGCATACAGGGAACATCCGTTATACGTCTGTTGTCATCCGTTACACATCCGCTATATCCGCTAGGCATCTGCTGCGCATCCGCGCAACTCAAATCCACTCCAGCGGAAAGCAGAAAGAGGGAGGAAGCAAAACGGACGCAGAACGGACACACAGCATTAGTAGCACAGACGTAGAAAGGATGAAAGCGGATGCAGCTCGGATATAAAGCATTAAAACGGAAAAAAACATTCGTATAGGGGACATATCTCGGATATTTAGGATGTCTGGAGGATGTCTGGAGTATGTGGAAGGACACCTAGCGGAAAACTGACATTTCCTATAAAAAGGGAGAGGAAATCACCTGGATCTCACTTTCAGTCCAGCAGCCCTGGTGTACAAACCTCTTCAGACTTGCTCTTGCTCTTCCACAGCATCCATTCTTCTCTACCATGGATCATCGCATGCTCCTTTTGGTAGCCGCCATCATTCAACACCAGAACCAAGCCCTCTTTCACCTTTTCTACGGGAAGAAAAGGAGGCAGCCAAGAAGTGTCTGGGTCTGACGATGAATCGGGAGAAGAGCGGAGTTTGGACTCAATGACAAGCTGATGGTGGAGCTGAGGAACGAAGACACTCGTGCAATCCATAACTTCATGAGGATGCCACCAGCCACGTTTGACGAAATTGTGGCGCGTTTGAGACCCAGGTTGACCAAGCAGAGCACCAACTTCTGTCCCAGCCTGGACCCTGGGCTGAAGGTGGCACTGACTTTGTGCCACCTGGCCTCCGGGACCACGTACAGAAACATGCAGTATGGCTGGAGGGTGCCACACAACACATCAGCATTGTGGTCAGAGAAGTGGTGCAGGCCATCATCGAAGAATACCTGCAGGAGCTCCTCCAGTGTCCCTCCACTGAACAAGGCTGGAGGAAACTTGTAGAACAGTGGTATCAGAGGTGGAACTTCCCCCATACCGTTGGAGCCATAAATGGGAAGCACGTGGCCTGCAAAGCTCCAGTGAAGTCAGGGTCCACTTATTTCAACTACAAGGGCTTCTTCAGTATCACCCTCTTTGCCATGGTCGATGCTGACTACAAGTTCATGTACATCGATGCTTTAGGCAACGGGTCAGCTTCAGATGCCCAGATATACAACGCCAGTGACCTCAAGGAGGGGCTGGAAGGCAACCTCATCATGGGCTTCCCAGATCCAGACCCCCTACCCAACGACACACAAGATGTGCCCTACTTCATCGTGGGGGATGACGCCTTCTCCCTCAGAACCTACCTCACGAAGCCCTACACTTCCAGATGCCTCACCCGTGAAGAGAAGATCTTCAACTAGAGGCTGTCCAAGGCAAGACGGGTAGTGGAGAATGCCTTTGGCATCCTGGCCAGCAGGTTCCAGGTACTTCTCACCACCATGCAGCATTGCCCAGAGACCATGAGGAGCATCGTGGAAGCTTGCTGCATCCTGCACAATCTCATGTGCACCTGCTACCCAGTGTTGCAGAACAGGCTTGTGGACCACCAACAAGGCAATGGGGACATGGAGCCTGGTGAATGGAGGCAAGGGCAAAACCTGATAGATACTGTGGATGTGTAAGGCCCCAACAGAGCTTCACGTGAAGGGAAGAAGCAGCGCAACCTCCTGAAACACTGGTGCAACTCCCCAGCTGGAGCAGTGGAGTGGCAAGACAGGATGGTAGATGTTTAATGGATGCTTCCTTGAGACTGTCTCATCACACTGATGAGATTGTGCCATGTATGTTGAGTGGCCTTACAATGAATAGGGCATTAATAAAGAGTTTTGTTTATGTTGAAATGTGTGGATCAATGATTAAATTGTTATTGATAATAAAGGGCCATAGGTGTGGCAGCTGGGAGGGTGGACCATACAGTCCCACTATGCTTGCACTGGAGGCTTATCTATCCCACAGCTATTACCCATCCCACAGGTATCCCTGCTCCTCCCATAAGCATGCAAAGGCTTAACCATTTTCTAAAAGTTTCCACCAAGACTTTATTAAGTAAAAGAAATGACCCAAGTGTTTGAAGCAAAGAAAACTTTTATTAATAACAGTTAAGTAAAGTGTAGGACTTTATTTAAAAAGCAAAAGGAACCAAGAAAAGTGTCCCAAGTAATGATAAAGTCAACCGGTAACAACTCAGTCTCTGGCAATGTTCTCAGTCACTCTGAGGCATGTCCATGGTCTCAGGTGTAAAGGGGACAGGGACTGTGGAGGTGGCAGTGGCTGGAGTGCTGGTCTGAGGTGCCATTGGGGTGCCTGGCCCCAAGAGGACAACAGGAGATGGTGTGTTCAGGAAGGTCTCAGAAAGCTGGCTCAGCCCAGTGAGGTTGAGAGGCCCTTCATCCAGGACATGGGATGTCAGGCACAGGACCAATGACAGATGTTCTGAGGCCGGGCTTGGCTGTGGGGTGGAGGAAGGAGGAGTGTAGTGGGGATGTCTGGTGTGCAGCTGGGCGAGGTGAGGTGTCTGTGGTGTGCGAGGAAACATCTGGGGCATCTGTGGCGTCGGTGGCATCGGTGACATCAGTGGCATCTGTGGCATCGCTGGCATCTGTGGCATCGGTGGTATCAGTGGCATTGGTGGCACCTGTGGTGTGCAAGGAACCTGTGCCTGGACTGGGAATAGCTGCCTGTGCTGCTGGAACTCCTGGTAGCCGTAGCCTTGGTAGGAGAGGGGCTGTTGAAAGCCTTGGAAGGGCTGTGACATCACCTGGGGTGGAGGAGCAGATCTGGAGTGGGTGGGAGCAGGTTCAGCTGGGCCTGGAGGATGGTGCAGCAGCACCGTGATCCTCTCCATCACCTGGTACTGGGGCTCAGGTATGTCCATGAGGGTCTGGGTCACGTAGGTGAGGAAGGGCTTGCGGTTTGAGGATGGAATCTCAAAGTGTACCAGCTGAGAGAGGAGATCTGCGCTGTTCTTGATGGTGTCCCTGATCTTCAGCAGGACAGTGTTGCTCTGTCCCTCCGGTCTGCCTCTCTGCCTGCTTTCTGTGGAGGTGGAGCTGAGGGTGGGTGTGGGTTGGTCCCTGGTGATCGCTGCTTCTTCTTGTTTCATGTGTGTGAGAGAATCCTCCATGTCCTCTGGCATAGGGTGTGCAGCTGTCAGGGGGGTCTCTGTCGCGGGGCGCTCTGTGGACACCTGCCCGGACATGGTTGCTGTCTCCTGGCCAGAAGAGGACTGGCTGTCTGTGGGCTGCCTGAGAGAGAGGGTAGATAGAGGCGCTGCTCCTCGGTGGTGGACCTCACCCTCCAGGAAGCTGCACTTTGCCATGACATAGGTCTCCCGGTCAGTGAGCTTGACTGCGGCCTGGCCAGACTTCTTCAGGTGCAGCTTCCCATACCTGGTGTGCATATGCTTCCACCACCCGAGGAGGACATCTGAAATGTAGCCCAGGCTTTCTGCCTTCTGTCTCCAAGCCGCCTGCTTCCGCTTGGTGTCTCGATAGAGCCTGTGGCCCTTCCTCCACATATACTCGTTCTCCTTCAGCCACTCCAGCACCTCCTCCTCATGCTCCTCTGCGATGGAGTACTGCTTCCTCTCTCCCTTCTCTTTCTCCTTGCCTTGCCTCTTCCTCCCTCTGGCAGGGCCTTCAGCATCAGGGCTTTCAGGGCTTTGGGGCTGGTCCACCACAGCAGCAGCAGGAGAAGCAGCAGGAGAAGCGGCACCAGCACCAGCAGCAGGAGAAGCAGCAGGAGCAGCACCAGCAGCAGAAGAAGCAGCACCAGCACCAGCAGCAGAAGAAGCAGCACCAGCACCAGCAGCAGAAGAAGCAGCACCAGCACCAGCAGAGTCAGCGCCAGGGGTGGGATGGTGGATCTATCCCTCTTGCCAGGGCTGGCAGAAGATGGCACAGGCTTCCTCTTCTTCCCCATGGTCTCTGATGAAGATGTCTGTGGCAGCAGGTCTTTCCTCTGAATGGTGACCTGCTTGCGAGCTGCCTCCTTTTATATCCATGGGCCTGATGCAATGCATCCTCCCCGCATGCGCAGTGATCCGCTACGCATCCTCTCTGCATCCGCTACGCATCCGCTATGCATCCTCTCTGCATCTGCTACACATCCGCTCTGCATCTGCTTCATCCGCTACGCATCCGCTCTTTCTGCTACGCGTCCGCTTTGCTATGCTCCCCCGGAAGCCCTTCGGACGTGCCATCCGCTTCCATCCGCTTTCATCCGCTAGGCTTCCATTGAGCATCTGTTTTACACCCGCGATACGTCCTCCCCCTGTCCGTTCTTTTCCGTTCTCTTTATGCAAATTTGGAGCACTTTTGAGAGTGGATAACAACAGATGGAAAATTTGCTCGTCCGTTGTGTCCTTTTTACATACGTTTTGCATCTGCCAGGCGATGTGACCTGGCCTTTAACTTTAATTCGGCTTATGTTTATTTGCTTTTTTTAAAGAAGGAAACACATTTTATTTCATTCAAAAGTAATGCTCATTTGCTAAGTGGAATCAAGACTTCAACGCAAAATTCTGTTCTGATACAAGCCATGGTTATTTCTTTCAGGTTTTATATACATTGGGCATAGCTTGGATCACTGTAGATTGAAAGAAAACATACACAGAATAAATAAACCAGCACTTAGATTTACTGCCTTTTTCAAATAATCTAGAATTGTTTCTTCAAGAACTATCTTTCTGGCTGATATTCCTAGAAATCCTCAGAATCTTTGTCCAATCTCCTAACTTAATCTCCTAGCTTATTTAAATGAATAAGCCTTTCTTTCTGAATATATTGCATCCAGCTTTTCCAGCTGTTTTTTTTTTCTTCCCCGGTATTGAATTGCTCTCTGTCTTGCAATTACCTATGTAGTCAGTACTCTGAGACTTCATTAAGCAACTTTAATAGAAAATAAGGAAATAGACTACATCGGTACTTGGTTTCCCTATTGGGAGCCAAGTTAACATTGCCTTTTTAACTCTGGCCTGAAAATAGCTCTGTGTTCAAATGCTAGTATTTTCCTCTCCTGAGTATCCTGTAATTAATCAGTCATATTTACACACTGATATATGTCCAAAAAGGCCCAAATCTCACAAGATTACCAAATCTGTACAAGATTTTAGCGATGTCATCTGGAGTTCTTATGTGAGGAAACCACATTTCAAAAGTTCAGGCAGTCTCAGGAGATGTGGCTCATTGTTAAATTATATTATTGCTTTGATTTTATAGTGGTTTTTTTTTTGCTTTTCAATCATTCCATGCAATTACCATATTGAAATCACTATCTAGCAATGCCACAAAGGACAACCTAGGGCAGGGTTGTCAAACTGGCAGACCATGGGCTGAATGCATCATGCACAGGCCACGCCCACTCCGTGAATGAGAAAAACATCGCGAAACATCACTTGACAGCAATGTGACACAGTGCTTTTGGCACCCGTGATGTAGGGGGATCAGATCACAAGCCTGACTTGGTTGATTTTTTTACTTAGTCTATTTTCAAAAAGATTCTCTTAATTGTTCTCAGCATTTGTCTTGCTCAGTTCCAAAGTCAGACTATTTTGTATTTTGTTTACTTTTTCTTACAGCAGAGCTTATCAATGCATGATACAGCACAGCTTCTGGTTTTCAGCTGGCTTGCTACAGAGCCTGACACCAATTTGGGTTGAGAGGGAATGACAGGTCCAAGGTCATCCAGCTGGCTTCCACCCAGGCTCACAACTCAAATTCTGAAGCTGCATCTAGAGTAGCTACTCAAGTTGAACTTGTGGAATGTCAGCCTCAGGAAACACAAGCCAAGATTCACATGAAGCTTATCAAACAGAGGCACCACCTGGACAGCTGGAGCAATCAGAGGAGAAATATGTAAGCCTCCACAGTTGGCCAACAGAGAGCATAGCAGGGCCATTCCATAAGGCTACTTGCCAAGCAAGAGAGTAAATCTCTTGATGAATGATACCTGGCTGAAGCCCAACTTAAGAAGTAAGTCATGAGCCATGTTCTCTTTGTTGGAAACAACATCTGATCTATGACTCTTCTGTGTCATTCCCATGAATCCTGTTTGTGTAAAAAAAAAACCTTGGACAACCTCTGGACTGACTGACAACCCTAACTTGACTCTTGGAACCCTGGGTTGGATTTGGACTAATCTTCTGTGAACTGCTATTCATAGCAAACTCTTCAGGCAAGCTTCTGTTTTATTTACATTCTTTGCTTGCTGTTATTTCTTTAGCCTTGAAGTAAAATTGCTAATTTCATAATATATGTGTCTGAGTGTATAATATATGTGTTTGAAAACAGAAGGACACATGCTAAGGATTGCTCTCCAACTCTATTCACAGTGTTAGTTGAAGAAACATCTTGATTATCTTTTTTCTTGGTGTTGCAATAGCTTATTACAGGGATATCCACATAAGAGGGTATAAAAAGGCAAGATGGCAGTTTTGACCATGATCAAAGACTGTGATTTTTGTTTTTTTGACAATTCCCCTATTCCTGGCCTTTTCTACAAAAATATAAAACGAGGATAATCTAAGGGCCCAGTCCCACTGCACTTACGGATGCAAAGAGGATGTAAAATGTTAAAAAAAAGCTTGCCATCCTTTGGAAAATGCTATGCATCCGCTGTGTACTCATTGCATACGTGTTTCATATGCTCTATCCATCGAGCATCCGTCCACTGTGATTTCATCCACACAAGAAGTTTTGAGCTGCACAAAACTTTGTGAGCAGATGAATTTTCCATCATGTACGGTGTAAATCCGCGACATACGAGCAACAAATGCTCTATGTCCATTTATCATCCGTTAAACATCCACTGTATCCTCTCTACATCCTCTGGGCATCCTCGCAACTCACATCCACTGCAGCTTAAAATGGAAAGAGGGAGGAAACAAAAGGTACACGGAACGTCTACACAGCATTAGTAGCACGGAAATAGAAAGGATGCGCAGTGAATGGTTTGCATCCTATATACATCCATGCGGCATCCCCTTTCTTTCCTTTAAGCATACGTGATGCATCCACTTCATCTGCTATGCGTCCGCTTCAAAATTCTCCCCTGGAACCCCTTCGGAGGTGTCATCTGCTTCCATCCCCTAGGCTTCCTATGAACATCCGTTTAACATCCCCGCTACATACTACCCACGTCTGTTCTTTTCCATTCTTTTCTGTTCTGTTTATGCAAATTTTCACCACTTTTTGGAGTGGAGGACAACGGATGGAGCCACCCCCGAAATTTTGCTCATCCGCTGTGTCCTTTATGCATACGTTTTGCATCCGTCAGCCAGTGGAACTGGGCTTAAAGTTTTGTAATTTTCAAAACTTTTTGAAGTCCTTGTGCTTGGAAGATTTACTTGTAATTACTGAGAACCAATAATTTAATTTCCTGCCATGTTGAAATGGGAAGTGCATGAAAACTGTACAGTAAGATCTAATAACATATATTATGAGTCTGGAAGATGATCTTGATGGAAATTTGCAGAAACATTATCAAGGAAAAAGGGATGGAAATATTTTTGAAGTCCAGAATAGTAAAAATGACTCCAATAGATGTGTCCCCAATTCACTGGAAAATAAAAAGGGAGAGGAAGTACAATCAGACTTGCTAGATATTGTTATGATTACCACTCAGAATAAAAGCAGTATCCTGTGGAGTTGGTTCCCGATCTAACCTACTAATGGAATGACATCAATCTTGCAAGTCTGATTGTGTTGGATTCCACTACCAACATCTGGCCTGTTCCTTATATAAAAGGCACAGGAATTATTCTTCTCTGCTGAAATAGATACTAATTTCTCAATCCTGTTCATACTTAAGATCAGAAGTATTCACTTCCTTAGCAAAATATCCTTCTCAAAACACAAACTGGGCTTTTTTTAATAATCATTGCTTGATTAGTATATTTAACCAATTGCACAATGAATGTTAGTTTTTTCTTTCTTACACATTCATTTCTTAAACAATGTAAATTCTTTCCATCTTGTTTATAAAGACTTGTATCACTGTAAAGCAATGGTCTCCAAATTTTTCAGCACATTGATCCCTTCATTAAGTTTTAGATTGTTCATTGACACTCAAATGTTTATGACACAAAAATAATAAACGTTAATAGTACTACTAATAATAGCATTTAGTCTCATTGACAATTGGGGTGGTCCATACTGACTACTTTGGGAGAGCCTGAAGAGCATGAACCTATGATCTTTATCTTTTTTTTAATGAACATCTTTTAATTAATCTGAGTATTTACAGGGAAAAATCAGTAACTATTGTGAGCATGAAAATGGTCATGTATCTCCCAGCCAAAGATAAGGATGTCAGGAAAAAAAAGAGCAATTTTAATTCAAGATTCAAAACTTCCCAGCCACAGTTCTGCTGATTGGAGAATTCCAGGAGTTGGTTCATACATCTGAAAGATACTAAAGTGTAATTTAAAAAGCTGATCAGCTCCCACCAAACTGTCTTGATGGATATACTGAGATGTGTGAATGCCCATGGGGGATGAGGGGAAGAGGTGCTACCTAGGGAATGATCAGACAAGAGTGGGAGGACTCCAATTGACATAACTGTCAGAGAAAGAAAGTTAGGAAGGATCCACCTTAAAAACTTTCCCAAAAGCAAAAATGGAAGAGGACATTGGCTTTAAAAACTGAGGCTACTTCTAGTAGACATATTGAAAAGAGGCAGGAGGGTTACAAAATTGTCCACTCGACCAACACCTTTAAAATACTCACAAAATAGGTAGTTTTTTTAAATCATCAACTTTGTAAATTATGTTTTAAGTTCTAGAATCACAAACTCTAATTTCCTGCATTCTTCACCAGGGGGCACTCTAACATATGGGCCCTTAACTTGGCCCTCACCCCACATATTTTTCAGTTTCTAGTAAGTTTTTTCCTCATCTTCTGTACAAAATTATGGTACCTATTCCTAAAAAAAAGGATTGAATATTATATATTTATAATTTCCATTCATGTATCATTTTTTTAAAAAATACCACACTCTGATATGACTTAAAATCTCAGGTCCACACAAATTGGAAAACACATTTTAAAAATGAAATGTATTGGATTTTATTTTCCAATAATTTCTAAATAGGGAAAACCCAATGACATTCCTTGAACAAAAATAAGCGGACTACATATCAGGGATGTTAACGGGTTAGGCAAACAAATGTTGGGCAGAACCAGAAGTAATAATGGTCACCTATGTTTTTTCTACCATTTCTTTCTTTCACTCCTCTATATATTTCATTCCTTTTTGTTTCCTCTTGAGAGTAAATACCATATATTAGAAAAGATTATTATGGATACCTGGATGGTCACCAATAGTTAAAGTTTCTAATGATTTTCTGGATGGATCTGTTTAATATGTTGCTTAATGTTCTTCAGATTGTTCTATATCACCGGTGTCCCTCCCCCTTCCAAACAGTTTCAAGTTAATATAATTGTCTTCATTTCTACTGACCTCAAATGGAAAACACAGTTACAGAAGGTGAACTTCTGTAGTGTGGGAAGAGAAAAAAGTAAGGGAACAGTGGGAGTCAAAGCGCTAACCAATGGGAAAGCTGGAGGACTTGAAGCAAAACCCTCTAAGTTTTTTGTTCTGTCAGATATATTGCAGCTGAGTCAGCAATACACAAGCTCACTTCTGTACAACATAATCAACATCATGAGACTGGACAAATTTAGAGTTGATTCTTCATTGGTTAAAAAATTTGATGCACCCCTAAAACAAAATTACAGTTACTCTTTAGACAGATACAGATAAAGATACATAGATGGTCAATATTTCCTCTTTGGTCTGCTATTCTTAAATCTGATAATAATTTTACCAGATTAGGACTATTGATCTTGGAAGGTTCACATTTTCCCTTGTCTAAAGCCAAATTAAGATATTATTTGTGATTCTGTGTCTTTACAAAAGTCTTTACGTTCTCTGTCTTTACAAAAATCTCAACTTCGAACAACTGCCTAGATAAGTAACTCTAGTTTTGGGGGGAACTTTTTTTAAAAGTGGTATACCACTCCCTTCTTCTCACCACTGTGACAATGAGATTGTTCTGAAGTCAGCCAGCTGGCTTTGTGCCTAAAGTGGAACTACAATTCACGATCTCTTGGTTTCTAGCCTTGTGTCATTATCTCAACTGGGGGCTGTATTATCCTTTGGCAGCCCTAGGATGGTATTTCAAGAAGACCACAGGTGAAAAATATCCAACGGGAAAAGCAAAGCAAAGTGTATTATATTATAATTAGAAGTGTATTAGAAAAGCAAAGTGTATTATATTGTAATGATTACCTTGTCATTGTTAGAAAACTCACGAGTTATTGTCTCATGTACTTAGCTCCATTTAAAGGCACACTGTCACACTGCCCAATGGATGCAAAACGTATGTAAAAAGGACACAACGGATGAGCAAAATGTTCCATCTGTTGTTATCCGCTTTCAAAAGGGGCAAAAATTTGCATAACCGGAGCGGATAACACGGAAAGGAACGGACGTGGGGAGGACGCAGGGCGGATGGAAAGCGGATGCGGAACGGAAGCCCAGCGGATGGAAGCGGATGGGAGCGGATGGCACATCCGCTAGGCTTCTGGGGGCCTCAGCAAAGCGGATGCGGAATGGATACAGCGGATGCACAGCGGATGCACAGCAGATGAAGCGGATGCAGAGCGGAAGCCTAGCGGATGCACAGTGGAAGCCGAATGGATGCCGAGCGTTAATTGCGCATGCGGGGGGGAATGCATTGCATAAGCCACACGGATATAAAAGGAAGCAGCTTGCATGTGGCCAGCATTCGGAGGAAAGACCTGCTGCCAGATACATCGAGTCCTTGCCTGCCCTGCCTGCATGCCTGCCTGCAAGCCTTCCTGCCAGCCTTCCTACCAGCCTGCCTCCAAGCCTCCTGGCCAGCCTCCCTGCAGCCTTGCTCTCTGCCTGCCTGCCAGCCTTGCTGGCTGCCTGCCTTCCAGCCTCCCTGCCAGCCAGTCTGCCTGCCAGCCTTGGTGCCTGCCTGCCTGCCTGCCTGCCATGCTTCCTGCCAGCCTTGGTGCCAGGCTTCCTGCCAGCCTTGGTGCCTGCCAGACTCCCTGCCAGCCAGCAACCTCACAACCATGGGGAAGAAGCGAAAGCCTCAGCAACCTGCCACCATCCCTGGCAAGAGGGAGAGGGCCACGCTCCTGCCCCCTGTCCCTGACTCTGCTTCTGCTGGGGCTTCTGCTGCTCGGACTCACTCTTCTGGTGCTGGAGCTTCTGCTGAAGCTGCTCCTGGTGGTGGTGCTTCTGCTGGTGCTTAATCTGCTGAAGCTGCTCCTGGTCCTGCTGGTCCTGCTCGTGCTCCTGGACTTGCTCGTACTGCTCGTGCTCCTGGTCTTGCTCGTCCTGCTCATCCTGCTCGTCCTGCTCGTGCTCCTGGTCCTGCTCGTGCTGCTGCTGCTTCTGGTGCTGCTGCTGCTGCTTCTGCTGATCCTGCTGCTGCTGCTGCTGCTGATGATGATGATCCTGCTGCTGCTGCTGCTGATGATGATGATTATGATTCTGCTGCTGCTGCTGCTGATGATGATGATGATCCTGCTGCTGATGCTGCTGCTGCTGATGATGATGATGATTATGATCCTGCTGGTGATGATGATGATTATGATCCTGCTGGTGCTGCTGCTGGTGGTGGTGTGGAGGAGCAGCCCCTACTACCTGGGAGTCCCTCTGATGAGGGCCCATCTGGTCCTGCCAAAGGGAGGAAGAGGCATATGCGGGGACGGGAGAGGAGGCAATACTATACTGAAGAGGAACACGAGGATGAGGTGTTGGAGTGGCTGAGAGAGAATGACTATCTGTGGCGGAAGGGACACCGGCTGTACAGGGACACGAAAAGGAAGCAGGCTGCTTGGAGAGAGAGGGCGGAGAGTATGGGTTACACTTTGGAGGTGCTCCTCGGCTGGTGGAAGCACATGCACACCTGGTACGGGAAGCTGCACCTGAAGAAATCTGGCCAGGCCACGGTTAAGTTGATGGACAGAGAGACCTACGTCATGGCCAGGTGCAGCTTCCTGGAGGGTGAGATCCGCCACCGAGGAGCACCAGGAGCCCCTCTCACTACCCTCTCTCTCTGGCAGCCTGCTGAGAGCCAGTCCTCTTCCGGCCGAGAGTCAGTCCCTGTCTCCAGGCAGGTTTCTGTGGAGCGTGCCACGGTGGAGAACCCGCGGACAGGTGTTGTAACCGTGGTGGAGCGTGTGGAGCACTCCCTGGTGTGGTGGGAGAAAGGAGACGTTGCGTCCACCACAGCCATAGCCGCATTCACCTCCCCCAGCTCCACCTCCACAGAAAGGCAGAGAGCCAGACAGCAGGAGGGGCAGAGCCACACTGTCCTGCTAGAGATCAGGGACACCATCCGCACCAGCAAAAATATCCTCTCTCAGCTGGTCAACACTGACTCCTCATCCTCCAACCGCAAGCCCTTCCTCACCTATGTCAACCAGACCCTCAGGAACATGAAGGAAGCCCAGGACCAGGTGGTGAAGGACCGGATCACCGAGCTACTTCACAACCCTCCAGATCCAGAGGAACCTGCTCCCACCCAGTCCAGGTCTGCTCCTCCATCCCAGGTGATGTCCCTCCCATTCCAAGGCTTCCCACAGCCCCTCACCTACCAGGGCTATGGCTATCAGGAGGTCCAGCAGCACAGGCAGCAGCCCTTCCCAGTCCAAGCACAGAGTCATCGGGCGACACCGTTGCCACCGGTTCCACTGATGCCACCGATGCCACCCACGCCAATGATGCCACCGATGACAGCGATGCCACCCACGCCACAGATGCCACCCATGACAGTCCTCACCCAGCTGCAGACCAGACAGCCCCACTACACTACTCCTTCCTCCACCCCACAGCCAAGCCCAGCCTCAGTACATCTGTCATCAGTACTGGGGGTGACACCCCGTGGCATGGAGGAAGGACCTCTCAGCATCAAGGGTCTGAGCCAGCTGTCCAAGAGCTTTCTCAACACACCGTCACCTATTGTCCTCTCGGGGCTAGGCACCCCAGTGGTGCTTCAGACCAGCACTGCAGCAGCAACCACCTCCACAGCACCTGGACCCTTCCCCCCTGAGACTGGGCACACCTCCAAGTGACCGTGAAGACTGCCAGAGACTGGGTGTGGACTTTATTTGGACACTTGACTTGGGTCATTTTTCTTTTACAGCTTGTTGTTCAATAAAGTTTATCTTTGATTCACACACTTGCTTCATTTCTTTTTTTTTAATAAAGTCTTGGTGGAAACTTTTAGAATTGGTTTAAGCCTTTGCATGCTTGTGGGATGGGTTAAGATAGCAGTGGGATGGGCAGGGATACCTTTGGGATGGGTAACAGCTGTGGGTTAGGTAAACCTCCTGTGCAAGCATAGTGGGAATGTATGGTCCACCCTTCCAGGTGCCACAGCTATGGCCCTTTATTATCAATAATAATGTAATAATCATCCACACATGTCAACACAAACACAACTCTTTGTTCACAACGCCCTGTTCATTGTAGGCCCACCCAACATACATGGCCCAATCTCATCCGTGTGATGAGACAGGCTGAAGGAAGCACCCATTAATCATCTATCATCCTGTCTTGCCACTCAACTGCTCCAGCTGGGGAGTTGCACCAGTGTTTCAGGAGGTTGCGCTGCTTCTTCTCTTCACGTGAGGCTCTGTTGGGGCCTTGCACATCCTCAGTGTCTATGAGGTTTTGCCCTTGCCTCCATTCCCCAGGCTCCATGTCCCCATTGCCTTGTTGGAGGTCCATGAGCCTGTTCTGCAAGACTGGGTAGCAGGTGCGCATGAGATTGTGCAGGATGCAGCAAGCTTCGACAATCCTCCTCATGGTCTCTGGGCGATGCTGCATGGTGGTGAGAAGTACCTGGAACCTGTTGGCCAGGATGCCAAAGGCGTTCTCCACCACCCGCCTTGCCCTGGACAGCCTGTAGTTGAAGATCCTCTCTTCACGGTTGAGGAGTATGGAAGTGTAGGGCTTCATGAGGTAGGTTCTGAGGGAGAAGGCGTCATCCCCCACGATGAAGTAGGGCACATCTTGCGTGTCTTTGGGCAGGGGGTCTGGATCTGGGAAGCCCATGATGAGGTTGCCTTCCAGCCCCTCCTTGAGGTCACTGGTGTTCTATACCTGGGCATCTGAACATGAGCCGTTGCCTGAAGCATCGATGTACATGAACTTGTAGTCAGCATCGACCATGGCAAAGGGGATGATGCTGAAGAAGCCCTTGTAGTTGAAATAAGTGGACCCCGACTTGGCTGGAGATTTGCAGGCCACGTGCTTGCCATCTATGGCTCCAACAGTGTGGGGGAAGTTCCACCTCTGATACCACTGCTCTGCAACTTTCTTCCATCCTTCTTCAGTGGAGGGACACTGGAGGAGCTCCTCCATGTATTCTTCGATGATGGCCTGCACCACTTCTCTGACCACAATGCTGATGATGTTGTGTGGCACCCTCCAGTCGTACTGCATGCTCCTGTAGCTGGTCCCTGAGGCCAGGTGGCGCAGAGTGAGTGCCACCTTGAGCCCAGGTTCCAGGCTGGGCCGGAAGTTGGTGTTTGCCTTGGTCAACCTGGGTGTCAGCCGCTGCACAACTTCGTCAAACATGGCTGGAGGCATCCTCATGAAGTTCTGGAATGCCCGAGTGTCTTCGTTCCTGAGCTCCACCATCAGCTTGTTGTACAGTCCATACTCTGCTCTTCTCCCGATCCATCTTTGGACCCAGACGCTTCTTGGCCGCCCCCTTTTCTTCCCATCCCCTCTGCGAATGTTTTTTCCATTTTAAATGCTTTGTTTCCGTGCTGCATCCGCTAGGCATCCGTTCTGTATCCGTTCCGCGTCCGTTCCCCTTCCTCCCTGCGTCCGAGCGGATGCGAGTTGCGTGGATGCAGAACGGATGCCTTGTGGATATAGCGGATGCGTAATGGATGCAGAACAGATGCCTAACAGATGTAGAACGGACGAATTGGATACATTTTCCGCGCAAAAGTTTTGAGCAGCTCAAAACTTTCTGAGTGGATGAAACGTCCATAAATGGATGCTGGACAGATAGAGAGGAAGCAAAACGGAGGCAGTGAGTACAGAACGGATACATCACGATAACCAATGGATGGCAAGCTTTTTTGTCCATTTTACATCCTCTTTGCATCCGTTGGTGCAGTGTGACAGGGGCTTAAAGGAATTTCAGAATACTGAGATGTGCATTCCCCACGCTGTTTCTTACTCATGAATTGTTCATCTTCTCTTGCAGGTTCTTTTTCTGTCAATTTCTCTTTGGTCTTCAATTCTTAAATTCAGGAGGAAAAGTATTAACAGATTAGGACTGTTAATCTTGGAAGGTTAATGTTTCCCCTTGTCCAAAGCCAAATTATGATTTTTTTTTTGTTTACTCTGGGCCTGGATTGCTCAAAAGAATTAGATGGCAGCAAAGAAGTAATGCAGTATGTAGTATTAGCTTTGACATTGCTATATCATCCTCTCCAGAGGTGATATTAAGCAGGTTCTGACCAGTTCTGGAGAACTGGTAGCAGAAATTTTGAGTAGTTCAGAGAATCAGCAAATACCATCTCTGACTGGCCTTGCCCCCATCTATTTTCTGCCTCCCGAGTCCCAGATGATCAGCTGGGTCTTCTTTTGTTGCCCTGCACAGGAGAACAAAGCTGGAAAGCAAGTTAGTAGGGTGGGGAGGGAATGGGATTTTGCAGTAACCTTCCCGCAGAATTGGGGAAGGAATGGGGATTTTGAAATATCCTTCCCCTGCCACGCTCACGAAGCCATGCCCACCAAGCCTCACCCACAGAACCAGTAATTAAAAAAAATTGAATCCCACCACTGATCTTTGTCAGTAATATGAAGTATTCCACACCATTACCAAAGCATCTCAAGACATGATGATGCTTTTATGGAGGTATTTTGGAAAATCAACCTAATTTGAGAAGCACAAAAGAAAATTGCATTGAACATGAACTCCAGTAGTTAATCAACAAATTATCAAATAATTTTGATTTTCATTACAATTCTAATTAAAGTTCTAGTGGCTTGTTCTATACAAAGAACATTTGTGGTAAACCAGAGTATGCAAAACAGATGTTTGTGCATGTTCTGTATGGAACTTGGTAGGTTCCAAGTACTTCATTCCAATTGGCCGAAAAGGCCACTTATGGATTGGTTCACTCGGAACCAATCTGGGAAGCCGCCAAATGGTGGGAAGAATTAAATAACTGTCATTGGCCACAAGCTGGCAGGCTAGCCGCTATATAAAGGGCTGCCGCAGCTTGGACAATGTTCCGTTTCTTTACCTAGAGGTTTGAAATAAAAAGTTGTTGTTTGGAACCCGGTCTCATGTGCTTCTTTCTGGACAGAACGCTGGAGATGAGGGTGGGATCATCATAGAAGCAGAGACCAAAGCACATGCCGATCTAAACCGAGCAAAAAATGATGGCTGGTAACAACGCACCGCCCGCACCCTTCAATCCAGAGGTAGAGGATTGGGAATCGTATATTGACTGCTTTCTTATGTTCTTAGAAACAAGATGGAAGAAATCTCAGATCAAAGGAAGAGGGCTGTCTTCTTTACATACTGCGGACCGGCCGTATTCAAAATGGTGAAGGCGCTGGCGAAACCCAGAGATGTCAAGCAGACTTGAACTGAATGCTCCGAACACACTATGCACCGGTGGTCTCCAATCTAATCAAAAGGCATGAATTTTACAAAAGGGACCAGAAGGAGGATGAAACCATAGCAGACTTTGTAGCAGCCTTGAGACACATTGGAGGAGCATGTGAGTTTCAAAACATGGACGAGGCTATGAGAGACCTTGTAGTCCACAGCCTGAAAGACTCTACCCTTCAGAGCAAACTACTCAATAGGCCGAACATAACTGTGGCCGAGGCCATTGCTGAGGCAACCGCTGCCGAAGCAGCGAAAAAGTCAGCAGCCATCACGCGGCAAATGAACGCAGTTCCAGACCTGCCAACCCAAACCAGGGAGAAAAAGGCAGAGGGAGGAAAGAAACAGCCCACAGGACAACCCACCACGAGGACGTCGATACCCAGAGTGACACTGAAGATGACGATGAAGATGTCCATAGTCTCTATTCAGATAGAAAATGGCGCGAAAAGAGGAAGAATCGGTGGGAATTTCAATGTGAGGGCTTTGGAGGCAATCACCCGCGGTCTGAATGCAGGTTCCTCGACGCAATATGCTGGGCTTGTAATAAAAGGGGGCACATTGAAAGAGTCTGCCACAACAAAAAGAGCTATAGTCCAAAAAAACAGGGCAGCACCCCCTCCAGACACGATGACAGACAAGCCGGCAACCAATGGAACCGCAATAAAAGAACTGGTGACAGAGAAGAAACGCATCAGACAGCCACCATCGATAATGCCAGGGCAGAAAGTGGAAAGAAGGTTCGGACAGAGGTGAGCATTGAGGGGAGACCCTGCGAAATGGAGGTCGACTCAGGGTCGTTCCTATCGATGGTATCCTGGAATACCATCGGCGCCTAATTCTGAACATCAAGCAGAAAGACCTAAAGAAACAACAACTTGTGCTATAAGACTATCAGGGAAATCGAATCCCAGTAGTTAGCCTTGGACATTTTTAGTTGAATTTAAACAACACGCCGAAGTCTTGCCTCTGACTATCATCAACCGTGACCGCCCTAGTCTGCTAGGAATCGAATTCGCGCCTCTGGGAATCAGGATGATTGGGATCAACCGCATCGTTACAACCAACTGGGAGGAGAACCTACTCCACGAATTCCAAGATGTATTCGACAGGACTCTAGACAAGTACAAGGGAACCACAATTTCATTTATCCTAGACCCAAAAATAGCCCCCATTCATTTAAAGGCCAGATGCGTTCCATTTGCGCTTAAACCAAAAATTGACAAACAGCTGAATAAGTTGATGGCACAAGGGGTTTTAGAACCAATCGACCACGCCAAGTGGGAAAACCCTATCGTCACACTGGTGAAACCAGATGGGTCAGTTTGCATCTGTGGGGACTAAAAAGCAACCCTGAACCACGCGCTCCAATAAAACACATACCCAGTGCCAGTAGTGCAACATTTATTGCACTCACTAGGGGGAGGAAAAATATTTGCAAAACTCAAACTAGCACAAGCTTATCAGCAGCTACCCGTTGATCCAATAACAGCAGAGGCACAAACGATAGTAACGCATAGAGGGGCATTCAAATGTAACTGCCTCCAATTTGGTGTTAGCGTTGCCCCAAGCGTTTTCCAAAGCCTACTAAACGGAATCAAAGATGTCATCCCATACTTCGACGATGTTCTGGTCTCAGCAAAAAACGCCAGCCAGCTAGAGACCAGGTTAAAAGAAGTCTTAACTCGCTTTAGAAAATCAGGCCTAAAAGTTAAGAAGGAAAAATATAAACTGGCCACTAACCGGGTCGAATTTTTGGGCTATTTAATCAATGAGCAAGGCATTCACCCAACCGAAAAGAAGGTGAAGGCTATCAAAGACGCTCCCAGACCAAAAAACAAAACCAATCTCTAGGCGTTCCTAGGCCTCATAAATTTTTACAATGTGTTTCTACCCCATAAGGCGACAATAGCAGAACCCCAACATCAACTGCTAGATAAAAAAACTGCTTGGAATGGGGCCACCGGGAACAGAGAGCTTTCTAAGGTATTAAGGACCTATTAATGTCAGACACCGCTCTTATCCAGTTTAGCAACACCCTGCCTCTGACGGTCACCTACGATGCTTCACCTTTTGGGGTCGGTGCCATCCTGAGTCGCCAGCTTCCAGACAGCAGAGAGGCACCGGTCGCCTTTTATTCAAAGAAGCACTCCAAGGTGGAACACAATTACAGCCAACTTGATCGTGAAGCCCTGGCAATCATCGCCGGGGTCAAACGATTCCATGAGTACCTTTACGGTAGATCTTTTTCTATTGTAACTGACCACAAGCCTCTCCTTGAAATCCTAGCGGGAAACAAGCCAACCCCGAACATTCTGTCTCCTAGAATGATGAGGTGGTCTGAATTCCTTGCTGTCTACTCCTACACGCTACTCCACAGACCTGGAAAAGCCATCTCTCACACTGACGCCCTGAGCCATTCCCCGTGCCCATCACAGAAGACGACCCTGCTCCAACTACCTCCACATTTCAACTTGAGACCTGGCTGGAGCTACCACTGACTGCAGCCAACATTGCAAGAGCCACAGTCAAAGACCCTTTGACAGCGCGCATACTGAACTGAATAGGAAATGGCTGGCCGGAGGAAAACAAAAAAACTGAGACTTTTAAACCTTTCTGTGCCAGACAGACCGAGCTGTCTATCAAAAAGAGGTGCATCTTATGGGATGACAGGATGGCAATCCCAAGCAGCCTACAAGAAACTGTCCTAGGCATGTTGCATGAGGGTCACCCGGACATAGTTAAGATGAAAGCCCTGGCCAGGAGTTACGTCTGGTGGCCAGGGCTGGACAAAGCCATTGAACGCTGGATTGTAACATGCCATGCCTGTCAGAAAGCAAGGCCTAACCCCCCACAGGCATCAATACGGGACTGGGAAACTCCCCGGGGTCCATGGTCTAGGGTGCACATTGACTTCACTGGGCCAACAAAGGGGAACACCTTTTTGATTGTGGTCGATGCATATTCGAACTGATTGGAAGTCATCCTCATGGCTTCCACAACCACCAAGGCTGTCATGAAACAGATTGACAAACTGTGACGCATGGGTGACCAGATGTACTGGTTTCGGACAATGGGCCTCAGTTTACCACCTTGCAGTTCAAACAATACCTGGCTGCCCAGGGTATCCATCACGCCTTAACTGCGCCGGCCCATCCGGCTGCGAATGGCAGGGCCAAACGCATGGTTAGGTTTACTAAGGAAGGCCTAGGGAGGATAGACAAGGGGGACGTGCAGGACAAACTCAACTGACTCCTAACCTTGCAACATATTATCCCTAGTAGCACTACAAATAAAAGCCCGGCTGAACTGTTAATGGGTAGGAAACTATGGTCCTACCTGGACAGGTTACACCCCACCTACACATGGGACAAGCCCCCCGACTCCTCCAGAAAATACCGTACCTTCGAAATCAGCGACCTAGTCTATGCCAAGAACCTTACCGGGGCCCCTCTATGGCTGCCAGCCACCATCACACAAGTCACTGGCCCCCGGTCCTACCGACTAATGCTAGATGATGAGAGGGAATGGAAGCAGCACATAAACCAGCTTTGTTCCCGCAACCTCAAAAGAAAAACCGCCGCAGAACCAAAAATAATAAATTCCGACGAAAAAACAACCAAGGAGGGGGGGAAGTACAAATAAATAAAAAAAGGAGAGACAAACCTCCCATAACAAGACAACAAACTCTGCAAAACGACAATCTAACCAAACAAAAAGAGCACTCATGGTTAGATGAACCCCAAGAAAGAAGTCCGGGAGCAGGAGAGCGAAGTGAGGCCTTCCTGGAAGGTGGCAGCCAGGCCAGCTCAACCAACCCAGCCAAACCAGGAGGAAGCGGCGGTGCCATCTCAACCGGCTCGAAAGACTCAGGCGGGAGCGGCGTGGCTGACTCACCCTTCCAGGAGGTTCCATGGAGAAGGTCGAGAGAAGCAGCAATCCCATCCAAACTGCTTGAAGACCAAAACAAGACTGAGCCACGCAGGTCAACTAGAACTAGGAAAAGCCCCACCTACCTGCGTGAATACGTCACCCACGTTGGACTGAACTAAAGGGCGAGGGGTGTTCTGTATGGAACTTGGTAGGTTCCAAGTACTTCATTCTGATTGGCCGAAAAGGCCACTTACGGATTGGTTTGCTAGGAACCAATCGGGAAGCCGCCAAATGGCGGGAAGAATTAAATAACTATCATTGGACACAAGCCGGCAGGCTAGCTGCTATATAAAGGGCTTTCCACGGCTTGGGCTATGTTCCATTTCTTTACCTAGCGGTTTGAAATAAAGAGTTGTTGTTTGGAACCCGGTCTTGTGCTTCTTTCTGGACGGAACAGTGCAGGTAAGATTATCAAACTTGATGCCAACCAAAACCAAGCATTTAATAGTAAGTGCCGTACCATGTGCATTAATCAAACAGGTGGCAAAAAAAGTAGGGGCAGGCAGGCACAACACAGGTTATATAGACAGTGAACGCAGTGTCAGACATAAAGATCTCAAGTGCCTATATACAAATGCACAAAGTCCGGGGAACAAGCAGGGTGAACTCGAACTACAAATACATGAAGGTAAATATGATATAGTTGGAATAACAGAAACTTGGTGAGATGAAACCAATGACTGGTATATCCTGGTAGAAGGATACAAACTATTAAAAAAAAAACCACCAGACCCCATAAATGAGGAGGTGGAGTTGCACTGTATGTAAAGGACCACTATATTGCTACAGATATGCATGAACCCATGATGAAAACCTCCTAGAATGCATATAGGTCAATATAAAAGAAAACAAAGAATGGCATGGCCATAGGTGTATATTATAGGCCACCCAATCAAGCAGAAAAAATAGATGTCCTTTTTGCCAGCCAACTAACAAATATATGCAGGAAACACACAACAATAGTCATGGGAGATTTCAATTATCCTGATATCAATTGGAAAACTAATTCTGCACCAAGTGAGAAATCAAATAAGTTCCTACCCAACCTAGCTGACAACTTTGTTGTCCAAAAGGAAGAGGGTGAAACTGGAGGGACAGCTATGCTGGGCTTAATTCTTACAAACAGAGAAGAAGTGGTAGAGGGAATTGAAACTGCAGGAACCTTGAGTGAGAGTGACCATGTCACACTGGAATTCAACGTAACACAAACACAAGCAAAAGAACATAATGACACCAGAGTCTTGGATTTTAAAAGAGCTGATTTCAATAAACTCATAATTTGGGAAAGATTTCATGGATGAAAATCATAAAGGGGAAAACAACTCAAGAATCTTTGGAAACTCTAAAAAGTATGATCATCGAAACCCAGACCAGCACAATACCACTGAGAGAGAAAAACAAGAAATCCAAGAAGAAACCAGCATGGCTACACAAAGATCTCTCTGGCAAATTGAAAGAAAAAAAAGGACAAGTACAAAAAATGGAAAGAAGAACATAAAACGAAGGCAGAATATCAGCAGATAGTCAGAATCTGCAAAGACGAAGTCAGGATAGCAGAGGCTCAGAACAAACAGAGACTTGCAACAAAAGTCAAAGATAATTTAAAAAGTTTCTTCCAACATATAAATAACAAGAAAAAAATCAAGGAAACAGTCGGTCCACTAAAGAGAGAAGATGGCAAAGAACTAACAGGCAACAGAGAAAAAACAGAATTGCTTAACTCATTCATTGCCTCGGTCTTCACACAAAAAGAAACCATAGCTCAACCCACCAAAAACATAACTGTAAAAGACAGACCAGAAATAAAAGTTAAAAAAAGCAAAAAAAATAGTAAGAGAACACCTGTCTGATCTTGATGAGAACAAATCACCGGGGCCTGATGGATTACATCCCAGAGTTTTAAAGGAGCTGGCACAGGTCATCTCAGAACCACTGCACCAAATCTTTCAAAAATCCTGGAGCATCGGGGAACTACCAGAGGACTGGAAAAGAGCTGATGTGGTTCCCATCTTCAAAAAAGGAAAAAAAAAAACAGACCCAGGAAACTATAGACCAATCAGCCTAACATCAATACCCAGGAAGATACTGGAAAAGATAATAAAAAAACAGATCTGCCAACATCTAGAAACAAGTAAAGTAATAACTAGCAGTCAGCACAGGTTTGTTAAAAACAGATCATGCCAAACCAATCTTATTTCATTCTTCAACACAGTGACTAAATGAGTAGACCAGCAAAATACTGTGGACATAATATATGTAGATTTCAGCAAGGCATTCGATAAAGTAGACCACAACCTACTTTTTAGTAAGCTCAAAAAAAGTAGAATAGATGGCATCACCACTAGATAGACTTGCAACTGGCTGACAAACCGTACTCAACGGGTAGTCCTTAATGGGTCTAAGTCTACATGGAGGGAAGTAAGCAGTGGGGTGCCACAAGGTTCTGTTTTAGGCCCAGTACTCTTCAATATCTTCATTAAGGACTTAGATGAGGGAACTGAAGGGGAACTTACCATATTTGCAGATGATACTAAGCTGGCAGGAATAGCTAACACCCAAGAAGATAGGCTCAAGGTACAGATGGATCTTGACAGACTGAACATGGGGCCATATCTAACAAAATGAAATTCAATGTAGAGAAAAGTAAAGTCCTACACATAGGCAAGCAAAACAAAAAGTACATATATAGACTGGCTGAAACTAGGCTCAATAGCAGTAACCGTGAGAGGGATCTTGGAGTCTTAGTTGACAACCAGCTAAATATGAGCCAGCAGTGTGCATCAGCAGCCAAAAAAGCTAATGCAATTCTAAATTGTATTAACAGAGGGATGCAATCAGGATCAAGGGAAGTACCACTCTATAAAGCCTTAGTAAGACCACACCTAGAGTATTGCATCCAGTTTTGTTCACCACATTATACAAAAGATGTTGAGACTCTGGAAAAAGTACAGAGAAGAGCAACCAGGATGATAAGGGGACCGGGGCCTAAAACATACAATGAACGGTTGCAGGAACTGGACTTGGCTAGTCTAGAAAAGAGAAGGACCAGGGGAGACATGATAGCGGTCTTTCAATATTTGAGAAGCTGCTACAGTGAGGAAAGGGGTCAAGCTATTTTCTAAAGCTCCTGGAGGCTAAATAAGGAATAATGGATGGAAACTGAACAAGGAAAGATTTAACCTGGAAACAAGGAGAAACTTTCTGACAGTGAGAACAATCAACCAATGGAACAGCTTGTCCTCAAAAGTTGTGGGAGCATCTTCATTTGAGACTTTCAAGAAGTGAACTTCGGACTGCCATTTGTCAGCAATGGTGTCGGGTCTCCCGCTTGGGCAGGGAATTGGATTAGATGACCTACAAGGTCCCTTCCAACTCTGATTATCTCTTATGTGTTAAGCATAACACTGTGGCTATGATGAAATATCATGTTATTATGGATCTCTCTTTCAAAGGTATATGATGAGAGAGAAATATTTTATCTATGTTTTAGCCCACCTAAGATATCGCAAATGGCTTGGAAAGTGATTGCACCATGTTGTAACTGAAATCGGTTATTACCTTCCAAGAGACTGGAAGTCCCAATCATATAGGCTTTCCATTTTTGTGAAATGTTAATGAAATATTTATGAGGCAAATCTTAAATATCAGGCTTTCTTGGCTTCACTATGTAAAGGCTTGAGCCTCCAAGGGCTGAAGTCTGCTCTTTTCTCTTTTCTTTCCTTTATCAGATTTGATTTTATATTTCCATTCCAAAAACTTTATGTTATCATTTCTCAACTTTGACAATTTTAAGTTCTATTTACTGCAACTCCCAGAATTTTCCAGCCAGCATGCTGACTGAGGAATTCTGGGATTTGAAGTCTGTAATTCTTAAAAGTTGCCAGAATTCAGAAACACTGTTCTATGTCCTTCAGGCTGTAGTAATCCTTGTTATAGTTGTCCTTATACTGTGATGAAGGTGTACACTCCCATTTAGTTTGAATATGGTGTCTTACTTAGTCCCACAATCGTTTGATTCTGAACTACATTTGTTTGTTTGTTTTAAGAAAATACGTGCACACCAAGACAAGGCAATGAATTAAGAATTCTGTGATCTAAAAATAATTATTCTGAATGAGGCAGATCTGAAAAAGAGAATGGAAGGAAGGGTGATTTACTTCCTGTTCATTTATTAGATGGAGTGTAGAAAGAATCTATAGAAATGCAAATTAAGCATTAATTAAGTAAATTCAGATTAATCTCAGAACTCCCTCAAAGGCTAATGGGAAAGAAGCAAAAGAGTATGGTTGCACCTGTCTTTGAAATGATAATCATTTAGATATCCATTAAAAAGTGACTTGACGTCTAACAAGACAGCAGAGTCCTCTAGTTCGTCGATAGGACTGCAAGAGAGCATTGCCAAGCCCGTCTTTTTCATTGAGTTTCCAGTTGGAAGAATCATAGGAATCAGATTCTGCTAGAAAGTTCAGTAGAACTTCAGCAAGTCTTCTGGTTTGCAATATTTAAAAGCTCAACTCTAGCATATTTTATTGATTTGCTCTCTCTCTCCTATCTCCTCCCTCTGCCTCTCTTCCTCCCAAAAATAATTGGGCAGCTATGGAATGGTGGTGGTAATAATTTTGACCTTGTCTAATCTATAAAGTTGAGCAATGCCATTCCTCTATTCCTGATTAGTATCCAGATGCAGGACCAGCTGAGAAAGCTAGGTTTATAAAACAGTCTGATAAGTCAAGTGCCATACATGCACAGAGAGAGAGAGAGAGAGAGAGAGAGAGAGAGAGAGAGAGAGAGACTCTCTGTGGTTTCTTCCCCAAACCCCCAAAACTTTAACCTTAGATTGTCTACTGTTGACCTCACCCCTTTCCTAAAATGTCTGTAAGGGGCTTGCATAAGCACACCAACATGCCTACTGTCCCTGTCCTATTGTTTCTTTTTTTTTCTTACTCATATCCATTTCATGTATTCATAACCATGTTTATGCTTATACCTTTTATCTTATAATCACTTGACAAAATAAAATAGAGAGAGAGAGAGAGAGAGAGTGCAACAGCAAAATACATATGCTGAGAAAACAGGATACATTTACCATTAGTTGAGTTTGACTTGAAGGCACCTTTGTTTGAACAATTTCTTTTAAATACAAGCATTCCAAAAAGCAATCGAGTGTGTCCTTTTTACTTGATTTATCTTTTCTTGTTTTGTTATGTAACTTAGAAAGAACTAACCATGAAAAAGGCTGAACAAAGGAAATTAGAACTTCATGGTCATTTGCTAATGTTTAAAACATGAAGTTGCAGAGCAGATAGAGGGGATATCAAGATTACTCCTATCCCAGCCCCCCATTCCACATGTTCATAAACAATCTCAGCATCAACATAGCAGAGCTGCTTATACATCTGACTGCTGCAGGGCATGAATGCATCTGTTAAGATGAAATGTAAGGCAGGAAGAAGTATTGGGGGCTGGAGTGGAATAGAATAACCAAACCTGGCAAACATGATCCAAAAAGAAGCTCTTTCAAACAAGAGTTGGATGCAACATGAGCAACAGAGCTACTCCTTTTTTTTTTTTTTAGTGAATTTTACCATGCTTTAATTAAAACACCATTTTTTGACAGGATCAGATTGTTCATAACTTTGAGAGCATAATTACATTTTCATTTTAATCTATTGCCACATCAGCCCAATTCAGAAATAAGAATACTAAGAGCAACACCACACTGTAGCCTGAATTGATTATTTCCTACTTGGTTCCTGCTTTTTCTTAGGCCAACTAAGGCATGGCTTGGTGAGCGTGGCCATGTGACTGGGTGAGTGTGGCTTTCTTTTTTTTTTTTTTTTGCTTTTTTGCCCCCCCACCCACCCATTTTTGGGTGCTTCCTAGCCTCAGAGGAGCCTCTGAGGGGGCCTTTTTGCTCCCCTAAGGCTCCTCTGGGACTCTGGAAGGCAAAAAATGGAGGGGGAGGCTGAGCTCCTCCCTCCATTTTTTGCCTTCCTGGGTCTCAGCAAGGGGAATCCCAGCACAGCTGATTGTCGGGAGGGAAAAAAAGAGAAATACCTTAGGTGAATGTCAGGTGGGTGGGTAAACGAGCATCGAGTAGGAGGGCGACCAGATTGGGGCCATGACCAGCCAGAAGTTACTGCCGGTTCAGCAACCCATGCCAAATTCTTGCTTCCGGTTCATCCAATCTGGTGCGAACCGGCTAAATACTATCACTGACCTTATGGTTCCATCATTGCCCTGATGCTACAATAATTAAATAGGGGAAAGCTTGTTCTTGTCTTTCCCCATAGGCCCATGGAAACTTTCCAGTAAGGAAAAGCTGATACTTCATCTTCCAAAGTAGTAATTTCTGTAGTTTATATCTCAGAGATGAAAAAAAAGAAAGAAAGAAAGAAAGAATTTGAGGGCTGGAGATACTGTGGGCAGAAGATAGGAAAACATGTTCTACCCAGCCTAGAAGGATGTCCACTTTGAGATATAAGGGCTGAATGGAGCATGAGTGAAGACAGTTCATTGTCTTAATGGGCCTTCACTAGATTAACTTCAAGATTATATGTAAAAAATAGCAATTGTCCACTGGAGGAAAACACAGGAACCAAAAATCTGGGAACAAAAGTGAGTACAAGGAGACACCTACTGAAAATATCTCATCACTTAACAGTTGGTATCACATCTATTTTCTCAGCAATCTATCATTCATATTCTAGGATTTGAAGACTTGTATTGCAGAAATTTAGGGAGAAAATAGTCCTTAATAAAACAATAATGGGTTGTATTAATAAAAAGAAAGGTCTGATTCTTTGTCCTCCTCCCAAACTATGGCTCCCAGTTGCACCAATATTGGGACATTTTGCCAGTTAGTTCTGGTTGAGTGATTCCAAGTCATTTGGGTGATGGGAGGAGGAGGGCTATTTCTGGGTAGAACCGGGAGTCACCAGCCTGCCAGAAGCCTCTTTTCCCACCCAGATCCCTTGAAATCTGAAAAAACAAAAACCAAAAGAAAGAGAAAACAGCCAACTTTGTCCTTTTTAGGGACATCATAATTTTTCCATTGGCATTATCTGAAGCCTTCAAGCTCATTATAAGAATGAGTTACAGTTCTAGAGTTGGTTGTCACATAAGATTTGACAGATGGAGTTGGATAACACAAATTAGAATCTTGGAACAGATCCAATTGATTCCCCCCTCCCCTAAGATATTTTCCTGATCCCTTTTTATTTTTCTGCCAATCAACTATTCTCATCTGTACCTGCTACATCTTTTATATGCATGCATATCTAACATCATATTTGCTCACACTCTATTGAAACCATTGTTTTGGTACAGTACTTCAAATCTACATTTGATTCATGCAAGTACTGCTGGCATTTATTTTCTGCTTGGGCTTCTCCAGCCCCAAAGTATTCCTTTGCCTGCTTCTGTGCTTTTTGATCAGTAAATATTTCTTTCTTCTTTGTGTTATTGTAAAAACGGTCGGGGTTTCACTGCATAAACGCAGACGCAGACAGTTGAATGCAGAAAGTAGGCCTGTTTCTGTTTGCAGTGTGCTTGATATTTCAGTCTGAGCACATTTTAATGAGAGAACTTGAAAAGGACGACTGTTGGTTAATTGAAATTCTCCGTGTCAAGTCTAGTCAGTTTGTTATGTTAGCTACCACTGGGAATTTGCTCCAAGTTTCAAAGGGAATATTTAATGAGCAAGGTCTTCCTGACTTTGATGAATAAATGAAAATTTAGGAAACTAGCCTGTGCTAGATCAGCCATTCCCTACAAAGTATCCTTACATTTGGGAGGGCACCAGGCTGAAACCGCATAAGGATGTAGCGGAATTGATTTACCTATAAATTTTTTCCTGCTGCTGTGAGGTTTAACGCCCCTCCCAAATCTCTATGGTATAGGTGGGACTCAACAACTGACCAAGGGGAAAAATGCAGTCTTGTGAAAACAGTCATTAACACTGTCTGGAAAAGGGGAAAATGACTCACTAAAAAGAAATCAGAAGACTTCAGCTTGGAGTTAAGAAGCCACCAGATTGAAAAGGGCTGCTTGAGTTAATTACCAACTTCAACTTCAATAAAAGATTACTAAAGTAACTCCAAATGAAATGGGAATTTCTTATGAAAACTAGAACTGAGAAACGTGAGCAACAAAAATTAGAAATCGTGTGTGTAACATTACTTTTGCACGATCGCTGTAATTTCCCAAAAAAGAGCAGTAGAATTTTTGAGTTGATGTGATTTCTTTCCTGGTGGCAAGATGGACTTCTCATAGGGCAGGGATGGGCAAATGGCCTGCAGATCCCCAAAATATTTATATTTTGTTACCAATATCTGTCAGACAGCAAAAAAAAAGGTGCTTCTATAAAAACTTGTAAATAGAAAATAAATAGAAAATAAATCTTGAAACATGGCACTTGTGTCACATGAAGGCATCATTGCCCACAGTTTAGAACAGAGTAGAGTAGAATATAGAGTAGAGTACTGAGTAGAGTAGCATAAAAGACTTGGAGGTCTTCTAGTACAAACCTCCCAATACCATTTCAGAAAAATGGCTGGTCAATCTCTTCTTAAAAATCTCCAGTGATGGAGTCCCCATGACTTCTAAAGACAAGCAGTTCCTTTGCCTAATTGTTCTAATTGTCAGGAAATTTCTCTTTAATTCTAGGTAAGTTTTCTCCTTGATTAGTTTGCATCCATTGCTTCTTGTCCTACCTTCAGATGCTTTGAAGAACAGGTTGACACCCTTTTCTTTGTGGCATCCCCTCAAAAATTGAAGCATTGCTGGAAGGCGGAGCTACGTCTCGGTGTTACAGCTGCGATCTCGGGGCTCTGAGATCTCAGCTGATATTTTTGTCTCTGGTCGGTTCTAACGGACCTAAACCGTCCCGTAGAGACGGGGATTGTGAAGGGCACAGTCCCAGGATCCCAGAGATATCGCAAAATCTCTGGTTTGATCCGGGAGAAGCCCTTTTGCTGGAAGCAGAAAGGCAGCCTCTAAAGCTGCTGAAGTCGGGACAACTCCGGAAAGAAAGGGATTTAAATGAGCGTGTATCGGTTGGGTGAGAAATTCTTTTGCATTATAAATTGATTAAGACTTGAAAGGACATCCTGAACAAAGAAGAAATCTGTGGCTTTATTTTTCTTTTGACTGAACCTGGGTTGAGCAGCGTTTAAGTGATGTCAAATTGAGACTTGGATTTTTTTTTTTTCTTATTTTCTTTGAGGACTTTAAGGTGACTTTGTAGGCAACCGGACTGAATTTTCTCTTATATATATTTTTATTTTTCACTTGATTTTTATTTTTTATCTTTTTAACTTTCTTTTTAGGATAGAGGCTCCCTTTGACTATCTTTTTTTTTGTTTGAGTTTCTTTATAAATATTTTTTCTTTTGGCTGGCGGGGGAAAGAGTATTTAGAGATGCTGTAACACTGCCAACTAGAGGCTTGAAAATATTTTATTTGAATTGGGGAGAAAAGCACTTCTTTTCAAGGACATTTTAATGTGATAAGATAGAGGGAGAATACAGTAAAATATTATTACAGGTGCTCTCTTGGACTCTTATCAATATTTCAACAATTGAGGTTTGGCTTTGAAGCTGCTGGAGAAGACAGTCATAATAAGAGCCTTGGATAAAGAAATAAAGTGCAGTGTACAGTGCACATATATATATATATATACCTTTGAAACTCCTACTCGCCAGCCTTTTTGGTTAATTTTAATTCTAGTATTCTTGCTTTTTATTTTAAAGGGAAAGCCTCAGAGTTTTTTCTTTTTTCTTCTCTTTCTTTTTTTTTTCCTCTTGCTTCTTTGCTTCTTCCATCTATTTTAATTGGATTAGGGTCTAGAAGAACCTGAAGACCTTTCTTTTTCCTTTTTCCTTTTTTCTTTTTTGGTTTTGGGCTTTTTACTATTGGATTTTTTTCTTTTTCTTTTTGATTTTTTTGGACTATATTTGGTTACTATACCAGCTGGATTTAAAGTCAAAGAGAGCTTGAAGACTTGGAAATATTAAAATGAGCAGGAAGCCAAAACCATTCGGCGTTTTTGCTTCTACCTCTGCTTCCCCACCACTTGAAGAACAACTTTCAATTCAGACAATGTTGAAGCAAGATAAGGAACAAGAAAAAGTAAATTTACAGATGATTATGCAAGGAATTCAAGATATTAAGATAAAAATAGATACCATGGACAAAAAAATAGAGAAATCTGATGAAAATTTTAAACAAATGATGGGAAAGTATGAGGAGAGATTCCAAAAAATTGAGGAAGAAGGAAAACAAAGAGAGGAGAAGATTGGAAATATTGACACTAGATTAACAGTGATAGAACAAGAAAAAAATGGGATGTTGAGGTGGGAGATGGAAAGATCAGAATTTTATCTTACATTTCAAAATATAGAAGAGGAAAAAGGAGAAAACTTGGCTGTGATAATGATAGAAATATTGGCAGATCTTCTGGAAATTACTGAGGAAAAAATGATGGACGGAGTAGATGAGATATACCGAGTTTATACAAGATATGTGATGAGAAATAAACTACTAAAGGAAGTACATATTAGATTTACTAAAAAATCCATCAGAACACAAATATTACAAGTGGCAAGAGAAAAAGCATTGAAATATAAAAACAAAGAGATTGTAGTTTTAAAACAAATACCTAGAAGAGTGAGAGAGATGAGAAGAGAATATCGATTTTTGACCAAAATGCTACTGGAAAATGAAGTGAACTACAGATGGCTGATACCAGAAGGACTAATTTTTACGTGGCAAGAGCAGAGACATAGAATTGACTCGATTGAAAAAGCAGAACTTTTTTATGCAGAATTTTTTGGAAGAAAAAAAGAGGAGGCAGAGAAAGAGATCTCATTAATTGAGCTTCTGGAGGAACAACTGAAGATTGAAAAAGAGAAAGGAGTTGTAGGTGGACAGGTAGACAGTAAAGAACAACGTGAAGTGAGAGCTACGAGAGCTGTTAGACCTAAATATAAAGCATAATCATGGAAGAAAAAAAACTGATTACAATGAATATAAATGGACTTAACTCAGCTGTTAAAAGAAGGAAAACTTTTCACAAATTAGAGAAATTAAAATTTGATATAATTTGCTTACAAGAAGTTCATATTAAAAAGCAACATGAGCATTTGTTAGTACAGCCAAAATTAGGGAAAATATTTACTTCTTTGATTCAATGTAAGAAAAGAGGAGTGGTTCTCTACATTAAAGAAGATATTCCAGCAAAACTGATCTACACGGATGAAGATGGAAGAGTATTAATGGTGGAAATAATGGATAATAATAAAAAAATACTCTTGATTGCAATTTATGCTCCGAATGATAAACAAGAAGAGTTTTATAAAAAACTACATATGGAAATAATTAGACTGGACTATGTTAACATAATCATGATGGGAGACTTTAATGGAATTGTGGACAATAAATTGGACTATATAACAACAACAACAAAACAAAATAGAAAGATTCTCCCTAAATCTTTTTTTAAAATGACAGATGAATTAACCTTAAAAGATATTTGGAGAGAAAGAAATGTTAAAACTAAACAATATACTTTTTATTCTAATAGACATTTATCATGGTCCAGGTTAGATATGATTTGGATCTCAACAGAATTAATATCTACTATTCAAGAAACAAATATTGAAATAAGTACTTGGGCAGATCATAGTCCAATGACAATTAAATGGAAGGGACAAAGAAAAAGATCGAGATGGACATTAAACAATACCATTTTAAAGGAGAAAGATTTTATACAATGGATGGAGAAGGAATTGGTCTTTTTTTTTAAAGAAAATAAAAAAGAAGATACCTCAATACAGAATGTTTGGGATACAATGAAGGCATATGTAAGAGGTTTGATAACAGACTATACAAGAAAAAAGAATATTAGGAAAAGACAAACCTCTAAGGCTTTGGAAGATGAATATATAAGACTTGAAAAAGAATTACAGAAAATACCACAGAAAAAAGATATTAAATTGAAACTGGATGTAATTAAGCATAAAATGGAATTAATAGAGAAAGAAGAACTGGCACAGAAAATTAGAAATTCTAAACAGAATTATTTTGAAGATGCAAATAAACCAGGTAGATGGCTAGCATATAAACTGAGAAAGGAGAAGGAATCAAGAAAAATACTGAAACTAATAGATGATCAAGGTCAAGTTTGTTGTGGTAATAAGGAGAAAAAGGAAATTATTCGAGATTATTATGGACAACTATATAAACAAGAGAATATTGATGAGAAAAAAATTAAACAGTATTTACAGAATGTTAACTTACCGAAGATACCTAAAGAGACTGAAGAAATGTTAGAAAGCAATATAACAATGATGGAACTAAATGAAGCATTTAAAAGACAAAATAATGGGAAAGCACCAGGTCCAGATGGGCTTCCGGCAGAATTCTATAAAAAATTTCAAGAATCATTGAACACTCCATTGTTAGAAATTATGAATGAAGTTATGTTAAAAAAGATGACACCCAAAACATGGTCAGAGGCTTATATTACACTTATTTTAAAGGAAGAGGCTGACCCGTTGCAAATTAAGAACTATAGACCTATTTCCTTATTGAATGCAGATTATAAAATCTTTGCTTCAATCTTAGCAGAAAGACTGAAAAAATATTTAAATAATTTTATCCATCCAGATCAAAATGGATTTCTACCAAAGAGACAAATTAGAGACAACATGAGAGTAATTTTGGATACCTTGGAATATTATGAGGCTCATCCTGAAAAACAAATGGCTTTGATATTCCTAGATGCTCAAAAAGCATTTGACAACGTGAACTGGAGATTTATGTTATTATTATTGGAACAGATGGGCTTTGCCAGAAAATTTATTCAAGCAATAGAAGCCATATATAATAAACAGACAGCAAAGGTAATGATGGAGGGAGAATTTACAGATCTTATTAATATAAGAAGAGGTACAAGACAAGAATGTCCCCTATCTCCTTTGTTATTTGTATTAACTTTGGAAGTGTTGAATAGAAATATTAGAGATGACAAAAATATAAAAGGAATGAAAATTAAAAAGGAAGAATTTAAACTACAAGCTTTTGCTGACGATTTAGCTTTTATTCTGGAAGACCTGTTAGAAACCGCTCCAAAGTTATTGGAAAAGGTAGAGACATATGGTGAGATGGCTGGCTTGAAAATAAATAAAGATAAAACAAAGATTTTGACAAAAAACATGTTATTGAGACAAAGAGAAGAACTGACAGATCTTTTGAAAATTCAAATTACAAACAAGGTTAAGTATCTGGGGATATATTTGACAGCAAGATGTAGCACATTAAAAGAGAATAATTATATTAAACTTAAACAACAGATAATTACAGATTTGAAGAAATGGGAAAATTTACAATTGTCATTAATAGGGAGAATTTCAACAATTAAGATGAATATTTTACCTAGAATTTTATTTCTCTTTCAAACAATACCAATTAGACTTGGAAAAGACTATTTTGAAGATTTAAATAAAACTATGTTGAAGTTTATATGGCAAGGTAAAAAAGCGAGAATAAAGTTAAAACTTTTGCAAGATGCTAGAAATAGAGGAGGTTTTGGCCCGCCTAATTGGGAATTGTATTATCAAGCTGCAAGTTTGATGTGGGTCAAAGAATGGATAACATTAAGAAAACATAGATTGTTGACATTAGAAGGACATGATTTACTGTTGGGCTGGCATGCTTTTTTATGGTACAAGGGAACTAAAACACAGGGGTATTTCAGAAGACATTATATACGGGAGTCTTTGTGGTTAAATTGGGAGAAGATAAAAAAACAATGTTATTTGAAAATTCCAATTTGGTTATCGACTATTGAAGCATTTTCCTATCCTATGATCTATAAAAAGGAACAAACAGTTAGATATGGGGAACTGTTGGATGAAAAGGGTGGACTTAAAATGATCCAAAATTTAGAGGAACAAGGTATAAGGATGAATTGGTTTTCATATGCGCAAATACACTCAAGATATCTTGAAGATTTTAAAACGGAAGGATTCTATGATAAACAGACTGATTTAGATAAGATATTGATGGGTACTGATGAGAAAGTGATTAAAAAGTTATATGGTTATTTATTGGGAATTAAGCTAGAGGAAGAACAAGTTAAAGAAACTATGATTGCATGGGGGAAGAATTTTGGATATGGAATTGATTTAGAGCAATGGCAAAAATTGTGGTCTCAAAATTATAAAATGACAATGTCAATAGCATATAAAGAAAACTTGTATAAGATGTTTTACAGGTGGCACCTTCCCCCGACAAGAATAGCAAGAATGTTCAAGAATAAATCTGAAAAATGTTGGAAATGTCATCAGATACCTGGCTCATACTATCATATGTGGTGGACTTGTGAGAATGCTAGAAAATATTGGACTAAAATTCACATGTGGTTGGAAAAAATGACAAAGAAACACATAGACTTGAAACCAGAGATCTTTTTATTGGGAATTTTACCTGATATATATAATAAAGACTTGAAATATTTGATTGTAAATGTATTAACAGCGTCTAGGATTGTATTTGCTAAAAACTGGAAGAATGAGAAAATACCATTGCAGGAAGAAATTATTAAGAAAATATTGGAATGTGCTGAGATGAGTAGATTGACATTTGAAATTAGAGAACAAGAAGATAAACAATTTTATGCAATTTGGGTTTTTTTTTATCAATGGTTAGATGATAAAATACAATAATAGAGCATTAATATTATATATATGAAGAGTTTTTAGGATTGATTTGTTATAATTATACGATAAATTAGAGAATAAACTGTTTGAAGTATTGTTATCTCGCAAAGCATGAATGATTAAAGGTATAGTCAGAAAAAGATTTTTTTATTTTATTTTATTTTTTTTAGTAATATTAGAATATGGATTGACAATATGAGTGGTTATGCAATATAATTGTAATTGACACTATAAAATGAATGCACAAAACTGATGAACCAACCGATACATCGGAAGTATATATGAGAGTAGATTTTTTTAATGTTTTGTATGTTTGTCTGTTTGTAGAAAATTAATAAAAACTTTAAAAAAAAAAAAATTGAAGCATTGCTATCATCTCACACCCCTAGTTTTTCTTTTCATTAAACTAAACATATGCAATTCCTGCAACTATTCTTCATGTTTTTTAGCCTTCAAGCTCCCAATTATCTTTGTTGCTCTCTTCTGCACTTCTAACCAAAACTGGGTGCAGTATTCTAAGAATGGTCTTACTGAGGTGATTTGATTCCAGCCCTCTGTTAATGCAGCCAAGGACTGTGTCAGAGGTGGTATTCAGCAGGTTCTGACCAGTTCTGAAGAACCGGTAGTGGAAATTTTGAGAAGTTCGGAGAACTGGCAAATATCACCTCTGACTGGCCCTGCCCCCATCTATTCTCTGCCTCCCAAGTCCCAAATGATCGGCTGGGTTTTCTTTGGTTAACCTACACAGGAGAATGGAGCTGGATAATTTGCTCTTGCTCTTGCTCTTCCACAGCATCCATTCTTCTCCACCATGGATCATCACATGCTCCTTTTGGTAGCCGCCATCATTCAACACCAGAACCAAGCCCTCTTTCACCTTTTCTACAGGAAGAAAAGGAGGCAGCCAAGAAGTGTCTGGGTCTGACGATGAATCGGGAGAAGAGCGGAGTTTGGACTCAATGACAAGCTGATGGTGGAGCTGAGGAACGAAGACACTCATGCATTCCATAACTTCATGAGGATGCCACCAGCCACGTTTGACAAAATTGTGGCGCGTTTGAGACCCAGGTTGACCAAGCAGAGTACCAACTTCAGTCCCAGCCTGGACCCTGGGCTGAAGGTGGCACCGACTTTGTGCCACCTGGCCTCCGGGACCAAGTACAGAAACATGCAGTACACCTGGAGTGTGCCACACAACACCATCAGCATTGTGGTCAGAGAAGTGGTGCAGGCCATCATCGAAGAATACCTGCAGGAGCTCCTCCAGTGTCCCTCCACTGAACAAGGCTGGAGGAAACTTGCAGAATAGTGGTATCAGAGGTGGAACTTTCCCCATACCGTTGGAGCCATAAATGGGAAGCACGTGGCCTGCAAAGCTCCAGTGAAGTCAGGGTCCACTTATTTCAACTACAAGGGCTTCTTCAGCATCATCCTCTTTGCCATGGTTGATGCTGACCACAAGTTCATGTACATCGATGCTTTAGGCAACGAGTCAGCTTCAGATGCCCAGATATACAATGCCAGTGACCTCAAGGAGGGGCTGGAAGGCAACCTCATCATGGGCTTCCCAGATCCAGACCCCCTACCCAACGACACACAAGATGTGCCCTATTTCATCATGGGGGATGATGCCTTCTCCCTCAGAACCTACCTCACGAAGCCCTACACTTCCAGATACCTCACCCGTGAAGAGAGGATCTTCAACTACAGGCTGTCCAGGGCAAGGCGGGTGGTGGAGAACGCCTTTGGCATCCTGGCCAACAGGTTCCAGGTACTTCTCACCACCATGCAGCATCACCCAGAGACAGTGAGGAACATCGTGGAAGCTTGCTGCATCCCGCACAATCTCATGCGCACCCACTACCCAGTGTTGCAGAACAGGCTCATGGACCACCAACAAGACAATGGGGACATGGAGCCTGGTGAATGGAGGCAAGGGCAAAACCTGATAGATACTGTGGATGTGTAAGGCCCCAACAGAGCCTCACATGAAGGGAAGAAACCTCCTGAAACACTGGTACAACTCCCCAGCTGGAGCAGTGAAGTGGCAAGACAGGATGATAGATGCTGAATGGATGCTTCCTTCAGCCTGTCTCATCACACTGATGAGATTGTGCCATGCATGTTGAGTGGCCCTACAATGAACAGAGCATTTAATAAAGAGTTGTGTTTATGTTGAAATGTGTTGATGAATGATTAAATTGGTATTGATAACAAAGGGCCATAGGTGTGGCAGCTGGGAGGGTGGACCATACAGTCCCACTATGCTTGCACTGGAGGCTTATCTATCCCATAGCTATTACCCATTCCACAGGTATCCCTGGCCATTCCACTGCTATCCTTACCCATCCCACAAGCATGCAAAGGCTTAAACCATTTCTAAAAGTTTCCACCAAGATTTTATTGACTAAAAGAACTGAACCAAGCAAAGATAAACTTTATTAATAACAAACTGTAAAAGCAAAATGACCCAAGTAAAGTGTCCCAAGCAAAGATAAAGTCAACAGGTAGCAACCCAGTCTCTGGCACTCTTCTCAGTCACTCTGAGGCGTGCCCATAGTCTCAGGGGTAAAGGGTCCAGGTGCTGTGGAGGTGGCTGCTACTGGAATACTGGTCTGAGGCACCATTGGGGTGCCTGGCCCCGAGAGGACAACA
The DNA here is from genome assembly GCA_015471245.1 of Laticauda colubrina. Lineage (NCBI taxonomy): Eukaryota > Metazoa > Chordata > Lepidosauria > Squamata > Elapidae > Laticauda > Laticauda colubrina. The sequence continues at coordinate 6,719,593 of BLBF01000020.1, read as the reverse complement.
GGGGATGGTGTGTGGAGGAAGCTCTCAGAGAGCTGGCTCAGTCCTGTGATGTTGAGAGCCCCTTCCTCCATGACATGGGGTGTCAGTCCCAAGACTGATGACAGATGTTCTGAGGCCGGGCTTGGCTGTGGGGTGGAGGAAGGAGGAGTGTAGTGGGGCTGTCTGGTCTGCAGGTGAGCGAGGTGAGGCGTGGGTGGCATCTGTGGCGTGGGTGGCATCTGTGGCATGGGTGGCATTTGTGGCGTGGGTGAAATCTGTGGCGTGGGTGGCATCTGTGGTGTCGGTGGCATCTGTGGCATTGGTGGCATCGGTGGCGTACGATTTACCTGTGCCTGGACTGGGAAGGGCTGCCTGTGCTTCTGGAACTCCTGATAGCCATAATCTTGGTAGGTGAGGGCCTGTGGAAAGCCTTGGAAGGGCTGTGACATCACCTGGGGTGGAGGAGCAGACCTGGACTGGGTCAGAGCAGGTTCAGCTGGGCCTGGAGGGTTGTGCAGAAGACCGGTGATCCTCTCCTTTATCACCTGGTAGTGTGATTCGGACATGTCCATGAGGGTCTGGTTGACGTTAGGTGAGGAAGGGCTTGCGGCTTGAGGATGGTATGTCAGTGTGTACCAGCTGAGAGAGGAGATCTACTCTGCTTTTGATGGTATCCCTGATTTCCAGCAGGATAGTGTGGCTCTGCCCCTCCGGTCTGGCTCTCTGCCTGCTTTCTTTGGAGGTCGAGCTGGGGGTGGGGATGGCTTGCCCTCTGGTGGAAGTGCCCTCTCCTCACTCCCACTGCGTCAGGGGGTCCTCCACGCACTCCACCATGGGGAGTGCAGCTGTCGGGGGGGTCTCCGTCGTGGGACGCTCCACAGATACCTGACTGGACAGAGGAGCTGACTCTTGGCCAGAAGAGGACTGGCTCCCTGTGGGCTGCCTGAGAGAGAGGGTTGTCAGAGGGGCTGCTCCTCAGTGGCGGATCTCAATCTCCAAGAAGCTGCACTTGGCCATCACGTAGGTCTCCCAGTCAGTGAGCTTGACTGTGGCCTGGCCAGATTTCTTGAGGTGCAGCTTCCCGTACCAGGTGTGCAAGTGCTTCCACCACCTGAGGAGGACCTCCGAAGTGTAGCCCAGGCTCTCCACCTTCTCTCTCCAAGCAGCCTGCTTCCTCTTGGTGTCTTGATAGAGCCTGTGTCCCTTCCGCCAGAGGTACTCGTTCTCCCTCAGCCATTCCAGCACCTCATCCTCATGTTCCTCTTCGATGGAGGATTGCCTCCTCTCCCGTTCTCGCGTATGCCTCTTCCTCCCTCTGGCACGGCCATCTGGGCCCTCATCAGAGGGGCTTCGAGGTTCTAGGGGCTGCTCCACCACACCACCACCACCACCACCAGCAACAACAACAGTAGCAGCAAAAGCAGCACCAGCAGCACCAGCAGCACCAGCAGGACCAGGATCAGCAGCAGCAGAGTAAGCACCAGCAGGACCAGCAGGACCAGGAGCAGCACAAGCAGAGTAAGCACCAGCAGAAGCACCAGCACCAGGAGCAGTGCCAGCAGAGTAAGCACCAGCAGAAGCACCAGCACCAGGAGCAGTGCCAGCAGAAGCACCAGCACCAGAAGAGTCAGCCTGAGCAGCAGAAGCCCCAGCAGAAGCAGAGTCAGGGCCAGGGGTTGGGATGGTGGCCCTGTCCTTCTTGCCAGGGCTGGCAGCAGATGGCACAGACTTCCTCTTCTTCCCCATGGTTGTTGGCTGGAGCTGTGTCTGGTAGCAGGTCTTTCCTCTGAATGGTGATCTGCTTGCGAGCTGCATCCTTTTATATCCGTGAGGCTGACGCAATGCATCCTCCCCGCATGCGCAGTGAATGCTTTGCATCCACTAGGCATTCACTAGATGTCCATGATGCATCCGCTTCATCCACTCTGCATCCGCTCTGCATCCGCTCCTTCCGCTTCTATCTGCTAGGCTTCCGTGGAGCATCCGCTTAACATCCTGGCTATGTCCTCCCCCCGTCCGTTCCTTTCCGTTGTTGTCCGCTCTCTTCATGCAAATTCGGGGCACTTTTGAGAGCAGATAACAACGGATGGAAAATTTTCTCGTCCGCTGTGTCATTTTTACATACTTTTTGCATCCGTCGGCCTATGTGACAGGCCCTTAAGCTATGTAAAAATTCTAAATTGGTGTTTGATTTTGGTGTAAAGCTTTCTTTCCTTGCAAGACCCAGCCAAGATACTTGAGAACATTTGACAACATCTTCTTTCAAGTTAAATTAATTGACATCAGACCACAAATATTTTGCTCCCCCTTCTCCTTTTCCTGATGAGACAGAACTGTTTTCTCTGCAAGCTAACCTTGCCATGGAGCAGCAGCCACTATAAAACTCTCAAAGGCTTAAAGTAACTAATTTTATTCCTTCTGACCTACTGCAAATGAAAGGTCACCCAAAATTGTGTTTCTAATTGCGATGTTATTCCAGTATCACCAATAATATACTTACTGGTCCCCAAATTGGATAGAAAGAAAGGAGAGGATAGTAAAAGCATGATTTTCATTCCACTAAGGTGTGGTTGAAACACTATTTATCTGCAGTGTTATTCGGATTCAATACTTAGAATAATTTTATTGCCCCTTTGAATGTATACTGTTATACATTAAAATGAAATTTTGTTGCATACAACTGTTAAAAAGTCACCACATCCAATATATGCACAATCACCGAACCGGTGGACTCCCACCCCTGAAACTAATTATATCTATAATAGGCAGCCTATATTTTAGCATTCCAGTTGATAATTAAATAAAAGTAAGAGGAAATTTAGGATTTCCTAGTGTTCCACAATCCTAAGAATCTAGTTTGATGGGAGCTGCAGTCCAACACAATATAAACGGAGAAAGTTCGCTCTCTTCTGCAGTTTCTGGTGTGTTAAAAATTCACAAAGCCCCTTCCAGAAGCCTTGCTTTTATTTTAGAGTGTGTTACAATACAGACATCTGCAAGCCTCATTAAACACTTCATCCAGAATGGACTAGAAATATCTAGTTTCAAATCTTAGAAATATTTAAGATACATAACTCTCATCCATCAAGCTGTTTCAATTTTTATTATCATTCTCAATCCAGACTGTTTTGCAATACAAAAGTCTTCCAGACTGTACAATGTAGCTCCCTTCTTCAGAAAGCTTGGCTGTATGTGACCATACATTCAACTTATCTTTCTTAGTTAAATAGGGGCAGTGTGGTGCCAAATACACCAAGTTGATCATTATGGTACTTTGATACCACTCTTCTTACTCAACGAAAGCAAACATTATCAAACTCTGCAATTATGGATTACCACCTTAACCATCCAACATCCGGAAGCATAACACGGTCATTTAGGTGCACAAAGGCAGGGTTTAGCATATCAATCATATTATTATGTATACTGTGGCAGTTAAATTCCACCAACATAGATATAAAAGGATATTAGCAAATTAAAAGGGAAAAGGTAGAAGAAGAGGCATCTGCCTATAGGTAACTTCATGAAATCAGTTTCCCAAAACACTTTTCATTGTGACCTTGTTACATCATCTGTTTCAAATTTCTTGGGCTTTATAAGTTCCCTGTTGAAAAAGAATCAGTAACTCCTCATCTCAAAAAGTCAAGACATAAACAGAACCAAACATGAGTTTCAGGATCTTGTTATTTACAATGAGGTAGGTAGCTCCTACTTCATCTGCAACTCCTACATATCTGAAGATTGTTTCACCAAAAATCTGGCAACAAAATGATTCTTTCCCAAATAAGGATGGAAACAGAGCTGGGAAACCTTCAGCCCCATCCTCAAATGGCCAGAGAAGTATTGCAGAAATTTGGCTGTTTCGCTGCATCAGAAAATAATATACAGGCTGAATCGTCAAGACCTTGTTGATGACCCAAACTCTGTCAAGGATCTTGGAGGACTCATCTCTAATGATCTAAGTGCTAGAGCCCACTGTAACTACATAGCCAAAAAGACATTAAGAGTTGTTTAACTAATCTTACATAGCTTTTTCTCTGGTAATATTACACTACTAACTAGAGCATACAAAACATTTGCTAGACCAATACTCGAATACAGCTCATCAGTCTGGAACCCACATTACGTATCTGATATTAACACAGTTGAGAAAGTCCAGAAATATTTCACAAGAAGAGTTCTCCACTTCTCTACTCATTGCAGAATACCTTATGCCACCAGATTTGAAATTCTAGACCTAGAAAACCGATCTTCAGTCTGATCTAAGTATAGTATATAAAATCATACATTGCAATGTCCTACCTGTCAATGAATACTTCAGCTCCAACCATAACAATACAAGAGCACACAATAGATACAAACTCAAGGTAAATCACACCAAACTTGATTGCAGGAAATACGACTTCAGCAACAGAGTGGTCAACGTCTGGAATAGTCCACCTGACTCTATGGTTTCTTCCTCAAACCTCAAAAACTTTAATCTTAGACTGTCTACTATTGACCTCACCTCTTTCCTAAGAGGTCTGTCGGGGGCGTGCATAAGCACACCAACGTGCCTACCGTCTCTGTCCTATTATTTCTTTTTATTTTTCTTATACATATCCATTTCATGTATTCATAACTTATGTATATACTTATACTTATTATCTTGTAAGCAATTAACAAATCAAATAAATAAATAACTTTTTTGGCTGGTCAAGGGGAAACATTTGGGAGGGGGGGCAGTCTGCTCCCATTTCTCATCTTAAACTCAACCCTTACTTAGAAACTAGCCATTTCTTTCTGTCATCCTTCTAGTGATATCATAGGCTAATTCCCACTTGGCCCTTAATGTTGAGAAATTTTTCAATACTTGAATTACATTTTGTTGTCAGCAGTCAATATTCAAGAGCTAAACACACTTCAAGAGCTAAACACAGCTAAACTATCAAATATGGATGCTTTCAGTGCTGCTATTCTCCCAGTTCTCCCAGTTCTGGCGTATCGGTAGCGCCGAAGATCAGCTGAGATTGAACTGGTTCTCTCTGATGAGCTGCTGTTGGGCCCACCGACCCACCCAGGTTTCCATACTGACCTTTATTCACTGCTTTTGAAGTGCAGCTGATTTGTGCAGCACAGCAGATTGCTGTGCATCAGCTGTTGAAGCTACAGGGATTGCAGGAGGTTAGTAGGAAAGCCTCTTCATGTGTGCAAAGTGTGCATTTGGTGTGCATGCATGCACAAAGTGTGTGCCCATGCGCAAAGCACGCCCACCAAGCCACGCCCACTGAACTGGTGTTAAACCACATTGAAACCCACCATTGGATGCTTATTCCTAATAAGCTAACATATTGTCACTTTCACCTTTTTTCTTCAAGGTTCTCCTCTTAGCTTCTTCTCATTCCTCCAGTAACACTTGGGACTTCTAGAGAGAGGTTCTCAGAGCTACCATTAATATGGCATGATGTTTCTAGGACAATGGTTGCATATAGTGCAGATGGAAAACAATGACAAGCAAAACCACAGAGGGTTATAAATGAAACATTACAACATCTGGACCCCACCTCTTTAACATTCAGGCTTATGAGAATTTCACAATAAAGACCTCATTCAGAAACAGTCCTTGACTGCACATCAACATTCATAACAGGCAAACACTGTTCTGCCAAAACCATCAAAAAGAAGAAATTGGCGAAGGGGATAGTCTTCCTCAAATGTCACTCCTCCAGTGTGGATTGTTGTCTGTTCTCTGTACCTCTAATGGGGGAAGGAGACAGAGATGAGATGGTACATAAACTCTCAGTTTACATACAAGCAACAGGCTGATAAGTCGTAGATCATAAATCACAAAATACAAACAACAATTGATAAATCATAATATATTAATAGAAGGTAGAAGGAAAGACAAGAGGTGAGAAAGATGAGTACCACTAGATGGACTTGCAACTGGCTGGCAAACCATACTCAAGTCTGAAATGGGTCTAAGTCTACATGGAGGGAAGTAAGCAGTGGGGTGCCACAAGGTTCTGTCTTAGGCCCAGTACTCTTCAATATCTTCATTAATGACTTAGATGAGGGAATGAAAGGGGAACTTACCAAATTTGCAGATGATACTAAGCTGGCAGGAATAGCTAACACCCAAGAAGATAGGCTCAAGGTACAGATGGATCTTGACTGACTGAACATGGGGCCATATCTAACAAAATGAAATTCAATGTCGAGAAAAGTAAAGTCCTACACTTAGGCAAGAAAAACAAAAAGTACATATATAGACTGGGTGAAACCAGGCTCAAAAGCAGTAACGGTGAGAGGGATCTTGGAATCTTAGTGGACAATCAGCTAAATATGAGCCAGAAGTATGCAGCAGCAGCCAAAAAAGCTAATGCAATCCTAAATTGAATTAACAATCAGGATCAAGGGAAGTACTAATACCACTCTATAAAGCCTTAGTAAGACCACACCTAGAGTACTGCATTCAGTTTTGTTCACCACATTATAAAAAAGATGTTGAGACTCTAGAAAAAGTACAGAGAAGAGCAACCAGGATGATTAGGGGACCGGGGGCTAAAACATACAATGAACGGTTACAAGAACTGGTCTTGGTTAGTCTAATAAAGAAAAGGACCAGGGAGACATGATAGCGGTCTTCCAATATTTGAGGGGCTGCCACAGAGGAGGGGGTCAAGCTATTTTCTAAAGCTCCTGGAGGCCAAATAAGGAATAATGGATGGAAACTGAACAAGGAGAGATTTAACCTGGAAATAAGGAGAAACTTTCTGACAGTGAGAACAATCAACCAGTGAAACACCTTACCCTTGGAAGTTGTGGGAGTGCCATCCCTTGATACTTTCAAGAAGAGATTGGACTTCCATTTGTCAGAAATGGTGTAAGGCGGGGGTAGGAAATCTTGGCTCTTTTATCACTTATGGACTTCAACTCCCAGAATTCCTGAGTGAGCCATAAAAGGGTCCCCATCCCTGGCCTACTGATTTTTCAGTTGTGGGGGAAATCAATTTTTGACTTAAATGGGACTGTTTAATATACAAATGTATGTACATATGTGCAAATGTAGGACATATGTATATATGTACAAATGTACAAATGTATGTACATATGTACAAATGTAGGACATTTGTATATTAAACAGACCCATTCAAGTCAAAAATTGTTTTCCCCCACAACTGAAAAACCAGTCGGCCAGGGATGGGGAACCTTTTATGGCTCACTCAGAAATTCTGGGAGTTAAAGTCCATCAGTGATAAAAGAGCCAAGTTTCCCTACCCCTGATGTAGGGTCTCCTGTTTGGGTGGGGAGTTGGACGAGATGACCCACAAGGTCCCTTCCATCTCTGATTATCTGTTAATTTTGGGAAGATGACAAGGATAATAGCAATAGCAATATACTACTGCTGAATGTAGTGTAGATGTTTTATCTGAAGTTGACAGGCCTGCAATGATGTTGGTTCCAAACAATTCAGCTTTCTGCATATAAAACTCATTATAACCTAATTATACAGCAGCAGCAAGAAGAACTTTCTTTACAAATTGATTTCTCCATTTGCACATACAAACCAGTCTAAGAGTGGGAAGTTGTAATCTGCTTTCCCACCCACCGAGTTCCTCCATCCAGATGTTGCTGAAACAGCACGAAGTAAAATATTACTTTGTAATCCCATTGAAATCTGTAGAATTGTTTTCAGATCTCTTACATATGTTCTCCCTGACTTGCTAAGATGGGAAAAATCTTAAAGTGGGAGGAAAAGTTGCAAACTTTTTACAATTTTAAAATTACTCCTATTAGCAACAGTAATAATACTGCTTTTCTGAGTGTGCATAATTATTGTCAACTGTCCTTGGAGAATGGAACCAAGACCAGCAAAATAATTTGGTGTCATATTCTTGTTATATCAACATCATTATAATTCATTACAGTTCTCTACCAAAGTGGTTTAGAAGACATGTAAAACATAAATCAAAAACATTTCTATTAAATGAAAAAAGAGCTTATGAGTAAAGCTAAACAATGACTCAATCACAAGACTAAAATTGAAATAAATCAGTGTTGCTTCATTGATATGGTTTTAAAAACACAGAAGGATAAAACAATTTCTTACCTAGCATAAAAAGAACTCCTTCATACATATCAAGAAAATCAGAGGGAGGATTTTTCTCAAAATAAAAATGAAGTTTGAATATAAAAAGAATTGGGATACTATTTTCAAAAACTAATGTTCAAATGGAGAACAGGATAAAATAGAGGAAGAAAGAACTCCAATAGACCAGGGTCACAAGGGTGAGTATTTTTGGTAGTACGGAGTGTTACTTTAGCTAGTACAGAAGAAACGGAAAAGGAAATGAAAGCTGAAATCTTGAACATAATGTATTTTATTGTTGTACTGCCTTCTTCATACTGTCACAACATACTGACTTATAACCATTTATTTAGTGACTGTTCAAATTACAATGGCACTGAAAAAAAGGACTTATGACTGTTTTTCATACTTATGACTTTTGCAACCCATCCCCATGGTCACATGATCAAAATTTGGACATTTGACAACTGACTCATTTATTTTTATTTTATTTTATTTTACACATATTTATTAAGGTATTTACATACCCCTCAACAGCTTAAAAAGACTAAAAAAATATGAAAGCAAAAATCAATCATGGCCAAATATTATATAGTGGAACCTTGGGTTGCGAACACTTCAGTTTGTGACTAAATTGGGTGACAACCAAAATTTTTGCTTCTGTTTTGCTTCTGGTCGCTAATAGATCTTCAAGTGGTGACCAAACAATTCTGAAAATCACTGCAGCAATTTCCCCTTTGGCGGCATTTTTTGGGGGTCCGTGCATGCGCAGATAGTTGTGCTTCCAGTCACGATCAAATTGGATTGTGACTGTAGTCCTGGAACGTATTACAGTTGCAACCTGATGTTTCACTGTACTTAGAAACAAAAAGTTAAAACAGCAGCAAAGATGCAATGAGTCCAAACTAACAATAAAAATAAAAATTAGATTTAAATGTTTATCTAAGATGTAAGGGTTAGTGATTCAATCTCCCCAGTACTGTAGATCAAAGGATCCATTATGGAGGGCAGAGTGATAAAAAGAGGATGAGATGAAGCAGATAAAAATTCTGCCTGTGAACTCACTCTGACAACTGATCCATATTTATGACAGTGTCCCGGGGTCTCATGATCATTTTTTGTGGACTTCTGACAAGCAAAGTCAATGGGGGAGCCAGATTCACTGAACAACCATGTCGCTAACTTAATAACTGCAATGATTATCTTAAGCATGGCAAGAAAGGTCATAAAATAGAGCAGAATTAACAATGTTCTTGATAAGCAATGGCAATGTTTGGCTTTGGAAATTTGGGAAATTGTGGTTGTAAGTGAAGGACTACCTGTAGTTGTGAACAGCATGCAATAACTAAACATCTGAAAGAAAAATATCTTTTACCTTAATATTTTTGTGTAAAGTATAGATAGGAATAAAATATAGATAAAACCATGTATCATTGATTATCTTTCAGAGAACAGTTTTAGAAAAGATGAATTTTATGGTACTTAATGGCTCAGGGATATCCCAACATAGCAGATGTTCAACATTATTTAATATATCAGCTTTGCATTGCCTCCCCTCCCTTTGTAAAACCCAGTTGAATTGCTCAAGTTGAATTAGTTTCTCACCATCACCATTCAAAGTAGAGTTCGCTCTCTGATTTTCACATTACTATCAGCAGAACCTATTACAAGGGTAACTCTTTTGGATAGACTCATCTAGTTCTTGGTATTTAGGCGGTTTGTTTGAAATGGAGAGTTAAGGATGAGGACAGCAGGTTCTTTACACACTTTGCTGTTTATTTAAGGTTAAGCCAACACCCCAGAAGATAGGCTTAAGATACAAAAAGACCTTGACAGTGATGCTATCTAAAAAAATGAAATTCAGTGGTGAAAAAAGTGAAGTTCTACATTTAGGCAAAAAAAAACCCCAAAATGCACAGGTACGGTACATATGGTATCACGCTCAACAGTAGTAACTGTGAGAGGGATCTTGGAGTCCTCATTGGCAATCACTTAAATTTGAGCCATCAGTGGGCTGCAGCTGGCAAAAAAGCCAACATAATTCTAGGCTGCATAAACAGAGGGAGAGAATCAAGATCATGCGAAATACCACTTTATAATGCCTTGGCAAGGCCACACTTGGAATACTGCATCCAATTTTGGTCACCACAATGTAAAAAAGAGAAAGAAAGAGTGCAGAGAAGAGCAACAAAGATGATTAGGGGACTGGAGGCTAATGTCAGGGTTCTGGCAGTTACTCCAATTAAATCATGAGCCTTGAGCCACACTCCCAAAACTAAAGCAGATTTATTTGAAGGTAACTTTATGTTCGGCACTCATCTGGCCATAGCCAACTCTGAGATACATAATTCACTGTCACCCTTTTCCTGCTTCTCCCCCCCACCTCTCTGGGTATATCATCCAACGAAAAAAAGTCCATAGCCAAGAGTCATTAATCATGCTCTCCAATTATATTTTTTCTAAAAATCTAATCGGCAGAAGCTTCAGCCATCTAATCAGTCTTAGACGAAAATATGAATGGAATGTACTTTTGATTTCACCCTGTTGCTTGCTCTTTTCACTCTCTTTGCTTGCTCTCCCCTTCTTTCTGTTGTCAACTATAAAATGTGTATACAAAATACTGACAGCTAAAACATATAAATAATGGTTGCAGGAACTGGGTATGTCTAGTTTAATGAAAAGAAGGGCTAGGGGTGACATGATAGCAGTGTTCCAATATCTGTGGGGCTGCCACAAAGAAGATGGGGGTCAATTTATTCTCCAAAGCAACTGAAAGCAGGACAAGAAGCAGTGGGTGGAAACTAATCAAGGAGAAAAGCAACCTAGAACTAAGAAGAAATTTTCTGACAGTTAGAATGATTAATCAGTAGAGCAACTTGCCTCCATAAGGTGTGAATGTTGTAACGCTGCAGTTTTAAAGAAGAGATGGATAACCATTTGTCTGAAATGATAAGAGTTTCCTGCCTAAACAGGGGGTTGGAGTAGAAGACCCGTAAGGTCCCTTCAGCTGTTATTCTATTCTAGGTTGTCTCTAATGAGCTGGAAATTACAGGTCAAAAGGTCATTGTATCATTTTGGAAGGGAAGTACTGTGGTATCAAAGCTTGTTTTTCCCTACCCATGATAGTTATATTCATTTCAGGGGGAATATTATGTTAATTGGCTACCTTTAGGACATGTAGCAAACTTCCCGAAGAACAATAATGAGAAAGGAAGAGAAACTCACAGTTGAGAAAGTATGGATCAAAGCTAGATGATTTGATCTAATTCCTATTCCATGGATTTTTTTTTTCTTAATTTAGCTCTTAACAGAATTCAAGATATATATATCTCCATCTGTCTATCTCATCTCTGGACTTCTGTAAAAATCACAAAAGGAAACTGATTTATCGCAGAGGCTTTCAGCAAGACACTTCAGGCAAAAAGCCTGACTGGAATTATGTGAGACTCCAGAGATAACTGAGTAAAAGGAAAAGGAATTGCTGGAGGCAGAATAAATTCTAATGGATCAAGGCAAAAAGGCTAGATCATTCAGATAAAAATAAACCATCTTCCCCCAACAGAACAAAACCATCATCAGCTTCAATTCAGAAGCCTTGGTGAAAGATTATGTTACTTATAATGCAATAATCCTACAATTTGCTTTGTATGTGCCTTGAATGGGCTTAATCTCTATAGATTTTATGCTATAATTTCTATGCAACTAGTTTATAACAATTTTATTTATTTATGATATAGCATACCAAAAAAATACAAAAGCAAAAAGAAGGAGAAATAGGGAGAGGAAAGGGGAAGGGAAAAGTGTGGAGAAGAAGAGGAAAAGAAAAAGAAAATGCATTTATTTCCCACTCCCTTTGGTACAGTAGAATACAGCATTAATATCAAACCTCAACTTTTGTTACTTTCACATAATAGTTAAAACTAGCCATTTCTATAACAAGAAATCTATCTAATCTATCTACTCAGTAAAACCCAACAACAAAATACTGGTATACATTTTTAAAACTTTTCTACCGGATTCCACACAGTGCGTTGTGGAGGTTCACTGGAAAATAAATTAAGTCCTGTAATTTTGTTGGGAATTAGTATCATTATTTGTTTGGCACAAAATTAAACCATGACACCTCTTACATAATTACCGATTGCATGGACAGGTTTGAAATGTAAATAGCAGGCACTGGCTCTTTGTTTATAATCCCAGGTAAGGAAAAGAAGATTTATTTTATGTCTATGTCAAGATGAAGTAGCAGCCCTAGCCAGGGGTTCATGATATGTTTCCAGTTCATGCTGAAAGAATGGTTCCTATATACAGTACCTTTCAGGGTTGCAGCTTAAAGGTATACAGGTCATTTTTGACTTACAACAGTTTGTTTAGCAGCCATTTGAAGTTATAATAGCACTGAAAAAAGAGACTTATGACCTTTTTTCACATTTGAGGTCAAACACAATGCTGATGGGGCCCTCAATGAAATCGAGTTTGACACCCCTGATCTAGAGGCTACTATCCCACACTAGAAACCAGGAGATTGTGAATTTTCATGCCTTAGGCATGAAAACCAGCTGGGTAACTTTGGACCAGTCACTCTCTCTCTCAGTCCAACTCACTGCACGGGGTGTTGTTGAGGGAAAAATAGAAGGAGGAATGACTATTATGTATGTTTGGTGCCATGACTTTTTTTAACAATAAAAATAATAAAGGCAGGATAAAATAATGTAATAATGCACCTCACCTTGGGTGCAATCCCAAAATATCTGGGGCACCCACATGAATCTTACCAATACTGACAAAATCACTATCAGTCAACTGTAAAAGTCAGCTTTATTTAAAACAGTTGACATCCTTCAACAATACCTTTAACACCATCAAATAACAACATCTGCCTATCCCAGGTGCTTGGGAAACAATTTGATAGGTGGATAAAAATGCCAGATCCAATCCAAAAATGTGGCTGACTGTGTGACCAACCATGAAATTTGTCTACCTGTAACTATGTCTTTATTGTACATCTCCTGTCTAAAAAGAAAGATGAATCCATTGAGACCTGGCAAAAATTTTCTGATGCATGCAATTATTTAGTGACTTTGCTGTTCTGTTTTTTATATTCTGAAAAAGTACATGAAAGAAGGAAGCTAACATTCTAAAGTGCAGTCAAACTTTGGCAATGTTTACTGTAAATTAATTTAGATTTTATCATTAATACAACATGTTTGTAAAATACAAGTATCCATATTTCAGATGCATGTGATGTCATAATTTATATTATGCATACTGTATGAGGTTCTGGCTACATTTGGGCTGTGTGTGCTGAAGCTTCCTTTTATTACTAGCTAAGAACAACAAACTAAAGTAAAACTGGCAGGAAGAACATGAAAATATCAAGATGTCTGGTATGTATTTCATAATTTGGCCAAAGGATTATAAAAATGTAAAACTGCTAGAAGAATTATAGAATGACAATAACCATATGTGTGCGTATATCTAATTTTTCCACCAAAAATTGTGTTTAAGTCAATTACTAGTGTAATATCAATAAAATAATGTTACAATAAGGACATTAATGTTCATGAATTCAAATAATACATTAGTAAACAATAAATAATAGCATTAATACAATTAAAACTTAATCCTGCAATGAATCAATTTAAATACCACATGTTGGATAAAAATGGCTTTAATCTCCTCTAATGATGGGACCACCACTAAGCAAAATTTCCAAGGCTCATCACTCCCAGACAACTTAAAAGTACACTATGATGAACAGCTGCTAAAAGATTTAGTAAAACAAGGAAATTTATTGGCTCTCTAGTTTCTACCATACATTTCTGAAATGGTGACATCATAGCATACCATTCTATGCTCTAGTATTTCATTTATGGAATGGAATAGTGGAAATAGGAAGGAAAAGATTCAATGTGGTAGGTTTAAAGAGTTAAAAAAAAGTTGCTACCCTTTCTTGGGAGTGATTCCTTTTTTTTTTCCTTCCTTCCTTCCTTCCTTCCTTCCTTCCTTCCTTCCTTCCTTCC